>JAZHEH010001180.1:4837500-5437500 GCA_036589455.1 Ateles fusciceps | reverse complement strand
TGGAGTGTGTGTGGGGAAGTGTTTGTTCTTGTCTGGGTGTGTCACTGGAAGGCCCTGGCTTTTCAGTGGGCTACAGAACTCCAGGTTTCCTCATTCATAAGAAGAGAAGGTTAGAAAGAGAAAGAGGAATGAGTGACGTTACCCCTGGGTCATCGGGGCATTTTAATGAGGTCACACGTGTGTTCCTGTGCAACTGCTGGTCTTTGCTGTCCCAGCTCCTTCCCCCTCTGATTTCTCTACTACCCATTCCCAACGTGCCTCCCAGGACAGCAGGACCTCGGGAGTGCCCCTTAAGCAGCCAGGCACTCTCTGTTCTGTCTGATGAAGCAGGCATTTCTTGGGGGGGGGGTGGGGCTCTCCCTGAGAAATGCTGGCTAGCCCAGGGAACGGGGGCTGGGACAGGGTGTGGGGGGATGTGGCACTGTGGGCAATACAGGTGGGGACGTTTAATCAGCAGAGCCTTTCTGTGAGCGATGGAAAAGAACCGCATTTATGAAAAGAAAGCGGGGGGTGCACTTTCAGTGGGGTGCCCCAAAATCAAAGGTGGTTGAGAAGGGGAATTGTATTAAACACATCTGCATCTTCAGGAGCGTCGGCTGAGGAAACCGACTTCTCGCTCCCGAGGCTTCCCGGGACACATCCCCCAGTAGAGAGGTAGACACATACGCGTGCACGCCACACTCACATGCCACACACAGCACACACACACACACACAACACACATACCCACACCATGTGCACAAACACGCATCCCCCACACATATACCCCTCACACCACACACACCACATACTTCTACAGACACACACACTCAAACGCACCCCCTCACATTCATATACCACAGACACACCGCACTCATATTCCTCCCCACAACACACACACACCACACATACCCACACCATAGGCACAAACACATATTCTCACACGTATACCCCCACACCACACACACTACAGACCCACACTCACAACGCACACCACATACATACACAGACACACCCCCCTCCCACGTTCATATACCACACACACACACCACACCTATACACACAGGCACACATGCCTGTACTTACACATACACACACACACACACACACACACACACACACACAACACAGCCCTGATCTGGCAGCACCAGGAATCAGGCCAGGATATTGGAGGAGGTGTTTTGGTAAACACGAAATATGCCCGGCCCCCTGACATCCCCCTCTCCCGAACTCCTTCCTCTTATTAATTGGTGAATTTGCTCCTGAGCTGCTGTCATCCCACACTTGTGTTGCTACGTGCCTGTGCGTTGTGTAGTGTGTGCTTTTTGTGTCTTTATTTTAATGTCATTTTTGACTCGTTGCCCAGGATTCCGTTATTAGATTCCCTCTCTCCCAAACTGAAATTTATCTAATTTTCCCTTAGAGTCCACAGGGAGATTCTCTCTAGTTTCTGCTGATGTAGACTTCTACTGTGTGCCGAAAAACGACGTTCTTGTTCTTTGTGCCCTTTTATTTAAAACTCCAGAATGGAGCACTGCTTTTATGAATGCCGGGTTTCACGAAACTCATAACGTCTGCCATGGTTAATGTTAGACACACAATGCCTTTACTCTTTTAAAAAGGGTCTAACAGGAGAGATCGCATTTTCCGCCTGCAGCGGGGTCTCCTGTGCCAGCCGTGGTGCGCGGGGTCTCTGTTCCCAAGGGGCAGAGAGAGCCACGCTGGGGTGGCCACCTGCGAGCCTGGTGAGGGACCCATTCCCCGGGTGGTGACGTGAAAAGAAGAGGGTTTTGAAGATGAGATCTTCTTGGAACGAAACCCTGGGGTCCGATCTCAGGGTGTTTTCATGTCTTGTCTGTACAAAAGGTAGCTTATGCCGAGGAGACAAAAGATAGAGGCTTCGTCCAGGCATGGCATGACTGGTGGGCTGGGAATGTTCCAGGTGCGAGGAGGGGAGGGGCTGTAGGAGATGCAGAAGGGCGTCCCAGCACCTCTCCCAATGCTGTGAGTGCTTGGCCCTGGTCCCGGCTCTCAGGCCTTCAGGTTAATGTATGGTCTGAGTGGCTCACTTGGTTCCAAAATGGCCTGGTGGTGCCTGGTTTAATTTGCCGTTATAAGCTAATAGGCTAAGTTGAGTATTTCAAAGGGGCGATTTTTCCCCTCTTAAAGTTGCAGTGAACACATCTTTCAGAATCCAGAGGGAGAATTATACACATAAGGTATGCCCAGGTTAAGGAACACGGTAAAGATTTTAACTGCCTAATAAACTATAAATCCCTAAATAAACTCCTGGATGAGGCAGTAAAAGCTAGACGTCAACATGCAAAAATGAAACCAGTTTTGTGAGGGTAGAGGGAGTATGGGTAATTTCTGTTTTTCTTAAAATCCATATTTAAAGTGGCAGTTTGACAACGAAAAGTATGGTCTAATTTTTTTCTTTTATGTGTTCCACTTAGAATGTGTGAACCTGGGGGCACTGTAGTCTACATTCTTTACTCTTTCAATTCTTTACCTTGTAGTTTAAAAGTAAGAAACCTACAACAGTGATTAAAACGATATATATTTTTTTCTACCTGCCAAATGTGTGTAGATGAATCTAAGAAGACTGGACCTTAAGAAATTTTCTTATGCACAAGTGGAATTTGTCTTCTCCTTTTAAAACACGTTAAACATCTTGAAAATGAGACAACTGGGACATGAAAAATTTATGAGATGGCTTTGAGAATAACTGCTGATCCTTTAATTGATTGGCCTCCTTCCCCAAGCCCCTTAAGATCGCTTACCTTTGGGTAGTGTTCATAAAGTGCAGAGATCGGGGGATTGTTTTAATATGGCGAGGCCTCTCCCCGCTTCCCCTCTTAAACAGCTAAGTTTCAGGCTGTTGCATTTGGTGATTTTTTAAAATTGTTACAAATTTTGTTTTTTTGTAGTGGATGTGATGTGATCTCACAACATGGCTGTTTTTTCTTGTTTGTTTGTTTGTTTTTGAGACGGAGTCTCACTCTGTCGGCAGGCTGGAGTGCAGTGGCACGATCCTGGCTCACTGCAACTTCCGTTTTCTGGTTTCAAGCAATTCTCCTGCCTTAGCCTCCCGAGTAGCTGGGACTACAGGCATGCACCACCACGCCCGGCTAATTTTTTTTGTAGACGCGGGGTTTCACCAGGTTGGCCAGGATGGTCTCAATCTCCTGACCTTGTGATCCGCCGACCTTGGCCTCCCAAAGTGCTGGGATTACAGGTGTGAGCCACCATGCCCGGTCGACCTGGCTGTGTTTTAAGACCATTAAGCAATGCAGAACAGAAATTCTTAAGGAACGATTTAATATTATGTTCTCTCACTCTCTCTCTTATCTAAATGAACTTTTAAAGTTGTTTTCCTTGAATACGTTTTTTTAAGAAAAATGATTTCAGTCCAGCACAATGACTAACGCCTGTAATCCCAGTACTTTGGGAGGCCAAGGTGGGCGGATCACGAGGTCTGAAGATCGAGACCATCCTGGCCAACATGGTGAAACCCCATCTCTACTAAAATACAAAAATTAGCTGGGGGTGGCAGCACGTGCCTGTAATCCCAGCTACTCCGGAGGCTGAGGCAGGAGAATCGCTTGAACCAGGGAGGAGGAGGTTGCAGTGAGCCGAGGTTGCAGTGAGCCAAGATTGCACCACTGCACTCCAGCCTGGCGAGAGAGCTAGAACTCTGTCTCAAAAAAAAAAAAAAAAAAAAGAAAAGAAAAATGATTTCATTAATTTTCTGGTGATGATTTTCCAATCTAAGAATCTTAAATCACCGTGATTTCTTTCCTCTGGAAAAACACAGAATATACTATTGACTGAAGTTACAAACAAAAGTCACCAATGTGTTCAACACTAGCTAGTGAGTACAATATAGCAGACAGCCTGAATGGGCAGGGTTCCTGTGATTTGAGGGGTTCCTGCCTGGCACCTGGCTGAAGCTGGAGCCCAGGTGGCAGAGTGGAGGAGCTAGCTGTCATTCATAACTGGGCAGCCTGGAAAAACCAAGGCTCAAAGAAGTTCCAGAACTCCCCCCCCAGTGCAGGAGCCTGTGAGTATCAGCTCCCCCTGCCACCCTCAGACCTGACATCACCTGGCATAGCTCCCAGACCCAGGGTGGGGCAGGTGTGGGCCGTTAGGTGCGTTGCCCCGCCAGAAGACAGGAGAGACCTGGGCCTTCTTAGCATTGCTGCTTGTGAACATCTGTCAGCTGCAGACTGGATTTTTTTTTTTTTTTGATGGAGTCTTGCTCTATCACCCAGGCTGGAGTGCAGTGGTACGATCTTGGCTTACTGCAGTCTCTGCCTCCTGGGTTCAAGCGATTCTCCTGCCTCAGCCTCCCGGTTAGCTGGGATTACAAGCACCCGCCACCACGCCTGGCTAATTTTTGCATTTTTAGTAGAGACGGGGTTTCACCATGTTGGCCAGGCTGGCCTCAAACTCCTGAGCTCAAGTGATCTGCCCACCTCAGCCTCCCAAAGTGCTGGTATTACAGGCATGAGCCACTGTGCACTGCCCAGACTGGTTTAATAATTGGTACCTCTTCACAGGACACGTGCCATACAATAAAAACAAATGAACTTCACCCACAAGCTACCTTGTGGGTGAATCCCACCACCAGATGACAAAGGAAAGAAGGAGGCCACAGACAAGCATGGTGGGATTCCATGTGCAAAGTTGTGGGTGTTTTTAAAATAGGTGAAACTCTGTTGTGTAGCGGGGGAATGCAGGAAGTGAAATCTCATTGCTCGCATATGCCTTGGATTTTACCGAACACTGGGCTGGGAAAAGCTGTTTTCAAGCTATATAGAAAAGTAGGGAAGTGACTATCACAAAAGCATTGTCCTAGCACCCAGAAATTAAGCAGTTACTATAGAAGTGGAACGCGGACCTGTGGAGGAGACATCTTGTGAGAGTGTTTTTGTGGTGTCTTCTTGAGAAAGGTTTCATGGGAGACCTTCCGAGGCTGGCAGGTGGCTTGGCCTCCACCTATCAACCCCTGAGCTCCACAGGTGCGCCTTTCCGCCTCCTGCAGCTGCAGGTAGATAACACCTGTAACTTTTCCCCTCCTGCCTCTGCTGACCTTTCTGGAGAGATTTAGTTTATTTATTTTTTTACCGATCTTATGGAAAGATGCTCACTGCTGTTGCTGCAGGCTTCTGAGTCCACTGCGATGAGTCGGGAGCCTTACTGGGAGCATTTACCCTCACAGGGGATGGGGATCAAGCATGGGGCAGCAGGGCTGTGGAGAGACCCTTTCCAATGTACACTGAACTCTGAGCATGTCAGGGCAGTCCCCAGTGGCTTTGATGGACTGTTTTTGCTACTTCTGCTTTTCCAGTATGTGGAATGAGAGCTGGGGGCAGTGCGTGTGCAGAGAAGACAGCAATGGAGCCTGTAAATCACTGCAACTGTCACGGTGAAATTGTACATGTCTCCTTAAAGAAACCATGGAAATTGGAGTGCTTTAAGACAGAGGAGCTGAGGCTATTTTGGGATGGCCTAGCACATTTGGTTCATGAGGCTCATCTTTGCTTCCTTTAGCAAACAGCACTGCTGTGAACTGGCTGGGTTGGTGCAGGACCCTTAAGGATGAGGAGGGGGCAGCTGGTTGTGGAGACAGGCTTCCAACAAGGGGCAGCGCATGAAGACTGGAGGGTCTGTGTCTGCAGGGTCTGTGACTGCAGGGTCTGTGACTGCAGGGTTCTCTTGGGGCATCTTCAGCTCCATTACCATGGGTTGTAAGACCTTCCTTGGCCTCAGGCTCCTCTTTACTGGCCCACCCACTCACAGTGACGTTTATGCCCAGAGACATAAGGCAGGGAGCATTCCAGCGCTGGACTGGAAAAGCAATCATTTCCTAGCCGAGAGCTTGGTCAAGTTATAAAGTGGTCTCACTTGAACAGAGCCCATGCTATCGAGTTTTATTGGAGCTGTGTTTATCTTGAGCTCTGCAGGAGTCAAATGCTTACTGGAACTTTCAGGTAAAACCTGTGTGTGTGCAGATGGGCCACACCTTCCTTGGTTTCAGGACAGCAGTTTTGCTTGGCTTTAAAATCGCAGGAGCTCTCATTTGGGATCCATACCTTTGGAGAAGGTCTTAACAATTTGACTCCACTTAGGTTTTCCATGTTGGAATCTGAAGTGTTTTGATAGATGGGTCCCTTTCTCAGTGCTGGGCGTCTGCATGGATCTTGCTGACCTTTGCTTCTCATGGCTGTCACAGAGCAGCCCTGCCGCTGACGGGACCGGTGGGGTATTTTGTTCCTGGTATTCCATGCATGAGGCGTACAGAGTATGTCTTCTGCCTTGGCTAGAGTTAAATAAAGGAAAATTCATACTGGGCTAAGTTCAGGATTGATGTTTGCTCTGTGCCTGCATTAAAAAATAAACCACAAACATAGTTGTCCTTTCAGCAGGGTTGGAGTTGAGTTAGCAGCTGTCAAATGACTTGTGGGTGGTGGGTTTGCATGTGGGGGACATGGTCCTGGGCGTCTGTGGTGCAGGGGGAGGGAAGAGATGAAGCACAGCAGGGGCTCTGGGCAAGTCCACCCAGCAGTGCTCAGGAGAGCCACGCCTCGAGTGGGCTCCCATAGCCCACGGCTTCTGGTCTCGTTCCCTTCGGCAGATTGTGCCTTTCTCTCTGGGTAACAAGATAGACTTAGTGACCTTTGCAGTGGAGATCATGTACTTTGGAACTCGAGACCCATTTTTACCGAGACCCATTTTTACTTTCCATCTGTCAGCTGGAACAAAAGCTGGAATGAGCCTCACAGCTCACAGGCCCAGGGGGGACAGCCTGCCCACTCTCCACGCTGTGTCCTCCCTGGAACCATCCCTGACCTCAGCCCATGGGTGCTTGAGGCTGGGGGAAGGAACACGGAGAGAAGTCCCATGGCTCGCATACGCCTTCATTTTCCAGAACACTGGGCTGGGGAAAGCTGTTTTCAGGCACAGTGAGGGGACATCCCTCCCTCCATGTCCCTTCAAGCTGAATCTGGCAGCAGGACTCGGGTCTGCTTTCAGCTGCGTGGGGCAGAGGGGGATGCTCCAGAAGATGCCCAGGCAGCTCCTCCTGCCTGTTGAGGCCCCAGGGAGCCCTCGGGGGCGGAGCAGAGCTGATCAGATGGAGGCTGGCAGGAATGCAGGCGACTCGAGGGAGGCATGCAGGTCTGCAGGGTGTGCTGTCCATGGGCCACTTCTTTTTAGTAGGGGGCCATTGAGGCATGTGCATGGGAAGGAGTACTCAGCTACCCGGGGGGGGCCTGAGGGGCTCAGCTCTGGCGTGGCGGTGCCAGTGGTGGGACTGGGAGTTGTCTTTGTTTTGGAATCAGTTGAGGGTGACCTCAAGAGATTTGATTTGAGCACCTGAAAGGATGTGGCTACCTTTTGCTGGGAAAGGGACAGTGGCCGGTGGGGCAAAGCTGGGAGTCGCGATATGGGCACAGTGCACTCGACGTGCCATATGGATGTCCAACTGGGGGTGGCAGGGTGAGGACGTGTTGCAGAAGTGCAGAGCAGGGTGCTGGAGCCCAGCGTGGATGCGTCAGCAGCGTCCAGCGGGCAGAGTGGACGAGCTGCTGAGCGGCCTTGGGGGTCTTCCCTTCCCCCAAGCATTTACATCTGTGGGTTGGTGTCGTGGTGACCCATCTGCAGCCATCCCAATGCCATGCCTCTTGCCCACTCTGCAGAGAGCAGCTGGGTGTTCTGTCCCTCAGCCCGCCTTCCCTGTCCCTTTTCGGGGGTGTTGCAGGGCTTGGGGGGGAGCCCACACTGAACCAGCCCCTCACCAGATTTCATCTTCCACATCTTGACTTGCTGGTGGGCTTCTACCTGGGAGGGCTGTGCTGGGCTGGGTTCCCCAGGGCTGGCGCTGCGGCATCTTCTCCTAGCATCTCTTCTCACCCTTTCCCCCTCCAGTGAGGTCTGGGGCTGCAGGAGGCCCCGATTTCCCCAAGATGGACGTTGCATTTCTCGTCGCTGTTTCTCTCCATTGTTTTGGAGTGATTGGAGGAGTGTACCTGTCAGGGTCCAAGCTAGAGAAACAAAACTCGTAGGAGATATATATGAACAGATTTGTCACAGGGAATCGACTTACTGGGTTCTAGGGTCTGACCAGGCACATTTGAAATCCACGGGGCAGCCCACAGGGAAGGGTGGCTGGAACTGTGAGCACTGCCGAGGCTGCTGTCCCTGGGCAGAGTTTCGTCTTTCTCAGGGAAGCCTCCGCTCTGCTTTTGAAGTTTTTGATTCACTGAGCCAGGCCCACCGGGGTCATCAAGGATTATCTTATCTTCCTTAAAGTCAGTCACATGACATCTGACTTAGTCATGTGACAGCACACCTGGAGAGCAGCACCTAGCATTGCATTTGACTGGCGTGTTTGACTGATGACTAGACCGTGGACCCTAACCGTCACAGGGAGGGGACACAGCCGGCTTTTCTTTGCCATTGTGATCCCAGAAGACAAAGACTCATCCCAGCTTCTCATTTCACATCTCATGGATGTTTGAAAACGTAACATAATCCGTGGTTTCTTCTGTTGCTACTTACTGTGTTTAAATTTTAAAGTAGTGAAATGTACCAATGTTAATCCAAAGAAGAATTATTTCTCCCTCACACCTGGAATGGCAGTGAACATGGCTGGGGTTGATTGGCTATGAGTACCTTGGGCTCTGTGAGAGATTCATTAGGGCATCTCCATTCCTTTCGCTCTTCTACAGGGTCAGCCTTGTAGTGACTTTACAGTCAAGGTCACCATTGGTCAGCTTGCAAGTCCAAACAGGACAAAACATCTGTGGCCCAGCCCAACGGAGGCACTGTTGTTCTGGGCTTTCTGACTTGGACTTCTTTCTTAGGTCAGGGACATGACTGACTTGCATTTGACCTTGCACGCAGCACCTTGTTACAGGGAAGGGAGATGGTACCACCTCCTCTGGCGGGGTGAGCTGAAGTCTGCAGTTGTTCACTTGCTTTTTTTTTTTTTTTTTGAGACAGAATTTCATTCTTGTTGCCCAGGCTGGAGTGCAATGGTGCAGTCTCAGCTCACTGAAACCTCTGCCACCTGGGTTCAAGCAATTCTCCTGCCTCAGCCTCCCAAGTAGCTGAGATTACAGGTGTGTGCCACCACGCCTGGCTAATTTTGTATTTTTAGTAGAGATGGGGTTTTACCATGTCTGTCAGACTGGTCTCGAACTCCTGACCTTATGTGATCCACCTGCCTCGGCCTCCCAGAATTCTGGGATTACAGGTGTGAGCCACCACACCCAGTTCACTTGCTTTTTTGCAGGGGAATGCATGTTGTACCCCCAGCTGCCTTTAAGGAAAAGCAGCAGAGAATCCTCACTACATTTCCACCAGACGCTGCTGCTCCCTTCCAAGAAGACATTTGATTCCTCTCAGCCCAAAACATGACTTCCAGCTTGTGTTCTTCTTCTTGAAAATAATAACAAACTTATGTTACCAAAGTATTAATACAAATTTCTTAAGAAATTCAAATCATAGAAAGTGTGTACTTTCAATCCCTTCCCAGGCCTCAAAGGTCAAATGTAGCTACTGGTGACAGTCTGATGTCTACCTTTTCAAACTTGAGTTTCTCTACACACACACGTTTATTTATTTAGTTTTGGTAAAATGTGTTCACATTAACTTTTTTTGAATTTTTTCCCTCAATATAATAACATAAACTTCCATAAATGATTAGATGCATAATTCTTTATTATTCCTTTTAATGGCTGCAAAATAAACCTGAAGCTCCATTTCCTCTGTAAATAAACAAGACCATTGCCCACTACACCCAGCTGAGGGAGGCTGGTGGGCTCCAGTCCACTTTCCTGCTTCTGCAGTTGGGTTTTGTGTTGTTAGTGCTGTGTGCTCTCAAACCTGCTTATGGGAGTTGTGTTTGATATTATACAGACATAGCTTTTCTTTTTTTAGAGACAGAGTCTCACTGTGTTTCCCAGGCTGGAGTGCAGTGGTGTGGTCACACCTCACTGCAGCATTGAACTCCTGGACTCGAGCGATCCTCCCACCTCAGCCTCTAGAGTAGCTTGGACTAACAGGTGCATACCACCATATCTGGATAATTTTGAAATTTTTTGTAGAGACAGGGTGTCACTATGTTGCCTAGGCTGGTCTCGAACTCCTGGGCTCAAGCGAACTGCCTGCCTTGGGCTCCCAGATTGCTGGAATTACAGATATGAGCCACCACAGCCAACCAGAAATAGCATAAATGACATAATCTGTAAATTCAGTGGATGTAGAAAAACTCAGAGAGGAAAAACTCAGATTGATTTGAAAACTCAGATTGACTGATTCTGATTTGAAAATAGAGAATGAGGAAAACTTTTAAAAACAATTCCTGTTGAATTAGATGAGAGTCACAATGAAAATTGATCAGGGTTTTGTATTCAGATGCATAGGTGTATTGAAACACTTCATTTTAAGAAAACCAAACCAGGAAACAGATGATATATGTGATTTATGAAGAAATTAATGTGAACAGCAATGAGTGTTTTTTACTAAAAGGGCTGGGCTGTACATCTGTATATTGATTAATGATGGTTCATTTATGTGTATTACGTTAAAAATATTTATTATGTGTGTATCATTATTTATAGTGCCTGACTTTATCATTTTTAATGTTTCCATTAATGAAGATTCATATGAATGTATATTCATATGGATCTTGGTGATATCCATAGGAAGGCATCAGCTGGTCCAGTTCCAGAATATGGCTCTGCCTTCATTTCCCTGCTCCCTGCTCTGGTTACTTAAAACTTTCTTTCACTTGGTTTCAGGTAACGTGGAAATATCCACAGATTACACCTGAGCTCACAGCCTTCTTTGAGATGCCTGCATTTTATTACAGGCAAATATGCCCATACACTTCTGAGAAGGGAAGAGAGTGTTCAGCTGTGTGTCTTACTCTGGCTCCACTCCCCCAGAAGCGATTGCCTGTGCAGTTTAATTGGCTTGGAGGGGGGGACAGTGCCATGAGGTCTAGTTAACGTATATTTAAGTTATACCTTGAGGTCATTTGAAAATGGAATTCTCCCTAGTGCCCAGCTTGTGTTTATCCTCCGATGTTTTTAATCATTTAGCCATTTAAAATAGGGAGATGATGAGACACTTGCAAGGCTTTTAAGAAATTAATCTCCCACTTAGCTTTTTATAATGTTAATTAATGTCTATACCAAACTCAAAGCAAACATTAATGGTGTAATAATCTAAGTAGTCTCTTTAATATCAAGGCTAATTCAAAAAGCCTTGTATGAAGTTGCTCAGCAAGTCTTGTCAGTGTATTATGAAATAGAAACAAGGGGCAAGCTAATGGATTGTAGAAGATGCAGTTATTATTTTTAAGAGAATATGCACTTTAATTAATTAGTTAATTAATTTGAGACAGGGTTTTGCTCTGTCACTCAGGCTGGAGTGCAGTGGCACAATCTCAGCTCACTGCAGCCTCCACCTCCTGGGTTCAAGTGATTCTCCCCTTCAGCCTCCCGAGTAGCTGAATTTATGGGCGTGCACCACCACATCCAGCTAATTTTTGTATTTTTAGTAGAGACGGGGTTTTGCCATGTTAGCCAGGCTTGTCTCAGACTCCTGACCTTGAGTGATCCACCTGCCTTGACCTCCAAAGTGCTGGGATTACAGGCAGTGCTGGAGCCTTAAAGCACAAGTAGATAGAATAAAAACTTTTAGAATTAGTTTGCGAATTTACTAATGAATTTACATACAATATTTTGGAAAATATTTCCTATGTATCATCAATAATCAGAAGATGTACAGCGGAAGCATTCTATTGCAAAAAGCAAAACAGATAAACCCCACCACTGTGCCATCAAAAATATGCAGGTGCTGTTGAAGTAACCTAAAAACTCTACCAAACAATATGAAAGTATGTTAGAATAATGATGTTTTCAAAAGTACAGTAATTTATTTATGCTCTGGAAGAGTGAATGTTTTAAAGATGTCAGTTCTTCCGAAGGTAGCAGACATTTAAAATAACCTCAGGCCTTGTTCCAGTGGGACTTTTCAGGGATGCTGGACAAAAGGATCCTATGACTCAGTTGGAAGAATAAAGATGGCAAATACCAAAGAAAATTCTGAGCATGATAAATGGGGAAAGGAGATCTTTGGAAAGCAATATGTTGCTTTCCAATATATTAAAAAGCTGCGGAAACTACAACAGTATGGTACTGCCCCAAATGATGAATACTGACAGGAGAACAGGCAAAGGAGACAAATACATTTTTTCAGAAGGAAAGTACTGTGGTTGGCATAAAAATTTAAAAGTCCTGAGAATCAATTGAAATTCCGGAACTAGAAAATAAGCCTACCAATGGAACACTTTTTGGTTATCAAATTGAACAAAATTATATTCTTAGACACTGCTGATTGATCTGGAGAGAACATTTTGGGCCATGCATCCTGAACCCCTGCTCCTTGGACCCCCCTGCTCCTTGGACCCTGTACTTTCCCTTCTAGGAATCTGTCCCGAGTAGACGGGCAGAGAAGTATTTACAGATGGAAGTTTATCATAGCTTTATATGGTGCAGTTGACAATTAGAAATGAACTGAGTGTTCAGAAGCAGGGAAATACTGAAGTACATTTGGTGAGCTACATAGAGAAATATTTTAAAAGTCACATTTTCAAAAAAAAAAAAGATATAGCAAACCTTCAAAATATAATGTTCATCTATAACAATATGGGAAAATTTTTATAATATAATGTTGATTTATTCAACTAAGACACACTGATTGCTTCTTAGGACCCAGGCAGTGAGCCAAGCTCACTGGAGATATTTGACTACATAGAAGAATTGCCGTCTTTATGGAGCATATACTTAGGGGGCAATATAACAAAATATTATTAATACTATATTATTAAAAATTAATGTAGTAAGAACAATTTATGAAACGATTCTTGGAACAGAAAGTGAAATACAGAGTGCATATATAGTTAGGAAAGTCAGAAGGTAATGCATCACTTTAATAGTGGTCTTGTCTGGTAAACCTATGGCAGATGATTTCTGTTCCTTCATTATTCTTTCTAGCACGTCCCCAGTTTTCTGTAAAAGCTGACTTGCATTTTAATAATCAGAGCAAAGTTATAAAAGAACCTTCAGCGTCTCCCCTTCTCAAAGTGTTACTGGACACAGTACATACTTGTTGATTATTGACATTTACAAAAGGTCACATTTATTTAACCCAATAATTAACCACTGATTTCTGCATAGCAAGTTATGCTGGTACCATGGCAGGATCACGTAATTAACGAGTGTATTTCTTTTTGTTGTTGTTGTTTTGTAAGGAACACAAGTAAAAATGTAAGGTTTATGTCAAGGTTAAAAACATGATGAAATAAGAAATGGGGCCGGGAGTGTGTATGGAGACACACCTGGATATAAAAATAAAACGGCCTGATTGCTGGTAGAATGTTCACTGCGTTGCACCATGTTCTGTGCTCCATACGTTCAGTCCTATAAATGGGAAGGGATCATCCCTCCATTCTACAGATGAGGGAAACTGAAGCCTGGCAGTCACGCTTCTTGGAAGCATTCTGGGGTAGCCTTGGCCAAGCTGGGCTTCGAACCCAGGGAGCCTGGGCTGTTAACTACAAAACCACAGGACACATACAACATAAGACATCGACATTCCCTGCCCAAATCACCAGCAGGCAGGAGGGCAAAGCCACCCAGTGAGAGCTCCTAAGAGCCAGAAGGGAGGAGACCCATGCTCTTGCTGGATCAAAGCTGATGTAGGTCAGCAGTCAAGCTTTTCATTGGTTCATATGCCAATGGAAGGACCTTCTCTTTCTTTTTCTTGCTTCAGAATCGGTGTTTGCCCAAGACAGCAATTTGTGGAAATGGAGAAAATCTGAGAATTCTTCTGTGACTTTGCTAAATAGAGGCGTCTCCTCCACAGTCCATCCTACCCTCCCCCACTACTTTTTTCCCAGCAAAATGAGTGATAGTTCACTCACCTTCTAGGCATAAGAGTCATCCTTTCTCTGTGGTGAAACCAGTTTAGAGCTGACTCAAAAGTCCTGTGACTTGTGAAATACAACATTGGATGAGTGCCCCCTGTTCTCTCCCAGCATCCTGAAATACTGTTTGGTGTTGGGATGTTTCTGGACACCGACCTTCTCCCCCCTGGGTCTCAGCAGATGTTCTCGTCCAAGTCTTTTTGTGGGCAATGGCAGCTGTCCAGATCTTCCAAGTGCAAGATCTCAGGATAGCTTCACAAGTACTTTGCACTCTGCTTTGTGTTCTCACCACAGGGGAATTACAGATGAATTACAGGTGAGTGGAGCCCACCGGGTGTCCCACAAGTTTGACGCCTTTGCCCCAGGTGTCCAGGTGGGTAAATAGCCCATCACGTGCCCCGCACTTCCAGGGAGAGTCTCTCCTAGCACCTGGGAGCATCTGCTCCTGAGTGGGGTGTGGCTTGAGCAAGCTTTTACTTTATTGCGTGTCCCCAGCCTTCCCCGATTACCAAAGGCTTTCTTCCGCATCCTGGGAGGGGCGCCCCGCTTTAAGGGCTTCTGTGTGTTACAGACACGCTGCCAGTGGTGGTAACAGATGGGTGTGTTTTGGCCCCCGTGTCTGAAAGGCACATGTTATTTGTCATTGGCTTACTTAAGGCCACAAAGAAACATTGACAGCCCGACCCTGTGGCCTGTCCGACTTGGGAACAGGACCCAAGCCCAGAGCTCCCCCTTCCTTTCATTTCCTTGAGGCCAAAGGGCCGGGGGTGCCCTGTGGGCAGTGCTGTTTACTGGGTTAAGGGGGCCTTGTTTTGGCAGAGAAGAGAATACAGCTGGCAAGAGGCCTTGCTGAGCACCCTCTCCTGCCAGGGCAGGCTGCTTCCTAATTGCAAACACATGGGCTGGTTCCAGAGTGTGGGGACAGATCCTTCCTGCCTGGGTGAGCTGTGTGTGTCCCACCCCCTGATGCCCTGTTTTTCATCAAGGAAATGGGGGTGTTGCATACCAGGGCCAGAGGACAGCTGCCTTGGGTAGGGGAGTCCCTGGGCACTCCCAGATGTGCTTGTTGGGAACATTTTTGGTGTACATTAAAACTTTAGAATTTGGTTGCATTTCATCATCCTCTATTTCCTGCTGCATTTTTGGTGAGTGATTCTGAAAGCTTTCTCCCTTTCCCTTCTCTTCCTGTGAGCATTTGCCGTTATGAAGTAGACCTCTTGAATGCACTGCGTCCTGCAGAGGCAATGCCCTGTGCAGGGCACGTGCACGTTCCTCCTCAGTGAATTTTAGTGCCCCCTTCACTGGGAACATGAAATGCCGAGTGATGCTGATGCTGCAGTCCCCAAAGGCCACACCCAGAGTGGAGAGGCCCCTCTACAGGAAGCACAGTGAGTTTGGCTGGGGGAACCCCACAGGTATGTAATCCAAGGGACTGGGACTTCATGCCCAGCTTCATCACCACCTTATGGCTCTGAGCATTTGTTTGCCTGCCCGAGGCTCATCCTTTATATGTAAGATGCTGGTAACTGTCTCTCTGGGATAGTGGCCTGGTCATCATGACTACCTGGGAACTGTGAAATAGAGAAGGTCTGCCAAATTTTATCTTCAGCACATGAAATTCTTATTTTCCTGGAATGGAAGAAGGGGGTCATTCTTCAAGAACAGAGACAGAACAGAATGATGCTCAGAGGAGGGAGGGGGCAGGGTTCTGCAGGCTGGGGAGGCCCTGCTCCCCTAAGCTGCACATGGGTAGGGTTCAGGGTGGGAGGGAGTTGAGTTGGTGGCTCCCTGAGCAACTAAGAAGCCAGAGGTGAGGCCGCCCGAGGCTCTGAATGCGCTGTTCTCTACTCCATTGGTATTTCAGTCTCCAGGACCGCTGGGGCAGTCACTAGGCCACCTGAGCCCTCTCTGTTCTTTCTGCTTTCTCATGGATACAGTGTCAGGCTTACTATGCCATCATGGGCCATGGTCTCTTTTCTTCTAGAGTCCCAGGGGCTTCCTTTGTGGCATAGGCTTCCTCTCTCCCACCCCAAAAGGCTGTTAGGAATGTTTCCGTTATTAAAGACAGCACCATGTCACCTGAGGGGTCTCCACCTCTCCTGGGGTCCACGTGGTATGGGGGCTCCCCTGGGAGAGTGCTGGCCACCTGGGGGGGGTGGGCGGGGAGTTGGTGGTAGTGGTGGAGTACAGAGAGACAGCCTGTGGGGGGTGGGACACTTTGTTCCAGTTAAAGATGTGGTCTCTTTGGGCTGACTGGGAGAGAGAGAAATCAATAATGCAACTGTTTTGATACTGAATATTGACAAGTGTCTTTTTGAAATAAAGAACCAGTCCCTCCAAAAAAAAAAAAAAAAACCAAAAAAGATATTGCAAGAGATACATGGTTGTACTGTTGCAAAAAAAAGTTTAATATTTCTGCCCTCCCTGAATGAAAGACATTTAGCCTTGCATATCAAAGAATAGGAATCTGTCATCTTAGAAGTTACTAATTTGAAGTTCTGTGACCCAGATTTGCGTAATTAGAGGATTTGTTCGCCAGGCATGTGAAACCTATGCAAATGTTGGTCCACGTTCTTGGAAAGAAGTCAAACTTTGAGGCTGTTTGAGCGAGTCATGATTCTTTAAAGTTGCCACAAGCTGAATTGATTTAGTTTGGCAGAAACTACAAAAACAAACACGGAGTTTAGAAAAGCAAAGGCTCATGTGATCGCCGCTCTGGCCCCAGAGAAAAGGAAATGCTTCATAAATTGCATCTCAGACCAGAGCGTGTTGAGGCTCCCTCTCCCCGACCTGATAATTTTCAGATCGTCTGGAACAGCTATAAACAAAAGCTGGAGACACTAAAACAGCCCATGGCCCCTTCCCCTCCTTCTCCTCGTCTTTCCCCTCCTCTGCCCTCCCCTTAACAACTAGCTGAGGCTTTGTTTTCTTTTTGCTTTTACTCCCTAAGTAAATCTTAATCACGGTCATTAAACCCAGCCTTGACTTTCTTTCCGTTCCCATGGATACCAGATGGGGCCTCAGATTGGCGAGGTGGCCATAGGACCTTGGGACCCAGGAGGCCCCATGGGTGCCTGGCAGGTGGAGGGGGTGCTGCTCCTGGTGCTGGTGGCCGGGCAGGATGGATGGTCCTGGGCATCAGTGACTGGCCCAGTGCAGCTCAGGAGGGACCCCCTTTCCTCCCCCGGAGGAGATGAGCACAGGTAGGTTAGAGATCAGCTCTCTTTTGCAGGTCACTGGCTCTGTCTTGCATGGCCACCTGCAGTGGTCCTATAGCTTCATTGGTCTGGGAGCTACCAGGAGCCCTGGACCCACAGGTCTCCTGCCCTCCTCGGTGGAGGCACGCCAGGGTCCTGGCATGTACTCAGGGCGGGCATAGTCCAGTTCTGCTCTTCCTCGCTGGGTCCCAGCCTTCTTTCCCAACTCTATTTCAGAAGTCAGGTTGGCTGAGAGAAATGCCAGCCAGCCGACTCACCAGCACCGATCCCCTGGGGTTGTGTTGCCTGCTCAGAGGCCCCGAGTGGGAGGGAAGGAAGCTTCTGGAAGGCAGGCCGAGGCACAGCCCATGGATCTTCCCACAGGCAGTCTATATTGCTCCTTCTGAGATGTTCAAAGTGATTTGAAAGTGTAGATGGTCAGTTAAAAGACACCTCTTCAAATGCTTTGTCACATTTTAGGAGATTGAAGATCGTGTCAACTTAAGGTAGTGCAGCTTTGCTGAGGGATGGTTATCGCTTTCTCTCCAAGTGTCTTGTCCTTGTGAAGTGGGGCTGAAAACCAACGGTGGGTGGTAAATGCTGATATTTCCCCCCTTCTCCCACACTCTCACTCCTTTATGTCATGTTTAAATCCTCTGGGGACTGACATGTCATCTCACTGGAAATATGCAGAACCAGGCAATTCTAGTAGGGGGGAGGTTGGTAAACAAGGACCCACTGGAGGAGGGGATCTCAGATGCCAGGGAGGGCCCTGCACACCAGAGCAGGAAGGTGTGGGGTGGCGTGGGAGCCTTGGCAGGTGGGCAGGAAGCCTGGTGGGGGAGGTGGCTTCTGCAGGGACATCAGGTCCAGGCTGGGGCACAGAGCTGGCATTTGGGGCAAGGCTGAGGAAGCAGGAGTGTCCACGTCTCAAAGCAAGAAAGAGTGTGGGTGATCTATGACCAGACAGAGGGACAAGGGGGTTACTCCTGTGGGAGGTGAGGCTGTCCAAAGAGCTTGGGCGGGTCCTCAGCTGGGGATGGTGAAGATTTGGAGCTTTAATTGAGGTAGGTGGAGATGCCTGGGAGGGTTTCAGCAAGGAGGAGAGTGATCTGATTGATCTCTTGAAGGATCTCCTGTGGCTGTGAACATTTGGGTAATGTGGTACAGCGTGGAGGTGGGGCCGGGCCACAGCAGTGAACAAGGTTGCTGGTGGCTGCCGTGAGGGCAGGCCCAGGGAGAAAGACAGGGGATACTGGCTCCGAGACCTGTATTAGGGATAGAACTGACAACCGATGGACCGGCTGTGAGGGATCCGGGGAAGAGGGAGCCAGATGGCATCAGGTGTTTGCCTTGAGCCACTGGGTAGAAGGTGAGGCTGCTTACTGTTTACGGAGAAGGGTTTTCTGAGAGGAGATGCAGCGGCTTTGAGGGTGACCGTGAGCAGATAGACAGTGGCCCCAAGGGTCCCACGGGGCAGGCCACGTTTCTGTCGTGGGAGCTGGTCTCAGGGCAGCCACTCCCGCGGGTGCTGGTGGTTTTGTGTTGCTGTTGAGTTTTTGAGACACGCCCATCTCCATACATCTGGGTGTTGCCTAGGGATGTGATGATATCCCTCGATCAACTGAGAAGGGCCTTGGGAGCTACTGTGCATTGCAAAGTGGTCCTTGGCATCCTGTGAAATAGTTTTCCTTTGCAGGGAATTTACCCAAAGACCATGTGTTTCAGGGAGGCTGACAGTTACAGTGCTATCACATTGTTTGTCAAGAGTACCTCTCGATAGCCAGCAAGTAATTTCTGAGTTAAGAACAGTATTTACGCTGTTTATTTGAGGATTAGTGAAAATCCTGTAACTCACTGTGTGCCTGTCAAAGGCAAGAGGAGCTTGATTTAATGGCTCAGTCTGATTGCACTCATTTTACCCGTGACCATTTAATGTTCTCTTTCAAGCACCTTTTTTTGACCCATGTATTGTAATTGCCTTTAAAGTTTATTTTTCAAGCCATGTGATAACTTTTATTATGAATGAAAATGCCTGTGGTTTCTTTGCTCCTGAGAGGAAGCCATTCTGTTCTGTAATAACTGATCATATAAGAGAAAAATCATTTTATACACACGATGAATCCGTAACATGGCATGTTGGAAGCCATAGATCATTTAAAAATGTAATGCATATCATTTATTATGGAAAAAGGTAGTTTTTGGACATTATTGGATTTCCTCCTTGAAACATAATCTTATAATTTTTTCTCAAACCCGTTCGGTAGGTAGGCCTCCTCAATTCCCGACAATGAATTAAATACGTGTATACTCTGGTTCTGCCTTCAAGCTTTTACCATTTTTGCATGTCCTGTTTTCTGAGCAGGCAATGAGAGGGCATATCCCTGAGCCATTGGTGGGGACAAACACTTGCAGGTGCTTCGAGGTATTGTCACCAACCGCGTCAGCCCTTTCGGGTTGAGGAGGGGGACCCAGAATGCTTCTGTAAGCCCCTGGAAACCAGCGGGCCTGGCTTTCACCTGGATTGTCTTTGTTTTGTGTTTTACATTCCACAGCCCACGGGCCTATCGTCCAGCCATGCCTGAGGTGTGTATTAGTTCCTCGCCACACTGGCTCCTCCCCTGGGAGTTTCTCGTCTTCACACTATCACCCAGATCCTTGAAAGCAGAGCCCTGTCATTTTTATCTTACAGAGAAGAAATTAGGAGCACAGAGTAGTAATATTAATCCTGCCATTTGACTTCATGAGGGAGCCTGTGAACGTCGGGGATCTGAAGTAAACTTTTTGTCATTAATTTGTGGATTTCTTCCGCAGTGTGGTACTTAACAGCTGGCCTGGTTTAGTGGTATCGCTTATGGTGATGTTATTTTTATGTTCAGAAGTCATGGCTTGTCAGTCATGGAGGTGACCAGATTCTAGGGTGACACTGTCATGCCAGGGTCCTCCAGAGCCTGTCGTACCTGCATGGTGGGCGGGCACTCTTCTCCCTGGAGTGTGCGTGGGTAAGTGTGTATGGCCTCTGATGAACGGACAGGAGTGGTTTCTGTTCTCTGGGGAAGTGACAGAGCCAGGCTGTTGCCATCTAGAGGTGGAGGATGCTTTCCATAATTAAAAATAGGTCAAGGTTTCTTTCACTTTGATTTTTTCCCCCTCAAACGGTCTCCTTCCTTCTTCCTTCTTTTATTCTTCTGTTTAGAGGCAGGGTCTCCCTCTGTCACCCAGGCTGGAGTGCAGTGATATGATCTCTGCTCACTGCAGCCTCGACCTCCCAGCCTCCTGCCTTAGCCTCTCAAGTAACTGGGACTACAGGTGCGTGCCACTATACTCGGCTGGAACATTTTTCTTCTTGACAGCACATCTTGTTTTGCAGTATCTTCTCCTTTAGGAGGGAAAATGCAGTACATTTCAGGATTAGCCTTCAGTGCCGCCATGCCCTCTAGGCTCTCAGCTCTCATTCTTGCGATCCCCTTTCAGTTTTCTGAGTGAGTTTTGCTCATTTCCAGTATCCAAGGGCCTTCTGACCTCTGGCATGGGGAAGCCTCGTTTCCCAGGCTGTTAACACACTCTCCTGAGAACTTCGAGGTTACAATGGAGTGTTTTGGTGAAGGGAGTCAGAAAGGGCTCTCACAGAGGTTACTAGAGGGGGCCCTAAATTCATGTGGAGTGGCAAAGCACAGCTGAGGAAATGGGGCACGCTGGAATCTTCCAGAGGCTGCTCTGGGCTCAGAGGTGGGGCCAGTTGGGTTTCTGGGGTTGGTGTTTTCTTGATATCGCGTTGCCCTCTGGCTCCTTGAGGATCCACAGTGTAGGCCTCCTTTCAGTTCACAAAGCTCTTTCTTGAGTCCCACTCCCCGCTCGCCAGTTTCTGTGGCTCCTTCCACCCAGCGGGCCCTGAGTGCTGTTCCACAGACGGCAAACCCATCCTGACCCAGACGCGTCAGCCCCAAACAATCTGGTTACTGTTTAAACAACCAGTGTAAATAATGAGCCCTCCATTACCAAGAGTATAAATACATTTAGACAAGTCAGAGTTCTGTAGAGTAAAAGTTTAGGTTATGGGAAAACATCAACAGCTGTAATTTGTAGGCCCTTGTAGAGCAAGGGGTGTGAGTGATGTAAACTGTAGAAAGCCGGCATTTCGTTTATGTGTTTTTTTGTCATTGTGCCAGGAGAAGAACTTTGTTATATTTCCTTTGCTGAGAATTAATCTTCAGGGGGCAGCATCTGCCAGAATTTTTTTTTTTTCCCCTAAAAGTAATGTCACCTAGGTGGCCGGTGTTGACGGGCACGCTGGCAGGGCTGTTGTGGGCAGAGATGATGAACTTTGTATGGAAGATTGCATTTGGTTAGCCACTCTTCTCCTAGTATTGAAAAAATAATTAAGGGCAAACCGCAAAGGCGTATGATTCAGGTGAATTCTACAGTAAGGAGACAGATGGACATGTGCAAAAGAACCACAGACGCTGGCTCCAGGTAGAGCCTAATGCTCATGGCTTTCGGCGCGTAGGAAACTGAGCTCTGTAAGTCAACACAGTCTTTGGCTGGGTCTCTCTTTGGTGAAAGGGTAGAGTGAAGCCTCCTCCTTTTTATTTTTTGGCCAAAGTGGGAACTATCTGAAGACCTATAAAATTAAGTATTTTTCTTTACAAGGAGAAAGGGGCAAGGCAGAAAGTCCCATGGGTGTGAGGGATTACTGGGTTTCTTTCCACCAATGACGCAGTTCACACACACACAGCTCCAATCCAAGGCCTGTTTGAGGAGGCCCCAGTGTGTGCAATGGCCCACACACGTGTGTGCCTGCCCCTCAGAGGTGCTGATCCTGCCTTACGTTGGAAATAACATTCGATGCTGGTTTTCACAGCCATTGCCAATCCGTGGATTAGCTTCTGAGGTCTCCCCTGACATCCCATCCTCCCCACATGCCTGGCCCCCGTGCAGGAACCTGAGGTTATATTTGTTTTAAGACTTACCTGCTTGGGGCCGGGCGCGGTGGCTCACACCTGTAATCCCAGCACTTTGGGAGGTCGTGGCGGGTGGATCACGAGGTTAGGAGTTTGAGACCATCCTGGCAAACATGGTTAAACCCCATCTCTACTAAAAATACAAAAATGATCTGGGCATGGTAGAGAATGCCTATAATCCCAGCTACTCAAGAGGCTGAGCAGGAGAATCCCTTGAACCAGAGAGTCGGAGGTTACAGTGAGCCGAGACTGTGCCACAGCACTCCAGCCTGGCAACAGAACAAGACTCTGTCTCACAAAACAAACAAACAAAACCTTGGGAAAAATAGAAGGATCAGGTGATCTCTACGAGCTGTTTGCTAAATCTGCCCATTTTCTTCTGCATCTCTACTTCCAAGAGATGTGATGTAGGGATTTCATACAAACACACAGAAGGAGCCAAAGGGGTCGTGTAGATTTCAGCAGAGATGAAGAGTCAAGTGAACGGAACACTGAGACCGAGCTCGTCCAGCCTGTGGACCACCAGGGGCCAACAAGGATGGCTTTGAATGCGGCCCAGTACAAATTCTTAAACTTTCTTGAAACATTATGAGATGTTTTTTTGTGATTCTTTTTTTTTTAAAGCTCATCAGCTATCATTAGTGTTAGTGTATTTTATATGCGTCCCAAGACAATTCTTCCAGTGTGGCCCAGGAGGCCAAAAGATTGGACACCCCCCAGTAAGACCAAACCGGAGTAAGAAGGAGGCAGGCACTCAGTGTGTGTGTGTGGGGAACCTCCCGGGGGAGCAAGGCCCTATTTTAAAGTATGCCAGGATCTGTTTTACCCAGGAATAGAAAGACACGGAAATGGCTGGTGTCACAGACCCTAGAAGGAGGAGGCTTACTATGAGGGCCCACTCAGGCAGCACTGAGGTCAGCAAGAGGCCGAGGGAGCGTGGAGAAATAAGGCAGGTGTGTCAGCAGGTTCCAGGTGTGGGGCTGCCCCTGGCTGTTGGATCCCTGGCCCTGGGTGACTGGCCAGGGAATGGTGGCTTGGGGTGTGAAAGCTGCATAAGCTGGGTGGCTTCTTTGTGGTTGGTTTCCATATGAAGGTCCACTGGCAGGTGATGACTGCTTCTCTCTAAGAATTGACCAGCCCTTCTAGCAGCCGAGAGGTTGAGAGGGACCATCTCTTTAGGATCAGCAAGGTCCCAGATGTCAAAACATCAGGAAATACAGAAAATATAAAGGCAGGATTAACGAAGTCCCTTCCTCAGAGGGACCCTCCCCGTCACTGGAGACATGCTGGGTCGAACCTGGGGTGGTGGCCAGCTTTCCACATGGGCTGAATGAGAACCCCTGGCCACACGGAGAACGATGTCCCGTGTGGGCCCTGTTCTCCCCCGTGCAGTCTGGGCCCGGGTGCCCTTGGAGGGACATCTGAGGGGACAGCATTTCCCACCTTTGTCTGTTGCTGCTGCACGGGGGAGGGCTGGCAGAGATACTGGCAGCCTGTGCCCCACCAGCACTGCCGTCCTGGCCTGGGGGAGGTGTGTGAAGGGAAGATTAGTGTGGGCATTTGCTTCCTGTCCCCTAGCTGCCAGAGCCAGTGTCCCCTTTCCTCCTTGCCAGCTTCTCAGGCTGAAGAGAGTGTGAATTTCCATGAATTTGTCCCTTGCTCTGTTGATGAGAAAGTGCATCTTACAGTTCTGCTGAGAAAAGAACCATGTGACATGTGACACCAGACTCAATACCACTTGTCCTTGTACCTTCCTGTGCCAGGTGGGGCTTAGGTCCCAGCCCCTGTGCAGCATGACAGTGCCCATGTCTGCCCTCTGGGTCTGTCTTCTTCACAGCGAAATGGGGTCCTAATTAGGTTCGAATTCCTGGGCTCTGTGGGGGGAGCAGAGGCCAGTGTGGTCCCTGCAGTCCAGGCCACACGTGGTGACACAGACCACAGGGCTCCCGGTGCTGCCTGTGGTTGTCCTCGTGGCAGCCTTTATTGCTGAGCATGAGACTCACTGGAAGTGAGCGGACAGGTGCCCTGTGTGAATATCCCGTCTCAGGTGGAATTCACCGAGGTGTTGCTGTCACTGACAGTGAAGAACACGAGGGCCTGGGCCCGGCCCTGCTTGCAGCTGAAGTGCTGTGGAGGGTCCCAGCCGGGCTGGCGTGTTTAGGCACTGCCTGCAGAAGTAGATGATCGTGTCTTACAAGGAGGTAAAGCCCCGGAAAACATCTGCTCGAGCAGAAGGCAAAACCGCATCCGTCAATCCCGCAGGTGCTTTGGGCTTCAAACTTGCCTCTGGGAAGGCATTTGCTGACAGCTTCTCATGTTTACCACGTGAACCGTCTCACCTGAGCGCTTGAGAATATGTCTGGCTTGCTCCACAAACTCTAGAGAGCGTAGCTGTTCAACAGTTCCCAAAGAGGCCAGCCGGTACCGATGCCAAGCCCTGGTGAACCTCAGGAAACCATAGACCCCATTCTGATTCCCTTGCCACTGTAGCCTTGGGCATGGTGGGAAATGTCTCAGCCCAGGGTTGTAGGTGCTGGCGTCACTGGCATGAGGGCAGGAGGTCCTGTGCCTGCTGTCTTGCCCTGGGGCATCTGGAGGGCGGGGCTGGGAGGTCCTGTGCAGCATGGCGGGTTTAGTTGCTGAGCAGCGTGAGTGGAGTCTCCCTTGCTCCTCAGTGCATCGAAAAATCAGCTTTACAGCCGGACGTGGTGGCCATGCCTATAATCCCAGCACTTTGGGAGGATGAGGTGGGCAGATCACCTGAGGTCGGGTGTTCGAAACCAGCCTGACCAACATGAAGAAACCCCGTCTCTACTGAAAATACAAAATTAGCTGGGCATATGCCTGTAATCCCAGCTACTTGGGAAGCTGAGGCAAAGAATCACTTAAACCCAGGAGGCGAAGGTTACGGTGAGCTGAAATCACAACATTGCACTCCAGACTGGGCAACAAGCATGAAACTCCATCTCAAAAAAAAAAAAAAAGAAAGAAAAATCAGCTTTACTAAGTTGACGCAAGTGGTGTGTGAGAGGCACTCATTTCAGTTCCAGCTGCCCTCGCTGCTTTTCTGGACACTGTTGCTGGGTCAGCATGTGTGAAGGGTAGTTTGTGGTGATGCCATTCCCATTCCCAGCAAGGGTAGCAGTGACTCTTGAACGTGGCAGTGGAGCCCGGGAGCCCCACCAGCCTGGTCTGTGGGCACATGGGCTCTAAACACGTAGTAGGGAGGACACCCATGACCCCTACCCACTCTCGCTGCTGGCTGGACACCAGATTCCCCGAGAGAAGATGTTGCTGCATGTCTGTGAATTGCTAAAAATGAATCACACTGGCAAGTGCCACTGGTCACTGAGCAGAATTTGGCTTTGATCTTGAACCTGCCCGGTCAGTACAAACTGTGTGGGCCACACTGCTCCACCCCCTGCTCTCTGTGGGACCGAGGGGTCAGTGGCTATTAAGAGCCATGCAGAGAACTGTGAAGCAAAATTGTTGCTTTTGCCGTAACAGTGACTGTGAAAATGAATGTGGCCATTTGCAAAGAAGCTGAAAAAACAGAAGACAGAGAAAAGCTGTGTGTCTGGAGCCCACTGTTCCTGGTGTGTCACAATGGCAGAAGGTTGGGGTCGGCTGAAAAGGACTCTCAACTGTGTACTGACTCAGGAGCAAAATGATAGACTTCACGCTGACACTCCCATTGAGCAAACTATCTGCATGTATCCTTTTTATTTTTCCAGGGAATACTGGCATAAAAGAACACCTGGTGAGGGCAGATGAAAGGGAGGAGTGACACTGTAGACAATTTGGGGACCCTTGAAGGAAGCCAACTATAGGGACGTGCATCACAGAGGCAAGAGGATTTGATTTAGTATTATGGGAGAGGAGACCTTTCATCCCTTAAGGCATGTCCATTTCCAAATGACAGCCTAAAACAGTTTAACACTTCACACATTTTTCTTTATTCACAGTGCATGATAATTTGTGATATTTTTTGTTGTTGTTGAGACGGAGTCTCACTCTGTCACCAGGCTGGAGTGCAGTGGCGCGATCTCAGCTCACTGCAACCTCCGCCTCCCGGGTTCAAGCGATTCTTCTGCCTCAGCCTCCCGAGTAGCTGGGATTACAGGTGTGCACTATCACGCCCAGCTAATTTTTGTATTTTTAGTAGAGATAGGGTTTCACCATGTTGACCAGGATGGTCTAGATCTCCTGCCTCATCATCCATCCGCCTCGTCCTCCCTAAGTGCTGGGATTACAGGCATGAGCCACCGGGCCTGGCCAATGTATGAATATTTTAATTGAGGAGAAGGTTACTGATTGGAATGCCACCTCACGTTTCTCACATCAGCCACACTCAAAGTGCATATTTAGTGATTCCCAGGTTTCGGTTTCTCTAAAATGGGCAAAAACTCTTATACACTTGCAAAATGCAGGTTCCTAATAGATTTTCACCCCCTCATTCCCGTGTTTTACTGTTGTTATGTGCACAAGTAACTGTTTTTAGCAAACCAGCTTTCATTCCATTTAGTGTTTATAGAAATAACTTTGTTCTTGTTAGCTGTCAGGTGACGTCACATTTTGCAATAGGTATCCAAACAACATAATTATAGTAATAAATCCAACTGGTATAGACAAGTTTGCGACCAGGCTAACCCTGGGTGAGCACAAGCCTTAGCTGGTGCAAGAGGCATTCATTCATCAGCACTTCTCGCAGAAGAAATGGACAGTGTCATCTGGCAGATCAGCTTGGAGAGGGTCGCCATGTCATAGTGTACAGTGATCTCACTGACTTCCCCAACAAGCCTATTTTGGAAAAACTCCCCGAGTATTTTCCCTCTGCTCTCACACCACAGCAACAGTCACCAACTAGACAAAGACTTCTGTGGCCAAATGTGGAGTTTTTCCCACACATGTAAGCAGTAGACGCTCACTGGGTGTCTTCTGGTCCAATTTAGAGACTGTCTACCTGGAGGTAGCATCTGATCCTCCCTGCTCCTTGTTGACGGCTCAGTTCTACAAGACCGCCCCTCCTTCCCACCAGTTGCAAGTCTAGGTCTCCAGAACTTCTGACTGATTGACTGGCTTCAAGTTGGGGTTTTCACAACTCCCTCTTTGAGTTTCGTTAATTTGCTGGAGTGGCTCACACAACTCAGGGAAAACACTTAGGCTTACTGGTTTATTATGAAGGATAATTACAAAGGATAAAAAAGGATAAAAGGATACAGAGGAACAGCCAGATGAAGGGATACACAGGGCGAGGTCTGGAAAGGTCCCCCAGGGCAGGAGCTTCTGTCCCTGTGGAGCTGGGGTGCACCACCCTCCTAGCATGTGGATGGGTTCCTCACCTTCCTGTTGACTTCCGTGTGTTCATCTCTCAGGAAGCTCCCCAGATCCTGTCCTTTGGGCCTTTCATGGAGACTTCATTGGTTGTCCAGGATGCAGTGTGGACAACCATGTTGAAACGTGATTGGATAAAAAGGGTGTGATCTAAACGCAGCAGGGACCGTCTATTTAGATTCTTTCTGACTTCTCTATGTAACCTTCCTTCTCTACGTAGCCTTCCAGGGTATGCGGCAGGACCTCTCTGGAATGGGACTTTTATAACCCACAATCTGATTAAGTCCTGCTTTGGGCAGGTGAAAGGAGGGCAGGAGAAGGTCAGAGAGAGATTCTGGTTCCCCGATCATGCTTCTGAAGCCTAAAGCACCCCAACGTTATAAGAAAAATTATGAGCCAGGAACTGTGCACAAAACCCAGTATGATCATAATATCACAAGGTCCAAAATAGAAATGGATGTTTTCCTCTCTCCAAATCAGTTGCCCCCTGCTATGGTCTGAATGTTTGTGTCTCCCTAAAATGCCTGTATTGAAATCCTCACCCCCAAGGTGATAGTATTAGGAGGTAGGGCCTTTGGGAGGTGGTGAGGTAAGGAGGGTGGAACCCTCCTACATGAGATTAGCATCCTTAACCAAGATGCCTCAGAGAGACCCCTTGCTCCTTCTGCCATGTGAGGACACAACCAGGAGGTACTGTCTATCAACCAGGAAGTGGACCCTCATCAGACAGTGAATTCACCAGTGCCTTGATACTGGACTTTCCAGCCTCCAGAACTGAAAACGAGTCTCCGTTGCTTATAAGCCGCCTGATCTGTGGTATGCTGTTAGAGTGGCCCAGTTGCGCCAAGAGACCCCCTTTCCCTATTTCTGCTAATAAGCCATGCTTGGTCCTTTCCAGCTCTCCACACCCGAACAGTCACACAAAGCAGCCAGCTCTACCTTGAAAAGGCACATTGGATGCAGTGTATCTTTTCATCATCAGATTAAAGTCAAGCTTTGCACTGAACCCTCAACTGCCCAAATCTATTATTGAAGCTTTGGGCTTCTCTGCAGTGGTGAGAGGTTGTGTTTTTCCATCAGTCGTGTCTCTGCAAGGACTGTCATCTGGGCATAGTCCACCTTCACCCTCTAGGGGAGAGCAGTGTTGGTGAAGGAATGCAATCTCGCTGGACGTTTTTGAGTGGACTTCCATCTTCCCATCCCTCTTCTTCCGTATTCAGCGCTCGGTGTTGGGTTGCAAGGTGTGCGTATGTGCGTGTATGTGTGCACATGTGTATACTCGTGTGTGAGCATGTGCGTGGGTGTGTACATGTACTTGTACTGCCATCCTATGAAGACATGCCCAGGTCACACTGGCATCTGCCACTCCTTCAGTTTGTGAGTGTGATTTAGATTTCCAGCTTTCATGCCGAGAGTGTGTGCCTCTCTGGCTAGCAGGAGCAGCCTGTCTAGGCTTCCTGCTCTAGCTGAGAAGTGGAGACTGTCGTTCAGGGGCAGCAGAAGAAAAGGAGGGAAGCTGAAAGAAATGGAAGGAGAGGGGCTGATGGGACAACTTGGAATCCCAGGAGCAGCCGCTGACTGCCATGAGGCTGTGTCTTGGGGTCCTCACTGGGCTGTGTACCTGGGCCAGGCTGGGAGGAGAAATGCTGGATGACGGTCTCTCAAATCTCTTCTCCTCTGCCCCTAAGTCAGTGTCTTAAAGTGGATGAATAGAACTGCGTGGCAATGTGACTGTCCCAGGCTGAGCAAAGGCGTCTAGAGGCCTGCGGGTGGTGCTGGCAGCAGCGGCTCACGTGTGATCGTATGCGCAGTGGTCACTGAGGCTTCTGAGGGGCCTCACCCTCAGGGAACTCGAGGACAGTCATGTGGCTTTGGAAGGCCAGAAGCCATTTAAATTGGGTATCATCAAGTACTACCATGGGAAGTACTTTGAATAAATGCTTTTTCTGTGAGGAGAAGGAGGGTTAAGGTCACATACCTTATTCCTATGAAGCATTTTAGTTTCAGCCTTTAAATCACAAAGGAAAGAAAAAGGAATTTCCTAGAGGGTGAGTGTGCAGTAATAGAGGGCTGGATAGTAGAAGGCAGCGTTTGAGAGATCCAGCTAAGTTAAGTAAAAATAACTCAGTCAACTGACAGAGGAGCCTGACAGCCCATTTTCATTCACGCATCTCATCTCGGAGTGCAGTTCTGTGCCCCGCACTCTGAATCCATTGCTGTAGTTTCATCTCTAAAGATCGGCCCTAGTTGGTGAATGGGAGTTTAGGAATTAGCCCTGGGCAAGAGCCGGCGAGGCAGCTGTGCAGTGAAGGCCTGCCCGGAACTGAAGTCCAGGCCACGTGATGCTCTGCCACCCTGGCCAAAGCCTGGCCCACGGGAGCTGCCTTTCTCTCTCCTCAGGAGATGAGCATGCAGTCTCCAAGGATGGCCGTGGGGGGTGCTAAGCCGTTGGCACCTGAAGACTCCCGGGCTTGGCAGTTCCATGAGGCTGGAGTTTAATAACAGTCTGCCGAGCAAAGACCCCCCTGAGGGCAGCTTTGTGGCCTTGGCAGCTGTGGGGCAGGCACACACACTGCTACAATTGCTTCTGGGAGTTAAGACTGTGTTAATTGGCTCAACATTTCAAATCAGAGGGTTGCTGGAACGCAGGAGAGAGACGCAAAGGTGGTATTAAACTCTTCCCTCCTGCCGGTTCTTTCCTCCTGCCATTCCTGCTGCCAGCCTTGAGAGTGGCCGTGCTTCCAGTGGACCCTGGCGGAGCAGTGTGGCAGGCCTGGCTCTGTGCTGAGCCACTTCGAAGGGTGGATGATACCATGATTGTTAATTTTCAGATGAGTAGACTGAGCCACAAGGCACTCTCCTAATGTCAAAAGGTCAGAAATGAGTGTGTTTCTGGTGATTTTAGGGTCATAGCAAGTTAATAACAAAATCTCAAATCTTTTCACCCAGGGAAGATATGATCTCAGAAAATATGTGATGTGGCCTCAAAGTCAACTCCCTAACAAGGTGTTTTATGCCGTGGGGTTGCACATTCACCAGAGATTGTAAGGTCTACCATGAAGCAGGACTTGCACAGTCAAAGTAATTTGTGGAAATGGCTGACGCTCCCTGGAAAGTATAAGCTGTTGGTTTTATGCACAAGGCCACATGCAGTCACAAGGGAGGCACATCTGTGTGTGCCCATGTAGGGCTGTGGTCCCCCCCAAGGACTCGTATGCAAGGCCATGTGCAGTCATGAGGGGGAAACACATCAGCAGATGTCCGTGCCTGGCTGTGATTCCACCGAGAGTGTGCTTCTCTGCTTGAAATGTTCTATATGGGTTTTTTTATTGTTTCCTTCTATGGAATTCTCATCATTTGCATGGTTTTTAAAAAACTGTATTAAAAAATACAGAACATAAAATTTACCATCGTAACCATTTCTGAGTGTACAGTTCTGATACATTCACATGGTTGTGTGACCAGTCTCCAGAACGGTTTTCATCTCGCATAACTGAAACGTTAAACAGCTCCCTGTCCCCGCCTCTGGCCTCTGGCAGCCTCCATTCTGTTTTCTGTTTCTGTGGATTTGATTGATCCAGATAGTTCACATAAGTGGATTCACGTAGTCTCTGTCATTTTGTGACTGGCATATTTCACTTAGCCTAATGTCCTCAAGTTCATCCCTTATGTAGCAAATGACAGAATTTTCTTTCTTTTCAAGGCTGAATCATATTGTGTTAGGGAATACGCCACATTTGTTTATCTGTTCATCCGACCTCAGGGCACTTGGGTTGCCTCCTCCTTTGTAATTTTTTTCCATGCTGTTTTCTACAGAGGCTGCATTGTTTTGCACCCCCACCAGCAGTGCACGGGGTTCCAGTTTCTCCACCTCCTTTACCAAGACTTGTCATTTTCTGTTTTTACGACCGCCTTAGTGGGCGTGAGGTGATAACCTGTTGTGGTTGTGATCTGCGTTTCCTTAACGACTAAGGGTGTCCAGTGTCTTCCGTGTGCCGGTTGACCGTGTACCTGTCTTCTCTGGAGAAATGTCTGCTCAAGCACGTTGTTCATTTTGTGGTGGTTTTGTCCTTGTGTGGCCCCTGAATGGCTGTCGCCTTCCGCTTGCAGTCATGGTGGGTGGTTCCTCCACTTCCACAGTGATTGGAAAACCAGGAAAACCTCTCACGTTCTTTCCGCCTTGGCTGTCTGCGCACCTGGCACCACTCCAGGCTGGATTCAGTCCGTTTCCCTTGGGCAGAAGGGGGAGGCATTGCTGGTGCTGTTTAAACTGGTGTTTTGTAAGCCTCGCCCTCTCTCTCCTGAGCTCTCTCCGCTTCCTTCTCTTTGCTGAGCCCTGTAGTTGAAGTTGTCTATGTCTAAATGGCCTTTGCAGAAACTGCTGCCCAGAGAAACTGCTGTAAACAGTGATGCCTCTGGAAGTAGCACCTTTTCCCTGCAGTTGAGACTGGGCAGGGGTCTCAAACCCAAATGCCTGCAGGCTTTGCTGGGTGACAAAAGTTAGGTTGGGCCGAGTGAGTCAAGTGCTCCATCAAAAACCTTCCAAATTTAAGAGAAGGTTTGTTTATGATAGGCTTCATCAACCAAATGGCTTGGGCTCGGCTGTCAGTCCTAAGTCCACTCGTGCAAATCTGAAAAAGTACACTGGGGCATGGCCCATCTGCCCAGACGCCGAGAGCCTGCTGCGGACGGTGGTCCCCAGACATTTCAGGCCATGTCCTTTACGCTGCCCTGCCAAGCTCACCTCTGCCCCGCTACATGTTCGGGGCATCCAGTCGAGGAACCCTTTCAGGAGGTCCAAGCTGCTGGAAAATGCTTTGACTCATTAGCCTCCTCCTGTGGGGTCTGTCTGTATTGAGTGAACTTGTGGAATAGAGCGATTTCTAGTGTAGGGGAGGTAGAATTCCTCCTCTGCCCTCCTAGGGCTTCTGGCATGAGATAGATGAACAAGCAGAAAAGCATGAGAATTTTATTTAGTAAGCTTTTCATGTACACTGGAGCTTTCACGTCAAGAATGGAGACTCAAAGCAGCATTTGGAGCTGAACGCCTCTATCCCAGGTTGAACGAAGAAGAGTAAACTGTGGAAACATGACAAGACAGAAGGGTTGGGGTTAGAGTAGTTAATTATGGAGAAGTGTCCAATTAAACTCCTCCGTGCTTTGAATTCTTTACATATAAAAATGATGGTGAGAGCAAAAATTTAAGTGGGGGCAGGAGGGGGTGAGATTCTGCTCCCCTCTTTAGGTTTCATCTGCACCCATACATAGGTAGCAGAGTTCTCAGGGGCCCTTCCTGGCTGCATTGGTCTCATAGCCTCATTTCTGCAAAACTTTCCCTTCCAAGAAGAGAGTGTTCCAGGCCTTTTCTCCCCATCCACTTTTACACGGTGTCAGACTTGGCATCCATTTTGGTAAATATTTTAAACAGGGCTGAAGCTCATGAAGGGCTCCTTGCTGTCTGCGAGCCTGTGTGGAGGAGCAGTGTGTTTGCATAAATAACGAGTCTCTTTGGAAGCGGGGGCTGTGAACTTTACTGTGGCCTCGTAACTACACATTAAGGCAGCTGGGAATGGCTTGGTAGACAAAAGCGGTGCGTGGACGTGATGCCTGCGTGCTGTGCACTGGTCCCTCGCCCCTTCACATCTTCCATCCTGATCAGGAAGCTGATCTCCCTAGATGGCCTTGGTTTTGTGTTAGCATTTTTAATACAGTGAGCTCAGCAACTCAAATCAGAGACCACAGAGAGGGAGAGGCCACAAAGAAATCGGTCCCTCCCTGGTGACAGGCCATGTGCGTCCTCAAGGAATTGATGTTTCTGGGCATCTCAGGTCTCTCTCTTGCCAGTGACTGTGGTGTTCCCATCGTTGGCTAAGAGAGGTGTTGGCCAACAGTGCTTTGCAGATGACAGCGACATCCACAGTGGTATTATTCTCTAAGAGGCTGATGGATTACGAATAAACAAATGTCCAAAAGTCACAAAAAAGGAAAGTAAGGCCTGAGGGGCTTGTGCCGCCCCGTGTGTCTCCCTTCACTCCTCAGCTGTGGCGTCGAGGTTTGGTGGACCCCGGCCACGCATACCTGGGGCTGGAGCCGGCCACCACTCTGTGGGGGTCCCTTGAGAAGGCAGCCATGGCCCCTGCTGAGAGGGGTACAGTTGGCCAGGAGCATTGCTGGCATCAGGGGTCTTTCCCAAATGAGTGGTCAGAGGAGAATAAATTAGAAAAAGCCGGAGAGATGGAGGAAAACAGCAGGCATTTACAGACTTGTGTGTCAGGAATGTGAGGCACACAGTTCAGTAAGCTAGAGAGAGCTTTCCTTGTCCCTACTTGGTATTTAAGGAGATGGAGGCAGAGAAGCTGTGTTTCCTGCCCTGGCTCAGGGCTAGCAGGTGGCAGAGGCAGGCTCTGCACGGCCTCCATCTGGCCAGAACCTCCTGAAGGCTCCGTTTCTGAGTGCATGTGGTGAGAGGGTGTAGCAGAGTTGATGGCTGGATCCATTATAGCTGGATTTAATTCAACTCTAAGGCTGGCCGCCTCCATGCTGAGAGCCCATTGCTGGACGGGGACGCGGACTTCCTGTCTTGCCATTGTCCACACTTGAGACAGTCATACTCGATGCTGGGCTGTCCTGTGTGTTGTGGGGGAGTGAGCAGCGTCCCTGGATTCCACTCATGAGAGACCAAGGGCCACTTACTAAGTCTGACCAAAAATGTCTTGGGCTTTGGCAATGTCCCCTGGGACAGTGTCATTGAGAACCACTGGAGTTGAGAACCCTCCGGAGGGTGGGGGAGAGAATTGCAACAGAAAGGAAAACCACTCCATCACAACTTGTTCTACCCCACACAGGTGGATTCTGAACAAGAAAAGGAATAATGCCAAATTAGAGTGACAGGGAGCAAGGGACATGTGTGAGACAGAGTAGGCGGGGGAATAGATCTCTCTTAGCTTCGTGTTTCTGTTTGGAGATTCTTAACCGCAAGTCTCCAAGAGGGTACTCTGTCTCTGTGAAGGCACCTGCAGGTGCACAGGGTCAAAGCGTCTCTGCTGGGTGGCATCTCTCTCCCTGCTGTTTCTCCCATCCCAAGGATCACTCACCTCACAGATACGGAACTGAGTCACAACAGCAAGAACAAGATTTCCTCCACACTGTGTCCTGGCAAGGAGGGTTTGATGAAAGTAGAGCATAGAGCTGGAGGATGAGAGGGGGCATCTCACACTGAAAAATTCATGGACAAGATAGCAGGGCCCAGTGCGTCAGCCCCCACCCTCAGAGTCCAGAGTGTCAGTCCCGCCCATAGAACCCAGAGTGTCAGCCCTGCCCACAGAGTCCAGGGTGTTAGCCCCGCCCACTAGCCGGGGCCCCCTCAATGAGTCAGTCCTAACCCACTAGTCAAGGGTGTTAGCCCCGCCCAGTAGTCCAAGGAGTCAACCTCACCTGCAGAGCCCAGGGTGTCAGCCCCCACCTACTAGTTCTAGAGTATCAGCCCCATCCACTAGCCCAGGGTGTTAGGCCCACCTACTAAATCCAGGATGTCAACCCTGTCTACTGAGCCCAGGGTGTCAGCTTCCCACCCAGGTACCCAGTCATAGCTTAGTCACACTGGAACCTCAAATAGACAGTCTCACAACTACTCCAGAAGCTAGATTTGGAAAGACACAAAAATTGTAGAGTGAAGATGTGCCATAAGAATTTGGAAGAAAAGGTAAAACACATGAAAGTGGTTTTTTTGTGGTTTTTTTTTTTTCTTGAGACAAGGTCTCACTCTGTTGCTCAGGTTGCAGTGCAGTGTCGCCATCTCGTCTCACTGCAGCCTTGACCTCCCAGGCTCAAGCAGTCCTCCCACTTCAGCTTCCAGAGTAGCTGGGATTACTGGCATGCATCACCATGCCCAGCTAATTTTTGTATTTTTTGTAGAGATTAGGTTTCACCATGTTGGCCAGGCTGGTGTCAAACTCCTGGACTCAAGCAATCCACCCGCCTCAGCCTCAGTCTCCCAGAGGGCTGGGATTACAGGCATGATTGACTGCTCCCGGCCAAAAGTGTTCTTTAGAAACATAGAGATAGATCCTCCCTGGGGAACGTTTTCAGTCTCAAGTGAGCCCTGCACGGATGCCCAGGTTCCCTGACTTTTGAAGTTTTGCTACAGTTTTCTTCAGACGCCGACTCCTCCAGCTTGGGGGTGTTTGCCTGGGCATGGCACCAGCACTTGTTCTTTTCATGAGGTCTCATCTTCCTCCAAGTCACCTAAAGCTGTAAGGGTGGCATCACTAGGAGCCTGAGTCAGGGGTCATGGGTGTGAATGTGCACGTGTTTCCTAGGCTGTCCCACCTGTGTGTACATTCATGCATATTTTTGCCATAACAGAGGTTCCTGTGTGCCATTTGGTTGTTAAGACAAAAGTGCTTTAGAATACCAAGCTGAGAGTCTCTTCAGCCTGGAGAAACAGGAGGCACATCACCCAGTGGTAATTACCCATGACATGATGCCATGATTGATTAGTTTAGGGCTTCTGGCTGTGAAAATAAAAAGGCCTCAAGGAAAAGCTTGGAAACAACCATGATTTATGAGTTTATGAGTCTCAATTAGAGAAAACAATGTATTGAAAAATGTTCTTTTTTATAGGGGCGTGGGAAGTAAGCAGTGTCTGGTGATATGATTGGTAACTTAATTCATTCAATAAATTCTTTTAAAAGGAGAAAGCTGAGCAGTGACTAATCCATTAGTTTATAGAAGAAATTCATAGTTGGCAATTACATGATTTTATGATAACCACAAGCAGTAGTTTAAATTGCTTAAGTATATTCAACATCAGTGCTGCAATACAGTTACCATAAATACACGTTTATGTTGTCATTCTAAAATTCTCTTTCTTCATATTGTAGAAATCAGACATCATCTAATGGTACTGAATATGTAAAGATGGTGGATGGAGGATATTCAGAAAATAGAACATGAAAACTGTCTCATGTTAGAAATGCATGGGGTGATTAGAGGCAGAGAAATCTAAATGCAGCTACATATAGTTTCATGCACTTGATATTTTGTTATATAATGAATTAATTTTTTTTTTTTTAATTTGAGGTGGAGTCCTGCTGTGTTGCTCAGGCTGGAGTGCAGTGGCACAATCTCGGCTCATTGCAACCTCCGCCTCCTGGGTTTAAGCAGTTCTCCTGCCTAGAGATGGGGGTTTCACCATGTTGGCCAGGCTAGTCTCAAACTCCTGACCTCAAGTCATCTGCCTGCCTCGACCTCGCAAAGTGCTGGGATTACAGGTGTGAGCCACTGCGCCTGGCCTATAATACATTAATATTTTAAAATTTTTAGAAAACTAGAGAATCTCATTAAAATCAGAATTTCCAAGGTGAATTATTTTATTTTACTATTTTATTAGAAAAAATAAACTAGTTTTTTTTTAATTGAAAAAGAAATGCCTAAGGAGAATCACTTGAACCCAGGAGGTGGAGGTTGCAGTGAGCCAAGATCGCGCGCCATTGCCCTCCAGCCTGTGCGACCGAGAGAGACTCTGCCTCGAAAAAAAAAAAAAAAAAAAAGAAAAATACCTAAATGTGCTAAAATACTTCAGACAGCAGCTCACCGGGTTTCCCTCCCTAAAGCCTCTATATGGATTTGTTTCTTCTGAGATGTCTGGTGACTGTAACAGGTCAAGCTATGTGTGTCCAGGAATGGCATGAAAGGGGACGCACCATGGTTCTCACCTTGCTTTGCTTACTGGCGAGTCTGGTGAGTTTCTGTGTCTCATGCACAGATTTACTTCAAGCTATAAGCCCAGTGAAGAGTGGCAGTTAATTGGTGATAGGGGTGACAATAGAAACTTAGTGTTGTTTTGAGAATTAAACAAGATAACTAAGGAGAAGTGGTTTAGCCAGTGCCTAGCACTCAAAACTTGTGAATATTGCCGTCCTTACTGTATTTTTATTATATTCACTGTTATGTTACGTTTAACAATGGCATGTCTATACTTTAATTCGTTAACCAATTTGGGCTTGATTGGTATTTGGATAGTCTCCTGTCTTTTCCTGAGACAACCGGAGCTGGAACATGGATCCTTATAGTTGCACCTCCAAAGAACCTAGAAGTAAATTCCTGGCTGTGGAACTGTGCATAGGCACATGGCTGGTTTTGGTAGATGTCCCAGTGGTGCAGCAGAGATTTTGAGGCATCATTCACACCGTGGGTCAAGCTATACAGGCATCTGCCTCCCAGCCTTTCCATTGTCACACATGAACTCTGTCTCCCATTCCAGCTTACCTCTGTTTAGTTAATGCTGTAGTTTTGACTCTTTTCATATTTATTAGCTATTGCAATTTATTTTTATGTAAACTCTTTGTGTCTTTTTTTTTCTTTTTTTGAGACGGAATCTCGCACTGTCTCGTAGGCTGGAGTGCAATGGCGCTATCTCGGCTCACTGCAACCTCTACCTCCCAGGTTCAAGCAATTCTTCTGCCTCCACCTCCTGAGTAGCTGGGATTACAGGCTTCTGCAGCCATGCCCAGCTAATTTTTTGTATTTTTATTAGAGATGGGGTTTCACTATGTTGGCCAGGCTGGTCTGGAACTCCTGACCTCGTGATCCGCCTGCCTGGGCCTCCCAGAGTGCTTTTGGTTTTCAATATTGGATTGTTGGTCTTTTTTCTCATTAATGAACAGAGCTCTTCACTCATGGTTTTGTATTGTATGCTTAAGTCTGTGATCATTTGGAATTTACTTTTTTTTTTTTTTTTTGGAGACAGAGTCTTGCTCTGTTGCCAGGCACCAGGCCGGAGTGCATTGGCGCTATCTCGGCTCACTGCAACCTCCACCTCCCAGGTTCAAGCAATTCTCCTGCCTCAGCCTCCCGAGTAGCTGGGACTACAGGTGCACACCACCACGCCCAGCTAATTTTTGTATTTTTAGTAGAGACGGGTTTCACCATGTTGGCCAGGATGGTCTCAATCTCTTGACCTTGTGATCTGCCCGCCTTGGCCTCCCAAAGTGCTGGGATTACAGGCATGAGCCACCGCGCCCAGCCTGGAATTTGCTTTTTAATGAAGAAGGAGATAGGACTTCAGCTTTATTTTTTTTCTCAAATAACTGCCCTGTCCCAGTGATTTATGGATTATCCTTCGTCTTCCCATTTAGTTGAAAAATTCCCACATTAATAATCTTTGTTTCCATACATATTTGGATCATTTCTGTATTTTCAGATTCCATCCTATTGATCCGTCAATCCATGTGTTAGACTTTATGGAGTAATGTAATAGATATTACTTCCATAAGAAAGAGGTGCTATCTGTTTGCACTTTCTTGGACTTTCATGTCTATATTCATAAGAAATACTGGTTTTGTTTCCTTAGATGTTTTTGTCTGGTTTTGGTATTAGGGTAATACTGACCTCATAGAATGAGTTGGAAAGTATCCCCTCTTCTCTTTCTAGAGACTATGAAGGATTCACCTTAACCTATGTCTAAACGTTTGGCAGAAATCACCAGGGAAGCCATTTAGTCCTTTGTGTTCTTTTCTGGGGGAGCTTTTTTATTGTTGTTGTTGTTGTTGTTTGAATTCAACCTCTTAATACAGATCTATTTATATTTTCTGTGTCTTCCTGAGTCAGTTTAGTGGTTTTCTTTCTGCAGGAATTTGTCCATTTCCTCTAGGTTATCTAATTTGTTGGGACATAATTGTTCTTAGTATTCCCTTATAGTCCTTTTTATTTCTGAAGGTCGTAGTAAACCCTGTCTTTCATTCCTAATATTAATAATTTGAGTCTCTTATTTTCTTGGTCATCTAGCTAAAGCTTTGTCAGTGTTTTCAAAGAACCAACTTTTGGTCTCATTGAGTTTTCTCTGTTGTTTTGCTGATTTCTCTTTTTATTTATCTCCCTTCGAGTCTTTGCTGTTTCCTTCCCTCTGCTAGCTTTATGTTTAGTTTGTTCTTCCTTCTCTAATTCCTTAAGATGTAAAGTTAGGCTATTGACTTAAAATCTGCTAAAAAGTAGACAAAAAATTTAAAGTTATTATTTTTTCCTTTAAGCACTGTTGTAGCTGTGCCCCTTAAATTTTATGTTGTGTTTCTTTCTGTTCATCCCGAAGAATTTTCTAATTTGTGTGTGTGTAATTTTTTCTGTGCTTTATTCATTATTTAATAATGTTTTGTTTAGTTTTCATATATTTGTGAATTTCCCAAATTTTCTTCTGCTGATTTCTAATTTTATTCCATGTGGTTAAACATACTTCATGATTTTTAATCTTTTAAAATATATTAAAGGTTATGTTAAGGCCTGGTATCTTGGAGAATGTTTTATGTGCACTTAGGAAGAACATGTATTCTGCCCTCAGGATGGAATGTTCTGTTCATGTTACATCTAGTTGGTTTACAATGTTCAGGTCTTCTGTTTTCTTACTGATGTATTGCCTAATTCTTCTGTTATTGAAAGTGGAGTGTTGACATCTCCAGTTATTGTTGTTGAATTATCTAAGTCTCCTTTTATTTCTGTAAGTTTTTGCTTCACAGATTGTGGGTCTCTGTTAAGTTCATATACATTTATAATAGATTGATGGGTTGACCCTCTTAGCAGTACAAAATGTCCTTCTTTGTTTCCAGTAATGAGTTTTGACCTAATACAGTCATATGTCTCTTAACACTAGGAAACATTCTGAAAAATATGTCACCAGGCTATTTTGTCATTCATTGTGTGAGCATCATGGAGTGTATTTACACAGACCTGGAAGGTTTAGCCTATTTTACCCCTAAGCTATATGGTAGAGCCTATCGCTCCTAGGTTATTAACCTGTACAGCATGTTACTGGACTGAATATTATAGGCAGTTATGACACAGTGGTATTTGTGTATCTTCCATATGTAAACATAGAAAAAGTACTGTAAAAAATATAAAAGATTAAAATGCACCATCTGTATAGGGCACTTACCACAAATGGAGCTTGCAGGACTGGAAGTTGCTCTGGGTGAGTCAGTGAGTGAGTGGGGAGTGAATGTGAAGGCCTCGGGCATGACTGCACACTGCTGTCAATTATATAAACACTGGACACTTAGGCTACACTGTTTATAAAAAATACTTCTTTCTTCAGTAATAAATTAACCTTAGCTTAAGGTAACCTTTTTACTATATACACTTTTTAATTTTTTAAACTTTCTGTTTCTGTTGTAATAACACTTAAAACACTAATACATGCACAGCTGTGCAAAGATTTTTTTTTCTTTATGTCTTTATTTTAGAGGCTTTCTTATTTTTAATTTTTTAAAACCTAAGACGAAGGCACAAATGCACACGTTAGCCTAGGCCCACACAAGGTCCAGACCATCTATATCACTGTCCTCCACCTCTTGTCCCACTGCAAGGTCTCAGGGACAGTAGCGGACATGGAGCTGTCATCTCCTGTGATAACAATGCCTTCTTCTGGATACCTCCTGAGGGACCTGCCTGGGGCTGTTTAACAGTTAAAAGTAGGAGTACCGCCAGGCAGAGTGGCTCACACCTGTAATCCCAGCACTTTGGGAGGTCAAGGCGGGATGGATCACCAGGTCAGGAGTTCAAGACCAGACTGGCCAACATGGTGAAACCCCGTCTCTACTAAAAAATACAAAAATTAGCTGGGCATGGTGGCTCATGCCTGTAATTCCAGCTACTTGGCAGGCTGAGGTAGAAGAATTGCTTGAACCAGGACCGGGGAGGCAGAGGTTGCAGCGAGCCGAGATCACACCACTGCACTCCAGCTCTGGGCTACAGAGCGAGACTCCATCTAAAAAAAAAAAAAAAAGTAGGAGTATGCTATAAAATGATGATTAAAAAGTATAGTATAGTAAGTACATAAACTAACAACATAGTCCTTTATTGTCATTATCAAGTATTATGTACTGTATATAATTGTATGTGCTGTACTTTTATATGACTGGCAAAGCAGTGGGTTTGCTTAGACAGCATCACTATAAACCTGAGTAATGCATCACACTACAGTATAGCTAGGCAGTAGGAATTTTCCTCCTCCATTTTAATCTTGTGGGACCACTGTTTTATATGTGGTTCATAGTTATGGAGCACATGACTATAGTTTATTTTGTCTGATGCTAGTGTAGCCACTCCAGATTTCTCATGGTGGTTGTTTTACAATACATCTTTTTTTTTTTTTTTAAGATGGAGTCTTGCTCTGTCACCCAGGCTGGAGTGCAGTGGTGCAATCTCAGCTCACTGCAATCTTTGCCTCCTGGGTCCAAGATATTCTCCTGCCTCGGCCTCCTGAGTAGCTAGGATTACAGGTGCGTGCCACCATGCCCAGCTAATTTTTGTATTTTTTTTTTTTTTTTTTTTTTTTAGTAGAGACGGGGTTTCACCATGTTGATCAGGCTGGTCTCGAACTCTTGACCTTGTGATCCACCCGCCTCAGCCTCCCAAAGTACTGGGATTACAGGCCACTGTGCCTGTCCTTTATGATACATCTTTCTGACCTATTAGTGTTTTTGAATTGGAAGTGTGTTGCATGTAGGCAGCATATATTTGGATAATTTTTTTTAAAATCCATTCTGCCAATCTTGGTGTTTTGATTTGCCTTTTTACCCACTTACATTTAATTTGCTTACCAATATGGTACACTTCACTTCCACCATTTTGTTACTTGTTCTCTGTATGCCATAATTATGTCTTTTTTTAAGTTTCTCTATTTCTTCCCTTGTGTGCATTAGATAGTTCTTTTTAAATTCCCTTATCATTTGTTTATATATATTTGCTGGGGTTATTTTCTTAGTGGCTGTATCTGAAATTAAATTTTTTTAAAATCTAGTTTGTATTAATACTAACTTAATTTTGGTAGTATACAAAAATTTTTCTCCAAAATATCTTGCTTCCCTTCCCTCTCTTTTGAACTATTAGTGTCATAGACATTATATCTTATGTGCTGTTAGTCCATCAACACAGTCTTATAATTAGAGCTTAACGCAGTAGTCTTTTAAAAGAAATAAGTGAATAAAAGAATTACAAAAAAAATATTTTTATACCATCTTTTGTAGTATCTATTTAGTTACCTTTACTGGTACTCTTTTATTTATTTCTTCGTGTGAATAAAATTCCTATCCAGTGGTCTTTTATTTCATCTTGAATGACTCTTGACTATGTCTTATAGGGTAGCCTGTTAATGATAGATTTTCTCATTTTTTAAATTTAATTTTTATGTAAAATTGATGCAATAATGTTGCATTTTTATGAGTCACAGTCTGATGTTTCAGTGCATGTATGCATTGTGTAATAATCAAATTGGGGTAACTACCATGTACGTCACTTTAAACATTTATTATTTCATTGTGGTGACAACATTGAAAAACTTCTCTTCTAGCTATTCTGAAATAGACTTACTCTGTGTAACTGTAACTTTGTACCCATTGACCAACATCCTCCAATCCTCCCTTCTCTTTCTCCTACCCAACCTCTAGTAGCCACTATTCTGCTCTGCTTCTATGATCAACTTTTTAGATTGTACTTCATTTCTGAAGACGAGTTTAGCTGGATATTGAATCCTTTTTTTTTTTTTTTTTGAGACAGAGTCTTGCTCTGTCACCTAGGCCAGAGTGCAGTGGCATGATCTTGGTTCACTGCAACCTCCACCTCCCAGGTTCAAGTGATTCTCCTGCCTCGGCCTCCCAAGTAGCTGGGATTACAGGTACCCATGACCATGCCCAGTTAATTTTTGTATTTTTAGTAGAGATGGAGTTTCAACATTTTGGCCAGGCTGGTCTGGAACTCCTGACCTCAGGTGATCTGCCCGCCTCGGCCTCCCAAAGTGTTAGGATGACAGGTGTGAGCTACCACGGCCGGCCTGGATATTGAATTTTTGATTGAAATTTCAATAGTTATGTTGTCTCCCTGGGTTCTGATGAGAAGCCAGCTCTTAACATTATTGAAGATCCCTTTCACGATATAAACCGCTTCTCTTGCTGCTTTTAAGATTCTGTCTTTCAGCAATCTATGATGTGCCTGGTTGTGGATATCTTAGAGTTTATCCAACTTCAAGTTCTTTGAGTTTCTCAAATGTGTAAATTAATATTTTTATCAAATTTGGTAAGTTTTCAGTTATGTTTTCTTAAAGTATTTTTTGGACTCCTAGTACGTATGTGTTGATATTCTTGATAGTGCCCCACAGGTCTCTTTGGCTCTGTTCATTTCTCTTCATTCTTTTTTCTTTGCAGACTGGATAATCTCTATTGACCTGCCTTCTAGTTCACTGATTCTTTCTTCTGCCAGCTCAAGTCTGTTCTTGAGTCTGTCTGGTGGATTTCACTTGTTGCACTTCAAACTCCAGAATTTCTGTTTGATGCTTTTAGTTACCGTATTGCTATTCTCTATTTAGGAAGATAAAGTTACTGTAATTTAAAATTCTTTAGAGATTCTTTTCTTTAGTTTTTTGAACATATTTATAACATCTTATTTAAAGTCTTCGTTGTGTGGTTGGTTATCTCAGTTGGTTAGCATGTGGTGCTGATAAAGTGTTTGTTAAGTCCAAAATCTTGGCGCCTTAGGGACATTTTCTGTTGGCTACCTTTTCCCCCCCCCATTTTGTGCAAGAGGCATACTTTCTTGTTTCCTGGCATATCTTGTAATATCTGTTAAAAACTGGACAATTCAGATAGCAAATCCCCATACCCTTCAAAGTTGGTTGTTGCTGCTGTGTTTTTTTCTTTTCTTTTCATTGGTTGGTTGGTGGTGTTTTCCTTGTTACTGTTAGTTTAGCAGCTTTCCTTTACTAGTTCTCTGGTTTCTGTATTTCTTGTAATGTGTGACCACTGAGTTATCTGCTAATTTTTAAAGTTTTATATTTGTATATTTTTGAGACAGAATCTTGTTCTGTCACCCAGGCTGGAGTGCAGTGGCCTGATCTTGGCTCACTGCAGCCTCCTGGGTTCAGGTGATTCTCCTGCCTCAGCCTCCCGAGTAGCTGGGATTACAGGTGCCCACCACCACATCGGCTAATTTTTGTATTTTTTGTAGAGACGGTGTTTTACCATGTTGGCCGGGCTGGTCTTGAACTCCTGATCTCAAGTGATCTGCCCGCCTCGGCCTCCCAAAGTGCTTGGATTACAGGTGTGAGCCACTGCGCCCAGCCTCTTTTAATTTTAAATCCTGGATTCTGTGGGGTCACATTGCAGCCAGTATAATTGTATGGTTAGCCAGTAAATAATCAGATTTCCTTTCCACACATGCCTTGCCTGTGTTTCTGACACCTTTCATCGAGGGGATCTGTATGAGACAGCATGCTGTCCAGCTTCAGGGAGTTTGTAAGATGGCTTTAGCTTTCATTTCCTGATTGCACAGGGTCACAGGGTCTCATGGTCACACAGAGAAGAGTGACTACGGTGTCCTCTCTTTTCCCAGGTCTTTTCTGGGCATGAGTACAGCCTCTTCCCTTCCCTGGGAATGTGTCAGAGCTTTTGAAGTTCCCTAGGTCCTCCAATTCTTCAGGATTTTCTTTTAAATTCAGTGTCAGGCTCATGTTGACTGCAGCTGGAGTCAGCTCTAGGCAGCTGAGGTTGCCAGCAGTTTGTTGTTGTTGTTTTCATAATGCCCCAGGGGTGTCTGCCATCTGCCACCTTCCCTACCCCTCCTCCCCCAGCTGAGCTCTGAGGCAAATCTAGAGATTTCCCAGAGAGCTACAAGCCCAGACAAAATGTTGGCTCTGTTATGGGGCCAGGACCTTTCACAGAGCTCCACGAGTGGAGAGTCTCTTCAAGGTCTAAGAGGTTGGTGGCCTTGACTACCTTGCCACTGAGCTGGGGAGGGAGGGGCAGTGGGAGTAGCCCAGGTTAGCCGGTCACAGACCCACCTTCTTATCAAGGTTCAGCAGGTTCCCTTGCATAGACAGTTTTCACTTCATATTTTCACTGGTGTCAGCAGAGAGTAAGTTCATCCTGGATATCACGCTGCCACTCTGGAAGTGGATTCTCTAGTATTCTGCCTGTTTGTTTGTTTGTTTATTTATTTATCTTGAGACAGAGTCTTGCTCTATTGCCCAGGCTGGAGTGCAGTGGCATGATCACAGCTCACTGCACACTCTGGAAGTGGATTCTCTAGTATTCTGCCTATTTGTTTGTTTGTTTATTTATTTATCTTGAGACAGAGTCTTGCTCTGTTGCCCAGGCTGGAGTGCAGTGGCATGATCACGGCTCACTGCACACTCTGGAAGTGGATTCTCTAGTATTCTGCCTGTTTGTTTGTTTGTTTGTTTATTTATCTTGAGACAGAGTCTTACTCTATTGCCCAGGCTGGAGTGCAGTGGCATGATCACGGCTCACTGTAGCCTCAACCTCCCGTGCTCAAGCAGTCCTCTCACCTCAGCCTCTGGAGTGTCAGGGATCACAGGTGCACACCACACCTGGCTTTTTTTTTTTTTTGTAAAAACAGGGTCTCCCCATGTTACCTAGGCTAGTCTTGAACTCCTGGGCTCAAGTGATCCTCCCTAAGTGCTGGGGTTATAGGCATGAACCTCTGGTGCCAGCCATATTGCCTTTTGAGTCTGGCTTCTTTCGCTTAGTGAAATGCATTGGAGATGCTTCTATTGTCTGTATGTTGCTGTATCCGTTGGCTCTTTCTATGGTTGAGTAGCATATGGTAGAGTTTTAAAGTTATGGAGTTTCTTTGGAGCTGTAAAGATATATATGCACATTTAAAAGGAGCTGTTGTCAGAGAGATTGTGGAACCTTGGGCCTGCCAGAGTTCCTGGAGAATTTCGGACATTTCAGGTTTGAAGGCAGTGGAGCAGGTCAGTGCTCTCTAGCGCTGTGGAGGAAGAGGGACCCATGCCCTGCAGCTCTCAAGGGTCACAGAGCTATGTCCCAGGGGCTCTGAACCGTGACATTGTCATCTGCCTCTGGTGTAGCAGGCACCGTCCCACATCTGGAGCAGATAGGAGTCCTGGCACCAGCCTTCAGACTGAGCCAAAGCTCAGAGACTCCTCGTACAAAATGAACATGATGGTGCCTGGTCACCCAAGTATTTGTTTACTCATCGGATATATTTCGAGTGCCTAGTGCATCTTGGGCTCTGTTCCGGGGCGGGACAGGCGACCATCACCTAAACTCTGCCAGTGTGGAGTTTGCATTCTGATGCAAAGACAGGCAGTGAACCAGATGCATGTGTGCACACACACAGTGATCTGGAAAGAAATACAGCAAGGAAGAGAGCAGTCTCAGAGTAGGGCTAAGTAGTCTTCAGGTTGTCCAGGGGAGGCCTTGTGTAGGAGCTAACACTGAAACAGGGGCCTGAAACAAAGTGAGGGGCAAATTATACGCACAGGGACCCTGAAACAAGTGAGGCGGCGAGCCACATGCACATACAGGGAAGAATTTTCCAGGCAGAGGGAAGAACAAATGCAAACTTCAGGAGAGGAGCTGGAGTTGGAGCTGAGGGAGGGAGAAGGAGGAGTAGAGGCCAGCCCAGGAGCAAACTGTGTGTTTGTGTGTGTGTGTGTGTGTGTGTGTGTGCACACGTGTCCATGTGTGTAGGGCTAGTGAAGGGAGCTAGCTTCCACTCTGAGCAAGTGGGAAGATCCTGGAAAGTACTGAGTACAGGAGCCTCCCTCTCTCCCTCCCTCCCTCCCTCCCTCCCTTCCTTCCCTCCTTTGTCCACCTAATGAGCAACTTGCATGCTGCTCTTCAGGTGCTGAGGAGTGGCACTGAGCACACAGATAGAATCTCCTGCCCCCACAAAGGGGAGACAGAAAAATAAACAGTCAGTAGTGTCATGGAAGGCATTAAGAGTAAGTTAAGCAAGTTGGGAGTGGTTAGGTTAGGACTGTGTGTATACATGTGGAGGGAAGTCTTTGACATTTTGAGAAGGGCCAGGGAGGGCGTTGCTCAAGGATGTAATGTTATATGAGAGAGATTTTTAAAAATTTGGTAAACTTCGTAAATGTAATTTACATCTACAAAAGTACACGAATTGCCAGTGCGTGGTTAGATGAATGTTAACGTGGTGTATACACCCACCTAACAACAGCCACGCCAGCAACTCCCAGCAACGTGCCCTCACCCAGGCATGGCCCTGAAGCCACCCATGTTCTGACCACCATCCCCATGGACGACACCTGCCTGCCTTTGAACTTAGTGTGAGTGGAATGTGTACAGCACACCTCTTTGTGTTTGGCCTCCTCCACCCCACCTTATGCGTCTGAGCTTCACCCATGTTTGCAGGTGACAGTGCTTGAAGCCCCTTTGAGGGGCTTCCTGTGGCTGCTGCATGGTGAGCAGGTGGGGGTCAGGGGCAGGCCCAGGCTGCTGCAGTGGTCCACAGCATGTTAGCAGGGCAGGTCCTGATACATTCTGCAGATAGAGCGAACAGCATTTCGTGATGCATTGGGCATAGGATTTGAGAGGAAAGGAGTCAAGGCAAACTCCAGCTTTGTGGCCTTAGCCGGGCGCAGGGTGGAGTCAGCAATGATGGAGCCGCGCAGCCCCGCAGGGCGCACGTGTGGGCAGGTCCAGCATGGTGTCTCCTGCACATGCAAGTGGAGGTGTGAGCAGGATTTCGGAGTCGGCTTTCAGGGGAGCGGGCTGGCATGGACACGTGGTTTGGGGGTTGTGGGTGTTCTCGTGTTACTTAAAGCAAGCCCTCAAGGAGTCAGGATGGAAGGAGAGGGGAAGCTTTTGCATTCAGAGGACTGGAGAGCAGGAGAACTTGCAAACGGGTGGAGGCAGGAAAAGATCCAGACGTGGGCAGCGCAGTGGGGAGGTTGTGAGCACAATGTGCATGGCGTGGGGGTGTGTGAATGCCAAACAAGGTCGTTACCCACGGTGGTCAGGCTGCAGAAGGCCGGCGCCACCTCCAAACCTGGTGTGCCCTCCAGGCCTGACATGCCGCTTGCACAGCCGTGGAGTGGCATTGCTGTAAATATTATGAGAAAATGAAATGTCAACCAAAGAGGGAAGAGCTGAAAAGCTCATTTGGGCACAAGACTAGGCCTAGGGAGGGGGCATAGCTGTGACTGAAACCCTGGAGGGGTGAAGTAGGAGGACCGCCGGTCTCAGCGGATGGCTGTGAGGGTTGGAGGCGGCTTCCATATAAACGAGACTTGGCCTCAGAAGGGAGGCGTTTGGAGCACTAGAGTCACTAGCAAGTAGCAAGTTAGTAGTTCCTATGGCATGCGGGCAGTCCCAGCACGCCTGTACTCGGCCCTGAGAGCCTGTCCATCCCTTCTCAGTGAGGTACTCCCTGTCAGGCTGAGCCTTGCCGTTGTATGAGTCATTCTCAAATCAGCACTAAGTTTTGAAGATAAATAACGCTTCCCCTTATGGGTTGAATTGTGTCCCCCGAAAATAGAAACACAGGAGTCCTCATCCTCTTTGTCTCGGAATGTGCCCTTATTTGGAGATAGGGTTTTTACAGAGGTAATCAAGGTAAAAGGAGGTCGTCGAGGGCCCTCATCCCATGGGACTGGTGTCCTGTAAGAAGAGAGATTTGGACAGAAAGACACTTGTGCATGGAGGGACAACGAAGAGATGGGAGAAGAAGCCACTGTCTGCAAGCAAAGAGACCTGCAGCAGATCGTCTCTCCCGCTCTGGGTAGGAACCCACCCTACTGACACCTTGATCCTGGCCTTCCAGCCTCGTGAACTGTGAGACAAGGCGTTTCCATTGTTCAGGCCGCTCCATCTGTGGGGCTTTGCTGTGGCTGTCCTGGGAAACTAACACAGAAGCAACCTTAAAAAGAATCACTGCCACTTCCTGTGGTCATATCAGACATTCACCCATTTGCTTCCAAAACTCCGAAGCAAATTCTGGCTGCCAGAGAATCTTCTGCTTTTGAAACCCCTCTGGGGATGAGAGTAGTCTCTGGCTACATAGGCTGGGACCTGGATTCCTGGTTGATGGAGGTGGAGCCTGCTCCAGACCTGGCCTTAACTTAAAGCAAGCTTGTCCAACCCGCAGCACATTCAGCCCAGGATGGCTTTGTATGCGGCCCAACACAAATTCGTACACTTTCTTACAACATTATGAGATTTTTTTAAAAAGCCATCAGCTATCATTAGTGTTAGTGTATTTTATGTGTGGCCCAAGACAATTCTTCTTCTTCCAGTGTGGCCCAAAGAAGCCAAGAGATTGGACACTCCTGAAAAGCCTTAAGCAAATGGAAGACATCTGCTTTCACTGCCAAGGGATAGTGCAGTTTTTTTCCTAATTAGGGTTTTTTTTTTTACATCTTTCCCTTTAATTAAAAACTTTCCAGAGATTCAAGATGAAAAAAGAGACCTTTTGTATGCATGGGAATAACTAATGTTCAAGAGATACTTCCTTCAAACTAGACAAAAAGATACAATAAACCTGGAGCCTTTACTTAGCATTCTCTTTGTTCTTTTTCTGCTGGTTTTGGTGCAGAAACAAGCAGCCACTTTAGAGAAAGCAGGCCTCAGCTCCCTGTCACAGCGAGGGGGATCTCACCTTCTCACTGTATCTGGTGGGGGTGGAGGTGCGGCGTTCGGCTTGCCACTGCCAGGGCTGTGGATGCTGGGAAGAGAGAAGGTCTGTGAAAGGCCTCAATTCAGCTGCCTGAGTGGCCTCTCTCCCCCTTCAGCTAAATATTCCTTTGGCCCCTGACAGTGGGCTTTTGTTGGGGGCTCTGGGGGCTGTCAGGGACAGAAAGTAGAAAGAGCTTTATGAAGGCAATATTGAAGGGAGTTGGGCTGGTACATTGACTCACTTGGGGGTTTAATACGTTTGCTGTAGAAGTGGAATGAAAGCAAAGTTTAAATTGGTGAAACGGTTAGTCCATTTTCAAGTTGTTGAGTTTTACTCCGTATTTCCAAAGTAGAGTTAAGCCAGCCCTTTAAGGAATATAAGACCAGAAGCTAGTATTTACTCAACTCAAAGTTAGAAATAATGAAAATTAAAAATTACAGACTGTTAGGACTACTACCAGTAGGTACTGGCAGCCCACCTTGAGTGCTGTTCAGTTTTTTAGCTGCAATTAAAACACAGGGCTCAATGTCTTAGTAAGAGCATTCCCCAAAACATTCTCAAGGCTCTTTGCTATTGACATACTTCTCCTGACCCAGATCCCAGACTAATAATGGGCTCACCCTTTTAGGACTTCATACTCTACTCCTTTCCAGTTTTTACCTTTTCTTCCTTCACTGCTGCATTTCTAGCGTCATGCGTGCTTTTGATCTGACCTGTTGCCGAGCTGAGGAGTTGTTGTGGAACACGTGACTGACCTTTGCACTTGCATGTGGGCCCGTGGACGCATGGAACTTTCTGGCAGAATAGCTCGTTGTGATATCTATACTTGCCATTTAGGGGGTTTCTGGTTTGCAGCACAGGCACCTTCTCAGGCTGTGCTTTTTCCCCTGCCATGACTTCTGTTCTTTCACACATCCTGCAAATTATACCTTCGCATGAGGACAACCAAATCCAAGAATGCCAAGCTCTGGTGAATAAAATGCCCTTACTAATTAAAAGAGACTGCTTTGAAGTTGTCTGAAAATTCCGAAGACTGCATTTAATTACATCACAGTAAGCATACCGATTCAGATCAACAGGTGAAGAGATGAATGGATGAAAAGTCTGAATAACAAAGCATGTTAAAAAGAAACGCAAATCAAAACCATGGACTCAAATCCAAGGGCATAGGTTGAACTTCGTTAATAAATGCTTGCTTAATGGTGCGTCTGCTGTTAATGAGAGAATTATTGTGATACTGAAGTAGAGCCTGGAAATCAGAACAGACGTGCTTACTTCTTCGCAGATACGAATTTATCTTATCTTATTGATGCCATAAATCAAGATGTCACGTCAGAGGTCCGTGTTGAAAGAAGGTTTTCAGAAGACTTTTGTTTGATGGTTATATAATTTCTAATTATTCAGAATGTGCACCTCCAGCGATTGTAGGCCTGATGTGACTCTCTAACAGCAAACAGGGATCATCAGTATCAACAGTAAACCCTTTCTCTTGGCCATTCCATAGACACCATTTGGTTCAGCCTGGAATATACAAGACATTCATAAAGTGCTTCCAGGAAAATGCTACAAATTCCTGCTTAAGAGCCGATGTCACCATGCCAATGACAATTCATGTAGCGTTCAGCTAAAAAACCCAACATTCTCCAAAGTGTTTTAATTTCTAAATCTTTGCCAGCATGTTGTATGAATCCTTGAATAACATATTAAATCCAGTGAATCTGTGTCAGATTCTGTTCATATGGTTAGGGTACATGCTTGGCTCTGAGGCCATTTACCAGTGATTGCACCATTAAGAATGTAAAGTGTTGGCCGGGCGCGGTGACTGATGCCTGTAATCCCAGCATTTTGAAAGGCTGAGGTAGTTGCATCATTTGAGGTCAGGAGTTCGAGACCAGCCTGGCCAACCTGGTGAAACCCCACCTCTACTAAAAATGCAAAAATTAGCCAGGCGTGGTGGTGGGCACCTGCAGTCCCAGCTGCTTGGGAGATGGAGGAGAAGAATCACTTGGACCTGGGAGTCAGAGGTTGCAGTAAACCGAGATCACACCACTGCACTCCAGCCTGGGCGACAAGAACGAGACTGTCTCAAAAAAAAAAAAAAAAAAAAACAAGAATGTAAGTGTTTGGAGGTAGACTGTTTTATGCAGTTCTCTACCTGTGAGCCTTGGTTTTAAGGATTGAACAATGTGATGGAAATGTGGTAATTTATCTTCTTTAGTAAACTTTTTACTTTAGTGTCAGATTTATAGAAAAGTTGTGATGACAGCACATGGAACCCCCATCCACCTCACACCCAGTTTCCCCTATTGTTAACATCTTACATTAGCCCCATAATACGGGTGCATTATTCTTGACCAAAGTTCACACCATTCATTTTCCCTTAGTTTTTACCTAAAACCCTTTTTCTGTTCCAGGGTCCCCAACCAGGATACCATGTTACATTTAGTCCTTGCCTCTAGACTGCCATGTGTATTTTTGACATGGATAAAACTAGATATTGAATGTGTCATTTCATTATGCCAACCGCGCTTAAATTTTTGTTTTATATTAAATGTTTTCCTCTCATTAAAAGTATCAAAAAACTAACAAGGAGCTCTGCTCACTGCAGTCTCCGCCTCCCAGGTTCAAGTGGTTCTCCTGCCTCAGCCTCCCGAGTAGCTGGGATTACAGGCGTGCACCACCACGCCCAGCTAATTTTTGTATTTTTAGTAGAGACAGGGTTTCACCATGTTGGTCAGGTTGGTCTTGAACGCCTGACCTCATGGTCCACCAGCCTCAGCCTCCCTTAGTGCTGGGATTACAGGTGTGAGCCACCGCACCTGGCCCTACTAGGAGCTTGTAAATCATGACTCCCCTACTAACCTACTCAAGGGTTGAGTTTCCCTGTGGCTTCACCTCTCCACTCTGTGATGTTTTTACAGTGAAAATTACCCAGGTCCAATGGAGAAAAGTCGGCACCGTTCCTGTCATACAGATGACATTCTTGATGCTCACGTAGGGCACACTTACCAGCATTTTACCAAAATGAAGGACGTGCGATTTGGCTGGAGTAGTGTCCTCATTTTCAGGAGCAAAATATATTGAAGCCCTGAGGAGACAGGACAGATGAACCTCCTCTCAGAATCTCTTCTCTGATAGCTCAGAAAGCTGCGTGACCTCTCTGTTGCTCCGCCAGCTAAATCCAGCTAACTAACGAGGACAGGGACCTAACTTGGGGAGCTCGTCCTCTAGCTGGGGTGCAAGGGTGTCTGCACAAGGTGAAAACCAAACGGGCCTTTATGTAAAGAACGACTCAGGGCAGGCACCTAGAAGATGCTGCAGGGCGCACGACTGTGATCAGCCACCAGTCACATCAGGTTGGCAGTCACCACTGAGGCCGGTTGTGGAGGTGTGAGGTTGATGAAAAGTCACTTGGTCAGGAATGATAATAGCCCGTTATGTGCAGAAGCACACGCTCAGGACGTGTGCCCGGTGCAACATCCCTTGTGGTGGCCCCTAAACTGGCCAAGTTGAAATCGTTCCCCGATCCTCCGAGTAGCCAGCCATTCCTCCCGGCTTGTGTGCAGCAGGAGTGGGGACATGTGCAGGTGTCCCCCACCAGGCGAGACTGTCCACTCTAAATTGCTCCTCCTTGGGAGCAGCAATCTTAGTAGCTCTTGGATTTTGGGGTAGTCCCTCCCTTTTCATCCTTTAGTCATCTCTGCGGCCTCATGTATGTTCTCCACATCCCCTTCTCCTTGTGCCAAGCCCCCACCCCTGCTGTCCCGCCCAGTCTGGGCAGTGGTCTGACTGATGCTGAGTGAGCCATATGAATGTCCTTGTTTATTAATCCCGAGGTACAGCATGCTTTCTTCTTTTTGCTACTATAGGGCATGCGTTTTTAAAAAAATATAAAATTGATGCTTGTTTAAAATACTGCATATTATATGATTTCATTTATAGAAAATGTCCAGAATAGGTAAATCCATAGAGACAGCAGATTCGTGGTTACCAGGGGCTGAAGGAGACAGGATGGGTTGGTGGGGGGATGACTGCTAATGGGAATGAGGTTTTTTGCGGGGGGATGATGAAATGTTCTGGAATTTCATAGTGGTGATCATTGCACAACCTTGAGAATGTACTGAAAACCACTGAATTGCACCCTTTAAAATGGCGAATTTTATGGTGTGTGAATTATATCTCACACACCATTAAAAATTGATACTTGTTCACAGTAGAGCCATTTAAATTGAAATAAAAGAAATTCAAATTACCTGTAATTCCAGATAACTAATAGTAAGATTGTGATGATGGTGATGATGATGATGATGATGGTGATGTACGTGTGTGGCAGTTTTGTTATCGTTTCCGCGTTTTGTTTATTTTGGAGGAAAGGTGGTATTCTTAGCTCTTTTAAGGATTAGAAGAAACCCTGTTGGGTTCTGCTGAAAACACTGATCCCTGTTTTCACTTGTACCCATCCTACAAGTTCACACACTTCGTATCGCATTTTGCTTCTCAACTTAGGAAGGCTGCAGTATCTTGAGCGAGCCCAAACTCGATAGTATAGGAGGATGACACTTGACAATTTCAAAATATAAATGGTGTCTTTGTTTCTGAGATTAGCAATAACAACCTAGTTTTGTTGAAACTGTGAAAGTGTCAGTTCTGAGGATCTTGGCGATTGGACATTTGACTGGCAGAGGAAGTGAAATTTCCACGTGTGAAAATGCCTCCACTTCTGAATTAGCAGCCGACTTGGGAAGAGCTAGGACTCTTTTTTCTCACAGTGAAATTGGACTAGGGAAGCTTATTTTGCTTTGGGGTATGTATTTATTTGAGTGTTTCAGACCATTTGTCAATTTCTAAGCAGTTAATAATTTTTATGTCTCTTTTCGGTGTGTGTATATAGTGCAAGTATGTTTGATTTCATGTGGTCTCTTTTACATTTAAACAGTGCTGAGTGATGGTGTGTGTAATGTGCTGATTTAAAATTTCAAATCCAAACTGAAGTCTGTAATTCTTCAGCAGAAGTCCACGGACTGCCTTGCATAGCTGGCGCCAGCCTCTGTTCTGTAGCAGGAGGTGCTCTCTAGGTTTCCATGATGGGATCGCTCGTCCTTTCCCAGGGGTGCAGCACCAGCTGTCCCCATGCGGTTTACCTACTGCTGAGGAAGAGTAAAATATACGCAGCTGTTAACCCAGGGAAGAATGGTAGGATGGCTCTGGGAGAGGTGTACGGTTTCAAGGAGACTTAGAGAATAGAAATTTTTCTTCTAAATGGCTGGTCAGGGACATTTTATGAAAGATGGCTCAGGGCTTGGCTTTTAGGGGCGGGTAAATTTGGACTAGAAATGGTAGGAAGAATGGAAGTGAAAAGCCACAGCGCCCATTTATGTCCTTTGCATTGTGTGGTGGGTGCTTGGCTGCTGCCACTGGGTCTGGGGATGGATGGGGGAATGAGTTGCTTAAGAAATTCTCCATCTCTGAATTTATTACCCAATTACCAGGGCCTCCATCTGGAGGGCAGCCTGCGGCATCTGGCTACAGAAGTGTTTGATTTTGCCAGCCAGTGCTTTGGTTTCTTTCTGTCCCTCTCTCTCCTACTCTCCCTCCGTCTCTGAATGAAGCCCAGGCTCCATTGACTTATTTCCATACCTGTTCCGAAAAGCCGCAGCATTTGCTATTCTTGGGATAAGCTTCAGAATCACTTTTACTATTGTATCTAATCTTTATATCACTATAACATCTCTCTAGAGGTTACCATGATGTCTTATCCCTCTGTGTTTTCTGCAGACACTGGGTAGTTTTGCTGGAATGCCATTGTCCTTGCTTAAGAAGCAAATTAAAGGCTCCCGAAGGGAAAACTTGTTTAATACCTGTCCTGGTTTCTTTTTTCCAGGTGAAGCGGAGGTTCCGGATCCAAACGACCCTTTGGGACCCCTTGATGGGCAGGACGGCCCAATTCCAACTCTGAAAGGTAAGCTGGGACATGCAGGTGCTCTCCAGTGTTCTCGGAATGCCCTGTGCAGAGGCTCACTTTGCACTGCCTCTGCCTGAAGGCACTGGGGGTCCTCTGGCCCCTTGCTGCCCCCTGGTGGTGGGCATGATTGAATGCCACCTTGATTCCTGTGTTCCTTGACTTGGAGGGCATTGAGGGCCGGTGGGCCGGTTGGGGCCACAGGTGGGAGGTGACAGACAGGGAGATGTGAGCGGACAGATGGTGGCCTGGCAGATGGGGAAGGAGGCTGAGCGAAGCCTTAGGAGCTAGATTCCGGTTGCATATGACTCCAGAGGTGTGTGTACGTCTCAGTGAACAGGTAGCCCTCCTCCTCTTGGCCACCTGGAATTCCGCCCTGTGGCTTCAGCTCTTCCCCCTGGGTCTGTGGTCAGAGCCATGCTCACTTGGCACACCTCACTGGAATGCACCATAGATTCGTAGGGTGGATAGAACAAGTTTCTCCTGGATGCAGACCGGTTGCTTGAGGAAGCGATGCCTTTGCTAATGCATATAGTGCTACCTCATAGTCACGGATAGCCTGTCTGTCAGCTCGGGCTGCCTTAACAAGCACCACAGACCGGGCAGCTGAAACAACCCACACTTCCTAGTTCTGGAGGCTGGAGGTCCAAGATCAAGGTGCCAGCACAGCTGAATTCTGCAGAGGACCCTCCTCCTGGCTTTCAGACAGCCACCGCCTTGCTGTCTCCTCACACGGTGGAGAGAGAGAGGTCTGTTTGATTCTCTTCTCGTAAGTACACTAATACCATCATGGAGGCCCAGCTGAAACTGACCCAATATTCCTATAGACAGTTCTTTAGAAATTAACCCGTCTGGTCTTAAAGTTTGAAACTTATATTTGTTTTATCTGAGTTCCTTCTTCAGGAAAAGGATGCTCAGGCCTCTAGAAAAAAGTATCAAATCATGTTCCCCAGGTCCTCCTTCATCATGTCTGCTTCCTTACTGCTCCCTAGTTCCTGTTTTCTCACACGTAGTTACATTTCTTCTCTGCTGTATAAACCCCAAATTTTAGTTCATTGGGGAGATGGATTTGAGACTGAACTCGCATCTCCTTGGTTGCAGCACCCCATTAAAGCCGATTAAAGCCTTTTTCCTTAACACTGCTTGAAGTTTCAGGGATTGGCTTTCTGTGTGGGGGAGGAACAGGACCTAGACTGAACCCCTGGTGTTTCCATAACATCCCGCTCATGACCTTACCTAATCCTAATTGCTTTACAAAGGCCTCACCTGCAAGTATCATCACATTGAGGGTTAGAGCTTCAACTTACAAGTTTGGAAGCCACAAACACTCATTTCATAACAATCAGCTGCCGGAACGGCCACTTTATTTCTGTCCAATATGTAGTGCAGCTCTGCACAGCATCCGCATGGAGGTCAGTTGTTTAAAACCAAGAGCAGGTGACGCTCTTCCCAGCATGCAGGGTGGTGGTGGGGCTGGTGGCTGGTGCTTGGAGGCTTCCTTAAGAGGATTCCAGTCTCCGTAGAATGTTAAATGTAGTAAACACATGCTCTGAAAGCTTGTTTAGCACACTGGCCTTGAGGACCACATTTCCTTAGGAAGAAAAATAGTTTTAATCGTTAGAGTCTCAACTTGTTTCTCAAAAGCCTGACTTAACCCGCAGTGCAGACAGACCACTGATACTTACTGATTGCCTCCATAGCTGGCTCTGCATGAGATCCTAGGGCATGGTGTTGGCTGAAATGTGCTGTCTGCCATGTGGAGTTTACAGGTCTGAGGAAACTCAAGCTCTCAGGTCATTATAAAATTCTGAGTTGCGGCAGGTGGCCTGAAGGAAGAGACCAGGTTTTGGGAGGGTAGAAGAGGAAGGGGCCTCTTGATCTAGGGACAGATGGTTGTGCTGAGATCTGAAGAGTGGAGACTGGCCACGTGAAAGTGGGAGGGAAGTGTGTGCGGAGCCTGGTGGGAGCCCTGGGTCAAGCAGGACTTGGTGCCTTGGTGGTGCCACGGGGCAGATGCCTGGCTTATGGGCTGGGGCAAGGTGGAGGTCAGACTCAGCCGGGGCTGAACTCGAGAATCTCAATAGAACACCCGGGAGCCATGTGTGACTCTTGAGATTCAAGTCATTTAGAATAAATAAAATTACGAATTCAGGTCCTTGGTTGTACTAGCTACATTTCAATTTGGCAAGAGCCTCCCACAGTGGGTAGCACAGATCCAGAATGTTCCAGTATCACAGAAAGTTCATGGGGCAGCCTTCGGATACATCCTGCACAGCACTTTAGGTCCCGGAATTTGTGTTTCATTGTCAGTTGTTGAGGGCATCTGGTCTGTGGGGTGGTGCAGTCTGATTCACTTGGTGAAAAAAATCACATGGCAGCTGTGAAGAACGGTTCGGGGAGGAGCAGAGGGTGCAGCTGAGGGGGGAGGGGCGAGTGACGAGAAGCAGACGGGCCACAAGTACAGCACAGAATCCAACTTGAGTCATTCCATAGACTCTGATATTTCCTTGGGAAAATGTATTGCAATCCTTTGTTTCAGATGCACTGCAAACCCCTTGCCCAGATGGGGAGCATGCGGGCTTCCTTGTGGGCCTGGGGCGGGGCTGTGCTGAGGCTTCTGGAGAAGGGGGCTGCAGGGGTCCTGGGACTGCATGTGGAGTGGGAGCTGTTCTTTAATTGATCGTAAATAACCCTGCAAGGCAGAAACAGCTGCATATTCATGATGCACTTAGGAAGATGCATTTAATTATCAAGGGGAAAAAATGACCATTGAATGAAATTTGACAGGAAATGTTATTCCTTGGATGCTGCAAGCTCCCAGCATTTATAAGTCAAATTCAGTGCCCTAAGGTGGGATTCTTTCACTTCTGTTTCTGGAAGTGGAACAACTTCTAAGCTTAGAACAGAACGCTTTCTACTGTACATTTTGTCGTTTGGATTTGATAATATCCTGACTTTGTTGTTGTTGTTGTTGTTAACTCACAAGTGATTGAGTTAAAAACCATGTGTGTTCAGTGCGTTCCCATGGCTGAAAGGAGTTGATTAATTTCAGTTTGGAAGTTTGCCTTGGACACACTCTGTGCTCTCTGCAGAGCACAGAAACACGGACGCTGAAGGTGGCCCGTGAAGTGGGCCCGTGTATACATACGTGCATGTTTATAAAAGGTTAGTACAAAAAGAAAGCAAAGAACCACAGAAGGCCAGGCTGCGTTTCTTTGTAGTAGCAGGGTAGTGTAGCATAGTGCAGCAGTTCTGAGCCTGCCTTTGCAAGAGGACGGGCCTTGGCTTCACCCTCCCCCTGGGGCCAGGGCCTTGGGCATGGCACTGCTCTCAGCCCAGTTTCAAGATGGGAGGACCCCCAGCATAGGAGGGATGAAAGGGCTGCCAGCTAATGCTGGCACCATTTGTCAGTATCACAGTCGTGATGGTTGGTGGATCCATCAGCACCCTTTGTGGGACAGGATCCGTAGTGAACTGCCCCCCCAAAAGTCTAAGGGTGACCCAGGGGCCCCAATCTTTCCCTTGCCCACGAATTACGTGGTTCTGTAGTGTGATTTTACTTATCTTTGAGTTCTCGCTTTTGCACAAATGGAGACTCACTCCACCCATCCTTCTATTCCGGGCCCCTTCCTTACATGATTAGTAATCGAAGGAGTTGGCCTGGCAAAGCCAGACTCATTACTCCTGCACGTTTTTGCTCATAGAGCTTCTGGGAACGTCATGCTTGGCCACATTAGGCCTAATCACTTATATAAAGTAATCATAGCTGAATACACTATATTAGCTGTTTATTTAACCCATCATCAGTCATGGTGTATAAACATCTGCAGAATCACTGGCAGGTGACATTGGCCTGTGGACCAGTTCATCAGTGGTATGATGACAGCTTTACCTTTGGCCAAGCAAAAGCAAATCTAAGAATTAGCTGGAAAACAGGGTTTTTGTTCAGATATACTGTGTCAGTATTTGGCACGAAGCTTATATTTGTAGATGGTATTGAGAGAGAGAAAGAGAGAAATCCCAGAGCAGAAAGCCTATGTAGAAGAGAAAGTGAACACTAAGGATGTTGTGATTTGCAGATGAAAAGTTTGCCTTCAGTTTTCCTAAGCCAAACTACTGTCATTGCTAGGACTGCAGCCGGCTCTAGGACCCGGTTATAACCCCGGTTAACATGTGAGTGGATATATCAGAACTTTGTATTCCTTGTTACGTTAGACATGCAGTACACATATACACATACATGTTTTAGAATTATTACTTACAGAAGCTTATATTTGACCTAGAAACCACATGCTCTTTTGTTCCAAGGCTGTGTTTTAAATGCACATGGAGTACAGCTTGTGTTTTGTAAGATCAGTGCTTTGGAATGTTTGTGGGAAGTGGATAATTTCTGAAGCCTGGGGTGGGGTGGTATGGGCTTGCCTGTCTGCTGGCCTCCTGTTCTGGCTCAGCCAGAATAGATCCCGCAAGCTGTGTCTCTTGTCTTCAGAGAGAGCTGCTCCTCGTCCACACTGAAGCCAGCAGGGGAATTCCTTACTTTGCCCATGTGAGGATGTGTTGCAATTATAGGTGTTCTCAAGTGGACTCTAAATAACAGGGTAGTGAAACCAGTGCCTTGGTTACTAGGCTGTTCCCTGCTATTTGTGACATGTCAGGCTGTGGTGCTGAACTAAAATTTCCTTGGAAAGAGAAAACAAAGCAGTCAGCAGAGCTCGCTGAGCGGAATGGAGACCGTGGCTACTGGGCTCTGTTTGCCAAGCGTCAGTTTCCCAGTTCACGTAGGTCATATGGGCTGAATCATTGTGTGTGCTTCTGGTTTATTCTGGAACTCCTGGCGTGTGTGCCTGTGCATATGTATGATGGTTTGTTAGGTTTAACATAGAGTGAGGGTCTCCAAGGCTAACCGGGTAGAAAATGAAAATGGGGTCATCACTGCAAACATAGTCAGCATGAAGTCTGTTGTGTCTGTGATTCACAACCTGGGCTCAGCGTCAGGATGCACCATGCGACTCTCCCAGCTGTGTCTCCTCTGCCCAGTCACAGAAACTTACTTTTCAGCCTCCAGTTTCTTATCTGCAGAAAGTGCACGATGCATGTTAGTTGTTCTGAGCATGCACAGAGGTGGCAGGTGTGCGTCAGCTGCTTGATGCACGCCTGGCTCCAGGAGGCAGTAACGTGCCTGGGCTTGTTTGCTTAGAACAGGGAAGACACTCCTTGGAGTGGGTGTGCTCCAAGTGCCCGGACCAGAAGGTGAGAGGCAGGTGCCCTGCCCATCCATACCAAGGGAACCTGGGGTGGGCCCCCGTGCTGACTGCCAGCAGGCGACCCAGGGTCAAGATTACGAGGAATGTCCTCCTGCCAGGTGACTGTGACTTGTCCTCAGAATTCCTTTCATCCTGAGAACATGAAGATTGAACACAGAGGTGACGCTGAAGTTTACCAGATACCCACAAGGGGGACTCAAGCACAAATAAGGAAGCACTGGGGAGTGTGGTGCAGTGCCCCAGGGCCACCATTCGGGCATCCCCTGCAGCAGACTGCTCTGTTATTCCTTAATAGTTTCCCTGCAAAGGGAGAAAGGACAGGGTCTAGATACATAGAGCAATACAGAGAATGTGAAGAGTACAGTGCAGCTGAAATGCACAGGGAACTGATGGTGGTCTGGACGTCTAAGGCGGTACTCAGATGGGCATGGGGGGGGTTTGTGGGAGGATGTGACCCCTGAACTGAGGCTTCTTGTATTCAGCAAGTATTTACTGAAGCCCACTGCATGCCGGGCACTCAGAGTCTCTGAAAATGTCTCAGTATGAGGTGGCATGGTCTCCGCCTCCCCTGGGCTTGCTGAGTATCTTCTTAAGTAGGAGAGACAAGCATGGGAACCACAGGAGGAACTCAGATCATGAAGGTGCTGGAGGGAGGTGGGGCCGGGACAAGAGTGAGTGGTGCTGGCTGTGGCTGGTGGGGTGGTTGGGAGGCTGAGCCCCACTGAGAGAGGACGTAGGAGCAATGGCTGGCAAAGGCCCCCCAGCTCAGGATGCTCCAGGCAGGAGGTGGGCATGGGAGAGGAAGGGAATGTGGGGTCCCACTCAGCAGCAAGGCTATGACACCCAGTCTCATGGTGGGCACCCAGAGTCAGTCTCGGATTTCATTCTGGCCACTTTGACTGTTGTGTAGCCAAGGGCAGGAGTGGGGGATGGTGTCCCACATACCCCGCATGCTCAGGTAACCCCCAGGGCAGCTCTGAAGGTGCTGATAAGCTTAAGGGACACAGGTAGGGAGAGGACCAGGCTGCCACCCAGGAGGCCAGGGTGGACTCTGCTCGTCATGGGGCATCTCAGCCCTGCGGGGTCGGGTGGAACTAGAAACTGATTTTACAAGGGCATCGGAGGCTTGCACTGAGCCCAGTGTCCACATCCACGTCCACCCTGGGCTGGGGATTGCTGGGGATACATTTTTGTGGCACAGAGAGAAGCCCCAGGGTGACATGGGAGGGAGCCGCTGCCGAGCACCAGGACTTGGTGGAGGGAAGCCCCCAGGCAGGCTATTGTTTGGTTCCAGGTCGGCAGCCGGTTCAGTCCCTGCCAGGCTTGTCTGCTCCCACCCGGCCCACAGCCACACAATCCCAGGCAAAGCTTTCCCTGAGACGTTTTCTAACATTTGTTGGACAAAACAAACGTGAGATTTCCAGGTTCTGAGCCTTGCACCACTCTGGAGACTAAAGGCCATGTTCGAGGCACCTTTGATCCAAGTAGAGGACCCTTTGTCCTCCTATTGGCTGTGAGTCTCCAGTGCCCATTTGGCTGTCTGGGTCTGGAATGGCCTTGGAAGAAAACTCTACCCCACAAATAGGAGATTTCAGAGCATGCACTGTCGGTTGTTTGAGGCCGAGTTTGGGCTGGGCACCTGAGACTGTCTGGAGACCCACAGTGGCTTCCTGCCATGGGTGAGGATGGTTTCTGCCTCCAAGCCTTCCCTGCAGCCCTCCGTCAGCCCTTCTCTTTCTTTCAGGGGTAGCGTTCTGACAGCCCGCACCCAGCGGGGTGGTGTCCCTTTGGCGGGCGGCCGTTTCCCTTGTCTCACTGGTACTGTCCACGGCTGTTCTTCCTCCTGTGGGTGACACACACAGACAACAGTGATTCTTCCTGAGCTCGCTGGGTTTGAGACCATACTGCAAAGGGCTGTGCTGTCACCTGTCTGTCTCTGTCCCCGGGGTGTGCGCACACCCATGTCTCTGTCCCTTTGGGTGGGTGTGGGTGTCACCTGTGTATAGGTCTTAGTTTTAGTTTCTTGGGCTGTCTTCTTCCTTCTACAATAATTCTTCTTTCTTCATTAATTCCTCTACCCTAGCAAAGGATAGGTCCTTTGTTATGGCAAAGATCTCAAGATGAGGTGCCTTAAGACATCAGAATGTTTTCTCTCTGTTCTGGAGGCCTAAGTCTGAAATCAAGGTTTACTGGTAGAGTCAGTTCCTTCCGAAGGCTCAGGGGACAGTCTGTCCCACGCTCTGGAGCTTCAGGCATTGCTGGCGACCCTCGGTGTCCGTGGTGCTCTGTGGCTGTGGCGGCCTCACTCCAGTCTCTGTTCTTCCTTCCCTCTAGGTCTGTGTCTAAAATTCCCTGTTCCTATAAGGACACTGTCGTTGGATTAGGGCCCTCCCTAATCAACTTCTCTTAACATCATTACGTCTGTGGTGACGCTATTTCCAAATGAAGTGGCACTTGTGGGTCCAGGGGATGTGGACGGCAGAACGTGTGGTTGGGGGACACGGTTCACCCCACCATACTCTCGGTTTCTCCAAAGGTACAGACACTCTTAGGTGCTTTTCTTCACCTCGCAGGTCCCCATGCTTCTTGTTTTCCTCGTTTTCTCTGACTCTCATCCTTCCTGACGCTGCCTCTGGTCTTCTGCAGCCGGTTGCATGCACCACACTGCAGCTCAGTGGGAAAGCCTGAGTAGCGTGGCCTCCATTCCACGCCCTCAATCGATTTATTAACCTGAAAATATTTTCCCCTGGGAGGAACAAGCAGCTTTATGTCCTTCCTGCAGCTCTCAGGATTTCCATTCCACGTGCCGTTCAGGAAATTTGTTTTGTCTCCCACTAATCAAAGCTCCATGACCTCATGACCTCTAATTACATAAAATTTTCTTGATCGTCCCAGACTGATCAGTGTAACCCGGTAAAAGCAGATCCCCAAACGCCTAAGTAATTTGACCAAGTTGGTGAATACTTGAATGATCAGCTGGGATTTAAAAATCATTGGTCTGATTCTGACTGTGAGGCAGAGCAGCGTTCCCTGCTGATGGGATTCCTCTGTTACTTTGCTTTTGGGTTGTTTTAATGTTTGGACTCAACTCCCTGTCCAGAGATTTGTGGTGCACAGAGAGCTGGCCTGCGCACTGGGGAGATGAGCCTGTACCATCAGTTGCTAAAGTTGTGCCACTGTTCAGTTAGGAAGGGGAACTTTTTTGGTTCAATTAAAAGGGAAGACTTTTGTTCTCTATAATGCTATAGAGTGTGAGTGCTGCCCAAATCCAAGTGAGCCAAAACCTCAGTCGGCCATGCCTGGCTCCTCTTGGCCTGGCATATTGTTTCTGGAGAGGTTTGGGGCAGCTGCAAAAGAATGTTTTTGTGAGTTGTAAGAGAGCTTAGAAAATGGTTAGTACAAACCCCGTACTTTGCACATAGTGGAAATGAAGCCAAGAGAGGCTAAATGACTGGTTATAAATTAAACAGCAAGGGAAAAAGGAATATTATGCTTAATCTCTAGAGAGCTTTCTTTCCCGCTTTCATGTTTCGCCCCTAGAGAATCGATGACGTTGAAAATGGTGGACCAGACTCATTTGGCAGCCCTTCCATGTAAATTACGTACGAGTGCTTAATAAAATACTAGTAAAAGAGGCAAATGCTTATATGAATGTGCAAGAGACATGGAGAAATGCCCAGGAGCCAGGAACAGAAAGGAAGCAAAATTATAAGTAACAGCCCTGGGCTGCCACAGCGGAGGCCACTTGAGGTAGCTCATTACGTTTGCAGACTTGAAGAACAGCCTGATTTTCCTAGGTCCCCAAGAGGAGTTTCTCTGAGACCAAGGGCCAGATTCTGAAAGCATAATGAAGTTGTGACATGAGCTCACCAACAGTGAAAAGTGGTGTCACCATATGGCGTGGCACACATGTGGACATGTCTGTGTGCTGCAGAGCAGAGAGAGCACCGAGACATGGACACACCAAATCCTCCAGGGCTTTAATGTCAGAGTAGGCTCTGGAACATAAATGCAACGCTGGAGAATCTGCAGGGGTAGGGAAACCCTGATGGAGAGTAAATGAAATAAGCATCCTAAAGCTACTGATTTCACTTGGAATTGGAATGTATTGTTCCCTCTAATCAGGAGAAATGAGGGGTTAGGAGAAAAATCTAGCTTGGTTTTTGGAAAATAAAGGAATTTACATTTCTTGCACCCTAATATAAGGCCTATGAAATATCATCCCTGCTATAGAAACAATTCTGCTAGGCCCAGTTTCATCAAGAGCCTTGGGTTTCAACACCAAGCCAGGAGGGAACCCATGGGCTCCACAGAACTGAAACTTCTTTGAGAAGCTTCCAGTGAAGCTAGGAGACCTGCGAGTTGCAGTCTTGGGGGAAAAGGGATGAGCACGCTCCCACAGGTCAGCCCCAGGTGATGAGATGAGAGATTGCCTCCACCCTGGCTCCAAATGGGAAACACAGAAGGCTCTCCCATGAGAAATCAACGGGGGACCAGCACCTCTGGAAGCCAGATTTACATTACCAGAATGTTGTGGGAAATTCCAAGCCAAAAAGTTAAGATAAAACTTGGCACTGCCTGTCAAAGGAACCCAGTCCTCAAGGGATTCCCTCAGAAAACCCAGCTTTACAATAAAAAAATTACACAGTACACTTGACGAGGCCCAAGATGAGTGGCAAGTTAGTAAACAATGAAGGCAGAAGTATTAAAGATAAAGGAGGAAACAGAAACCACAGAGAAGAAAAAGCAGTGGTGGATTTGAAAAGGAATGAAACAGACCTTCTAGAAAAGAAAAATATAGTCCATGAAATGAGAAACTTGATGGCTATGTTACAGGGTAGATGGACATAGCTACAAAAAGGATAAGGAGTATTAAAAATAGATAAAGAAAGAGCAGAGCGGAATTATCACATGAGGAAAACCAACATATATCTAGAAGGATATTTAATATTTTATGAAATATTGATAGAGATTTTATAGAATTGATGGAAAGCACAAATCTTCAGATTTGAGGAAGGGCACTAAGACCTGAGGAGGCTGAAATAAAAATAAATTTGCTATTAGTAATAGACAATTTGGAACGACAAAGACAAAGGAAAAATACTGAAAATAGCCTAAGCAGGGGAAAGTTCAGAATACTTGCAAAGGAACAAGAACTGCATGACTTCCAACAGTCACCATAAAAGCCAGAGGACAGCAGTGCCTCGAATTCTGTACCTAGCTAAACTATTATTCAAGTGTGAAAGTAACAGATGTTTTTAGACCAAGACTAACAGTGTTTATAGCCTTAGTCCTTTACTCAAAGAATGAATGTCATTCAGGATGAGCTCAGTTGAACCTAAGAGGAAGCAGTGAGATGCAAGAATTGTTGGTGAGGAAGGAAGTTGGTGAACAAATTGGTAGATCTCAAAATACTCTGACGGTAAAAATAATAATTGGAGATTTAAAATCAGAGTGTATCTAAGCACCAGGAAGCAGTTCAATGTGCATGTGTGCGTGTGTATGTGTGTTTAAGTGATTATAGCTCATAGCATTTAAAGTCCTTTGTATTTGGGGGACTTTGCTAAATTAAGCATGCCTATAAAAAGTAGTTAAGCTAGCTACTCATGTATAACTTTCAAATAGGCAAAAGGAAAAAAACGGAGAATTAAAAAACCCAGTAGAAGATAGGAAAGAAAAAAATAAAAGGCAAATGAAAACATTCAAAATAAAACTCATCAGTTAAAAACATAGACTCAAATTAAAATGTAAAATTATATACCACTTACAAGAGTTACATCTAATACAGAATCATAAAAAATGATGAGGATACTAAAAAGATAAAAGTTAGGGCTATGTTAACCAAAGGTACCCTGAGGATGGCTATAATAATATCAGGTAAAATGATCTTTCAGACAGAAACGTTGCTTAGTGATATATGGACCAAATGGTGTTATAAAACTGAAGTTGAGAATGCACCCAGCCACATCGTTTCCTATATATCTATGCAACTCGACAGAATTACTAAAAGCTCTTTGACAAATGCAAAGTCCTTGAATCTAGTAGATAAGCATATGAACAACAAAATCCATAAACTTAATCAAATGGGCACTTAAAAAAAAAACTCTGCCATGAACCGAGAATAAGCACATTCTTACTAAGCATATGTGGACCATCTTTAGGATGCTGACTCTGTGGGGCGTATCTCATTGACTTCAAAGAATTGTCATCACACAGGTCATGTTCTGTGACAGCAGCGCCATTAAAGCACACTTTAAATAACTCATAGCTAAAAGAAACATGTCATAAGATAAATTACAAAATACGTGGGTCTGACTAATGATGTGAAGATGAATTTATTGGACGGCTAGAGAAGTGGAAGGGAAAATTTTACACATACATAGAAAAGTAAAAATATAGAAAATGACTTAACTGCGGAAGTTGGAAAAAGCAACAGAATAGAGAGATGAATGGGCAGTTACAGAAGGGTGCCCCTGTGACGAGAACTATTCCAAAGGATGTGGAAGCTCACGAGGAATTCCTAAGATGTGAACTAAAACAGTAGCGCAGAACTATTTTATCTCCATCAGATTGGCAAATATTTTAAAGCCCGCAAACACCAAATTCCGTCCCAGTTGTAGGGAAGCACTCTAACTCAGACATCGTTAGTGGGGTACAAATTGTTTCAAGCACTTTTGAGACTCAGATCAGTTAAAGATTTCAAGACTGTATGACTCCACATCCAGGTGGATACTCTTTCCCCCCACTTCCAACTTTTATTTTAGGTTCGGGGTACATGTGCAGGTTTGTGACATGGGTAACTTGTGTGTCATGGGAGTTTAGTGTACAGATTATTTTGTCATCCAGTTAATCAGCATAGTACCCAACAGGTAGTTTTTTAATCCTCACCCTACTCCTACCTTCAGTCCTCCAGTAGGCCTTGGTGTCTGTTGTTCCCTTCTTTATGTCCATGTGTACTCATTGTTTAAATCCCACTTAAAAGTGAGAACATGAGGTATTTGGGGTTTTGTTCCTGTGTTAAGTTGCTTAGGGTAATGGCCTCCAGCTACCTCTATGTTGCTATAGAGGATATGATTTTTTTCAAATGGCTGCATTGTATTCCACGGTGAATAGGTACCATATTTTCTTTATCCAGTCATGTGTGTACTTATGAGAGACCCTTGTATATGCACAGGACAAGACATGTATATAGGTGGTCATTAAATACTACAATGGCAATAATGTGGAAGCAGCTTACTGTCCTTCAACTGGAAATGGATAAGGAAATTGTGGGGTTTTTTTTGTATTATGAACTATATTCTGTTACACAGTAATTAAAATAAATGGCACACATCAACATAGATGGATGAAATGATGCAACTAACAAATATGACCTTTCAGAGAAAATTTCTAAAAACATAAAATAATACAAAAAAATATGCATTAGAATGATGCTTACAAGTTCCCTGGAGAAGAAGAAACAAGAGTAGGTTTTGGTTGCATTCTAAACTTTTATTTTTCAAATGTTCTAAGTAAAATATGGGAAAATTAATGTCAAATCTTGATGTTTTATTCATGGTTATCATTTGATATCTGTGTTTTTCTGTATGTTTATAGCATTTTAGCATTTAACATTTTTAAATCAAAAAGAATGTTGAACAAAAGAATTAGGCAAAAAGATATGGGAGGTGGCTGGGCACGGTGGCTCACGCTTGTAATCCCAGCACTTTGGGTGGCCAAGGCAGGCAGATCACATGGTCAAGAGATCGAGACCATCCTGGCCAACATGGTGAAACACTGTCTCTACTAAAAATACAAAAATTAGCCGGGCGTGGTGGCATGTGCCTGTGGTCCCAGCTACTCGGGAGGCTGAGGCAGAAGAATTGCTTGAACCCAGGAGGTGGAGGTCGCAGTGAGCCGAGATTGCGCCACTGCATTCCAGACTGGCGACAGAGCAAGACTCCATCTCAAAAAAAAAAAAAAAAAAAAAAAAAAAAAGATATGGGAGGTATTAATTTTGAAAGCAAAAACATTATGTTATTGTTATTTGAAGATGATATCTGCGTAGAAAATCCAAGGCAATCAACTCAGAAACTGTTATAACTACAATAGCCAAGTAAAGTGGCAAGATCTTTACAAACTTGCAGATGTGGTTAAGTTAATAATTTTGAGATGAGAGGATCATTCTGGCTTATCTGGGAAGGCCCAGTGTAACCACAGAGGTCCTTAGGAAACACGGGCTGGAAGACTGGATTCAGCAGTGAATGTGACAATGGAAGCAGAGGTTGGAGTGATGCAACGAGGAGCCACTGGCCAAGGAAAGAGGGGGGTCCCTAATGTTACCAAAACACCAGGGTTTGTTCTAGGTCCTGCTGCTCACCACACAGAAAGCCAATCACTGAGACAACGATTATTGTCAAGGAAGAAGGCTTTAATCCAGTGATGCAGCTGAGGAGATGGGAGCTCAGCCTCAAATCCATCTCCCTGACTGACTAAAATGAGGGCTTTATATAGCAGGGAAGAAATGTAGCTATGTGTGAGAAAACAGGAACAGGGAAGCAGTAAGGAAGCAGTCATGATGATTGAGGGGCCTGGTGTCTTATTGTCTGGATGTGATGTCATGATCTGGTGAGTTGCAATTATTTGATACTTTTTTGACAGGTCCTTTCCCGTGGAAGGGTCAGTTTCTATGTTTATCCAAAAGAACTGCTTATGGCAGGGGTCCTCAACCTCCTGGCCATGGACTGGTACTGGTCCGTGGCCTGTTAGGAAGTGGGCTACACAGCAGGAGGTGAGCAGTGGGTGAGTCAGTGAAGCTTCATCTGTATTTACAGCTACTCCCCCGTCAATCACATCACTGCCTGATCTCCACCTCCTGTCAGATCAGCAGTGGCTCTGGATTCTTATAGGAGCACAAACCGTATTGTGAGCTGTGCGCCTGAGGGATCTAGGTCGTGCGCTGCTTATGAGAGTCTAATGCCTGATGATCTGTCACTGTCTCCCATCGCTCCTAGATGGGGCCTGTAGTTGCAGGAAAACAAGCTCAGGGCTCCCACTGATTCTACACATTATGGTGAGTTGTATAGTTATTTCATTGTATATTACAATGTAGTAATAATATAAATAAAGTGCACAATAAATGTAATGCACTTGAATCATCCCAAAACCATCGCCCCTACCTCAGGCCATGGAAAAATTGTCTTCCATGAAACTGGTGCTAAAAAAGGCTGGAGACCACTGGTCTATGGGACTGTTGGGTTAGTTTCACTGGAAACTGGGCAAGGTTTGAGGAAAGCGATTCTCATGCAGAGCCTCCAGAAGGAAGGCAGCCATGGCATGTAGAAGTGAGGACTTCTGACTCCCATAACTGCAAGGTGAAAGATGTGTGTTGCTTTACGCCACTGTTTGTGGTAACTTGTCACAGCAGCCATAGGAAATTAGTGCACTATATAGAAGATTGCTATCTAACAGTTTTCCTATAAACCTAAAGTCATTTAGACAGAAATAATGGAAAGAAAACCTATTTACAATAATAAGAAAAATTAGAGAGTAGCTAGAAATCTACCTAAAAATAAATGCGAAGATCTATCTGAAGAAATTTATAAAGCTTTTCAGAATACTTGAGAAGGTCTGAAATAAATACAGAGACCATGCTTTGACAGTATCTTCAAGTGGGTAGTTTTATGCAAATTATGCAAATTATCTATTAGAGTCCTACTTTTAAAATGGAAACTTGCTAGGATGATTTTAAAATTTAGAAGAGAAAAACAGCCATGAGATTGAGAGTATGGCCCCCAAAATGTAACAGCTGTTTTTCTTAATGTCTAAATGTACTTGAGTCATCATAATTTAACAATGGTGATGCTGCCAGAACAAGTGATGAGTAGGGAGGGGAAGACGAGGTTAGCAGTGAATAGAGCTTGTTGTAGATGGGCAGCCAGGGAACACCTCCCTTGGAGGGGACATTTTAGCAGGCATGATCCATGAGAGACAGCAACTCTGGAGTGGCCTTGACCAACTGAGCAACAAGGAACCAGCTTACTGTGCTTTGGGGGAGAGCAGGGGACTCCCCGTCTAGTTGGGGAGAAGTGTGGGGAGGATAGAGAAAATTTGGAAGCATTGATACTGCAGATGTATCTAGTTATTCTCCATTATCTGTCTTTCTGATTTCCTTCTGTGTTCTGGAAAATCTTACCTGACAAGAAACCCAGGCGGCACTCAGGGGATCAGAGGAACACACTTTATTACACTGGTGGACCCCAGAAGGGTTCACACCCAGAAGGGTTCACACCCAGAAGTCTGGACCCCGGCTAAGAAAAGTACACAGTTTTTATAGGTGAAGGGGCAGGGGAAGTAACTCAGGACTCTAGACAACACAGCAGGTTTTAGACAACGAGGCAGTTTCTCTTAAGGTTTTCCAGTTAGTAAGCAATAAGCTGAAGTACAGAGGCAGAAAGAGGCAGTCACTAACAAAAATAGGGTCAGTTTTAGAAACAGGGATGGCTGCTGACAACGTGCTGACAAAATCCTGGGCAAAATTTCCACTTTATCTGAAGGCTCAGTTTTACTCACCTACTTGGGGAGACAGCGGGAAGTTACGAGATTCTCTAATGATGGCCTGTGGTTCTAGTCCTGCAGAGCTTCCTATAGAACGTGAAGGTGGCTGCCTCCAGGCCTGGGCTGGAACGTGGTGCTGTCCATGAGACTCTGCCCTGGTCCCTTCCCACCTGGGCAGGACTTTATGTGCCATTCCATCGGCACCTTCCCAGGTATAACTGCTGGCCATTTAGCAATATTCTTTTCAATGCTCGTCTCGCCAGAATATAGTGAAGTGATATGTTGGGATGAGCAGCCCAGATTATATCAGCGCCACCACTTCACATCGTCACAGCAGATTAGGTACTGCATTCAACAAAGAAACAAAGATATAGGGTCCAGTGGACAGGCGCATTGGGAATGCAGATTCCCCATGCTGTGCCTGTGTGGTTGAGTTCATGAAGACCATGCATGCAGAACTATACCCTGCCTGATTGAACCTATCTTTTTAAGGAGTTGTCATAAGCATTTTAATGACCTTCCAGCTTTATGTTGTCAATAAGAATGACCTTCTGTAACTTAATTCAGCGCATGGAGAAGGGTTGACTAGGAGAGTATCCAGGTAGAACCTAATGATGTTAATAATTATTGTAAGTAGTGGTCTCTGCTTATTAATGACTATTCTGCAGACAGGTGCATTTCCCACTGTTCCGCATGAATGAAGACCATCTCCTCATCTTAAATCCACTGCCTGGCTTCTCCCACCTCTCCATCACCTCTGTCTCCCCTGATCCTAGTGGATCCTACAACACTTCTTACCCGTAGGGTCCACTAGAAATACTGTAATTTTCCAGTTAAATCTGTAACAACAGATACCTGCCATCTTTCAACTTTATTTGAAAAGAAAGGATCAAGGCCAACCAGAAATGAGCCAAAAAATCCAGAACATGAATGTATCTGTTTTGAAGTCATTTTCAGATTGCTCTGTTGTTTTAGCTTTGTTTGATGTAAGTTCATCTCTTTCATTAACTTTCTTGTCCAACATTAGTTTCCCTACATGTTATATTAATAGAATTGTAGTTTGCATGTTCCTCTTAAGAGATGGAGTAGTCCTCTGGCCCCCTGACCACACCACACACCTGCGTGTGCATGCACACGTACGTGTGCACCACACAAACACCACACATGCATACTCACACACATCCCTTCTCCTTTGTCCCTTTCACTTTCCCTTCTTCTCTGTAGTCTTGCATTGCCCTTGAGCTCCTGGCTGTGGCTGTACTGGGCTTCCCACATATCAGGGCAGTCCAGCTCCTATCTTCGGAGCAGCCCACTCACTCCGCATTCTGGGTGCCCTCCAGTGTGTGAGCGTGGGACTGCTTCTGCCTGCTCTGGACCTGGGTGCAGCAGGACAGGGCCTTCACCTCCCCTCAGCACCGTAACTTCCGTTCTATTCACAGGACAGTGGTTAGCTCGGTTTGAAGATGTCCATGTTTTGTCACACATCTTCTTTTAATATTTTACTTCTGTGGCTTTGTGTCTGATGATGCGGTAGGCGGGGAGGAGGGACTTTCTGAGCGTGGATTAACATCGTTTTGACCAGCCCGGGTTAGATGTAGTGTTTGGAAAGAGAAGCACAGTTGATCCTCATTTGTATTTGCGAGTTCATGTAACACCTAAAATCTCTTTGTAACCCCCCAAATCGATACTCGTGGTGCTTTTGTGGTCTTGCACAGGCACACCCAAGGCAGTAAAATATTTGTGTCCCAGCTGGGGCTGAACAAGGCAATGCTCGGCTTCCCGGTTTCTGCTCTCATACTGCGAACATGTGTCCTTTTCTTGGCCTATTGAGTGCCACGTTTCTCGCATATTGGGGCTTTTTGTTGGTGATTTTACTGTTTGTGATGGCCCCCCGGCACAGTGCTGAAGTGGTCTGGTGTTCCCGAGTGCAAGAAGGCTGCGACATGCCTCATGGAGAAAATAGTGTGTGAGAGAGAAGCTTCATTCAGGCGTGAGTTATGAGGCTGTTGGCCGTGGGTTCAATGTGAAGGAATCAACAGTACACGTTGAATATGGTGTCTTTAAACAAAACACACATAAACCAAGGTTATGTATTGGTTGGTTGATGAAAATACTATGGCGAGAGGTTTGCAGGAATTTGACTCTGTATTTCCCGTAGGAGCAGTGACTCAGTCTTCACGAATTCAGTGTTCCCTGTAGCATGCTGGAAGATAAGGACCACAGATAACAAGAACCTATTTTATGTAGGTGACAGAAAATTGAAACCTTCTCTTGGAGGAGTTCATAACGGAGCCGCCGGGTAGCCCTTCCTTCCAGCCCTCACTGAAGCTTGCTCTTTTGTGACCCCTCTCCTTGGCAGGTTACTTTCTGAACTTTCTGGAGCCAGTAAACAATATTACCATTGTCCAAGGCCAGACAGCAATTCTGCACTGCAAGGTGGCGGGAGCCCGCCCCCCAACGTGCGGTGGCTGAAGAATGACGCCCCGGTGGTGCAGGAGCCACGGCGGATCATCATTCGGAAGACAGAGTACGGCTCGCGACTGCGAATCCAAGATCTGGACACCACGGACACCGGCTACTACCAGTGCGTGGCCACCAACGGGATGAAGACCATTACTGCCACCGGCGTCCTGTTTGTGCGGCTGGGTGAGTGGGACAGTGAAGTTGTGTGGTTTAGCAGTTAGGAAGGTTCCCAGCCGCTGAGCAAGAGGTCCGGTTGCTATTTGAAACTGAACACAGGAGTCAGCACGAGGGGAGAGGAATGAAACCATTCCCTAGGGCCTTCCCCATGTGCCCCAGGGCCCAGCTTGACCTGTTACCCATTTACTAGTAATAAAAGAAAGCAGGGCTGGTCGTGATGGTTCACGCCTGTAATCCCAGCACTTGGGGAGGCCAAGGCAGGCGGATCACCTGAGGTCAGGAATTTAAGACCAGCCTGGCCAACATGGCAAAACCTCATTTCTACTGAAAATAGAAAAATTGGCTGGGTGTGGTGGTGGGCACGTAGCTGGTGTAGTCCCAGCTACTTGGGAGGCTGAGGCAGGAGAATCGCTTGAACCCAGGAGGTGGAGGTTGCAGTGAGCCAAGATCGCACCATTGCACTCCAGCCTGGGTGACAAAAGTAAAACTCTGTCTTAAAAACAAACAAAAAACAAAAAGAAAATAGACGCAGATGGAATGGTTTATAGACCTGGAGCCCAGAAGACAATCCCAACTGCGCACCGGTAGCCAAGGTGTTTAGCAGGAAGGTCGTGTGTTAGGAGGTCAGGTGTCCGTGGGGAGGGTGGCCACGCTGCAGGATGGCTGAGCGGGGCCCGAGGCTGACCTTGCTGGGGTGGGGGAGAGAGCTGAGCGCAATGACCATTCTGAATCTCTGTGCTCGTCACACGTGGTGAAGGAACTAAGTGGTAGGAAGGAATGTGTCCACTTCATCCTGGCTGTGAAAAACTCACAGGCAATGAATGCCCTGGCCCTGCCACCCAAGCCCATGCCATCCTATTACAAGTAGTAAAACAGATTTTGTGTGTAAAGAGTAGATGAGAAGAGAGACAGTAAGGACGGCAAAAACCCCAAAACCAAAAATACCCGCAGTGACAAAGCGCCCTTCCCTTGTGTGTGGTTTCCAGCCTCAAGCAGAAATCATGAGCAGAGCCTGAGGCCTGAGGACAGCTGCCCACCAGTGAGCCCGCTGGCTTCAGCCTGTTTGCCACTGGCCTGATCTGAAGAAGGTTGTATTCCAAGTCATGGATATGAATAACTTGTCTTTCTGTTTCCTCTTTTTAGGTCCAACACACAGCCCAAATCATAACTTCCAGTAAGTATCTGTTTTCCCCAAACCACGTTCTGATGCCCTGAGGGTTTTCGTTATGTAAGAATCTGGGCTGTAAATCCTGCCAGCTTATATCTTTGCAGAATTTGCTAGAAGTTGGCTGGGCTTCACACAGGGATGGCCACGTGCTTGTTCAGGGTTGGGAAACATTTGCATTTTCCATGTTTCTTGTACAGAAAAAATGTCATTAAAAACAAAAATGGTTAATTTCTTTCTGTGATCATGATCTTCTACAGGGCAGCTGAGAGGAGTATAAGCATACAGGCCAGGTTCCTGGGCACCAGGAAGGATCCTGGCTCATTAGGAAACGGGGAAACAGAGACATAACTCACTCTGAAATCCTGGCATCACCAGATGCAGTTAATACATGTGTGTCCCTGAGCCTCAGGCCACCCTGTGATAGTGGATGTGAGTCTCAACCCCACCTTGCAGATGAGGAGACTGAGGCTCACAGCCAGCCTCACAGTCCTTTGCGAGCTGCTGACAGCAGTGGCCTTGAACTCAGGCCTCTGATTTCCCAGTACAAGATTGTTCCACTGTGGCCGGGCTGTCTTGGGAGAGTCCCCTCTGAACTGCAGACGTTCCGCCATCGTGTACATGGAGAAGCACTTGTTCCATTGCCTGTGTTTGGGATGAGCAGTGACTATCCAGGTCTCCTGCATTTCCTGCTCAGATGTATTGGAGAGCAGTGCTTCACTTTTCAGATGGTCTGAATAATAGCGTGAACACTATGTGATTGCTAAAGGGTGCAGTGTTGCCTGATTTGTTTCCCTGGGCCTTGTACCCATTATCCACCCATGATGTGCTACAATGCCATGATGGGAGGCTAGGCAGGACAGCGACCTGTCTCAGCAGACAGCAGCTTGCTTGCAGAGGGCGGTTTTTTTTTTTTTTTTTTTTTTTAAAATACATGGTCTGGCTCTTTCGCCCAGACTGGAGTGCAGTGGCACGACCACAGCTTACTTCAGTCTTGCATTCCTGGGCTCAAGACTCCTTCCACTTCAGCCTCCCAAGTAGCTGGGACTCTAGGCATGCGCCACCCCACACCCAGATAATTTTTGCTTATTTTTTGTAGAGATGGGGTCTCGCTATGCTGTTCAGACTGGTCACAGACTCTTGCCTTGAGCAATCTTCCTGCCTTGCCCTTCCAAATCGCTGGGATTGTAGGTGTGCGCCACCACACCTGGCCTTTAAGGGAAGATATTTGGGAAGATTCTGTGCTAAGCAGTAGTGATGGAGTATTTTTCCAATTATTATTTTCTCTTATTTTTTATTTATGTATTTTATTTTAGTTATTTTATTTTTTGAGATAGAGTCTCACTCTGTCACCTAGGCTGGAGTGCAGTGGTACAATCTCCACTCACTGCAACCTCGGCCTGCCAGACTTGGGCAATTCTCGTGTCTCAGCCTTCCAAGTAGCTGGAATTACAGGCGCACACCACCACACCTGGCTAATGTTTGTATTTTTAGTAGAGACGGGGTTTCGCCATGTTGGCCAGGCTGGTCTCGAGCTCCCGCCCTCAAGTGATCCATCCACCTTGGCCTCCTGCCTCCCTTGTCATGAGGGTAAATCGTCTAGGGAGTTTCTAGGCACTCAGTACATATATAAATTGACCTAAAGAAATACATCTTAAGAGAACAATCAACTTGAAAAAAGATTTAAAGGAATGTAAATTACTCAGTGTTACTGAGGCAATGAATAAATACGCTGTTGGTGAGAAATTTCTGGAGTGCTATTTGACAATAAACAAAAATATTTAAAAAAAAAAACCTCTTATCACTTTTATGTATGTTTTTACAATAGACGATGCTCTACTTGACATGTTTAGTTAACCGTATTCATGGAAATCTTTCCATCTCAGTGTATTTGAAGTTTCCAGATGCTCTCTTTCCCCTCTCCCTGGACTCATGTGCAGAGCAGGTGCCTATTCCATAGTGATGGGCATTTCCATTAGGAAAGCCTCATCCCAGCCACTCCCCGCCACCTCATCTCCCTGCCCTGGCCCCGAGACCTGTGGCTGGATTTCTCTAGGAGAGATTCTGAAGAGGAAAACCTGCAGGGGCACAGGCATCCCCCTTTTTGTAACTGATACTGCCAAGTGGTCATTTGTAGGTTACCTTCCCAACACAACCTCTAAGGACCCATTTCTCCTGATCTTCCGTAAGATGACTTCCAAACTTGTTAACTCCCGCCACCCTGAAGGATGAAAAAGGAACAAATGACCTGCTTTGTTCTCCATTTCCCTGGTTACTAGTGACAGCTCCATTTCCCTGAGCGTGTGGACACACGTGGCTTGGTGTTCTCCATTTCCCTGGTTACTAGTGAGGCTGAGCGTGGGGACACACGTGGCTTGGCGTTCTCCATTTCCCTGGTTACTAGTGAGGCTGAGCGTGTGGACACACGTGGCTTGGCGTTCTCCATTTCCCTGGTTGCTAGTGAGGCTGAGCGTGTGGACACACGTGGCTTGGTGTTCTCCATTTCCCTGGTTGCTAGTGAGGCTGAGCGTGTGGACACACGTGGCTTGGCGTTCTCCCATTTCCCTGGTTGCTAGTGAGGCTGAGCGTGTGGACACACGTGGCTTGGCACTCACGTCTCCTCTTTGTCAAGTGCCAGTTCATATTCTTTGTTCATTTTCCCTTTACATTGTTTCTTAATGAATTTTAATAATTCCTTATGTCTTATTTCTTGGTCATATAGAAATTAAACTTGTACAAATGAATAATTTGTTTTTCATGTTGTGTCTTGTTAAAGAATGTCCTAATTTCCTTGAAAAGTTCTGATGGTATTTTGATTGGAATTACAATGAGTTTTTAGGTCAGTTTGGTGAGAATTAATATCTAAATTGAATTTTCTTATCAAGGAATACTTTCCTTTGTGTTTCAAGGTGTTTTCTTTTTCTTTCTTTTTTTTTTTTTTTGAGACAGAGTCTCACTCAGTCACCAGGCGCCAGGCTGGAGTGCAGTGGCGCGACCTTGGCTCACTGCAACCTCCGCCGCCCGGGTTCAAGCATTCTCCTGCCTCAGCCTCCCGAGTAGCTGGGACTACAGGCACGCGCCACTACGCCCAGCTAATTTTTAGTAGAGACGGGGTTTCACCATGTTGACCAGGACGGTCTCGATCTCTTGACCTCGTGATCCGCCCGCCTCGGCCTCCCAAAGTGCTGGGATTACAGGCGTGAGCCACCGCGCCCGGCCCGGTGTTTTCTTTTTCTTAACATTTTATAATGAAAAATTTCAAACATACAGAACAGTGGGAGGAATTTCATAGTGGGCACTCATATACTCGCCAGCCAGATGCCAGCATTTACATTTTACTGTGCTAGCTTTATCGCTTATGGTCCACAGCCTCCATCTGTTCATCAGTCCATCTTATTTTTTGTTCATTTCACTGAGTTGCAGATACTTGTCCATTTACCCTGAAATATTTCAGCATGTATATCATTAATGAGAGTTCAGTATCTGGATGTGATTCTTGCTGCTTGTTCTTCAGTTAAAATTTGCATACCCGTGAAATGCACACGTCGTGAGTACAGCACTAATAAGGTCCAGCAAATGCATAAATCTCTGCAGTCCAAACACCCTATCCAGGTACAGGACATCTGTCACACCTGCAGGTTCAGCCGTTCAACTTCCTGGTCACCTCCCTTCTACCTCAGGCACCCACTGTTCTGATTTGTTAAATAATGGACTAGTTTTTCCTGTTACTAAACATCACAGAAATGAAACCCTTCAGCATACAGCCACTTAAACCTGGCGTCCTTTTAGCACAATGCTTTTGAGATTTGTCTGTGTTGTACACATATCAGTAGGTTGCTGCTGTTTATTGCTGAACGATATTTCACTGTATGAACATACTAGTTGGTTTATCCTTTCTCCTGTTGTTGGACATCTAAGCAGATTCCAGGCTTGACTAGTATGAATAAAGTTCCTTGTATAGGAATACCCCATGCAAGTTTTTCTGTGAACATGTATTTTCATTTCTGTTAGTGTTACCTAGGTGTGGAATTGCTGAATTATAGGGCGTGTGTGTGCTTAATATTATAAGACATTCCTGGGCCTTTTCCTAAACTCTTTTTACCTCCACTCACAGTGTAGGAGACTTGTGATCCCTCCACGTGTTTCCCAACATTGGTGTGGTCAGCGTTTTTAAGTGTAGCTATTCTGGTGTATGTAGTGATTCAAGTGATCTTTTATATCATTCCAGCCTCTTGGAAAATTAATTTTTACTAGTCATTTTAAAATGTTCAAATAAATGTATTTAAAGCTATAAAGCTTCCTCTGAATACCATCTCCCCCTTCCACCATGCGTGTAGGCTTTTGTTGTTTGATACTGTTTCCTGATTTTTGTTTCACTATTATTAGTGAATATGGGCTGTTCATATTTTCACTCTTGATAATTTATTGAGATTTTTCTTTGTGACCAGTTAGATACGGTCAGTTTTTGTGAATCTTGCCTGTTGTTTCAAAAATAAGTGTGCTTTGATTGTAGCTGCACATTTCTTGACTTATATACGAGAGAGATTAAGTATGTAATTAAAAGTATCTATTTTTTTGTCCACATGGGTACCAGATATCTGAAGATTTGTGAAAGTCACCCACACCCATTGTGGATTTGCCAGTTTCTGTTAGTTCTCTCTTTTTAATATGTTGTATGTGTGTCCTCAAATATATACAGGTTTAAGGTTATATAGGTTTTTGTGGGTTTTTTTGGTTTCTTTTTATAGTCCTTTTTAATGCTTTTTGCCTCGAATTCAGTTCTGCCTAACAATAATAGAGTTACACATGCTTTTTAAATTTGCATTCGCCAGGAACCTTTTTTTTACGATTCCTGTCCCACTCTTTATTTTTTCACCTTTTTGTGTTCTGTTTTATGTAGGTCTCTTGTAAATGATGTATAACTAGACTTTTTTGGGAGGTTGATGTGGAGGCCTTTCCAGTCTGAAAGTTATGTTAATACATGTAGGTTAAGTTCATTTTAACTAATATACAGTATTCCATTCTGTGAGTCAGTGCCATTGTGTTCACGCGTTGACTGCCGAGTGAAGGTGAGTTCTTTTTGCTGATAGGGACCCTCTTATAGTGACTGTTCATCCCACATCTCTTTGTCCCTGTGGGCAAGAGTCCTCCAGGAACAGAGCTTAGGAAGCAAGATTACAAGTGTACGTCTCCACCTTTCCCAGGAATGGTCAGATTGCCCTCTATGATGGTCAAGTCATTCATAGCCTCACCTGCAACACATGAGTTATTATTTCCCCATGTTTTCTAGCACATGGTACTATCAGAATTTAAAATGTTGCCAGCATCTTAGGTGTCATATAGTAATTTTACATTACATTTCACCAGCAAATAGTGAGGTTGGACATCATTTTGTCAGTTTAAAAGCCATTGCATTGTCTATACGTATACAGCCTATCCTCATTATTTGCATATTCCATATTTTAAATTTGCTTATTCACTAAACTTCATGTCCCCACAATCAACACTCCTAAGTGTTTTCACGGTCATTCCTGGACATGCACAGAGTAGAGAAAAACCTGAGCTCCCCTGACATGTTTCCGGCTGAGAGCGAACAAAACAACACTGCCTTCTTGTTCTAGTCCTCACATCCTCTCTGTCTACGTAGTGTCACGTTTTTTTATTTTCCTGCTTTTCTGATGGTGATTCTGCTGTTGTAAATGGCTCCTGGCCATAGTGTGGAAGTGCTCTCTCTTGTCCCAAGTGCAGGGAGCTGTGATGTGCCTTACACGTATGTTAGAGACTGTGTATTTTCCACCAATCAATAATATACATGAAATAAGATGTCTTTAACCAAAAATGTACGTAAAACAAGGTATGTATTGATTGGTTGAGGCAAATGTTGTAACCAGAGGCTCTCAGAAAACTAACTCTGTATTTTCCCTGGGAACAGTGGCTCAGTATTCACTAATTTAGTGTTTGTCATGACATTATGGAAAATAACGATGGCAGACAACTAAAACAGAGCGTACTTTGCCCATGTTTCTGTTAGAATATGTGTTTTTCTTGCTTTGTAAGGGTTTCAAAATAATTTCTAGATATATGCCTTTACATAGTTATTTCTCCATGTAGACTTTATTTTTTTGCTGGCATAAGCTACCACATGTTCTGCTGTAACATTTTTCTCTACAAATGGCCTAGAGTCTTGGCATCATGTAATGGATGACCTCATCTGTCATTATTAAATTTATTGTCACCCCTGTCCTATGTGAAATTTCTATAGATGTGGGTCTGCTTATAGGCTGTTTGTCCCTATAGCTTCTGTTCCTGGACTAATCCCACAGTGTTCTAATAGTACAGCTTTGTAACATATCTTGTCACATGTAGGGAAAGATGCCCCCCTTTACTGCTATGGACTGAATTGTGTCTCCCCCAAAAGTCATGTGGTGACAGGGCCTATGCTGGAGACAGGGCCTTTAAAAAGGTGATTAAGGTTAAATAAGCTCATAAGGGTGAAGCCCTGATCCAGGAGGACTGGTGTCTTTATACAAGAGGAAGAGACATAGAGATCTCAGGTGCCATCTGGAAGGCAAGAGGAGAACCCCCACCAGGAACCTAATTGACTGGCACCTTCATCTTGGACTTCCAGCCCCCAGAAGTGTGTGAAAATCCATTTCTGTTGTTGAAGGCCCCCTGTCTATGGTATTAGTTATGGCAGCCTGACCCACCTTATTGCCATGCCATTTTTCTAAGTTATCTTTACTGCTATTCGCCTTTTACTCTTCCTTGTGAATTTTATGTCTTTGTATGGAATTGAAGTTTGATTGATCAGGAAAGAACTGATGCTGCTGTTTCTACTTTGTAGTTTAATATTTAAGTTTTCTGTGCCCCCCCCTTTATTTATTTATTTTTTTGGAGATGGAATCTCACTCTGTCACCCAGGCTGGAGTGCCGTGGCATGATCTTGACTCACTGCAACCTCTACCTCCCGCGTTCAAGAGATTTTCTGCCTCAGCCTCCTGAGTAGCTGGGATTCTTCTGTTCTGTGTTTCCCACATTTATTACTTTAAAGCCCTGTGATACAGTTTGGCTGTGTCCCCACCAAAATCTCAACTTGAATTGTGTTGCCCAGAATTCTTCCCACATGTTGCAGGAGGGACCCAGGGGGAGGTCATTGAGTCGGTCTTTCCAGTACTATTCTCATGATAGTGAATAAGTCTCTTGAGATCTGATGGGTTTATTGGGGGTTTATGCTTTTGCTTTTTCCTCATTTTTTCTTGCCGCTGCCATGTAAGAAGTGCCTTTCGCCTCCCACCATGATTCTGAGGCCTCCCCAGCCATGTGGAACTGTAAGTCCAATTAAACCTCTTTTTCTTCCCAGTCTCATGTGTGTCTTTATCAGCAGTGTGAAAATAGCCTAATACACCCTGCTCTGCTGATTCTAATATCTGCGTTATCTTTAGGTTTGCTTCTCTTGAACATAGGTTATATTTTCCTGTTTCTTTGCATGTCTGGTAATTTTATTGTATAAAGGACACCGTGGTTTGTACTCTAGGTTTTGCACTCAGAGTGAAGAGTGTTGAGTTTTGATGCAGCCGCACGTTAGATGACTGTCAGAGCACCTAATGCTTAGGGAGTTTTTGCTTTGTGAATGTGGCTGGCTTGCTCTGTTTCCTGGTGAGTCACAGATTGAGCTTCCTCTGCTTCACCCAGGCAGGCAGCCCGTTTATGACAGTCAGCCTCTCTCACAGTAAGATAAACGATGATGAGAATAGGTTACTACTTTGTAACAAAACAGTTGTTTGGGGGAAAAATGTTAATATGTAGCTAATTTGAATTTTGACTTGGATTCCTTTTCAACCTCAAAATGCCTTAGTTTCCTTTAAAGCTCTTTCATTATTAATACCCATGCAATTTTATTCTCAGCGTGTATCATCTAGGGGAAGGCTGTGGATCCACCCCTCCATCTTCCCAGCCTTGGCGGAGGAGCACCTCCCATCACAGTCTGCTGGCCGCTGCCTCTGTTTCCCCCCCCATCTCCTACCTCTCTCCCCGGGGTTGTCATTATTTAGCACCCTCTCTCCTCCTTGACAGTCATCTCTTGGTGTAGAAGTTTCTTCTTCCTCCCTGTCTCATCAGGCCTTGGAGCGGTGCCTGGCAGCATGAGCGGCAGGAGTTTCCACACTGCGTTTCTGAAATGTGGATGCTCCGCCAGTGGGTGAGCGTGTCTACTGCACTTATGTTGCTGAAGGAATTTTATAGCTGCCAAATTCCGTCTCAGCCCTTTCCTTGCTTTCCCAGGGATCCACTTAACAGACTTTCTCCAGCTCTGTTCCTCTTCCAAGGTCCCAAAATGTGCCAGATAAAGATAAAGTATGATCGTTTGAAAATAGAAAGCAACTCCCCGCTTGTTTTCTCAAACAGTTCAAAAGCAAGGATGGCGTTTTCCAAGTACTTCTGTCTGGCTTTTTGGACATTGTTCAGATTGAAAGCCTGCTTTGGTGAGGGAGCTGTGGGCGGGGTGTGATGACAGGAGCCCCCCTCAGCACACCCTTGCCATCTTCCTTATACCCCCTTGCTCCCTCTGTCCTGTGGGCACCTGATCAGTAGCCAGGGAGAAGCCTGCAACAGGGGGGAGCAACCTTCTCTTCCTTGGCTCTTGCAAGGTAGAAAAGAAATTGCTCACACCTGTGGGGTCACCCCAAGGGACAGAGCTGAATCTCATAGCTTAGGCATAGCTGACATTAATTTGATCAGGCATGTCTTCATGAGTTTTCTGGCAGAGTGGACAAGCATGCTGAGCTGCCTCCACACAGGGACATGTCCAGCACATACCCAAGCAGAGGTGACTTCCATTCCATTTATGTTGATACTGTCTAATGCCAGTGTCTAGCCAGCAGTTAACTCCAGCTCAAAAAGAGTGAGAGTGGGGTAGGCAGGTTCGAATTAACCCATGTGTTGCCTGTTTAAACTACCTTTAAGGAACCCTTAACCTAAGGAAACAATGGCTGGTGAGCTGGAGTTAACACAAAAATCTCCTTCTTTGAATTATTAGTGGTTCCAGGTTCTTTTCTTTGAGAAAAGGGTTTTCTGCAGAAGCTTGAAAAGATCTCCACTATTTCAAGTGTTCAGCCTCTGCCTTAGCAAAGAGTTCAGATAAGGATTTTAAATCCATTTGGTTAAACTGAACACATTCTTTTTCTTTCTTTCTTTCCCTCTCTCTCTCTCTCTCTCTCATCTCTCTTTCTCCCTTTCCTTTCTTTCTTTCTCAGGGTCTCCCTCTGTCACCCAGGCTGGATTCTAGTAGTTTGATCTCAGCTCACTGCAGCCTCTGCCTCCCAGCTAAAGTGATCCTCCCACTTCAGCCTCCTGAGTAGCTGAGACTACAGGCATGCGCCATGACGCCCAGCTAATTTTTGTATTTTTTGTAGAGATGGGTTTCACCATGTTGCCCAGGCTGGTCTTGAACTCCTAGGCTCGAGTGATTCACCAGCCTTGGCCTCCCAAAGTCCTGGGATTACAGGCATGAGCCACTGTGCCTGACCTTAAATTGAACAGAATTCAGATTTCATTTGGGGATGGTCTACTCTAAATGGTTGTAGGGTGGAAAGCCAACTGCTCTCAGGCTTATGGGGTAGGCTCCAGATTTGCTGGAAAACAAGCTACTGAACTACAGGCCTGAGATACTCATGCGAGGCTTGTCCTGGCATCTTCAGCTCCTTCTTCTGCTAGCAGTGGCAGCCCCCAGATGTGTCTTCTGTGGCTGATTGATGTCACTGGACCTTTGGAGGGTCCTGAGCACCACTTTAAAATCCTCCAGGATACTTATCATGATGGCTTTCAGTGTCTGAAGCCAGACCAACAGGTTCTGCTGAAAATAATTTAGCACAAACTGCAACCTGGGAACCTGGGAAAGGATTGCGTCCCCTTCCCATGCATGCAGGCTGTCCCTGTGGGGACCGGGAGAGCAGGAGGGAGAACAGCCTGCCTGTGTCTCTCCCTTCTGATGACCTGTGCCTGTGACTTGCGGTCTGTGATGTCTGTGCATCGGTGGCCAGGTCATACTTCTGTGTATAGTAGGCATGAAAGTATGTCATTCTGTGAGTTCTTTGAGGGCTGGACTTCTTGGAGTCCCTTCCATCACCTTTAAACATAGTAGAGAATACATCTGTGTATTGCTTTTCTCTTTTTCAGAGCTTTGTGCTGTTTACCTCTGCATTGTCACCGTTACCATAAAAGCCTTGTTTGCAAATAAGGGAAGTTTGCAGGGGCATTGCCGTAATGTCTATGATGTATTAAATAGTTCAAGGATAGACTGGACAAGGAAAATGTGGCACACATAGACCATGGAATACAATGCAGGCATAAAAAAACGATGAGCTCGTTTCCTTTGTGGGGACATGGGTGAATCTGGAAACCATCATTCTCAGCAAACTGACACAAGAACAGAAAATCAAACACCGCATGTTCTCACTCATAGGCGGGTGTTGAACAATGAGAACACATGGACACAGGGAGGGGTGCATCACACACTGGGATCTGTTGGGGGGGGGCTAGGGGGAGGGACAGCAGGGGGTGGGGAGGTTGGGGAGGGATAACATGGGGAGAAATGCCAAATATAGGTGATGGGGGGTGGAGGTAGCAAATCACACTGCCATATATGTACCTGTGCAACAACCCTGCGTGATCTGCACATGTACCCCAGAACCTAAAGTACAATAAAAAAAAATAGTTCAAGGGTAAGGTGAAACAGGTGCCTGATGTTGTGGGTGTGAGATACACAAACACATACCCATCCCTGTGTACCCTTCACCTCATGAGCCATCCTCACCATTAATCAGTCCTCCCCTTCTTTTTCCATACTCCCTTAAAGATGCTGAATTAAAAAAAAAAATTAACAGGCGTTTTTTAGAACAGTTTTAGGTTTCCAAAAAAACTGAACAGAAAATCCAGAGTCTTCCTGCCTTCCTCATAGTTTCCCTTATTTTAACGTCTTGCATTAGCGTCATACATGTATTGCCATTGAGCCAATATTGATACCTCATTATTATCTAAAATCAGTAGTTTACATTAGGGCTTGTTCTTTGTGTTTTACCTTCTGTGGTTTTTGCCCAATGTATAGTGACGGGTGCTGACCATTACAGCATCATACAGACAGTTCCACTGCCCTAAAACCCCAGCGCACCTCTTGAAATCCCTCCCTCCCTCCCTCATAACCCCTGGCATCCACTGATCTTTCTCATAATCAGTCTCTGTAGTTTTGCTGTCTCCGTGGTTTTGCCTTTTCTAGAATGCCATGTGGTTGGAATCATATAGTATGTAGCCTGTTCAGATTGGCTCATTTCACCTAGTAATACGCATTTAAGTTTCCTCTCTTTTTGTGACTTGATAGCTCATTTCTTTTAGCACTAAATAATACTCCAGTGTCTGGATGTACCACGGTTTGTTTATTCATTCACCTACGGAAACATATCTTGGTTGCTTCCAAGTTTTGGCATTATGAATACAGCTGCCATAACATTTATGTACAGGTTTTTGTATGGACTTATGTTTTTCACTTACTTGGATAAATACCAAGTAACAAAATTGTTGGCTCGCAAGATGCTGGATTATAAAAGAAGTCACTGGCGATATCTGGCACCTCCCAGAGCTCTAACAGACTTGGTGTGTTTTTACCAGGGATGATTACCATGAGGACGGGTTCTGCCAGCCTTACCGGGGAATTGCCTGTGCGCGCTTCATTGGCAACCGGACCATTTATGTGGACTCGCTGCAGATGCAGGGGGAGATTGAAAACCGAATCACAGGTAGGAGCTGCAGACCTTCCTTACAGGATGATAAGCATGCACACAGCCACCCGTCACACAGACGGCAGCCACTGTGTTTCATCAATTAATGGCATGGACAGTCCCTCTTCCATCTCATTTGTAGTAGAAAACCAGAGACCTTTTTAGAAGTAGTTGCAATTGCTAACATGATTTGCCCTAAAAATGTTCCTGGTCTGTGTGTTTAAATTAGCAAGTGTGGGATTTAACTCAGCCAAACCGTGTGGGTCCAAAGCAGTGTCCTGACTGCATCACCAGGGCCTCCTGCCCCAGACCTGCCACACTGGCGCAGGCAGCCTCAGCGCCCCCACACTCACTCTGCTTGACTTCTCATTCTGCACTTCCTGACTCTTCTATCCTCTCTGAGCCACGTTTGTTCCAAAGGCACCCAGGCCTGACTGCAGCTGTGTGGGGGAAAGAGTTGGGTCATCAGTGGTAGGGACGCTGCAGTGAACACATGCTTTGTCAGTCCTGGGTTTCCAGAGAACAAAGCCAGGTCTTTGGGTACGTGGTTCAGGGTCTGAGAAAGTGCAGACCATTTAGGAACTGGAGCTGCCCATCTTTGCTCTCTTTAGGACTTAACTTCTCTGATTGGCTGTCCCAGCTCCCAACACACAACTCAAACACATTGATGGGGTCTGGGGTCCTTCTTAGGGGAAAGGCCTTGGAAAGCAAGAAAATTACTTAGACAAAAGCCCTACAGAGCCCTCCATCTGCTGTACATCTCCCTACAAACACCACATACACATTTTCTCTCCAGACCCTACAAGAGCAAGAAACACCCTGTGCAGATGGCAGGTGCCCCAGCACCTTGGTTTAGCTGGATTGTCTCCACGGGCATGGGAGGCTGCACTGCAGATTAGATTCAGTGGGTGATCTCTGATGCCTGTGCTTCCAGGAGAGTGTGGTGGGGGCAGGGCGGGTGCAGGGCACTGACCTGGTAAGGGGCAACAATGAGATCTAAGGCAGAAACTCACCTCATGTCACTGACAAGTTCTTCCAAGTTCAGGTCACTCTCAGACTAGAGAGTCCAAGGTCATGGTCACATGAGACTGCCTGGCCCATGCTGGTACAGACACCTCTGAGGACAGGGCCAGGGTCCCGTGCAAAGTGAAAGAACCATCATGAGACACAGAGGAACCTGGAGGTGCCATCCTGCTCCAGCGGGAGGTGGTTTTGAACATTTGGGTACCTCTCACTATAAAAGCTTTCTTTGTCATTAAAGCAGGACTTCTCAAATGTTTTCACCGAAACGTGAAGTGGAAAATACAGAGTATACTTTGCTTACTTTACACCATGACTTAGTTTACACATACAGGTATTTCACACAACTGACACTGGTCTTAGGGAATAACTTTCACCCTCCATAAAAGTGATGCACTTGGATTTTTCTCTTTGGTTTTATTTCATAAAAGAAAAAAGTGGCTGGGCGCAGTGGCTCAACCTGTAATCCCAGCACTTTGGGAGGCCAAGGCAGGTGAATCACAAGGTCAGGAGTCAAAACCAGCCTGGCCAACATGGTGAAACACTCTCTCTACTAAAAACACAAAAAATTAGGGGGTCGTGGTGGCGGGCGCCTGCAATCCCAGCTACTCGGGAGGCTGAGGCAGGAGAATCTCTTGAACCCGGGAGGTGGAGATTGCAGTGAGCCGAGATCGTGCCACTGCACTCCAGCCTAGGTGACAGTTCGAGACTCTGTCTCAAAAAATAAAGATAAAAATAAAAAAGTTACAGCCCTTAGTAGGAACCCTGCACTCTGACATCCTCCATCTGTTCCTACCTTGTTTTAGAATGTTAGCCGCAGACTCCAGAATTATTAGGCACCCCACTAATTGGCAAGCACTGATCCAGGTACAAGATTGTCCCTCAGTTATTTCTTCAGGAGTTGTTTAAGGAATCAACTCGCATCCAAGCAGCCTGGTTTTATAGCAGCTTTTAGACAAGAGTTTGGAATGAGAATTTTGTAGGTTGGTGGCTTTTTGAAAAGAATAAATTCGAAGTTGCTTTCAGCAGACTTGTGGTTTGGACATGAGCATAGTAATGAGTGCATTGTGTGCAGTGTTCTGCTGGAAAGCATTGCGTGACATTCAGGGTGTGGACAGATAACCAGGATATGAGTTGCTGGATCTCTTTGGTGTCTGGAATTGCACTTTCAGAAATAAGCAGTGCATTCTCAGGGTGAGCAGAAGGAAGAGAGAAATCCTATAAAGATCAGCAGATACATCGTATCAGTGGATTAGCCCAAGAGAAGTGACAGCTTTGGCATTCTTAGACAATCTTTTCCTGCTTGGAGGTCAAGGCCTGCCTACATTTTTGACAGCCCTTCATATAATCCCAAATCCGTAATGATGGGATTGAACCAGGTTGAAGCCTCAGTTCTTCCTCCAAATCCAAGACATCCTGTACTGTAACCGCTTACCCTCTGTGTTCCTCCATTTAAATATTGACCACAGGAACCCGGAGGATGGGAGGTGATGTGATGAGGACGGCACTCAGGATGGTGTGGCTGCTCCCACCCACTGACACCGCCTGTTACCAGACCCCTGGGCCCATTCACGCCGAGGGCCACTTTATAGGCTCTGTGTGCACTCTCATTGCCCAGTGTGGGGTCTCAAATCACTCTGCAGATACAGAAACAGGCCCAGAAAGGCGTGAGTGATACCACTAAGTGATCATGCATAAGGCTGTTCCCACACAGCTGTCCATGCCAGTCCTGGGGGGTTCCCAGGAATGACTGGGAGCGGCAATGCCACCTGCTGGCCAAATCTGGCACAGCATGTACACTCTTTTCCTTGCCCACAGGTCAAGGCCGGCATTCTTGACAACCTTCTGTATAATCACCAAATAATCGCCAAATCCATAATGATGGGATTGAACTGCATTCATGGGTGGAGCTAGGGCTGCTCAGGGACTAAATGCCAGCTTCTGGGTTTTCTTCCCCCATGGGAGGACACAGCCTCAGCTGGATGTGGGGGGCAGAGGCGCCTGTCTGCCTCCACTGTACCCAAGCTCAATTGTTGTAAGCCAGCCTTTCGCAGGTGAAAGTAGAGTAGTGAGCCCAGGGCAGGCCGATGCATTCCTTGGAGTCCTGCCTTGGCCAGTTTCTTCGCCCCTGCCAGCGTGCAGCTGTGCCCTCAGGTGCAGCAGAGCTCCCCCAAATGCCCCCACCTTGTTCCGGAACTCACCCACCCTCTCACTGTCACACTGTATCCTCTGACATCTTGCCCTTAAAAAACAAACTGCCCCACAAAAGGGGGTCCTGAATCTTTGGATTTCTCTCCCCGCTTTATCACAGAACCCTCCAGAGTTGTAACACTGCCTTCCTCCCCGCTTTGCTGCTCCCACCCTCTTGGCTTTCTGCATTTTACCAACTGTCTCCTCCAGCTGCAGTTCACAGAGCTGAGCTGACTCCCCTCCTCCGGGACAGCCTTCTTTCCAGACAGACCTGGGACACTGGGTAGCCCGGGCCTTGGGGCTGCACCTCTTGGCTTGCGCTCTCCATACATAGCGGGTCCTCAGGATCTGCTTTTGCATCTGAAGTCTGAACCTTCCTGTCCTGGAAGAAGCACCTAGCGGAGTGAGCTGGGGGCCTAGTTTTCCTTCTATCTTACTCTGCTTCTGATGTTTCTAAGTGAGGCCCTGGGCCAGGGACTTCCCGTGTCTGCTGCAAATCGGAGCATGTGATGGGCAGGCTGGCCTGCTGGCAGCGAGCTTCTCCAGGGTGGTGTGGGGGCTCGGGGCTGGGGATTCGGGCGCGGGGCAGGGCATCAGGGGGCTGAGTGGGCAATCTGGGTTGCAGACTGGGGGGTGGGGACTGGATGAATGTCACGGGCGCGAGGTGGGTCCACCGCTAACGCCAGTCTCGCGGGCTCTGCAGCGGCCTTCACCATGATCGGCACCTCTACGCACCTCTCAGACCAGTGCTCGCAGTTCGCCATCCCATCCTTCTGCCACTTCGTGTTCCCTCTGTGTGACGCGCGCTCCCGGGCGCCCAAGCCGCGCGAGCTGTGCCGCGACGAGTGTGAGGTGCTGGAGAGCGACTTGTGCCGCCAGGAGTACACCATCGCCCGCTCCAACCCGCTCATCCTCATGCGGCTGCAACTGCCCAAGTGTGAGGCGCTGCCCATGCCCGAGAGCCCAGACGCTGCCAACTGCATGCGCATCGGCATCCCGGCAGAGAGGCTGGGCCGCTGTGAGTGCCCGTGGGCCCTGGGGCAGGGAGTGGGGGCCCTTGAAATGTGTATGGGGCAGCTGGTAAAGCCCAGGGAGCTCCGTCTGTCCCGGTCCTGGCCCCGCAGAACCCCATTAGCAGCCCAGGGCCCCACAGCCCAGGCCTCCATTCCAGCAGGGCAGCAGGCCAGGCCTCGGAGCAGGGGATTTGGAGCCAGTCAGCCCCAGGCTCGCATTTGGGCTTGCACTGTGTCCAGCTGTGGGACTCAGGTCAAGTCCCTCCACCTGCTTGAGCCTGGGATTTCCCTTCACTGAAACGGGAGTGATCTCACTATCTGGGGAAATGGCTGTTGGGAGCGTGAGAGGAGTCAGGGTCAGCACGCACTCAGGTGCCAGGAGAAAATGCAGACTCTCAACTCCTGCCCCATCCTCCCGAAACCTGTAGGATCCTTAAGCTTGGACGAGTGTGAGGCCCACGGAGATGCTGCAGGACTGGCCTGTTGGGCACCCGAGAAGAACCAGTGATGATCAGGCATTGCTAGGGAAGGAAATACGAGGACGCACCCTGCACCTTTGCAGACACCTTTTCACAGGTCCCTGCATCACGGGACCTAAGGGATGAGCATGGCGGAGGGGCTCATCTGAGCCGAGGTCTGGGTGTGGGATGTTTGGGGTCTGCACGGGACGGAAGAGCATGCTCCCCACTGCCCCTCTTGCTGGCAGCAGAGCAGCCCCTGCCCTTTGGAGGCTTAGTAGACCCCAAGCTGTGAGCCCCAGCAGGATGGCTACGGCCAGTCAGGGTGGCAGACACAGGACAGAGACCTCTGCTGATGTCCCCGAGGAAAACCATTGGCTCACATCACTGCATCCATCAGGGCTGCTGCCTCCCTGAAGGGTGAGACCCCGGGAACGGGCCACCTCCTGTCATGGCCCCAGGGCTGTATTTAGCATGATTGGTTAATCCAGGAATGGGCAGAACTCCTTACCAGGACAGCCAGAGCCTGGTCCCTGGGCCCACTGCCTGCATTCAAAACCCTCACTGTGACTCTGGGCAAGTTGCTAAGCTCTCATATACTCATATTCCATGGGGATGACACCAGTACAAATCTGTGGGGCTGGAATGAAGGTCCAATGGGGCAATATTTAGGAAGGTGGTTTTTTGTTGGTTTTGTTTTTTCAGACGGAATTTCACTCTGTCACCCAGGCTGTGGAGTGCAGTGAGTGGCACAGTCTTGGCTCACTGCAACCTCCACCTCTCAGGTTCAAGCAATTTCCCTGCCTCAGCCTCCTGAGTAGCTGGGACTACAGGCACGCACCACCACACACTTGGCTAATTTTGTATTTTAGTAGAGACGGGGTTTCATGTTGGCCAGGCTGGTCTTGAACTCCTGACCTCAAGTGATCCACTTGCCTCACCTTCCCTGAGTGCTGGGATTACAGGCATGAGCCACGATGCCCAGCCAGGATGTTTAGAGCAGTGCCTCACACATGGTACATGCTACAGAAATGTTCACCAAAGGCACACCCCAACCCCAGGGCTTCTCCATGGAGGTGAGAAGGGTGCCCTGAGGTGGAGGGGCCGGGCCTGGGAGTTCGCCCTTCTTGCCTGCACAATTGGCTTTCTTCCTAGAGCAAGTGATCCTGAGGCTGGGGATGACGCCCTCATTCTGGCGGGGTGGTGGTGTACAGGTCGTGGGTCCCAGAGATAGTTTTGGGGCTTTGGAATACTTCTGATGCGTTTCCTTCCACATATATATCCCTGATGTGCTCTGCATTTAATTTGTGGGCTTGGGACTTCATTAAGCCATTACTTCTAATGCCTCTTTTCTGGTAAGTTAGGTAAAATCCTTGGATCTTTTGGAAATTCTAGTTTGGGCATGTGTAGGCAGAATGGTTCTGTTGTACCCCGGAGGTTTTTCTAACATGTTTTCCTCGTTCAGACCATCAGTGCTATAATGGCTCAGGCACGGATTACAGAGGAACGGCAAGCACCACCAAGTCGGGGCATCAGTGCCAGCCATGGGCCCTGCAGCACCCCCACAGCCACCACCTGTCCAGCGCAGACTTCCCCGAGCTCGGAGGGGGCCACGCCTACTGCCGGAACCCCGGGGCCAGATGGAGGGCCCTGGTGCTTTACGCAGAATAAAACGTACGCATGGAACTGTGTGACGTACCCTCGTGTAGTATGTATTCTCTCTCTCTTTTTAAAATGTGTTGACTGTTGAGTGAACCTTGTGACGAGAACGTTCTGCCCTGACCTGGGGTGGGGGGGGGGTGTGCCTCTGTATCGTGGTGACCAGAACCCCCCCTGTCTCACCACAGTGACTATTTTTAAATAAAGCTGTTGGGCCAGGTGCAGTGGCTCATGCCTATAATCCCAGCACTTTGGGAGGCCAAGGCGGGCAGATCATTTGAGCTGGGGAGTTCAAGACCAGCCTGGCCAACATGGTGAAACCCCATCTCTAGTAAAAATACAAAAATTAGCCGGGGTGAGGTGGCACTTGCCTGTAATCCCAGCTACTCAAGAGGCTGAGGCAGGAGAATCACCTGAACCCAGGAAGCGGAGATTGCAGTGAGCCAAGATTGCAGCACTGTGCTCTGGCCTGGGCAACAGACTGAGACCCTGTCTCCAAAATAAATAGATAAATAAATAAAGCAAGGTGTAGGTGGTTATGAAAGTAACATCTGAATATTATAAGACATTTTAAAATATAGAAAAGTCTGAAGAATATTGTGGAGATATGCCTGATTTTACCAGCAGTGACTTGTTTGCACTTGGCCCACCGCCCTCCATCACTCGCTTCCCATGGATGGATGGTCCTGGCATATTCACTTTCCCGTTTTGTTTCTCCGTTAACATTATCGCACAATGCAGCGGCTCACCACCTGTAATCCCAGTACTTAGGGAGGCCAAGACGGGTGGATCTCTTGAGCCCAGGAGTTTGAAACCAGCCTGAGCAACACAGCAAAAACCCATCTCTACAAAAAATACAAAAATTACCCAGGCGTGGTGGTGCGCACCTGCAGTCCCACCTACTTAGGTGGTTGAATTGGGAGGACTGCTTGAGCTCAGTAATTCACAGCTGCAGTGAGCCGTGATGGTGCCACTCCCCTACAGCCTGGGCAGCAAAGCGTTCCTTACTCCTCGCAAGGGTGTCTGTAATGGCATGAATACGGAAGCGCCTGTAGTTGATAGTTGACAGCTTCTACAGTTCTCACCTCTGTCTTAGTCATGCACGGTTCACCAGTTCCAGGCAGCAGGGTAACCGAGGCTGGGCTGGGAGCTAGAAGCAGTGATTGGTGCATGACTGGGCACCCGCTGATAGACAGCAGCCGGTGAAGCAAGGCTGGGCTCATCGTGCACCTGGAGGCCTCCTCCTGGGGTGCAGGACGGCATGTCTCTATCCCAAAGTGCAGGGAGTAAACACTGGTACTAATGGCCTTCCTGATGTGGGATTCAGCAGCTCCAAATTTGGCATTGCCTCTGGCTCAGTTGGTCAGACACAAGTCTTCAAGAATGTGTTCATTATGGTAGAACAAATTTTAAGAATGGAATTATCAGTTGTTCAAATTGCAGTCTAGGCACTCTGGAGCACTCCAGACCGTAAAGGTTTCCTGCAAGGAAGAATGGCCTCATGCCCTGTAAGGAACAAAAGCAGGTTGTAGGATAGAGCTGTGTTAGAGGTGCTTTTTTGTTCATTGTTTTGTGTCTGGCGAAAAGAAAATGAGTGAAGTTTGTGTGTGAACACACACAGGCACCTGACTTTTATGAGGTTTTGGAAAGATGGATATCAAACTTTTAGCAGTGATTTCCCCAGACCTACAAAAGTGACTTTTTTTTTTTTTGCAGTGAATAGGAATTACTTTTGTAATTAAAAATAAATCAAAGCATGAAAAACGTATGATTTTGGACCTGTCAATTATTATTATTTTTTTGAGATAGAGTCTTGCTCTGTCGCCCAGGCTGAAGTGCTATGGCGCGATCTCGGCTCACTGCAGCCTCCGCCTCCCGGGTTCAAGCCATTCTCCTGCCTCAGCCTCCTGAGTAGCTGGGATTACAAATGCCTGCCACCATGCCTGGCTAAATTTTCTATTTTTAGTAGAGATGGAGTTTCACTGTGTTGGCAAATTCTTAGAATCTTGTATTGCAGATTTGTACTTAGAGGGCATAAATGAAAGGGTATTTATTGCAGTATCACTTGTGAGAGCTAAACACAAACAGACTGTTGATCAGTAGGTCTGGATGGGACAGTTGGAGATGCCTGTACTGTGGAATGGCATGCAGCTGTGTGGGACACGCACATCTGTCTTGCTTCAGCATGAGCTGTCGTCCAAGAGATTTTATTCTGCCAAAAAGACAGCAGTAGGAAAATATGGATGACACGATTCTATTTAAAATGAAGTTCATTCAGGCCAGGTGTGGTGGCTCACACCTGTAATGCCAGCACTTTGGGAGGCTGAGGCAGGCGGATCACCTGAGGTCAGAGTTTGAGACCAGACTGGCCAACATGGCGAAACTCCATCTCTACTAAACATACAAAAATCAGCCAGCCATGGTGGCACGTGCCTGTAGTCCCAGCTACTCGGGAGGCTGAGGCGGGAGAATCACTTGAACCCCGGGACCGAGGTTGCAGTGAACCGAGATCCCACCACTGTACTCCAGCTTGGGAGACAGAGCGAGACTCCGTCTCAAAAATAAATAAATAAAGACTTCATCTCATAATAAATAAACTCCATCTCAAAAATAAATAAAATATAAAATGAAGCTCATTCAACATTCAATTTAAGAAAACCATATGAAACTACCGTGTCTATATGTCAGAATAGTTGAATATCAAGTTGTTCCATGTGGTTCAACTTAAAATACACATAAAATTAGGAGAACATGAAACTCAACCATTTATAGCCTTTGGGAAAGAGGGCTCTTGGAAACATTATCTTTTGAAAGCCACATTTCTAGAATACTGCAGTTTTTCCCAATAAGCATGAGTCATGTTTGGTAATGTTAAGTAGATAATAAAGGCAGGTGACGGTGTCAGTGTGAGCTCACACCTCTGATCTTGGGTAATGTTAAGTAGATGATAAAGGCAGGTGACGGTGTTGGTGTGGGCTCACACCTCTGATCTTGGCGTGAGAGGCCTGGACTCTCCTGCTAGCCTTAATAATAAATGAACCAAACCCTAGTAAGGAGGAATGAACTGGCATCCCTGGTGCCCCTAAGATTTCTGGGACACCTGCCTCGGAACCCTTTCAGAGGGGAAGCTGCTGGGTGGGGCCAGAAGAAAGTTTTGTTTGTGGTTTTACTTGCTTTCATCTTATTTTGGGGAGCAGGGGTGGGGCAAGGCTGGGTTTGGGACAAGGGGCTTTTTTCCTAAGGTGGAAATAGCATGTTCACTCTTAGAACTGAATTAGCTCTTTTAGAGATGACACTGACCAGAAATTACTTGTTTGCTTCCAGATGGGAAGCCGTTTGCCCCCTGGCCATGGGGCCTTCTAAGTCTATACGATTATTTGCAGGGTTAAGGAGGAAACAGAACACCGTGGTTTCCCAGGGATGTGGGAAAGTGACTGTAGAGAACTCACCTTCCACCAGGCTTAGAGTCAGCCTCCTGAAACGGTGCCACTGGGTCTTACATTCAATTGCTTTGACGTGCGGATTGCTTGGGGTTCACATAGCCTGGGAGGAGCCAGCCCTGCTGGATGCCTGCTCAGAGCCTGAGGTCACCTCAGCCTACCTGGTGTGCCCCCCTGTGCCTTTCTGTAAATCCTGTAGAGGGAGACAAAGAGTTACTTTTCCCTGTGTTAAAAAAATGCAGGGAAGGTAGTTGGAGGCCTTGACTGTGGTAGGTACCCTGTGCTTTCCAAGGATTCCTGTGCCCCTATGGTGTATTGTATTGGGTCAGGTGCATGGACTGCTGGTGCGCCTTTAAATCTAGTGCATGTTGAGTTATTATCCTAAAAGAATCTGTCATCATTAGATAAAAACATGAAGAAAACATTAAAATGCTGAATGAGGAAAAGGATCGTGTCTAATCACGGTACCAAGTTTCACTCACCTTGAGCAGGGGTCTCCAGTGAATTTCATCAACCTGTCAGTAGCTGGGGAGACCTTTGATAAAAGCGAAATTGGGCAGAGCGCCTGTCTCCGATGATATTCAAACATCGGGAACAGAAAATGGATGTGGTCATTATGAATATTAAGAACTTTAAAGTCCATTTACTTTGTACGCTGCATATTCCAGTTTGTTTCCAAGGTCGGGCAGTTTTGGGTTGTGTTTCCCCCAGGATGCAGTGCGGTGTGCGTTTTTTGGTGCATCGTGTTTTTTTGGGTGTGGTGTGCCCTTTACCCCGTTGTATAACTTAGGCGATCACCCATGTGCCTGTAAAGATTGTGGCTGGAGGTGGAGAGTGGGTTGGTAGAAGAACTTACAGTTGAAAAGGGGATGTTTTCTGAAAAAGTCACGAAAGCCTTGTTGTTCACAGGTCCCCGAGACAGCAGCAAGATGGGGATTCTATACATCTTGGTCCCCAGCATCGCGATTCCACTGGTCATCGCTTGCCTTTTCTTCTTGGTCTGCGTGTGCCGGAATAAGCAAAAGGCCTCTGCATCCACGCCGCAGCGGCGACAGCTGATGGCCTCGCCCAGCCAAGACATGGAAATGCCCCCTCATTAACCAGCACAAACAGGTCTCCGTGCTTACGTATTCCACCTGGGTTACTCTTCTAGGTTTAATCCTCAGGGGTTGTTCCCCTCGTCATTAAATGTCTTAATTTACTTGATACATAACACGTAATTCTTTTAAACTCCGCTTTGTTTTGCCGTTTTTTCTGTAAACTAGATCAGGACATTTGTGCCTTAGAAAATAAACGGCAGGCGTGTTGGGAATTCACTGGTCCAGAGTCCATGGGGCTCCCGCTGCCTGGACCATGCTGCCCCTGTGGGCCCCAGCGAGCATCCTCACTGTCCAGGTGCCTCAGCTCTGCCCAGAGGACACACAAGAAAAAGAGGGCTCCAATGCCTCCCACAGTTTTTCTTGTCACTTTTGGGTTGGGTTGGTATGCTTTGTTTTATCAGGGAAGGATGGAAGAATAGCCCTTAAATGGGAGTAGACAGACAGGCTACCACTAAAAGGCCACCCTCATCCCAGAGCAGCCTTAGCCTGGGGGTGGGGGCACCTGAAATACAACAGATGGGACCATGTGCTGCAGCCTCTCCAGCTTTTGTTGTGAAGGGGCGTTTACATTCATTGCCAGCCTTAGGGAACGTCATTCCCAGCCGACTTTGCAAGGGCTCTTCAAGGTGTCCAGGAGGGAGCTGATGCACTTGGCTCTTCAGCCCCAGAGTCGGTGAGGGTTTGCTGTAGGCAGGGGCTGGCCAGTGAGGAGGGCACAGAGCCCCTGGGGGCTTGCGTGGAGGCCCAGGAGCCTCCGGGAATGATGACGGATGGCCACACAGGAGGAGCCCGCGTCGTAGAGGCTGAGAGATGCAGGGTTCTGAGGGCGCCCATCACTTGTGGGGTCCTTCCAAAAACATGTTTAACTGAGACGCTAGTCAAGAGGCCCATGTGACAGGCCCACTGAGGGAACCTCAACTGGCCTGGACTCCGAAAGTGACAAAATTGCCAAGACAATAATGTCCTGGGAAAGCCACCATGGGATCCCTGAGAAAAAGACATCGAATCTCACATCATGTGGCGGCACACATGAGGGGTGGAGGAGACCCAGTAGGGTGCATCCAGGGCAGCCCCAGGACAGCTGGTGCCTAGGCCTGGCTGTAGGGTGTGTGTGTGTGTATGTGTGTGTGTGTCCACGTGTGTCCACAGGTGCACTAGCGGAAAGGAAGTAACCTCGGCATAGAGCCGTATTTAAGATTAACCAGGAGCTGTGGGCGGGCGGGCGTAGGCTGGGTGGGCAGAACCAATGGGTTTTCTGCAAGGCCCTTCCAGCTGTGGCCAAACAGGGCTCCATTCCTCCCAGCTGGCTTCCACCTTCCTCCAGGGCTTCTGACCATAGCAACATTTCACATGGGGCTTTTCTCTTGACAGGCCAAACTCAAAGAGATCAGCCTGTCTGCAGTGAGGTTCATGGAGGAGCTGGGAGAGGACCGGTTCGGGAAGCTCTACAAAGGCCACCTGTTGGGACCTGCCCCAGGGGAGCAGACCCAGGCCGTGGCCATCAAAACGCTGAAGGACAAAGCAGACGGGCCCCTGCGGGAGGAGTTCCGGCACGAGGCCATGCTGCGAGCGCGGCTGCAACACCCCAACATCGTCTGCCTGCTGGGCGTGGTGACCAAGGACCAGCCCCTGAGCATGATCTTCAGCTACTGTTCGCACGGCGACCTCCACGAGTTCCTGGTCATGCGCTCGCCGCACTCAGACGTGGGCAGCGCCGACGACGACCGCACGGTCAAGTCCGCCCTGGAGCCCCCCGACTTCGTGCTTCTGGTGGCGCAGATCGCGGCGGGGATGGAGTACCTGTCCAGCCACCACGTGGTTCACAAAGACCTGGCCACCCGCAACGTGCTGGTGTATGACAAGCTGACCGTGAAGATCTCAGACCTGGGCCTCTTCCGAGAGGTGTATGCCGCCGATTACTACAAGCTGCTGGGGAACTCGCTGCTGCCCATCCGCTGGATGGCCCCCGAGGCCATCACGTACGGCAAGTTCTCCATCGACTCGGATATCTGGTCCTACGGTGTGGTCCTGTGGGAGGTCTTCAGCTACGGGCTGCAGCCCTACTGCGGGTACTCCAACCAGGATGTGGTGGAGATGATCCGGAACCGGCAGGTGCTACCCTGTCCCGACGACTGTCCCGCCTGGGTGTACGCCCTCATGATCGAGTGCTGGAATGAGTTCCCCAGCCGGCGGCCCCGCTTCAAGGACATCCACAGCCGGCTCCGAGCCTGGGGCAACCTTTCCAACTACAACAGCTCGGCGCAGACCTCGGGGGCCAGCAACACCACCAGACCAGCTCCCTGAGCACCAGCCCAGTGAGCAATGTGAGCAACGCCCGCTACGTGGGACCCAAGCAGAAGGCCCCACCCTTCCCGCAGCCCCCAGTTCATGCCCATGAAGGGCCAGATCAGACCCATGGTGCCCCCGCCACAGCTCTATATCCCCGTCAATGGCTACCAGCCGGTGCCGGCCTATGGGGCCTACCTGCCCAACTTCTACCCGGTGCAGATCCCAATGCAGATGGCCCCGCAGCAGGTGCCTCCTCAGATGCTCCCCCAAGCCCAGCTCGCACCACAGCGGCAGCGGCTCCACCAGCACGGGCTACGTCACCACGGCCCCCCTCCAACACCTCCATGGCGGACAGGGCAGCCCTGCTCTCAGAGGGCACTGAGGACGCACAGAGCGCCCCAGAAGACGGAGCCCAGATCCCCGTGCAGGAAGCGGAGGAGGAGGAGGAAGGCTCTGTCCCAGAGACTGAACTGCTGGGGAGACAGTGACACTCTGCAGGTGGACGAGACCCAAGTCCAGCTGGAAGCTTGAGTGGCACCTGGGCTCAGGGTTCAGGGACAGAAGTCCCGCTGAGACCCCACAGGGACCTCAGTCACCTTTGAGAAGACAGCATACCCAGCAGTCAGGAGGGACCGCGGGCCAGCGGGCTGGTTTGCTGACTGGGTGAGGTGGAGCCCTGCTCCTCTGAGAGCTGCCCTGCCTAGGAGCACCCGAGCCAGGCAGGGGGCCTGGCAGCACGACATTCTGGGGGAGCAGAACACACGACCACCCCCCAGGGCTGCCTGCATTGATTCTGGTGGTAGACTGGCAGTGAGCACCATATGCCTTGCAAGAAAATAGGTGGCACCTTCACACCGTATCATATGTGGAGTGAATATTTCAAAACATTGGGAATAAGGACCTGCAAAAGGCAGCGAGGAGGCACCTCAGGTTTTGAGGTTCCCGGCGACCGGTCTTGTTGGTTTGAGGATGCGGGGGCTCCATTTCTGCTGCCTCCCTGCCGAGATATTCTCTCCTTAGCAGCCAAAGATTTGCTGGAACTGAGGCTGCCCTCCGCTGCCTGTTGGGGTCGGAAGACAAGGGCTCCTGAAAGGGGAGTTCCTGAGATACAACAAAATGTGTGCCTTTAAAGAATCCATCAGCTTTGTATTTGGTGAACAGTTTTAATTATACTGCATGTGTATTTTGCCCACTTTCTGGGAATTCAAGGGAAAGTGTTTCTTGGGTTTGGAATGTTCAGAGGAAGCAATATTGTACAGAACCCAGTATTGTTATTTTTTTTAAGAATCATGTACAGACCTTAAATGTAATTTATATGTTTTTAATATGCCATTTTCATTGAAGTATTGTGATCTTAAGATAATGACTTTAGTAATTTAACTGTTTACGTTACCCACGTTGGGATCCAGTTGGTCTTGGTTTGCTTGGCTTTGTACCACGTGCACATGAGGTTCATTCATTTTAGAGCCCCCGTTACACATAGACCCAAAGGCAACTGTCTGTATCCTGCACACATTTGTAAATCCCACACCTGGTGTATCCAATAAAGTGAAACAAAGCATTTGGTTGGCTCTCTCGCAGGGAGTAAGGACGCGAGGCAGTGGGAGGCATGCTGGATGCTGGAGATACCAAATGGTGATGGTTGGGCTGAGCCCTTTCTGTGGATTTGGGAGGCTTGCCCGAGCCAGGAGCCCCATGCTAATGGGGATATCCCTTGGCAGATAGATGGTGGCACTAGCTCCATGGCTTCTCTCTCTGTTAAGGCCTCAAAGGCGGATTGGTTAATTGCAGGTGGTGTGAAGATGGTCTTTGGTTTTAAACCTGCCCCCTCCTGAGGTCCCAGAGCCCCTGACATTTTTAAACCTGGAGGCTGGCACTCCCCTGGGCCCTGGAGCAGGGCTGACTTCAAGGGAGGGGTTGAAAGAGAATGGGCCTCCTTCACGGGCTGCCTGCATCCCGGGCTCCATCTGCAGTGTAGCTGGCTGGGCCAAGGTATACCTGGGTCAGAGCACAGCCGGGACACGGTCACTTGGGGAGCAGTGGCGTCAGAGCTTCCAGTATTACTGACGTAGGGACAGAGCGCACAGAGACCCAGGTGTAACAAGTCCCCCTCACCTGGAGTAGATCCCACATAGTAGGTCACCAAACTGACCATGTTGACCTGAACTTTATTTTGTCGTAGGGGGAGAAAAGGTAACATCTTTTTCTAACCAACTGCACGGCTCGTGGCTGAGACCTTATAACAAAAGACAGCTTAGTAAGAGAAAAGCCTCAGAAGCGACCCAAAGAAGCAGGGAAGCCTGTGTATTTGCCTACTAAGTTTGCTGGAGTGGACAGGCTTGCAGAAGTATGATTGGACAAAGGGATGTGACCAATGGCAATAGACCAGGGTGGGGCGGGGGCGGGGCAGGGGTGGGGATGGGCAGGGGTAGGGCTTGCAAGGCTTGTTTGTTCAGATTGTTTTCTTTGTCCCTGTATCTTCAGAGATAAGGAGTTTCCCTTCCTCCGGGTACAGGGAGGCCACCTCTGGAATGAGGGTTTTATGGCCTGTCTGGGAGGAGAAGGTGGGAGAAGGTCAAGGAGACCTTCCTGATTCTGTGGCTTCCTCAAGTGCCATGCGCCACGTTTTGGGGGATCATGTCCTGACCCCATCACTGACCTCCCCTGGCTCCCTTGTAGCACTGCTCACAGATTCACCCACACACAAATAAACAAATACAGTGTTCTAATGTGCATCCTAAAAAGTCAGGGTAGACCCTGCCTTCTCAGCAGAAGGAAGTAATGTGGTTAGAGTAAGGATTGGGAGTACCTCTCTGGGCCAGTGGGGTCTGGATTGGATAGTAAAGACGCTCTCGGTGAAATGGAGTTACTTCTCATTTCCACTGATCTGAAAGAGGAACTTACTTTATCTCTAACTTGGTACACCTGATGGTTTAACTGTTCTATTGAGACCTGAGAGTGAAAAATGGGAAATGGCCCTGTGGCTGCTTTCTCCACAAGCACAGTCAGTTGACCATCACCCTGACCTGCCAGAATTAACCCCCAGGCAACTGACGGTGCACAGAGCTTCAGCAGCAGAGATTCTGCAGAACAACATGGGAGGTTTATTTTTGCAGAGTGGGGGGAGATTTTGGTTTGGGGGATTTTGAACATCTCTGTGCGTTACCATCAGTCTCATTGTAAAACCTTGATGCATCATAAGGAATTACTTAGCGTTTAAAGTTCCTGCTGTTGTACCAGAATGAGCATAGAAAATCAACACCAAGACAAAAGTATGTCAAATTGCAGGGTCTATACTGCTGGCGGCCACGGAGGACTCATGTCTCTTCAACACGTGGCCCCGAAAGGAGGGGTGTCAAGACCTTTTATGCCCATAAACCACCTCCTGGGCGGGGGTGAGGGCGAGGGGCTTTGGACATTCTGAGGGTCAGGGGACTTTGGACATTCTGATTGTTATTTAAGTGGTTCACAGAATTCAAGATAAGCGTTAGTTTACACATTGTCTGGGTAGGGTGGAAATTACAGGCTTTAGTTACTTATTACAAGTCGCAGGGGCCAAGATGGCGTGGGTTTGGACTGCTTGCCTGTCACATTAGGGTTACAGAGAGCACTTTCAGCAGAAAGCCGAGGTATGGGCCAGGTATGCAGTTTATGGGGCTTTTACCATGTCACACTGCAATTGAATAATAGTGACTTAGTTGGGATATTCCAGAACAATTGATTCTAGAGCTGAGATGCACGATTCAGATAAATCACTAGTAACGTGCCTGTCCTTATTCATACCTACACAACAGGGAGGTTTTCACAGCTATTAGGTCACTTAAACATGATTTTTAATCCAGCCACATGAAGTCACAAATGCCTTTGCACTCCTTACATTTTTTTATAATCATTGTTGTAAGTGTGTCAGAGCACTGGATACATTTTCTCTATTAATTGAGGGTGTGTGATTAACTACTCCAGTATGCCAGAGCTCCCAACTAACTCAGGAAAACCCCTTGGTTCTCCCAACATGGAAACACTGTTTAAACACTCACTTCAGGTTTCCTTTATCCTCACAATTCCACACTGATACCTATTTTCCGACAGTACGTGATCAGATGTTTGAAACCTTGGACAGGCATTGGTTATGTGTGAGTGTTTCCTATGGGAACATCTAAAATCCTTTTTGAGATGCACTTTGAAAACAGGATTGTGTCAAAGTAAATGTGCTTCAAAGTGAGATCTCTGACCCCTCTCCTGGCCACAGCCAGTCCACATGAACTGATGGATTCTCCTCTCACCCCACACACTTTCCCCCCTTCATTGTTCCCCGAAGTAGTAGAAATTGCAAGTATTTCTTGGCCTGGCTTTTAGTGGGTGCCCAATAGTTGGCTCTTGAAATAAAAGAATAGTGCTCTGTTTAGGCAGAATAGGCCTGGATGTAGGTTTATCTGATACCAGCTGCAAAGAAGAACATAGCTTCATTGTCTTTATGGTGTCTTGTTCCCTTTTCATTTATTAATTATTGAATAGTTAACTAGTCCTATAATTTTTTTTTTTTTTTTGAGATGGAGTTTTGTTCCGTTGACCAGGCTGGAGTACAGTGACGTGACAACCTCCATCTCCTGGGTTCAAGCGATTCTCCTGCCTCACCCTCCTGAGTAGCTGGGACTACAGGTGCACACCACCATGCCCAGCTAATTTTTGTATTTTTAGTAGAGACAGGGTTTCACTGTGTTGGCCAGGCTGGTCTCCAACTCCCGACCTCGTGATCCGCCCTCCTCAGCCTCCTAAAGTGCTGGGATTACAGGCATGAGCCACCGCGCCTGGCCAACTAGTCCTATAGTTTAAAGAACTAAGGGAAGTTCCATTTCTCATTTGCCCAGATTTCCCTCCACCCTTCCCCTACAAGTAACTACTGTTACCTGATTCTGAGGGATCTTTCTAGAGTTCCTTTATACGTATGTCAGTCAATATGCATGTATGTTCTAGTTCTTCCTCTGACTTTTTTACACAAATGGTAACCTTCTCTACAACTTGTTTTCTACCTTGTTCTTTTCACCGGACAGTGTTTCTTGGTGACCTCAGTCTGTCAGTGGTAGGGAGCTCTGGTTCGTTGGTATCCTGTGGTAGGGGTGGAGGGAACTTGGTTGGACCCATTGCTCACTGCTGCTGTGGAGTCTGCGAGCGTGCCTGCTGGACATAGCCCCAGAGTGACTTTGCTGGGGAATGAGCTGCCAGTCGCCAGTGCCACAGTGCTCATTGTGGGCTCGGCCAGTGCACACAGCCACCAAGACGCCCGAGAGTGCTACCTCCCCCAGCCCTGGAGTGCTGTTCACACCCAAGGCAGCTGCCTACAGAGGGCCTGGGGACACGTGGCTCAGCTCTCATGCGTGCTTTTAAAAAGACAGGGCAAGTTGGCATCTTAAGCTCTTTCTTTTTTATGCTAATTTGTCCTGTTCATGCTCTTTTTCAGTCAGGTTTTTAGTGAAAATGTTGCCCAGAGGCAGAGACGTGTATCAAAGCATCCACTGGGCATTGGAAGGCCCTTGAGTATCTACAAGTACCCAGGGAGGGACCAGAAGGAAGTGACTATATCTCTGGAACTCCAGAAGCCAACTGACACACGCTTCTAAGATGGCAGCTACAAGCCCGCCCCACCCCCCAGGATGGCAACTTTAACCCCCCCCAGGCAGCTACAACTCCCCCCCAGGATGGCAACTACATCCCCCCCCAGGATGGCAGCTACAACGCCCCCCTAGAATGGCAACTAAAATCCCCCCCAGGATGGCAGCTACAACCCCCCCCCCCCCAAGGATGGCAGCTACAACCCCCCCCCCAACGATGGCAGCTACAACTCCCACAGGTCAGCAGCTACAACACCCTCTCCAGGATGGCAGCTACAACCCCCCCAGGATGGCAACTACATCCCCCCAGGGTAGCAGTTACACCCCCCCCCCCCAGGATGGCAGCTACAACCCCCAGGATGGCAGCTACAACTCCCCACAGGTTGGCAGCTACAATCCCCCCCCCAGGATGGCAGCGACAACCCCTGTAGGACAGCAGCAACAACCCCCACCCACAAGGCAACTATCACTCCCCCCTCAGGATGTCCCAATTCTGTCCTTTCATTGCCGCAGTCCACAGGGGCTAACTCCAGATGGACTGGGGTGCCTACATGAATGATACTGGATAAGTCCAAGTGGAAGCAGTGTCTGAGAAGGGGAGAGGGGGTCCAGACAGGTGGAGGGAATCCAGAAGGCAGGGAGGCAGTGGCTTCAACTCCTCCAGCCCATTGGTGCCAGCTCTGTGTTCTGTCCATGCCACTGCCTGCTCCTGTAGGGCATCTGACAAGGCTGCCTTTCCATCCTTACTGCCTTATCCACACGCATTTTTCTACATTCTACTATCTGTCTAATATGGTTTTTCTTTTCCTGGGTTAGAAAAATCACCTTTTTGTCTCTTCTTTTTTTTTTTTAACTGCATTTTGATTGTCTCCTCACCATGGTGAGGTCTTTACTGGAAAACTGCGCTAAAGCTACCACTTTTGGGGGAAAGCCAGTCTAAACTAATCATAATGTGGAACCACAGCGTCTTGTTCCAAAAATTCACCATTATTTTCATATATGAAAACTAATTCAAATTAGGCTACAGGAGCCAAAGACTAATATGGGGATTGCCTGGAATATTATTAGTGTTCCCGAAGCATCCTCTGGATGCTTCTATTATTTCTATTCTCAACTTGCTTGGCAAAGCCTTTCCCATAAATAATGCAAAGGGATACTGCAGCCACAGCACAGAGTTAACACAGGCCAGTGTCAGACGGACTGACAGAGTAGGGACAGACGGGTGCTTGGACCTGCAGTGCTCTTGAAGTCTGGCTGTTGCCTCGTTTGACTTTTCTTACGTGCTGCGACCTCATACCTCTTACCCTGGAAGATGAACAGCATTTTTTTTTTTTGAGATGGAGCTTTGCCCTTGTTGCCTAGGCTGGAGGGCAATGGTGCGATCTCAGCTCACTACAACCTCTGCTCCCTGGGTTCAAGCGATTCTCCTGCCTCGACCTGCTGAGTAGCTGGGATTACAGGCGCCCACCACCACGCCCGGCTAATTTTTCTATTTTTAGTAGACAGGGGGTTTCACCATGTTGGTCAGGCTGGTCTCGAACTCTTGATGTCAGGTTATCCGCCCACCTTGGCCTCCCCAAGCATTTTTTAACAATGAGTTCCAGGTCCCATGGCAGGCTTTTCTGGTTCCTTCAGGTAGAAATCTTGGGGGCTCAGTTAGTCTCCATTGGTTGTGTTACAGAAGACTTGAGCCCCCCACTTACATATTTTAACAGCTTTGTTGTACCATAATTTAATTCCATAAAATCCACTCATTCTAGGTGTCAATTCAGTGATGTTTTAGTCCATCTGCGGAGTGTGCAGCCTTCTCCCCCAGTCTAATTTCAGAGCATTTCCATTATCCTACAAGGATCCCTCAAGCTTGTCAGCCCCAGGAAACCTGTTTTGCTTCCTGTCTGTATGGATTTGCCTTTCTGGGCATTTCATATTAATGGAATCATAGAATATGTGGTGTTTGCTTCTGGCTTCTTTCACTGAGCACAAAGTTTTCAAGGTTCATCCATGGTGTACATGTATTAGAAGTCTTTTTTTTTTTTTTCCTGAGTAGTATTCCATTGTATAGATATACCACACTGTTCATTCATCCACCCCTGGACATTTGAATTTTTCCAGTTTGGGGCTACTGTGAATGATATTGCTGTGAACATTTGCATAGATTCATGTGTGGACATAGGTTTTCACTTCTCTTGGGTAGATTCCTAGGAGTGAAATCGCTGAGTAAGTCATTGATTTGTTGTTGTTGTTGTTTAAACAGGATCTCTCTTCTCACCCAGGCTGGAGTGCAGTGGTGCGAACACAGCTGTCTGCACCCTCAACCACCTGTGCTCAAGGGATCCTCTTGCTTCAGTCTCCTGAGTAGCTGGCACTACAGGCCCATGCCACCATGCCTGGCTTTTTTTTTTTTTTTTTGGTAGAGACAGGGTTCCACTATGTTGCTCAGGTTGGTCTCGATTGCTAAGCGCAAGCCATCCTCCCACCTCTGCCTCCCAAAGTGCTGGGATTACAGGCATGGGCCACCACATCCGACCTTTGTTGTATTTTTTAAAAACTTCCAAACTATTTTCCATAGTGGCTGCACCATTTCACCTTCCCACCAGCAACGAATGAGGCCTCCAATTTCTTCACATCCTCACCATCACTGGTTATTATCTGCCTTATGTACTGTATATACAGTCATCTTAGTGGGTGCAAAATGAGAGCCATGCACTTTTAAGACTATCTGGAGAAAACTTTACTTAGATGAAAGGATTGCAGTTACAGAGCAAGTTCGATGAATAGTTTATAAATTCTCACCAAATACCCTTCCATTTATTTATTTGTCCACATAGCCAATCAACAAATGCTTCCTGGGCACATGCTGCTGGCTGGGTTCAGCGGTAAACAAGCTGGGGGAACACCATCCTTATTCTCTGGAAGCAGGTTATTAAGCAGGAAATACTGTAAAAAACAAATCTTCCCGAGAAAGCAGTATTTGCTGAGTGATGCCTCAGCCAGAGTGCAGCTGTGACAGCTGATGAGGCCCGTGCTCACAGCGTTAGATACGGGGCGAAAACCTGCTGCCTCCATCGTGCACACATCAGGACACCAGGTCCCTGCATTCTTCTGCAGCTTGTGATTTCCACCGGCTGCAGTCTTTCTTTGGAGGCAGAACTCTTCCTTCACCTGAAGACTATCTTTCCTCACCTGCAGAGTCCAAGATCCCCCACACTTCTGCCCCGACACTTGGGTCGGGAAAAAAATCCTGACCTACATTTCATTTAGAACTGACATGTAGCATTTCCTCTGATTATAAACGTAGGAAAAATCCCAGAGGCCTATCGCTATTATGGGTAGCTGGTCGCCACTAAACATTGGGTATTTTTATGTCACTTTGCAGTTGTAGCGGATGCTGGAAATTCTATTTCGCTCATAACTGTTTGACAATAAATAACACACATTATCGGGCCTGCTGCAAAATCTTGTTATTGAATTAATACAGAGGCACACATACGATAACACATTGCAATTTTATTTTTTAAATATTTTGATAATTTTAATATTATATGTTATCTTTGAAGTTTGAATGTTTTATTTTCTGTGTTATGAAATTATACCCGGGAGAAGAGACCCGAATACAAATGGGTCTGAGATGCAGAAAAGGTTAGGAGCCCTGGAATGACCGTCTTCTAGGACCCTCGCTCTGCATGCGGGAATCCCCCGGCGGGGCGGGCACAGGTCCTTTGCTCTCGCCCCGCCTTCCTCCGCTCCAGCTCCTGCTCTGCCTCCATCCGGGGGGCCCGGTGTCCTCTCCCCCCACCCCTATCTCCCCTCCCCCCCCGCCCACCCCCGGGTCCCTCGGCCTGCCCAGGTCGGTCCAGGCGAGAGGGAGGCGTGCGGAGCCGCGCGAGGTCTCTCTGCCGACCTACATTCCTCATTCTGTTTTGCTAAGTGCACGCCAAGAAGGACACAGCGCTGGCGCCGCGTGAAAGCAGGAACGATGTCTCCTTGGCTGAACAGGAGCACAAACTGTTCTGAAGGGTTTTTTTTTGGAGTGAATGTTGCTCCGCTGCTGTTTCTCGCTTGGGAGCTGGTGCCTGTCTGCTGTGCTCGCAAGCTCTGAATTATTAATTTTAAAATCAAAAATATTTAAATTGTAATTTAATTTTAAAATTGAAGGTTTAATTTTTTTAAAATTAATTTTTAAATTTAAAAACATTTAATTTTTTAAAAATTTCAGGTAAATTTTCTTCAAGTTTTAATTATGCAGTAAGATTAAACTTCTAGTTACCTAAAATAGTTTTCAACTTGAACTTCATTCGCGTGACATAAATGTTGTTTCTTTCCTACAAAATACAATTGACCATGTTTACAAGGGTTCTTTTTTTTTTCCCTAAAAATAATTTTAGTTCGAAGCCAGAAAAAGGTCCTGCAGTTTAAGAAGGGGGAAGGGGCGTAAATACCAGTCTCTTGACAAACGTGTGTGTCGAGGCACGTGAAAGCCACAGATGGAGAAGGTAGATACCCACCTGCGAAGGTGGCATCGTTGGAGGTGAGGTCCCTAAGGCAGGGTTTCTCCCTCTCTTGTGCACTGCTGGTCCCCACACAGAGAGGCGCTCCGTAAATAATTGTCCCCCCCCCCCACACACATGCACACTCATATACACATATACTATACACACACACACACACATTCCACACACATACACACTACACATATTCATACATAAAAGCTGCTCTCTGCTGCCACACAGGTATTGAGTCTCCTCCTATCCCGTCTAAGGCCAGTGGCCAGTGGCCCCATAGGAGCCGGCAACGGTTTTCTTTTCTTTTTCTCTAATTTCAGGTACATTTTCTTCAAGTTCTTTAAGTTTTAATTATGCAGTAAGAGAAAACTTCTAGTTACCGAAAATAGTTTTCAATGTGAGCTTCATTAGCTTAACATAAATGTTGCATTTCTTTCCTACAAGATGCAATTGACCTTGTTTACAAGAGAAAGTGATCTGGTAAGAGCTGGGCTTGTTATGTGGGTCCTATAAATATGCATCGTCATTGCACATGTAGTGTTCTCTTTAGCAAATTTTATTAACTCGATGATCCCTTGGGGAATTTTTTGGCTGAAATAAACTAGTACATATAAAAACCCAATCTCTTCCTTGCATGTGCAAAAAAAAAACTAGAGTGCTTATTAGGAAAGCTGTGTGTTTAATATACTGTGGCCAACATGACTATTTGGAACAGCATTTTTGTTTAAATTGTGGGTGAAATGCTCTATCCCAAATGCAAACACGTAGTATTAGAGACTGGACCACAGAAATCCTGATTGTCAAACTGATCCGACGTGAGATTATTAGATTAACCTGGACCACAGATGGGGCGCTCAGTCTGCTGGGGGCCTGGTGCTATTCTGGGCGCAGGAATAGGGCAGAGAACCAAATAGACACATGCAGGGAAGTACATTCTACAGCGCTGGGGAGCTCAGTTCCCTGAGGAAAACGCAGCTGGTGAGGGGGGGGATTCCTTGGCCTGCGTGGGTAGTTTAATTTGGCCAGAAGGTCTTTCCATTAGTCATCAACTGTGCCTCTATAAATCACTGTAACCAAGAATCATCTAAAAAGGTGTCTGCAAGGTTCCTTTCCTTCCTGAACCCAGTGATGGCTTCTTCATCCTCTTTAGCTACAAACAAAAATGTGCAGGTTACAGCAGCACAGGCAGCTGATTTGCACAAGAGAGTGTAACATAAAACTGAGAAAGTCACTTGCATTATTAAAAGACAAAAATGCATCCCTGAAAACTGTAACTTCCCAGTTAGTGAGGTTAGGATCTCAGGATCATAGAAAGTGGGAAAAAGAAACGGGTGGTGAGTCATTTGGATTTGTAGGGTAGACAAGAAGCCGCTCTTAATCCACACGATTAACCAGGCCGGAACCCTTAATTGGCCGTCAAGCAGAGCTGTGAGCCCCAGCTGAAGGTAGCTGGGCTGAGAGCTCGTCCCCAGGCCTGGGGGTGTCCTCAGACTCTGCAGCCCATGGGTCTCCAAACAAAAATGAAGGAACTGGGAGAAATGCCACTAGAAAATGAATTCTAACTAATTCATTCATCACCGAGCCTTCTCTCTCTCTTTTCCCTAAAAGTAATTTTAGTTCACAGCCAGAAAAAGGGCGGGAGGGCAGTTTAAAATGGGGGGTGTAAATGCCCATCCGTGGAGAAACATGCATGCTGAGGTACCCTCAGAGTGAAAGCCACAAATGGAGGAAGTTGGTCCCCACCTGCGAAGGTGGCATTATGGGAGGTGAGGTCACCAGGGCAGGGTTTCTCCCTCTCTTGTGTTCATTGCTGGTGAACAGGGTAGGTGGTCCATAAATCATTGTCCCCACACACATACACAGATACTTATACACATACATCACACACACACACCCCCCACACACCACACATACCACACACCCATACACATACACCACACACCCCACACGCATTCCACACACACCACACATACACACCACACACACTCATGCACACTCACCACATATACACCACACACACCCCACACACACCACACATACCACACACACCCATACACATACACCATACACCCCACATGCATTCCACACACACCACACATTCCACACACACCACACACACACCACACACACCACACTTACCACACACACTCATACACATACACCATACACCCCACATGCATTTCACACACACCACACATTCCACACACACCACACACTCACCACACATACCACACACACCACACACACCACACACACTCATGCACACATACAACACACACACATCCCACACACACCACATATACCCATCCACATACACCACACACCCCACACGCATTCCACAAACACCACATACACACTACACACACTCATACATGCTCACCACAGACACCCCAACACACACCACACATACCACACACCCATACACATACACCACACACACACCACACACACTCATACACACACCACACACACCGACACCCCCCACATTCCACACACCACCCATACACACACACCACACAGACACACCACCACATACTCATACATCACACACAAGACACACATTCCACAAACACCACACACTTTCACACACACATTCACATACACACTTATACACACACACCACACACATCACACACACATCTTGTACACACCACACAAAAACCACACACACATACATACCACGCATCACCAACCCACACCACACACACATACATTACACACACACCTCACATACCATAGTCACATACACAACATATACATGCCACACATCTCACACACACCATCCACACCCCTCACATATCATACACATGACACACCACAGATACCACACACACCTTGCACATCTTGCACACAAATTACACACATATACACACCACACATACAGCACACACATCTTGTGAACATACACAAACACTCCACAAACACGTCTCACACACACACACCATCCACACATACACCACATATCTCACACATACCACCAACACCACACACACACCTCACATACACACATATCACACATCACACACCACATACCATAAACATGTACCACACACACCCCTCACATACCACATACATCACACACACCACACACACATGCACTCCACACACATACCACATACACACACCCCACAAACACCAAACACACACCTCACACACACACACGCCTCACACAAACACATACACATCACACACACCTCACACAAAAACACATTACACAAACATACATATATACATACATACCACACATAAACCAAACACACATCACATACACACTCATACACAGCACATATACCACGCACACACAAACCACACACCACACACACCAAACATATAAACCCTACACACATCACCCACAATTTACACACCACAGACACACACACACACAAGTTTCTCTTCTACCTCAAGGAGTGCAATTATTTGTTCACAGACTATTTTTCTTTCTAAAAATCCTCATTGTGAATTTCTGGTAAATAGAATTCTCCACCTCTAAATATTTTTTAGCATTTAGGCTGTTTCTAAACTGTTGTTCTTATAAATGTCACGGTGCACAAAACATTAACCTGCCACCTTACCTGGCTTAGCCGAGTATGGGATCCATGGCTGCAGTTACCATCTCTGTGTGGGGCTCTTGTGGTGCCGGCAAGGTCCTATCTGCCTCTCTTGTTCTCTGTGTCTACCTTTATTCACCTTTGTTTTGTTTTGTGTTTTGAAACTGTTTTGCTTTTCTCGAACTCAAGTTGATTTTCTTCTCACAATCTATGTCTACAGATGGAAGCCAGGGGGAACAACATTTCATGTTTCACCGGAAGCCCCTCCTTTCTCCCCTGACTTGGCTTTAAGAGCAGCCATGTCGTAAAGCTCTCACACAAGACATTGTGGTCACAGGTCTTGGTGACCATGCGCATGCATTCAAACGTGCAGAAGAAAAATAAAACACATTTCCTGCACTTCCCTCCTACCATGAAATTAATTTATTGACCTTTTGAAAGTGACTCCTCCTACACCAAGTAAAAATCTCTGCATGAGTTTTCACTTGGATTAAAAAGTAAGACCCAATACTGATATGGGATGAAATGGGGTGCATGTTGGGCGCTGGTGCTCTGTCAGAAGTCAGTCCTTCGGTGAGTTACACTGCCAAATGCCAGGTGACCATCCGCCAAAGCCACACACTAGTTATAGTGGTGAGGACAGATTTCAATCAGTAACTTTTTTTTTTTTTTCTAAGAGTCTCACTCTGTTGCCCAGGCTGCAGTGCAGTGGCGCAATCTTGGCTTGTTGCAACCTCCCCTTCCTGGGTTCAAGGGATTCTCCTGCCGCAGCCTCCCAAGTAGCTGGGATTACAGGTGTGCGCCACCATGCCCGGCTAATTTTTGTATTTTTTTTTTTTTTTTTTTGAGACGGAGTCTCAGTCTGTCGCCAGTCTGGAGTGCAGTGGCACAATCTCAGCTTACTGCAACCTCTGCCTCTCGGGTTTAAGCAATTATCCTGCCTCAGCTTCCTGAGTAGCTGGGACTACAGGCGTGCACCACCATGCCTGGCTAATTTTTTGTATTTGTTGTAGACACAGGGTTTCACCATGTTGGCCAGGATGGTCTCGAACTCCTGACCTCCAGTGATCAACCTGCCTCGGCTTCCCAAAGTGCTGGGATTACAGGCGTGAACCACCACATCTGGCCAGTTTTTTGGTATTTTTAGTAGAGACAAGGTCTCACCACATTCGCCAGGCTGGTCTCAAACTACTGGCTTCAGGTGATCTGCCCACCTTGGCCTCTCAAAGTGCTGGGATTACAGGCGGGAGCCACCACACCTGGCCCATAAATCTTAATATGACCAGAAAAATAACTACTTGTGACCAGATGCAGGTGTGGTTGCAAGGACCTGTAATCCAAGCTAATGGGGAGGCTGAAGCAGGAGAATTGCTTGAACCCAGGAGGGGGAAGTTGCAGTGAGCCAAGACCACGCCACTACACTCCAGCCTGGGCAACAGAGCAAGACTTCATCTCAAAATAATAATAGCGGTAACTACTCGAACTCTTTTCTAGGTAAACCCTGGATCAAAGAAAAAGTCAAAATCAAATGTCAAGTTATTTAGAAATTAATGACAGAAAAATATAATTGTGGGATATAGCCAAGCTGCATTCTAAGGAAAAGTTAGAGCTTAACTACTATTGTTACTTAAAATCAATAAAAAGAACAAGCACAATTTACATTCACGAACAGGGCAGAGCCCCAACCCCTGTCCTCCCATCCACACTGCTGTGACATTGGCTTTCAAAGCCCTCAGAGCTTCCTCAATTCTGAATTCGATTCTCCTCTGCAATCCACTCCCCTTTTTTCCTCCCTCTGACATCCTCACTCAGGTCTCATCTTCTACCCTTTCCTTTCTGAGTGTTCTCCCTCTGCTAGTAACTTGTTAAATGAATAGTAAACTGAATTAATTTTTTCCATCATTTTCTGACATTAAAAGTGATAAAGAACTGATTTCCTGGTAACTAGCAAGATGGTGGAATAGGAGTTCCCCTTCTTGTATTCCCCACAGCAACAACAATTTTACAGCCATCCACAGACAAAAATGCCCATGTGGGAGTTCTGGGATCCAGGTGGGAGGCTGCAAAACCCTGGTGGAGCCCATGACCAAGGAGGGCCATTTTGAGAAAGCAGGCTCACTGACCGTGGCAGTCCCAGGTGGCCAGGCTCACTGACTGTGGTCCCAGCTACAGGCCTGGAAACAGCCCATTCCCCTATGGACTCAGCTACAGCCGCATTTGGCCTTGGTCCTGCCACCGACATGATCCACTAAAGACCCTGGGAGGAGTCATGCTCACCCATGCCTCAAGTAAGACGTCCACTGACTGAAGTTTGAACGCCGATCCTCAAAGAGCCCTGTACCAAGCTCCAGCCCTGTACCAAGTTTTCAACCATGGCTTGAGAGTAGTTATGCTCACCCAGGGCATCAGATGCAGACACACCCAGCTGAGACCCTGGAGACAGGCCTGCTGATCTCAGTCCAACTGGAGATAATGAAATGACCCTGTGACCCAGCCCCAGTCCTGCTAAGCCATGATTTAGGGGCAGTCCTGCCCACCGAGGAACCCAGCAGGAGGCATATCTGTCCATGCCCTTGGAGGCAGACTTGCAGACCTCAGTCTCTGAGGTAGACTTTGAAGCAGGCTTGTGATTCTAGCCACACTTAACCATAGCCCAGAGTCAGTCCTCCCCCACCCAGGGACTTTCCCAGTGACCCAACAAGAGACCCCTCAGGGACCTGGCAGAAGCCACACTCATCCACACATGGTAACAGACCCATTATTTGCAGACCCAACTGAGGACTCTGAAGTGGATTATTGTCCTAGTGCCAGACCTACTTTCCAATGTTCTGGAGGCAGTCCTATCTGCCCAGGGACTAGGCTAAATTATCACTCACCTGAATGCCTCGTAACAGGCCTACCAATGATGGAGCCCATGAAGACTCAGCAGCAGCCACATAACCTGGCCCCAAACCCACTCAACTGTGATCCCAGAAACAATCCCATTGGTCTGGGTGGCAGGAGGAGGTCTTTACCCGCCTTTACCTCCAAAACCAGCCTGTAAAGACTAGAAGAAGGGTTTGCTCCTTCAAACTACCAGTGCAAGTCTACATGGAGTACAAAGAATCAGGCAGACATGACACTAGCAAAGGAAATTAATAAAGCATATTATTCAGCCATAAAAATAAGGAACTAGCTTGGTGTGGTGGCTCACGCCTGTAATCCCAGCATTTTGGGAGGCCTAGGCGGGTGGATTGCTTGAGCCCAGGAGTTCTAGACCAACCTGGGGAGCATGGTGAAACCTCATCTCTATAAAAATACAAAAATTAGCTGGGTGTGGTGGCGTGCACCTGTAATCCCAGCTACTCAGGAGGCTGAGGTGGGAGGATCACCTAAGCCCAGGAAGGTCAAGACTACAGTGAGCTGTGATCGTTTCACTGTACTCTAGCCTGGGCGACAAAGTGAGACCCTGTCAAGAAATAAAAAAAGAAAGAATGAAAGAAAGAAAGAAAAGAAAGAAAAAGGAAGGAAAGAAAGAAGGAGCTACTGCCATTTATGACAACATAGATGAGTCTATAGGACATGATAAGTGAAATAAACCAGATGCAGAAAGACAAATATCACAGGATCTCACCTATATGTGGAATCTTAAAATCTGAACTCATAGAAGTGGAGAGTAGATGGTGCTATGCTGAACAGGAATGGGGTGTGACAGGGAATTGGGAGATGTTGGTCAAAGAGTACACACTGTTATAAAATGAGTAAGTTTGGAGCTCTAAGCTACAGCACAGTGACTGTAGTTAATCATACTATGCTGTATACTTGAAATGTGCTAAGAGTATCGATCTTAAGGGTTCTAACACACACAAAAAGACAACTATGTGAGGATCTGGGTGTGCTAATTAGCTTGTTTGTGGTAATCATTTCACAATGCATGCATTTACCAAATCATCACATTGTACCCCTTGAATATGCATAATTTTCATTATTCAATTATAGCTGAATAAAGCTGGTAAAAAATAACAAAAACAACAGACTTCTTTAATTTCTTCCCTAGTGAGAAAATCAAACTTAGCTCCCATTGTTCATGGACAAGTATTCAACAGCGTTCCACTTTGGGTGTGCGTTGCCCAGGACTGGCTCGTCTGCCACGCCTCTCTGGCATCACACTGCTTGTTTATGGGCACTTCCACAGCAAAGAAGGAAGGATATTTTAAAACAACAATGCCCAGGCAAGTCTGTTTATTTTTCTCCCTCTCTTTTGGCTGACACAAGTCTGTAGTTATTGATTGTCAATGATTCTTTTTCCTTTTGAGTGATTCTAAGATTCTGTAACTGGGCAATAGGAGTGTGTGCAGGTCTTGCCAACATCACATTGGCCCTTTCTCTTTCGACCCAGTGTATGACCTTAGAGAAAACTCTTAACTTCTCTGGGCCTCTATTGCTGAAATTATCAATTAGGTAATAACTTAGAAGAATAACCCTCAGAGCCTTAAACACAAGTCTGAGGTCTTAAGAAAATTGGAGCCTCCAAGCTAAAGGTTGTCCTCCCTTTCCTTCCTTGCACAAACTCTGAGAATTCTGTCAGGATTACTCTTTTTTTTTTTTTTTTCAGACAGAATCTTGCTCTGTCGCCCAGGCTGGAATGCACCGGTGTGATCTTGGCTCACTGCAACCTCCATCTCCTGGGTTGAAGTGATTCTTCTGCTTCAGCCTCCGGAGTAGCTGGGACTATAGGTGCTTGCCACCACACCCAGCTGATTTTTGTATTTTTAGTAGAGATGGATTTTTGCCATGTTTGCCAGGCTGGTCTCGAACTCCTGATCTCAGGTGATCCGCCTGCCTCAGCCTCCCAAAGTGCTGGGATTACAGGCGTGAACCACTGTGCCCAGGCAGGATTACTCTTACAAGTTCTGAGGGTGGAAAAAAAACAATTATATCACTCAATAATAACACAGAAGATTTCCGTGACCAAATGGGTGGAGACTTTTCTCCCCCACACACCAAGAAAGCAATAGATTCTGCAGGGGACACCAGTTAGGTATTCTCCAATTCACTTCTGACACTGTCCACCTGGAGATAGCATCAGATCCTACAGGGCTCAGTCCTGCAAGACTGCCTGTCCTTCAGATGCCAGTCCCAAGTCCCTGTCTCCAGAACTGACTGATTAGCTTCAAGCTGAGGGTCCCACAACCCCCTCTTTGGGTTTGATTAATTTGCTGGAGTAGCTCATAGAACTCAGGAAAACACTTACTCATTTGCTGGTTTCTTGTCAAGGATATTACAAAGGATACAGATGAAGAGATGCGTGTGTCGTGGTATGAGGGACGTGGAGGGCGAGGTGCGGAGCTTCCAAGCCCTCCCTGGGGTGTGCCACCCTTTGGGAGCCACCATGTGTTCAGCTCTCCAGAAGCTTCCAAATCCTGCTCTCTTGGAGCTTTTTATGGGGACTTTATCGGATAGGCATGATTGACAACCATGTAGAAATGTGACTGGACAAAAAGGCTATGAGCTAAAACTAATAGACTAAGCAGGAAACCCTGCAATGCCTGTGTGTTCAGACCCTTCTTGGCCTCTCTGAGCAGCCTTCCTTCTCCCAGGGTTTCAGAAAGGATCCTTCCAAAATGGGGATCTTATGACCCTCACTTAGAAAGGCAGGTTAAAGAATTTCTTTATGGTCAACTCCGAGACAGACAAATTGGAGAAGAATTCTGCCTGGAAGAGAACAAGGAGTAGGTGCAAGAATGGTAGAAGGTCAAGAGAGAGACTGTTTTGTGAGGTCTAAAGCACCCCAAAATTATAAAAAGGGTTTTGAGGGTTATGAGCCAGGAGTGAAATGTGGATGAAAACCGGCATATATATAGCACAACGTCACAGTTACTAACTCCATTTTTCACTTTTATAGATTATTCAAGTTTACTCATCTCATCTTGAGTCAGCTTTGGTCATTTGCGGCTTTAATCTAAGTTGTCTAATTTGTAGTACAAAGTAGCCTTTACTCCTAATTTTTCTAAGGTCTAAAACTACCATCACATTACCATAAACTCAGCGGCTTAATAAGAGGCATGACTGAAAACTGTGCAGAAATGTGACTGGAAAAAAGAACATGATCTAATAACGACAGAATGGGAGGGAAACCCAGGCAGGGCCTGTGTGTGCAGATTCTTCTTGGCCTCTCTCGGCGATACTCCTTCCCCCAGGGTAGGGGGCAGGACCCTTCTGAAATGGGTGCTGTGTGAGCCACCATCAGACAAAGTAGGGCACAGAATTTCTTTATGGAAAGGCAGGGAAAGATTAGAGTCCTAATCGGGTGAAAGGAGAGCAGGAGGGAGAGAGAGAGAGACTCCTTATTGTTTTTTGAGACAGAGTCTCTGTCACCCAGGCTGGAGTGCAATGGTTTTGTTTCGGCTCTCTACAACCTCTGTCTCCCAGGTTCAGGTGGTTCTCCCACCTCAACCTCCCGAGTAGCTGAGACTACAGGTGTGCACACCACACCCAGCTAATTTTTGTATTTATAGTAGAGATGGGGTTTCACTGTGTTGGCCAGGCTGGTCTCGATCTCCTGACCTCGCGATTGACCCACCTCAGTCTCCCAAAGTGCTGGGATTACAGGTGTGAGCCACTGTACCAGGCCTGAGGCTTGCTATTGAGGCCTAAAGTGCCCTAACATTACAGCAAGAGCTAGGGGAGTTATGAGCCAGCCATTGTGCAGGAAACACGGGCTGAATTTGTGGAGATAAATATAGGACATTCTAGAGTTATATTATCTGACCTCTACCTCCCAAGAATCCTGACAGGGAGGAGGTACTGTCCCTACTTTTCACTTGGGGAAGCAGGCTCAGGGGAATCTAGCAACCCAAAGCATCCTTTAGTAGAAAGCAGGCATTTGGACCAGGGCCGTGACAGTGTTTGGGTGTGGGAACAGGAGTGCCAGGTGGCAGACTGGAGGTCCCACACTTGGGGTCACAGTCAGCCCTCCTGTCTGCAATCCCACTGGCCCTTTGCACTTGGAGGTGCTAAGAGGGTCTCAGCCCTGTATTGTGGGGTGCAGTGCAGGGGATCTGGGGAGCACAGGGACTCCTCGCGGTAGAGTATGGTGCTTGCGGGTCCTAACGGAGAGGGTGAGGGAAGAGGAGGCTCCTTTGGCAGGTTGTTCCCCTTCTCCCCAACTCCCTCATCCCTTCCTTCTGCGGCGCCTTTGAGCTTCCTGTGGCCCTCCCCAGCCACCGTTCCCTCCAGGACAGTCCTGGCATGATGGGTGTGATGCCACTGGGCCAAAGGGGCCCTGGGCTCCTGAATCTCTGTGGCTCCCAAACAGATCCTTGTGACCTGAAGGGCTGGCAGGGATTTGTGCAGTGGGGTCCCCAAGAATGAGCCTCAGCCCAGAGTTGCTGTGCCAGGATGAACCTGGCTGGTTTTATTTTGTCTTTATGGAGATGTGGGCCCATTTATTCTTTTATCATCAATTACTTAATGTTAATTTGGCTGTAAAACCACACACCAGCCAAAAATGGAATTTCATAATTTTGTTACCCTCAAAGTGGGGAAGCTTATTTTCTACTTCTTAAATTACTGTGAAATCGATTTTTAAATGCCAAGATGGAAAGCTTATGTTATTAAAATGGCATATATTACACATCATTTGTTTTATTATGTCATTTATTATTGTTCTTTGTAATTTTACATTCATAGCCCCAGGTAATAGAGATCCCATTAGGCAGAACATTCTGGAGTGGGAGGATCTTTTAGAAAGTTAGTTTTAGATGAGAGCACTAGCAAAGCACAATAAATAGAGGGGCAAGAGAACTAAGAAAGAATCAAATTGCTATACCGGCAAGGTGGCTCACGCCTGTAACCCCAGCACTTTGGGAGGCTGAGGCAGGCAGATCACCTGAGGTTGGGAGTTCAAGACCAGCCTCACCAATGTGGAGAAACCGAGTCTCTACTAAAACTAGCCAGGCATGGTGGCGCATGCCTGTAATCCCAGCTACTTGGGAGGCTGAGGCAGGAGAATCGCTTGAAACTGGGAGGTGGAGGTTGCAGTGAGCAGAGATCGTGCCATTGCACTCTAGCCTGGGCAACAAGAGTGAGACTGTGTCTCAAAATAAATAAATAAATAAATAAAATTGCTCATTAGAACCTTGTAGAAAATCTTACACAAAATTCTCCCAAGTATCATAAACATTAGGTACTAAGAACATATGCCTCTGCCCCACCATGCACAAGGGTTTTTTTTTTTTTAATGCTCAGGTTTTTGAAATCTAGTTTTTGAAGTTTAACTTTTTCAATTTTTAAGTTATCTCTGGGGAGAAATTCTTCAAAAGTTAGTATTGCCAGAGCAGGGAAACCAAAGTATATACAATTAAAGTAATAAAGGAAAGAGTCAGCAGTAGCACCCCTTGCTGAAGAATCACTTATTATCTGTATATTCTATTTTCCTAAAGGAGTTGAAGCAATTGAATAAGTCAGTAGGCATTCACTGTGCACCTTGGGTCAGAGCTGGGCTGGAGGAATCCTGGGATTTTAGGAACGTTGTTGCGGGTTCCTGACGCTAGAGGCTGGCCTGGCGGGCAGAGGGACCTGGAGACACAGAGACAGTCCTATCCCAGCAGACTCAGAGGAGGGGAGAGAATCACACCAACCCCCTTAGAGGACAGTTAGGACAGAACTTCATGCAGGTGAATGAGAGATGGGACATTCACATCCTGCTGGTGTTGCAATCACCGTTTGTCAGTTTCTTCTAAAATTTCAGGCATAAGTATTTTATGACCTGAAAGTTCCACTACTAGGTGTTTGCCCAAGAGAAATTAAAACATCTCCACAAAGAGTCGTACATGAATGTCGTAGCGTCCTCATTCCTAGCGTCCAAATATGAGAAACAAACCAAATGTCCATCAACAGATGACGGTATATCCAGTCAATGGAATGGAATACTCCTTAGCAGTCAGAATAAAACACACACACACACACACACACACACACACACACACACACACACACATCACATGGGTCTCAAAAACAGAAAACAGTGCATATGGTATGATTCCATGTGGAGTTTTAGAAGAGGAAATACTGGTCTATAGTGATTAGGCAGCTGTTTGGGGTTGTCTAGAGCCAGGGGTGCAAGTGCAGGTGGGAACTTTTAGGCGTGATGGAAATCTCTGTAGCTTGAATGTGGTCTTGGCTACATAGGTATATACATTTGTGAAACTTTATCAAATTATACACTTTAAGTGGATACAGATTATACACTTTAAAGCAGCAGTTCCCAACCTTTTTGGCAACAGGGACCAGTTTTGTGGAAGATCATTTTTCCATAGACCAGGGAGGGGGGATTTTTTTCAGGATGATTCAAGCACATTACATTTATTGTGCACTTTATTTCTATGTTTATTACATTGTAATATATAATGAATTAATTACGTAACTCACCGTAATGTAGAATCAGTTGGGAGCTGTGGGCTTGTTTTCACGCAACTAGATTATCCTATCTGGGGGTGACGGAAGATGGTGACAGATATCAGGCATTAGATTCTCATAAAGAGTGTGCAACCAATCAAACACCGCATGTTCTCACTCATAGGCGGGTGTTGAACAATGCGAACACATGGACACAGGGAGGGGGAGTATTACACACTGGGGTCTGTCGGGGGAAAAAGGGGAGGGACAGTGGGGGGGTGGGGAGTTGGGGGAGGGATAGCATGGGGAGAAATGCCAGATAGAGGTGATGGGGAGGAAGGCAGCAAATCACACTGCCGTGTGTGTACCTATGCAACAATCTTCCATGTTCTTCACATGTACCCCCAAACCTAAAATGCAATAAAAAAAAAGAGTGTGCAACCTAGATCCCTCACATGCGCAGCTCACACTAGGGTTCACACTCCTATGAGAATCTAATGCTACCGCTGCTCTGACAGGAGGCGGAGCTCAGGTAGTAATTCGGGTAATGGGGGAGTGACTGTAAATACAGGTGGGTCTTCACTGCCTCTCACCTCCTGCTGCGTGGTCCAGTTCCTAACAGGCTGGGGGTTGGGGACCCCTGCTTTAAAGTATACCTCAATACCACCACGGCACACATTTACCTGTGTGACAAACCTGCACATCCTGCACATTTACCCCACATCTTAAAAGCTGAAAAAAAAAAGTAGTGGCTTTTAAAAAATACAAAGAACCCTTCCAATGTTCTTACACATGGATGCTAATACTTGCCCATCACAAAAGTGCAGAAGGTGAGTGGACAGTGTTTGCATTCTAATGAAAATTTAAAAACCAATCTATACAGTTACGTGGATGGAAAGACATTTCTTCTTCAAGCTCAGAGGAGTGAGAGGGAAGTGAGGGGTCAGATCAGTCGTGAACATGCCAGGGGCCCCCAGTTGCACTGCCATGTGACTTCAACTGCATGAAAGACCCTGGGCCCAGAGCACCCAGACTCAAGCAAAATAAGTGAGCGTGGTTGTTTCAAACCACTGTTTTGGAGTGCGTTACGGGACAGCATGAGATAACTGAGACAATCAGATGAGATGTTTGCTTTCAGCAAGGACAAGGTTCCTCTTGACTAAGATGGGGAGACTCAGGAGGCCTGGGCTTGAGTCTCAGTTACACCGTATGCACCTGTTCTTTCTCTGGGTGTGTCCAGAGCCCTGGATCACTTCCCTGGCTGTGATCAGAGGACCCTCTGGGTGAGGTTGCCCAGCTGCATTGCCAGGTCCAGCTGAGAGTCTGTCACTTCATGGCCAGACCAGGGCCTAGGAGCCCATTCAGGAGTTTCCCTGACTCTGCAGGTGTAAAGGCTCTCAGATTTGCCGGTGACGCACCGGTGCCGCTCTATGTGCAGGGAGGGGGTGCTGACACCTCGTGGATAAAACTGTGACCCACGAGAGACTGGAACTGAATGTTTATTCTCCCCTGTAGTCAGACTCTCCAGCAGTACTGCCATGCACACATCTCTGACGATGGTTCTAACCAGTTGTGCACTGATCCACCTGGTGCCAGCTTAGTGACTCCTTCCCTCCATCCCTGCCTCACTTCTGGTTCCCAGAGACTGTACTCTCCGGTTGCCTCCCACACTGTATTCCTGGGAACCCAAGCTTAGAGAATTGCCTGTTGGATGTTTAATTGGAAATGTCAATTGTACGGCTTGGAATTCATCCTGGAAGTCTGGGCTAGAAGTACACACTTGGGAGCCTTCAGCATATGGATGGAATTCAAGCCATGACACTGGATGAGACGACTACTGAGGGTCTGAGTATAGATTTAAAAATAGAAGAAGCCTGGGCGTGGTGGCTCACGCCTGTAATCCCAGCACTTTGGGAGACCGAGGTGGGTGGATCACGAGGTCAGGAGTTCAAGACCAGCCTGGCCAATGTAGTGAAACCCCAATCTTTACTAAAAATACAAAAAATTAACAGGGCGTGGTGGCGGGCGCCTGTAATCCCAAATACTTGGGAGGCTGAGGCAGCAGAATTACTTGAACCTGGGAGGCAGAGGTTGCAGTGAGCTGAGGTCATGCCATTGCACTCCAGCCCAGGTGACAATGCGAGACTCTGTCTCAAAAAATAAAAAAAAAGAAGAGGCCTGAGGACTGAGTCATGGAGCACATTGTTTAGGGGCCCTGGAGGTAAGGAGGTGTGCCCATGGAGGTGGGAGGAGAGCTGAGAGCATTACTCAAGTGAAAACATGTCACAGGGAGGAGTCAGTGATTGGCTGTGACCATGCCGTGGATGGCACCTGACCTTTCACAGTGTGGACATAGTGAAGTGGCAGCCTCACTGGTTTCGACAGCTTGGGTGGAGAGGCCAAGGTCACCAGCAAACTGGAAGAGAGCAAAGACAAACAATGAGGATGGGATTTTCTTTAGAAAGTTTTGCTATATGGGGAAACAAGAAGATCTGTGCTACTCTCTTTTTTCTTTTGATAATCCGTTTTTCCTATCTGTATGTTTCTAAGGTTTTTCTCGTTGCTCTTCAATTCAGGAATTTCATCAGCCTGTAGCTAAGTGTTGGTTTGCTCGGGCTGTTGTAACAAAATGCCACAGCCTGGGTGGTTTAAACAAGGAGGTCTATTTTCTCTCTTCTGAAGGCTGGAAGTCTGAAGTTTCGGGGAGCGAGGAATCCCTAGGACAACAACCCATCCCATATCTCACAGAGGGGCCTCCTTGGCCAGCGCCTCACCACAAGGCAGTGGGAAGATGAGAAACCAGGGTCTCACCTCATCTCTTTCTGATCCTTCATTTGTGGACTCCCCCAGTGAAACCTACTTTTTTTTTTTTTTTTTTTTTTTTTTTGAGACGGAGTCTTGCTCTGTTGCCCAGGCTGGATTGCAGTGGCACCATCTCGGCTCACTGCAACCTCCACCTCCCAGGTTCAAGTGATTCTCCTGCCTCAGCCTCCGAGTAGCTGAGATTACAGGGGCACATCACCAGGTCCAACTAATTTTTGTTTTTTAGTAGAGAAGGGGTTTTACCATGTTGGCCAGGCTGGTCTCAAATTCCTGACCTCAGGTGATCCACCCACCTTGGCTTCCCAAAGTACTGGGATTACAGGCATGAGCCACTGCACCTTGTCCTATTTCTTAACTCATACCCTATGATGACCCTGACAAGAAGAGGACTTTAAGACTGAAATGTTATGTTTTAGGTTTTCACATTGGGTTGCTAGCTTAGTTATATGGATATTACTGTTTTCTTTTGGTCCAAATTGTTGTCTTTGAAGACTCTTAAGAACTGAAGCATAGGGCAGGTACAGTGGCTCACTCCTGTAATCCTAGCATTTTGGGAGGCTGAGGTGGGTGGATCACGAGGTCAGGAGTTCAAGACCAGCCTGGCCAAGATGGTGAAACCCTATCTCTACCAAAAATACAAAAATTAGCCAGGCGAGGTGGCAGGCACCTGTAATCCCAGCTATTTGGGAGGCTGAGACAGGAGAATCGCTTGAACCTGGAGGGTGGAGATTGCAGTGAGCCGAGTTTGCGCCACTGCACTCCAGCCTGGGCAACAGAGTGAGACTTTGTCTCAAAAATAAATAAATAAATAAAATAACTGAAGCACAACACTTCCAACAGGACTCTGAGTAGTGGTGTTGCCACAGGCAGTCTATGCCTGACAAACCTTTCCTTTGGCGGGAGTGTGAGGAAATGGAGACTTTCATTCCCAGAAGGGAGAGCTGTACATCGGTACAACCTCTTTGGAGAGAAAGTGGACAGCATCAACATGTTTAAGAATCGCGTACTCCATGTCCTACAATTCCCTTTTTCAGTATAACCCTGATGAAATCTTCCACCTGTGACAAGGGAACAGGCATACAGAAGTTTGAACAGCAGTGTTGGTGTGGACTCTAGGGCTCTTCCTCACGTGGACACTGAGCTGATTCTTTATCTCCTTCAGGCCTTTGCTCAAAAATTCCTTCTCAGTGGTGTCTGCCCTGATCCCTCTTCCCATTTGAAATGGGAGCCTGTTTTCCTCTGCATATACCCACACCATCCAGACTCCTCTTTTTCTGCCCATAACACTTAGCAGCTTCCACACACTACTGAAGTATTCACTCATGCTTATTATGTGTGTCCTCCTCATCCTCTGTATTAGTCCATTTTCACACTGCTATAAAGAACTACCTGAGACTGGGTAATTTATGCAGAAAAAGGTTTATGACTCACAGCTCTGCATGCTGGGGAGACTTCAGGAAACTTACAATCATGGTGGAAGACAGAGAGGAAGCAAAACCCATCTTCCATGGCAGCAGGAGAGAGAGCACATGGGGAAAATTGCCACTTTTAAACCATCAGATCTCCTGAGAACTCACTATCATGAGAACAACATGGGGGGAAACCACACCCATGATCCAATCACCTCCCACCAGGTCCCTCTCTCGACATGCGGGGGATTACAATTCAAGGTGAGATATGACAACACAGAGCCAAAGCTTATCATCCCCTGCCCAAAATAGAACGCGAATTATAAATATACAGATGGATAATGGCTAGACCATATATGAAAATAGAATTCTGAGCTGGGTGTGGTGGTGTGCACCTGTAGTCCCAGCTGCTCTGGAGACTGAGGCAGGGAGCTATGACCATGACTGGGATGAGCCACTGCACTCCAGCCTGGGCAACATAGCAAGACCCTGAGTCTAAATTAATTAATTAATTTTTAAAAACTAAAAATAGCACTTGGACTCACAACCTGCAGCAACCTGCCCAGAAAAACCAACCTCATACCCACAATAAACAACCCAGGAAGGCAGCCTGCTGTCAGTCAGCCTGATAGGAAGTCACACTGCTCTCTCTGGCAACAATCCAGGAAGATAAACAATAACTTCTGTAATAATCAGGCCCAAATGGCCAGGGCATGATTAATCACTGACAGCTTCTCTAATTTTTGCCCCCACTTCCAACTTAAAACCCAGCAGAGAAAGCCAAATGTATTCCCCTAACCAATCCCATTGGATCCCTGCTTCTAGTTAGCCACCTCCAACTTCCTGAGGCCCAGAGCCTCCACCAGGGCCCACTGAAATCTTCCCCCCTCCTCCACTGCGGAGCTGCCCCATGCCTCTGCCCGCCTTTGATTTCTGCCAAATGCAAGTGATGGTGCTGACTTCCTTGCTAGAGCAAGGTGTGTATAAACAGCCTTTGCCAGCTTTCACTTGGTTGCCCTTGGTTTATTTCCGCACTACACAAGGGCAGAGGTTTCTACCTGATCGTTTTCCCCACTGACATAACCCCTAGAACATTGCCCAGCACCTAGTAGGAGTTCAGTGATGATGAATGAATGACTAACAGAAAACGAGAATTTCAATGTCTAACTTTAGGAGAATGGATGGATGGAGAATTTATGGCTTATTCATACTATGGAAATCGCTACATGCTACAGCCATTAAAATGAATGAACTAGATCTCAAAATATTAAAATGAATGACTCTCAAAACTGTAATGTTGGCAAAAAAAGCAATTTATAGGGGATGCATGCAATATAACACCATTTATACAAATGTTAAGACCTCAACGCATCATGGAAACCTACACATATAGTAAAAGTGAAATCCATGCCCAGGAATGACCCCCACCAACTTCATCAGGGTGGTTGCTCCTAGAGGCTGAGGAAGGAAATGTCAAGGGTGGGGCATCTGGAGAAGGAACTTTACATCTACATATATATTTTTCTTTATAAGAAATACGATAGGCTGGCCATGGTGGCTCACACCTGTAATCCCAGCACTTTGGGAGGCCAAAGCCAGCAGATAACCTGAGGTCAGGAGTTTGAGACCAGCCTGACCAACCTACCTCCACTAAAAATACAAAAATTAGCTGGGTGTAGTGGTTGGTGCCTATAATCCCAGCTACTCAGGAGGCTGAGGCAGGAGAATTGCTTGAACCCAGGAGGCAGCGGTTACAGTGAGCTGAGATCATGCCAGCCTGGGTGGCAGAGCAAGACTCCATCTCAAAAAAAAAAAAAAAGAAAAGAAAAAGAAATAAGATGAAAAGTTATGAGAAATTATTAGTATTTGTTAAATCTGGTGATGAGTACCTGTGAAATTATTTATTGTACTTCTCAGTATATTTGACATACTTTGAAATTCAAAAATAATATAATAATGAAGTAATGACTCAAAATTCAGATTAAAATGTGGATGCCATGTGGTGATGGCAAGGGGATGGTGGTGTCGGGGACAACACTGCAGGGCTGAGAGGGTGCTGCCGTTAATGTCCCCATGTCTGCCTCCTCATCACCTCCCCAACCCTAGCCCCAGTGACTCAAATTTGTCTCTGACAAAACCCTTCTGAATGGTTTTGTTGGCAGAATTCCCAAGCAATTCCTTCTGTTTCCACTGCAGCCACCTCCCTAACCAGGCCCTTGGCCCTTGCAGAGAGTGTGAAAACCTGGAAAGAGCTCGAAGAAGGGCGAAACTTCATAGGGCTGGAGGCGAGCCTGGCTGGCTGGGGCCTCCAGGAGGCTTTTTCCCTCCGTGCAGGCCTGGCCTGGGCTCAGGTCTGATCTTGGCCTTGGGAGATTGATGGGCACACGCCCAGTGACTCAAGAGGCCCAAAGCAGCCCACAGGACTGAAGCATGTTGTGGAACACACACATACTTGCACACATACATGAGTGCACATGTGCTGCAGTAAACATGTACGCTCATACACGTGTACTCATACACGTGTACTCACACACACACCATGTGATTCCACTTATGGCATTCTGGAAGAGGCAGAATTTAAGGTCCCAGAACAGATGAGAGGTTGCTGGGGGCTGGGTTGGGGGAGGGCTTGGCTTTAGGGGTAGGGGTGGACATGAAGGAACTTTCCAAGGTGATGGAAATGTTCTAGATCGGCCAGGCACGGTGGCTCACGCCTGTAATCCAAACACTTTGGGAGGCCGAGGCGGGTGGATCACCTAAGGTCAAGAAATGGAGACCATCTTGGCCAACATGGTGAAATCCTGTCTCTACTAAAAATACAAAAATTATCTGGGCGTGTTGGTATGCACCTGTAGTCTCAGCTACTTGGGAGGCTGAGGCAGGAGAATCGCTTGAACCCGGCAGGTAGATGTTGCAGTGAGCCGAGATTGCACCACTGCACTCCAGCCTGGGCAACAGAGCGAGACTCTGTCTCAAAAAAAAAAAAACAGAAATTTCTAGATCTCTGCATACTGTGGTGGTAGCTACATGATTGGACACATTTCCTCAAGACTCATCCAACTGTACACCCGCAAGGAGTGAATTGTATGATATGCAAATTATCCCTCAATAAGTCTGATTTAAAGACACCAATTTTTCTAACTGTGTAAAGGTGCACTCTGTGCTCTCCTGTGAAACCCACCCAGTTATCTTTCTGTGCGTTTCCACGTCCAGGGTTTCTCGTGGGCATGAGCATTCTTGCCTACATTTATTGCAGTCACGTACCGCATACATAATGATGTTGAAGCCGGTGGTGGAGCACTGTGCTACAGCCGGCCCGGAAGATTGCAATGGAGCTGAAGAACTCCTATCTCCTAGCGACGTCGTGGTCATCGTGATGTCTGAGCACATGTTACTCATGTGTTTGTGGTGATGCTGAAGAAAACGGTGCTGCGCTGCCAGTTGTATAAACGTCCAGCATACACAATTATGTACAATACATAATACTTGAGAATGATAACAAACGGCTTTGTTACCGATTTATATACTGACTATACTCTGATTTTTATTGTTATTTTAGATTGTACTCCTTCTACATCTTAAAACAAATGTTAACTGTAAAACAGCTTCAGGCAGGTGCTTCAGGAGGCATTCCAGAGGCATTGTTATCACAGGAGATGCTGACAGCTCCAGGCGTGTTATTGCCCCGAAGATTTTCCAGAGGGACAAGATTCGGAGCTTGCAGACAGTGATATTGATGATCTTGACCCTGTGGAGGCCTAGGTTAATGTGTGTGTGTCTTGGCTTTGAACAAAAAGTTTAAAAAGTGAAAAATAAAAATAAACAATTTTATAAATAGAGGCCTATAGAATAAGGATATAAACAAAGAAAATATTTTTGGGCAGCTGTACCATGTGTTTTGTTTTAAGCTGTGTTATTACAAAAGAGTCAAAATGCTTAAAAAATTAAAGCATATGAAGTAAATAAGTGACAGTAAGCTAAGGTTATTTACTTATTTTTTGAGATGGAGTCTTGCTGTTGTCTAGGCTGAAGTGTATGGTGGAGACATCTCGGCTCACTGCAGCCTCCGCCTCCTGGTTCAAGCGATTCTCTTGCCTCAGCCTCTCGAGTAGCTGGGATTACAGGCGCGCACAACCACGCTCAGCAAATTTTTTGTCTTTTTAGTAGAAATGGGGTTTCGCATGTTGGCCAGGCTGGTCTTGAACTGCTGACCTCAGGTGATCCACCTGCATCAGCCTCCCAAAGTGCTGGGGTTACAGGCGTTAGCCACCACACCAGGCCTAATTTTTTTTATTATTGAAGAAAGAAAAATATCTTTATAAATTGAGTGTCACCTATGTGTACAGTGTTTATAACATCTGCAGTAGTGTACGGTAATGTCCTAGGTCCTCACATTCACTCACTGACTCACCCAGAGCAACTTCCAGACCTGCAAGCTCCTTTCCTTCTAGGTTCCCTATACAGCTGTACAATTTTTCATCTTTTATATAGTATTTTTACTGTACTTTTTCTATGTTTGGACAGGTTTAGATGCACAAATACTTGCCCTCGTGTTCCAATTGCCTGCAGTATTCAGGACAGTCACATGCTGTGCACTTTGTAGACTGGGAGCAATAGGCCACACCATGCCGCCTAGGTGTGCAGCAGACTGTCCAGCTAAGTCTGTGCAAGCCCATTGCACTTCATGACGTTCACACGATGACAAAATCACCTAACAACACATTTCTCAGAATGTGTTTCCATTGCTAAGTAATGCGTGACTAGACTTGTTTGAAACATCTATGGTCGCTGGTCAGGGTGGGTGGAGAGTAGGAGGACATGAAGGCAAACAGAGGCGGGTGGCGGGGAGCAAGAGGAGGGGAGCAGGCGCGGGGGAAGCTTCCTTCTTAGAGCGGATCATGCCTTATTCCATCCATTCTTTCTTTCCAATCCAGGCTCCTGGTGCCTGCTTCTGCTCCCCTAGCCTAACTTTTTTTTCCCCAAGATGTTCTTCTGCAGTTGTCATCCCTGGTGAAACTTAAGGACAAAAAGCGGAGGGGACGTCAGTCCTGGGCATGGGTCTTCTTTGAGATCTGTGGTTCCATGGTGGTAACCATAGGTTGTGCTTTACAGAAGTTCTTTACTTCTGATCTTGACCCTGTGGAGGCCTAGGCTAATGCGTGTGTGTCTTAGCTTTGAACAAAAAGTTTAAAAAGTAAAAAATTTCAGCATCAAGTGAAATAAATTCCGTAACACTGGTGTATTAGTCGAGGCTCTCCAGAGAGACAGAACCAATAGAATATAGATATATAGGCAGATAGATAGATAGATAGATGATAATAGAGGAGAGGGAGTTTATTAGGGAAATTGGCTCACGTGATTATGGAGGCTAAGAAGTCCCACCACAGGCTGTAAGGTCAAGATCCTGGGATCCTGGTAGCATGGCTCAGCCCAAGTCCCAAGGCCTAAGAACGAGGGAAGCCAAGGGTGTAACTCTCAATCCGAGGCCAAAGGTCTCAGAACCCAAGGGATCATTACTGTTAGGTCCTGGAGCCCAAAGGCTGGGGATTCTGGAGTTGTTGTTCAAGGACAGGAGAGGAGGAGTGTGTCCCAATGCCAGCAGCTAGGTGAACACAGTCTCCCTTTCTCTGTTTTTCTTCTTTCTGAGACCCCAGCCGATTGCACTGTGTCCTTCCACACTGAAGGCACAGCTTGCCCACCTAGTCCACACAAAATCACACTCTAGCCTCCTCTGGAAACACCCTCACAGACACACCTGAAAACAATGTGCCACCAGGCTTCTAGATATTCCTTAATCCAGTCATGCTGACACCTGACATTAACTGTTGTGACTGGTATTGTCCTTTGGCTCTGCTACTTAACTTTTGCTGACTGGATATGTATGAAATGGCACTTCATTTAGATTTTTAAATTTACATTTTTAATTTGGCGTTAATTTGTGTTTTCCTGATTCCTGGAGCAGTCAAACACCTTTTCACAGTTTCTGGTCATCGGGGGTGTTTCTCCATGAATTGAGTCTTCCCATGAATTGAGTGTTTTCTGGCCATTTCTGTTGGTATTTGCTCTTTACATCTTCTGAATACTAATCCTTAGCTGGCCAGATGAATTGAAAATATCTCTTCTAGTATATTGCTCAACTTTTGACTTTCTTTAGAATATCTGTCTTAAAAATCTTTTTTTTTTTTTTTTTTTTTGAGATAGAGTTTCGCTCTGTCAGTTGGACTGGAGTGCAGTGGCGTGATCTCGGCTCACTGCAACCTCTGCCTCCCGTGTTCAAGTGATTCTCCTGCCTCGGCCTCCCAAGGAGCTGGGTTTACAGGCACGTGCCACCACGCCAGATGAATTTTTTGTATTTTTAGTAGAGACGGAGTTTCACCGTGTTAGCCAGGTTGGTTTCGATCTCCTGACCTCGTAATTCGCCTGCCTCAGCCTCCCAAAGTGCTAGGATTACAGGCTTGAGCCACCATGCCTGGCCTACAAAATCTTTTACATTTAACACAATAGAGTTTATCAGCTTTTACATGATGCCATGTGTCTTGTTCAACAATTCTTTCCCCATCCTGATGTCTCATAAATACCAGACAATATTTTCCTACAAAAATGTAAAGTTCACCTTTCACATTTAGGTATTTAATGTAGAATACATTATTTATCTACATGGTATGAAGCAGGAAAATAAAATGCACCTATTTTTTTATAGGATAGGCAATTGTCCAGCACCATTTATTAAAAGTTGATGTTTATGAATGTGATGCACTCCTGTGACATACCATCACAGTATGCATAACATAGGAAGAAGTCTGTTTGCAGACTATTTTCTCCATTGGTTGATTCTTCTAAACACATTTAAAAAACAAATGCTTCTTGGCTGGGCGCGGTGGCTCACGCCTGTAGTCCCAGCACTTTGGGAGGCCAAGACAGGTGGATCACTTGAGGCCTGGAGTTGGAGACCAGTCTGGCCAACATGGTGAAACCCTGTCTCTACTAAAAATACAAAAATTAGCCCGGCATGGTGGCACACACCTGTAATCCCAGTTACTCAGGAGGTTGAGGCAGAAGAATTGCTTAAAACCGGGAGGAAGAGATTGCAGTAAACCAAGATTATGGCCCTGAATTCCAGCCCAGGTGGCAGAGTGAGACTCTGTCTCAAAACAAACAAACACCGCCCCCCCCCACAAATGCTTCTTTAAAACCAATATATTCTATTTTTAATATTTTATATTTTATGCTTTATGCTGTCATGTGTGCAGATACATTAAATCAGGTTGAGAAATTACATTCTTGTATCACAATAGATGAGTCCTAATCTACTAACCTTATCATCTGGGTAGCAGAGCTGAATGCAGAAGGATGCAGTCTTTTTGTTGTGCCTCTGAATTGCTTGTAAGACCACATGATCAGTGTGTTTTCTCTCACTTTTGAGAATTATCTTAGGAGGAACTGGGATTCTTGAGGGTCACCCTCCTAGGAAACCACTCGGTAAATATTTGATTGATAGGCAGTTTCCATTTATCTATAAAATGAAATTACTCTTCGTATGTGAGACATGGTCCTGCAAGTCCTAAGAGAGTTCGTCACGCATCCTGTTATTTTTATTCTCTTTTTTTCTTTTTTTTGAGATGGAGTTTCACTCTTGTTGCCCAGGCTGGAGTGCCACGGCGTGATCTCGGCTCACCACAACCTCTGCCTCCCAGGTTCAAGCAATTCTCCTGTCTCAGCCTCCCGAGTAGCTTGGATTACAGGTGTGTGCCACCACGCCCGGCTAATTTTTGTATTTTTAGTAAAGACAGGGTTTCACCATGTTGACAAAGATGGTCTCGATCTCTTGACCTCGTGATCCACCTGCCTCAGTCTCCCAAAGTGCTGGGATTACAGGCATGAGCCACCGTGCCCGGCCCTGTTATTTTTCTTTTAGAACTTCCTAGCTTTTCTTGACCAGGCATCCCATCATAAAATTTAGCATTGCAAAGCTTCTGAATTGTTGGGTAATGAATCCAGTCTTCACATTTTACATGAGGGAATCATTGTGGTGAGGGGCAAGGCACATCTTGGATTAGTTCTATTGTGTGAAATAAGATGTACTTGAGAAATAATCACTCTATTTTTTCCTTTTTCTATTTGATATGTTTTGAGAATTAGTTGTGACAGTGTCTGTGGTGGGCAGAACCTTAGGTGATCTCCCCTGGGGTCTCCACGTCCAGATGTTCACACCTTTGTGTGACCCACCCCTACCTCGACTGTAGGTGAGACCTGTGGCTTGCTTAGACAGACACAATATGGCAAAGGTGATGGGCTGTCACTCTGGTGGTGAGGGTATATTAGACTAGACTCTGCTGCCAACTCACTCACTCTGGTCCCTTTCTCCCTGGCTGGCTTTGAAAAAGCAAGTTGCCGTGAGTCAGTCCCAGACACGCAATGACACAAACTTTGTTCACCACACAACCCCAGGGAGCTTTCACAACCAAGCCCTGGGGACATCATGATTTCAGCCTGAGAGACCCTGAACAGAGGCCCAGTTGAGCAATGCCTGGACTCTGACCCCCAGAACCTGAGAGATGATACATGCGTGTTGTCTTAAGCAGCAACAATATTTGCAGTAATTGTTATGCAGCAATAGAAAACTAATACATTGACTTACAGATGATTTCTGAAAGTCACTTTCCTAGCTAATGCATAAGTTGGTTGGAATGTTCCAACCAATTCCACCGGGTTTGTTTATCCAGATAAGAGATATGAGAATGTTTATAGTAACTCTTTCCCAGGGCCTGTAACATTAACTTGTAGTTGAAGGCTCACACGTGGTTCTAAAACATGCACTAGTTCCTACTTTCCCCTGCCTGCTTTATTTGTTCTCAAAGTCAGATGACTTGAGCTTGCAGCTCCAGCAGGGGAAGGGTCCTTGTCTTTCCAGGTCACTGCTGTATCCCCCAATAACCACTGAGGTCTGGATACATAGAAATATTGGTTTAGGAAATACTGGTTAAAGAACTAGGTAAATGAGCAAATAGTTGTGATCATATTCTTAATAGTGTTATAATTCTCTGTCTCAGACTCTAGGTAAGCGTTTTATGTACATTATCTCCCTCAGTCACTACAACAGCCCTGCTGGATAAGTGGGACCAGTTTCCTTGGACAAGTGGAGAACTGGGGTTCCCAGAGTTTATGACCACCAGAGGTCAAACAGAAATTCAGTGGCAGCACTGGAGATCGGACTTATTCTATTTAAAACACTTCTCTAATTTAAGTATATTTAAGAACACACACACACACACACACACACACACAAATATATATACACATACATTGACATATACATGCACCCAATATATATACAGCATATATTTCTATAAAAATACATATATTTGTACTATACATTTATAAATAAAATTTTATTTTGGTAAATAAAATTATATATACATGTAGCACAAGGATTCAAATTCCTCTCCGTCTACACTGATCTCGCTCGCGAGGGAGTGCGGTTTGGTCGCCCGGCTGCCCGAAGCTGTTTCCTTCCTGTGCGGTCCGCGCGGCGCCTCCGCGGGCTGTAGATGGCGCTCGTGTCCCGGCAGCGCCCGCTCCTCTGCGCCTTGGCAACGCCTGTGTTGACTCCCGGCGCCCTGGACTGGTGGGAGAGCGTATTTTCTCACAATTAATACAGATGGGTGGTCCCATTATGGCCGCTTCTTCATCTGTGAATTATTTCGTGTGAAGAGAAGTGCTTGCGCATGCTTAATTTCTAACCGCGATTCGGGGCTTCTGTGCTAACCCCCGGGAGAAAAGTGGGAAAAGCTGGGCGGCTTCTCGCGGGACTGCCCGCGCCTGGGGGAGCGGGGCGCCGGGGAAGGAGCGCGGGAGCGGAAGTCCCCTCTGAGCCTCTAAAGGACTCACGGTTACCTCGGTAATCTCGCAACTTCGGTTATTAGACCCTTTGCAAAGAGGAAACGGCCTCGGGTAGAACTATTCTAAAGAAAGAGAACGGCCGTCTGAGGCCAGCCCATCTCCACCTGGGGCACTAAAGGAGAGAAGACAGCAGAGATCTCTGCATGTCAGCTGCTCGTGCTTGTTCCTTTCCATCGTCAGCAGGAAGGACAAGCAAAGCGAAGGCGACATGCTGACACCTCGTTTTGGAGGGTGTGACCCGGGAACTGCGTGCTGTGGCCACGGCGCTGACGTCCCCAGCCCCGCGTGGGGCGGCAGGCAGTGGGACCCCCTCCCCCCGCCCCGTGCCTTGGAGGGGCCACGTGATGTATTGGGTGGGTGTGCAGGGGAAGGTGGGGGAAATGGTGTCGCAGGGGTCTTCGATGTTGTGAATAATTTATATGTCATCTTAAATAGCAAACTCTGGAAAAATATTAGATGAATGGGATCCAACTAAACATAAGCCTACACGGTGTGAAATGTGAGCTGTTGTATTTTACGTCCAGGCCAGCGTGAACAGATTTTAAGTCCGGCTTCTGTAGGGCTCCATGGCAAGGGGGCTGGTGGGGACACCCCAGGATAGACTCTTAATACATGGCTGAGGGTGCCCGGCTGCCTATCCCAGCGCTTCCGGTTCACTGCGGTTTGGCTGCCAGGAAGGCTAATGTCTGACACGCCCTCTTTTGGCATCACATAACTGAAACGAATCAGTTCTAGTAAATTTAGAAATTTACCAAGAGCTGGAGTCCCCTTTTCATTAAATCCATATGCTTGCGGGAAGCTGTTGGGGGTCATAATAAAACACTGAATGAGACAAACACTATGAAATTAATTACACTAATTTTTGCTGTAGTAAAACCACAAGCCTTCATTTGCCCAATGAAAAAATACATATTGAGGCAGAACTCTGCGATTGGCACATTAGGTATGAAATTAAAGGCCTGGGACCATGAAATCGTCCTTTAGTATCTGGGGCTAAAAAGATTTTTAACCATTTTTATGTGAGACCACAGATTATTTGTAATTGACTTACTTAAATAGTCTAACCGATATTGTTGAGGTAACTTTAAAGCCTTTTTGGTGAATGACTCATCCAGGATGCTTTGAATCTGGAAGATTCTGCCTCTAACAGACTTCCAACCACTTCTCCAGAACAGGTGGCTTAACACTCCCTTCTCCCACAGCCTATCCAGATGTTAACACACGACGCAGAAACCAGCACCCCTTTATCTAGCATACTGAAGGTAAGGACTGTGTTAACCAGAAGTCCGTTCAGACTTAGAAAGTGCTCAGTCCATGTGGATGGATTAAAATTTGAGATGAGCCCCTTCCATGAACACTCCCTTCGTGGAAGCCATCTTTCTCTCTCCTGGATTTTCCCTCTAGAGTCCCTTTCCACGAACACTCCCTTCGTGGAAGCCCGTGTTCCCCTCCTAAACTCCTTCTCTCTCTATTCCCTTCCACTCAGTGTGGAAGCTGCTTTCCTCTCCTGGATTCCATCTTTCTGGATTCTCTCACTCAGTGTGAAAGTTAGCTGTTTCTTTCTCTCTCTTTCTCCTGTTTCTCTCTCTCTAAATAAATCACTTTCTACAAACAAACAAAAAAAAAAAAAAGAAAGAAAAAAAAGAAAAAAAATTGAGATGAGTTTCCTAAGGTAGCCCAAAGGATAAATTGACCTCATTTCCTTCTACTCCTGTGCCTCCAGAGATCCTTCCTGCATGCTTATTAGGGTATGAGAAGAAATTACTTGTTAAAACACAAGAGTGGGACAGTAAAAAGATAGCATGTTTAAAACCTTTTATTCCTTTGCTTTTCTGGAAGCAGAGACTTGTAGGCTATTGTTTTATTGTTTGTCAAATATTTTGTAGGTGTGAAATTAATAACGAGCCAGGCAACTGTGCAAGATGCTGAGGATACAGCAATCAAATGCAGGGACTGTATCTTCTGGAGCTTACAGCCTCACAGGAGGACAGTCAATCAAACGAGCACAGAGGGGGGACATTTAGTGACAGAGGGTGCCTTCCCTAGACAGAGGTTTTTATGAGGAACAGCATCCTCATTGCACAAATATTGCAGTGCTGTTGACTGAGTCCCTCCTTTTCTTCTCTTGGCCCCACATTCTATTCAGGTGTGTGGAGAATCCCGTGCACAGGAACCTGTGCACAGGTGCTGTGCAACGCCTGGCCCAAGAAACTTTTTGGGTTCTAGGGAAGCACAGGAGGTAGACCAGGAGTCTGGAGTTAGAACCATGTTTCCTGAAAAGGAGCAGAAGTCATCCAGACAGAAAGTGGGAAGCATCTGCTGCAGGATTGGGACTGTCCCAGGCAAAGGTTCCTCCTTGGTGCAAGCAGGAAAGGTGTTGGAAGACCTGAAAGAAGCTGAGTATGTCTGGAATGCAGCACCCAAAAAGGGGAGCCTGGGGAAGAGGCAGGGAGACTGAGAAGGCCTTGATGAGAACAGGGCGAGGAGGTGGACTTTACCCTCAGCCAAGGGACGAGTCATCAAAGTGGTTGAAATACAAAAGTAACGCGGCCACACCTGTCAGAATGAATCAGATGGGGTATGGAGAATATGTTCTACGTGAAAACGTCCAGGAAAAATGCCACTGTCATGTCCCAGGTCTGTCTTATCTTAGGTTACCCAAATGGCTTGCTTTATATTTTTGCTTTGCCTTGTCTTTGTTTATAACTCAAATCCATTTAAAAAGTTGCAGCAGCTGCATCACTAGATGGTATAACCAGACGCAGTACCACGTCAGGGCCACGGTAACAGGGGCCCATAGGCTGAGCACCTTAAAAGGCAGAAATCTAATTTCTTACAGTCCTGGAGGCTGGAAGTCTGAGATCAAGCTATTAGCAGGGCTGGTTTCTTCTGGGGCCTCTCTCCTTGGCTTCCAGATGGCTGTCTTCTCAGAGTCTTCATATTGTACTCCTCTTTACCAATCTGTGTCCTAATTTCTTATAAGGACACCAGTCATATGGGATTAGGGCCCACCCTAATGACCTCATTGAAGCTTAATTACCTCTCTGCAGACCCTCTCCTCATACTGTCACAGTCGGAAGTATTGGAGAAAAGGACTTCAACATATGAGTTTTGGGGTGTTGTGGGAGATGCATTTCAGCCCATAACACTCTACTTAAGTAAAATGCTTTACCAAAATGTTACTGCAAAAGAATTTTGAAGCAAAGGAGCCAACAAATTTTCTCTTGAAACTTTGGGAGCTCAAGCAGTCCAATTTAATTAAGTTCATTCACTGCTAAGCAAATGCCTGTGCACACAATATACTCTAGAGAAAAGCCTATTGTCACTGCATCTATATAATTGAATCACTAAAGATGCTCCCTTGCCTCCCCCTAGCCATCAAGTCCTTTCATCTGTTTCCAATAAGGGAAGAAGAGAACTCCTCTGGGCATGTTTACATTTTATCTTTAAACAAAAATAAATGGAATTTGACATTGTAAAGCCAGGCCATGTTACATATCAATGTGAAATGAAACGTTTCTCGGGCCAGGTGTTACACAGCACCTGTGCACAGGTTCCCAGGATTCTCCACGCACCTGAATAGAACGTGGGGCCCAGAGAGGAAGGGGGAGGGACTCAGTCAACACCCCTGCAATCTTTGTGCAATAAGATGTTCCTTAAAAAACCTTTATTGCTTTTTACTGACTTTAAAAGTCACAGTTTTCCTTAAATACTTCTTTTTCCCAATTTCACTGTGACTTACATCATATTCTCTTACATAAAAATTACTCTCCAGACTGAAATTCTTCATTCTGACATCTGTCCAAAAATGTTTCTTCTGCAACTTGCAGTCGTAACTACTTGTTTTAATATCACCACCTCCTTCTTCCTGCTGTCACGTTTTTGCAGAAAAGGCAAGTGAAAAGAAAACATTCCTCCTGGAATCCCAGGAAATGCAGTATAATTCTCTGTCGAGTGATTTGCCATATTTATGTAACCAGTAGAAAACAAACACAGACATGTACTACAATCAGGAAACTCCAGTTTGCTCTATTTTTAAAACTTTGGTCTGCTTTCTTCAGAAAGAGAGTCAGCTGAAGTCAGAGTTGATAGATTCCTTATCAGCAAGGACATCCCCAGCAATGATCAGCCTAAAGACCTCCCATTCAAAAAGTTAGGGGACAAAAACTAGACTACAGGCCCAAGTTAGCATAGTCCACATTTTTGGGAGTTTATGGCCCTACCCTATAGCGCAGAAGTGGGAATGACAGAATTTACTATGATAGCTAGAGTAGTGTGGTGGGATAGGAAAAAAAAATCGCTGACAAAGAATGGCATTTTGGGGCAGAACTTTATAATCAACTTGTTATGTTCGAAGTGGAAGGTCTCTGTCTTGAAATCTTCATCAAGTATCCAGGGCTGATGTTTCCCTGAGATTTTCAATCTTTCTGATATGAGACCAGAGATTATTTGCAATTTAGTTACTGAATACTCTAAATGACTGGGTCATGGAGTCACTTGACATTTACTGTAAACCCAATGGGAATTTTGAGAGAGATCAGCGATTTTATTCTAAACATTTTCTGAAAGAACAAAAAACTTTAGCTAATATATAATAGTTTAGAAAAATAAGAAAAATGGAGATTTCTTTTCCTTAACAGAAGCAAAACATACTCTGGAGACTTCTACTTCTGGGGAAATGGAGTAGATGCACATTTACCTAGTCCTCCAATAAGTATAACTAAAAACCCTAGAAACTGTATATAAGATGAACATCAGAATACTTTGATTGGCAGACAGAAGAAAGCAGACTGTTTAGGGGCTTTGGGACCCAAGGAAGACTTGGTGATGAGTTCTTTTGCCTCTTATATCTTAGACTAGATACAGAAGAAACCAGCAGTCTGTAAAAACACCAATGTGCCCTGGAAAAAAAAAGTTCCAAAAAAAGGTCTGCTTCCCCTAGAGAGAGGATCAGGAAAGGGACAGCCTAGCAAGACAGAAAACTTTCAGACAGTAACTACTGTATTCAAACCAAATGCCACAGAAAAAACCGTGGCAGCGCTCTAGCACTTTCAGATGGCTGAGTGGGGACCCTTGACTTTCACCCTTGATAGGCCAATGGGATGCCCCCTGCTCCCTGCTGGGTGGCAGCAAGCCACCTTGTGTCTGGTGGCATCAGTGGATGTCACATAGGGAGCCTGTGCTTCTAACTTGACTCAAGGATAACAAGGTTCCTCCTCCTTTCAAGGGTGGTGTCAGAAGAGTAGAAAGTCAGGACCTTCTCTACCCATTAGCAGGAGAAAGGTCCCACCCCCAACAGTGTCAGTGGAGGCCTCCTACCAGCTGCAGCGGTATCGGCAGAGCTTAGTAGGGAGCTTGAACTCTCACCGCTTGTCCAGCGATCCAGCAGTAACAAGGCTTCCCCCTCCCAGGGTCCATGGAGGTCAAGTGGAGCACCCAGATTTCCACCCCATCTGGTGGTAACAAAGTGATACCCTTCTTCACCCACCAGAGTGGTCCCAGAAGAGGCCCACTAAAACACAGGTTTAAGTGAGATATGTCTTATAATCCCCACAAGATGCAGGTTTCAGTGAAAAGCCACTTGGCCTATGAGAACTTCATCTCAACTTGAATGAAAAAAGACAATAAACAGAGAACACCACCAAAATGGCAGAGATAGGAGAACTGTCTGACAAGGATTTTAAAGCAGCTGTCACCAAGTGCTCCAGCAAGCGTTCAAAGAGTCTCAGCAAAGATATGGATGATATAAAGAACCAAATGGAAATTTCAGAACTAAAACATACATACAATGCTTAAAAAATCTCAAAGAACGCACTCAACAAAATGGAGAGAAAAGAGGACAGAAAATTGAAAATAAAACAATAGAATTACTCAACCTCAATGACAGAGAAAATAACTGAAGCAGAAATGAACAGAGCCTCAAGACAGATGAAACCATAGCAAAAGATCTAACATTCATGTCATTTGAGTTCCCAAGAAGAAAAAGAGAACAGGACTGAAAAAGTATTCACAGAAATAATGGCTGAAAAATACCCATATTTAGATAAAAATCCATAAACCTACAGATTATTGAAACTGAGCAAACTCCAAAGACGATAAACCCAAAGAAATACACTGAAGGACACATCATAATTAAACTTCCAAAAATTAAAGACAAAAAATTTTGAAAATTTCCCTTTAGGGAAAAGACTATTTGAATGACAGTGGAGTTCTCATCAGAAACCAAGGAGGCCAGAGGAAGTGGCAAGACATTTTTCACCGTGCTGAAAGAAAACCTTTTAAATCCAGAATCTATATGCAGCAAAAATATCCTTCAGGAATGAATGTGGAATAAAGATAGCCTAGATGAAGGAAAATGGAGAGAGTTTGTTGCCAGCAGAGCTGACTGAAAGAATGGCTAATGGAAATTCCCTAAATGGAAAAGAAATAATAATATAAAGAATATTGAAACACTGAGAAGGAAGAAAAAAACATGCAGCAAAAATATAGCTAAAAACAATAGATTTTCCTTCTGTTTTCTAGATTATGTCTGATGGCTGAAACAAAAGTTGCAACACTTTAATGTGGTTCTCAATATATGCAGAGACATTATTTTAAATAATTATAAATGTGGCAAGTAAAGGGGTGTAAGGGGAAGTAAGTTTTCTTCACCTCACCTTAACTGGAACACTATCAACACCAGTAGACTTCAGTAAGTTGTGTATACCTAATGTAATGCCTGGAGCAGCCACTAAAAAAGCAACACAAAAAACACAGTAAAAAAAATCACTATAAGCAAATCAAATTGATTTATAAGGAAAGTTAAGTAACTCAAGGGAGACAGATAAAACAAATGAAAAAAGAAAAAACAAAAATAAAATGTCAGACTGAAGCCTTAATATATCAATAATTATATTAAATGTAAATATTCTAAATACACCAATAAAAACAGAGATTGACAGAACTAATTAGAAAACGACCCAACTATATGAAGTTTATTAAAACTCATTTCAAATATAATGATATACATAGGTTGAAAATAAAAGGACAGAAAAAATAAACCAAGAAAATATTAATCATAGGAGACTAAGACTGGCTATAGCAACATCAGATAAAGTGGAGTTTAGAGCAAAGAAAATTACCAGGGCTAGAAAGAAATATCACAGATGATAGAAGAGTTAATTCACAAAGAAACATGGCAATTCTAAATATGAATAAGCCAAACAGAGCTGCAAAATATGTAAAGAAAAAAATAGATAGAACTGTAAAGAAAAATAGATAATTTCTACATTTCTGGTTGGAGACCTCAACACTCCTCTCTCAACAATTGGAAAAACCCAGAAACTAGACAGAAAACAGCAAAGATACAGAACCAAACAAATGCCATCAACAAACAGCATCTAACTGACATTTACAGAAAGAGCACTCTACCCAGCAACAGCAGAATGCATTCTTTCCAAGAGCCCATGGAACCATGCTAAGCTAGACCATATCCTGGGCCATGAAGTAAACCTCAAGACATTTAAAACAATTAACATCATACAGAGCATGTTCTCTGAACATCACGGGATTAAACTATAAATAAACAATGGAAAGATACCTTTCTGTTAAAAGGTAAATTACCTTTAGGAGATGCATTCTCTTCAAATTAATTCTCTTCGAATTAATAGCCTGTAATCCCATGCTTGGAAGGCTGAGGCAGGAGAATTGCTTGAACCCAGGAGACAGAGGTTGCAGTGAGCTGGGATCCCACCACTACACTCCAGCCTGGGCGACAGAGCAAGACTCAGTCTTGGGGAAAAAATAAATAAATAAATAAAGTAAAATTCTTGAACGAATAATTTAAACTCTCACCACAAGAAACTAGAGAAAGAAGAGCAAAATAAATCTATGGCAAGCAGAAGCAAAGAAATAATAAAGATAAGAGCAGGAATCGGTGAAATTGTGAACAGAAAAACAGTAGAGAAAACCAATGAAACAAAAAGTCTGGTTCTTAGAAAACATCAATAAAATTGACAAATCTCTAACAAGACTAATAAAAAAAGAGAGAAGACACAAATGATTGATATCAGAAATGAAACAGAGGATCTGATAACAGATCCTGCAAACATCAGAAGGACAATAAAGAATACTATGAAAAACTGTACACACATAAATTTGACAACTTAGGTGAAATGAACCGATTTCTCAAAAAGTAAACTGCCACAATTCACCTACCATTAAATTGATAATTTAAATATCCATTTAACAATTAAGACAGTTGATTTTGGAATTTCAGACTCCCCCAAAAGTAATCTCTAGGCCCACATGATTTCACTGGAGAATTTTACCAACTGTTTAAAAAAGAGTTATCAGCAATTTTACAAAAATCTTCCCTAAAATGAAAGGGAGGAAATGCTTTCAACTCATTCTACGAAGCCAGTATTACCCTAATAGCACAATCAGACAAAGACAGTAAACAAACAATAGACCAATATCCTCATGAAGATGCAAAAATTCTTAACAAAAAATTAGCAAATAGAATTCACCACTATATAAAAATAATTATACACTATGTTCAAGGTATGTAAGGCTGGTTCAATATTTTAAAAATCAATCAATGTAATCCACTATATTTGTAGGCCGAAGAAGAAAAATCACCTGATTATATCAATTCGTGAAGAAAAGCACTTGAAAAATTTAACACTCATTTATGATTAAAACTTCTCAGAAAACTAGGAGTAGAGGGAAACTTCAATTTGATAAACAATATGTACAAAAAACCTACAGCCAAAATCATACATAGTGGAGAAAATTGGAACGGTTTTCTGCTATGACTGGGAACAAGGTGACAATGTCCACATTGTCACTGCTCTATTCAGCACAGTCCTGGAAGTTCTAGGGACTGTAAGAAGCAAGAAAAGGAAACACAAGTCATGTAGACACTAAAGAAAGATATAAAACTGCTTCTGCTTGCAGATGACATGATGATCTATGTAGAAAGTCCCAAGGAAAATGCAAAACCAAAAAACCCAAACTCTTAGAACTAATAAGTGAGTTTAACAAGACTACAGGATATAAAAGCAACTTTTAAAAAAAGTCAGTTTTATTTCTATATACTAGCAATAAACATGTGTAAAACAAAATTTAAAATACAATGCCAGTTATAGTCACTCAGAAAATAATGAAATACTTGGGCATAAATCAAAGAAAACACGTATGGGACATGTATGCTGAAAACTACAAAGTACTGGTTGAAAATCTGATGGGGGAGAGAATTTGGGTTCATGGATTGGAAGACTCAACATAGTGAAAATGTCAATTCTCTTCAAATTAATAGACAAATTTAGTACCATTCCTATCAAATTCTAGAAAATCTTTTTGTAGATATTGATAAGACTATTCTAAAAAGTTATATGAAAAAAACAAAGGAACTAGAATAACTAAAATCATTCTGGAAAAAAGAAAAAAGTGGAAGCAATCACTTTACCCAATTTCAAGACTTACTATGTGGTTTCAATAATCAACACTGTGGCACTGGCAGAGGGATAGACACATAGGACACCAGAATAGAATAGTGGACCTGCAAGTAGTTTCCCAAGTATGGCCAGTCGATTTTTGACAGAGTTGCAAAAATAATTTGATGGAGAAAGGGTGGGCTTTTCAACCTATAGTGCTGGAGCCATTGGATATCCACAGGCAAGAATGGAATGGAATGGAATAGAATAGAAAAGATCTAAACCTCATGCCTAATGCAGAGGTTTACTCAAAATGGATCACAGATTTAAAAATAAAACATTAAGCTTTTAGAAAAAACATAGAAGAAAAATATTTGGGTTCTAGCATTTGGTAAAGAGTTTTCAGTCATGCTATCAAAACATTCCATATAACCAGCTTAGAGAAGAATGTAAATGAGCTGAAAAACACAACATGAGAATTTCGTGAAGCATACACAAGTATCAATAGCTGAATTGACCAAGCAGAATAAAGAGTATCAGAGTTTGAAGACTATCTTGCTGAAATAAGGTAGGCAGACAAGATTAGACGCCCCCCCACGAAAAAAATAGTGAAAAGGAATGAACAAAACTTCTGAGAATTATGGGACTATGTAAAAAGATCGAACCTATGATTGATTGGAATACCTGAAAGAGACAGGGAGAATGGACCCAAGTTGGACAACAGACTTCAGGATATTATCCAGGAGAACCTCCCAACCTAGCAAGATAGGCCACCATTCAAATTCAGGAAATAAGGAGAAACGGAGAACACCACTAAGATACTCCACAAGAAGATCAACCCAAGACACATAATTATCAGATTCTCCAAGGTTGAAATGAAGAAAAAAATGTTAAGAGTACCCAGAGAGAAAGGCCAGGCCATCTACAAAGGGAAATCCATCAGACTAACAGTGGATCTCTCAGTAGAAACCCTACAAGCCACAAGAAAATGGGTGCCAATATTCAACAATCTTAAAGAAAAGAATTTTCAACCTAGAATTTCATATCCAGCCAAACTAAACCTTCATAAGTGAAAGAGAAATAAAATTGTTTTGTGAAAAGCAAATGGGGGAGGGATTTCATCACCACCACGTCTGCCTTGCTCCTGATGGGAGCACTAAACATGGAAAGGAAAAACCAGTACCAGTCACTGCAAAAACACCAAGATACAAAGACCAATGACACTATGAAGAAACTGAATCAACTAGTGGGCAACATAACCAGCTAGCATCATGATGACAGGATCAAACTCACACATAAGAATATTAACCTTAAATGTAAATGGGCTAAAATCCCCAATTAAAGGGCACAGACTAGCAAATTGGATAAAGAGTCAAGACCCATTGGTATGCTGTATTCAGGAGACACATCTCATGTGCAAAGACACACATTTAAAAATGTATGTCTCAACATAAAGAGATGGAGGAAAATTTACCAAGCAAATGAAAAGAAAAAAAAAAGGCAGGGGTAAGTTCTTAGCGACTTACAAAGAGACTTAGACTCCCAAACAATAATAGTGGGAGAGTTTAACACTCCACTGTCAATATCAGACAGATCAACAAGACGAAAAATTAACAAGGATATTCAGGACCTAAACTCAGCTCTGGATCAAGCCTACCTAATAGACATCTACAGAACTCTCTGCCCCAAATCAACAGAATATACAGTCTTCTCAGTGCCACATGTCACTTATTCTAAAATTGACTACATCATTGGAAGTAAAACACTCCTGAACAAATGCAAAATAACTGAAATCATAACAAATCACAGTGCAATCAAATTGGAACTCAGGTAAGAAAGTCACTCAAAACCACATAACTACATGGAAATTGAACAACCTGCTCCTGAATGACTCCTGGATAAAAAATGAAATTAAGGCAGAAATCAAGAAGTTCTTTGAAACCAATGAGAACAAAGAGACAATGTACCAGAATCTCTGGGACACAGCTAAAGCAGTGTTAAGAGGGAAATTTATAGCACAGAATACCCATATCAGAAAGCTAGAAAGATCTCAAATTGACACCCTAACATCACAATTAAAAGAACTAGAGAAGTAAGAGCAAACAAATCCCAAAGCTAGCAGAAGATAAGAAATAACTAAGATCAGAGCAGAACTGAAAGAGATAGAGCCATGAAAACCCTTCAGAAAAAAATCAATAAATCCAGGGGCTAGTTTTTTGAAAAAATTAATAAAATACATAGACTGCTAGCTATACTAACAAAGAATAAAAGAAAGAAGAATCAAATAGACACAATAAAAAATGATGGGATATCACCACTGACTCCACTAAATATAAACTACCATCAACAAATACTATAAACACCTCTACGCAAATAAACTAGAAAATCTAGGAGAAATGGATAAATTCCTGGACACATACACCCTCCCAAGACTAAACCAGGAAGACATCAAATCCCTGAATAGACCAGTAACAAGTTCTGAAATTGAGGCAGTAAATAATAGCTTACCAATCAAAAAAAAAGCCCAGGACCAGATGGATTCATAGCTAAATTCTACCAGAGGTATGGAGAAGAGCTGGTACCATTCCTTCTGAAATGATTCCAATCAGTTGAAAAGGAGGGACTCCTCCCTAACTCATTTTATGAGGCCAGCATCAACCTGATACAAAATCTGGCAGAGACACAACAAAAAAACTAAACTTCAGGCCAGTATCCCTGATGAACATTGATGCAAAAATCCTCAAAAATACTGGGAGGCCAAATCCAGCAGCACATCAAAACCTTACCCACCACAATCAAGTAGGTTTCATCCCTGGGATGCAAGACTGGTTCAACATATGCAAATCAATAAATGTAATACATCACATAAACAGAACCAACGACAAAAACCACATGATTATCTCAATAGATGCAGAAAAGGGCTTCAATAAAATTCAACATCCCTTCATGTTAAAAACTCTCAAACTAGGTATTGATGGACCATATCTCAAAATAATAACAACAATTTATGACAAACCCACAGCCAGTATTATACTGAATGGGCAAAAGCTGGAAGCATTCCCTTGGCAAACCTTCTGCACAGTAAAAGAAACTATCATCAGTGTGAACAGGCAACCTACAGAATGGGAGAAAATTTCTGCAATCTACCCATCTGACAAAGGTCTAATATCCAGAATCTACAAGGAGCTTAAACAAATTTACAAGAAAAAAACAACCTCATGAAAAAGTGGGCAAAGGATATGAAGAGACACGTCTCAAAAGAAGACATTTATGTGGCCAACAAACATATATAAAAAAAGCTCAACATCGCTGATCATTAGAGAAATACAAATCAAAATCACAATGTGATGCCATCTCATGCCAGTCTGAATGGCGATTAAAAAGTCAGGAAACAACAGATGCTGGTGAGGCTGTGAAGAAACAGGAATGCTTTTACACTGTTGGTGGGAGTATAAATTAGTTCAGCTGTTGTGGAAGACAGTGTGGCAATTCTTCAAGGATCTAGAACCAGAAATACCATTTGACCCAGTAATCCCATTACTGGGTATATACACAAAGGAATATAAATCATTCTACTATTAAGACACATGGACACGTATGTTTATTGCAGCACTATTTACAATAGCAAAGACATGGAACCAACCCAGATGCCTACTGATAATAGACTGGATAAAGAAAATGTGGTACATATACACCATGGAATAGTCTGAAGCCATAAAAAGGAATGAGATCATGTCCTTTGCAATGACCTGGATGAAGCTGGAAGCCATCATCTTTGGCAAACTAACACAGGAACAGAAAACCAACACCACATGTTCTCACTTATAATAGGAGTTGAACAATGAGAACACATGGACACAGGGGAGGGGAACAACACAGACTGAGGCCTGTCAGGGGATGGGGGGCAAGGGGGAGAGACAAATAGCTAATGCATGGGGGCTTAAAACCTAGATGACAGGTTGATAGGTGCAGCAGACCATCGTGGCAAACATATACCTATGTAACAAACCTGCACGTTCTGCACATGAATCCTGGAACTGAAAATAAATAAACAAACAAATAAACACATTCCATAAAAGCAAAAAGTTAATACATTGGACTTTACCAAAAGTTAAAACTTTTGTTCTGCAAAAGACCCTGCTAGGAACAAGGAAAGACAAGCTACAGCTTAGGAGAAAATATTTGCAAACCACATCTGACACAGCACTCATCTCATATCTAGAATAACAAAAAACTCTCAGAAATCAACATTAAAAGACAACAACCCAACTGGAAAATGGGCAAAAGGCAAGAAGAGGATATGCAGATGGAAAATGAGTGCTGGAAAAGATATTCAACATCAAACCGTATTGGGATATCACTATACATTTATTAGGTCAGCTAAACTTTAAAAATAGTGATAACCCTAAATGCTGGTGAAGAAGCAGAAAAACAGTATCTTTCATACATTGTTGGTGAGGAGGTAAAATGATACAGGCATTCTTAAGAGTCATTTGGCAATTTCTTAGAAAACTAAGTTTACATTAACCATACGATCTAGCCATTGATTTCCTGGACTTTTATCTCACTGAGATCAATGAAAACTTGTATCTGCACCAAACCTATAAATAATTGTTTATAGCAGCTTTATTTGTATTACCAAAAAGTGGAAACAATGACAGGATTCCTCAAGGGATGAATGGTTACGCAAACTAGGATACATTATACATGGAGTACTACTCAGCGATAAAAAAGAAAACAAGTTATTGATACATACACTATTTGGATGGGCCTCAAGAGCATTATGCTGAGCAAAAAAGTCACTATCAAAAGGGCAAACACTGCATGATTCGTATCTATATAAATATATATATATATTTTTGTTAATTCAAGAATGCTGTGTATATATATATACAATTTTGTTAAAAATTTAAGAATTAACGAAATTGTATAGCTAGACACACACACTTTCTTATTAATTCAAGAACTGAGTTAACAAAATTGTAGGGATAGGAAGCAGATTGGTGATTGCCAGGGATTAGGAATGATTGGGCGGGAATGGAGGTGGGTGTGACCAGGGAGATCTTTGTGGTGATGGAACACTTTTGTATCTTGATTGCAGTGGTACTTACTGAAATTTATACTAGTGATAAAATAACACAAAACTATAAGCACACTGTACAATGTCAAGGTCCTTGTTTCACTATTGTACTATAGTTATGTAAGATGTAAGTAACCATTGGGAGAAACTGGGGAAAAGTACCTGGGACTTCTATGTACTATCTTTGCAACTTCTTATCATCTATATATTTTTAAAAGCACCAACCCTAACGTAATGTAAAGTTACAACAATTAAAGCAACGTGGTAATGACAGAGACCAATGTATCAATGGAACAGAACAGACTCCAAAGTTCAAACAATTAAATATGGAAATTTCACATATAATAATAGCGGCATTTCAAATCCAGAAGTATGGATTATTTAATTGAGAAAATAGGCAAGCCAAAACAAAACAAGTTAGTCACATGTACAAATTCATAAATATGTCGTCACTCACGTAAATTCCAGAAGGTTTCAATAACTAAAATCTTAATTATCAAAGGCAGAAAACATGTATTATTTTTATAATATCCAGGTGGAAGGATACATGCTTTCTAAGCATGATACAGAATTCAGAAGCCTGAAGGAGAAGGATAACAGAGCTGATATTTAGAAATAGCACGTTGTTATTCTGGAAGCTGTACCTTAAATAAAGCAAGACCTATGACAAATTTGGAGGATATGTTTGGGACACAGTAATGAATAATACATAAAATATCTAATGAGAAAGAAAATAGATAAAAGAAAAGTAGACCAAAGAAATGAACAGAGAAATTAAAATGCCAAAGAAGTTCAGTGTTATCAAAAATCAATGGAATCGAGATATATTGAGACATTATAAAACATTTATCCCAGTGGCAATGATTTAAAATAACTCACCATACCTTGTGGTCCGAGGATGTGAGGGAACAGGCACTCATAGGAAGTTCATGGGTAGCGTTGGATGATGATTTGGTGATAGCTAGAAAAATTAATTAATTAATTAAGCTTCTATTATCTATACTAGCAATTGTACATGGGCGTGTGTCTATATACAGATACAACTATGTACACACACACACATACACATATATATTCACACATACTTATGTAATCGTAGAATATTTATAAAAGGATCCAGAAGAAATAATAAATCTTTCTAGAGAGAACTGTGGGATGGGGAATTTGGGGAGGATTATTTCTTTTCTTGAATATACTTTTAATCTTTATTGAAGTGATGTAAATATATTGCTTAAAATGTGAAATGGTACCACAAAGTTTAAAATTAAAACTGGCTTTAGATGTGGGTTAAAAGTCTCCAGGTGATGGCTCATGCCTGTAATCTCAGCACTTTGGGAGGCCAAGGCGGGCGAATCACCTGAGGTCAGGAGTTCGAGACCAGCCTTGCCAGAATGGTGAAACCCCATCTCTACTAAAAAAATACAAAAATTAGCTGGACATGGTGATGGGTGCCTATAATCCCAGCTACTCAGGAAACTGAGGCAGGAGAATCATTTGAACCTGGGAGGCGGAGGTTGCAGTGAGCCAAGATTGCACCATTGCACTCCAGCCTGGGTGACAAGAGCAAGCCTTGGTCTCACAAAAAAAAAATCTCCATTTAAAGATAATTTGAAAAGGGAGAAAAAAATACTATTGAAATAAAGTAGGTAACCCTGGAAATAAAAAAGAGAAAATATGAATTAGGCCAAGGCAGGAATCCAAACATCAGCATAAACATACATTTATATTCCTGTTTTGTGACTCTATGACACAGCACTGTTGAGCGGTTACTGGTATTTCCAAAGGAACGGAATCTCTTTACGTGGTTTAAGAGACAGCATGGCCAGGAAGTAGGAGCGTAGCAGCTGGGTGTGATCATCTCCTTGGTGTATGAAGGACAGTGATCAGACAGACACCATCAATGGGAGAGTGTATGTGTTCAGCTTTTGTAGTCAATGGGAGTAACCGGTTGTGCCTTCCTTGGTTGGGGACAGGGAAAGAAGGAGGTGTCCAGAATATGATGTTACCAAAAATTTCTCCAAGACACCAACAGCCTGCTAGGACGTCCACTTTGTTTCCTCTGTTTCACAAAGATGCCATCCAGAATGGTGGCACTTGGAATACTTTTGTCCTTAAAGCAACGTGACAGACCCAGTAAAGGTCTCCAAGGGTCTGTGTTGCATCAGCTTCAGACTTTCCATGGCAAACCATAAAAAGAATCTAAAATATGCTTGTTCTTGACAGACCCTACTCTCTAAATTTCAGAATTCACTCATTCAAATTATTAATCTTCTTTTCAAATAGTTTTGAGGACTGCCAAGCATGCGACTTTTTCTTAGTATTTTATGTCTTTCTTTTTTACGTTAACAAGCAGCAGTGTTTTCTTTGTGGAATTAAACGCCACAAAAATATCTTTGCAAGCAGATTTGTGTCTTGATAACAATCTGTTGATTAATTTGGCGGCAGAATGCTGCTGGAGTGCGTGAATCTCTGGGAAGACTTCCAGCAGATATACATCAGTGTAATTAAATGCTTCCAGCATTTTACAACTGTCAGGATGATGTTTTACCATTCTGACACCCAGCCTGGCTTCAGCTTGAAGGGGAGTGCTTGTGTGTCTTTCACCGTAGTTCATGTGCTGGTTCACACTGCCCGCCCCCATTTCTTTCCTGGGTTCCTTGAAAATACAAGAGGGTTGAAGATACAGGAGGTTGAAGACATAGGAGGGATACAGAAGTATCCGAGGGTCGCAGCTTCATCTGTTTTTCCATCTTTCCCCAAAGATCATCCTCTGCTTTGTCCAAAGGTGATGATGATAATAATCAGGAAACCAGTCCAAGAGGTGGGGAAGAGGGGGAAGAGCATATGTTTGGGAAGGAAATAGAACCATATTTAAATCCTGGTGCTATTTACAAGTTTTGTGACAGCATCTGTTTCCTCTTGTGTCTAATGGAGTAGGAACATTTTAATAGGAGACTTTTAGGCAATGTTTGGGAAGTGCTCATTAGTCCAGGCACATGGATATATGAGACTTAGAAGTCCTTAGAAGTCGCTAAAATACAAAAGGCTTTTATACTTTTTGAAACAGCTTTGCTTATATTGAATCATGTAATCCCTCCAGCAAGCCCGGGAGGTGGGTGGGGCACAGGTGTGTACATCCTCTTAGAGAGGAGGAATATGAGGCATTAGTCAATTGCACAACCTGGCCAGGGCTTTCCAGACCATACCACCCCTTGGTGCCTTTGGGGTAGGGTGGAGAGGACACGAAGACTGAGTGTGAGGGTGAAGAGAGAGTGTGAAGCACGACTCTGGGACCTGCTAAAACCTTTGGGACTACCTTCTGGCGTAGTGGATGGAGCAGCCCAGGAACTCCTCACTGTTTGTGTTTTAGTGAGTGAGTCTAAGCGTTGACTCCCCAGCAAGGTAAATCCTCTTCATAACAGGAGTGGTTGCACCCACAGGATTCATTTTTGGGAAGTAGAAAAGAAACAGGGATTATTTAGATTCCATGTCTTAAAGTTCGTGATCATTCTACCTGTGTGGGACTGCAACTTTGCTCTGTCTTGTGCATTGCAGAATCCTGAAAGCTAGTACAGTTTAACCCTTTTCTGTTATCCCATAACCACATGGCAATGCCTGACATGATAGCGTTTTGAGGCTCATGCAGTGCTTTTGGATATGTCATTCACAGTGAGCAGAATGTTCATTAGGACAGGGGTTTTTGAGTGATGTGGCCACAGCCTTGCAGCTACTTAGAGCAGAGTCAGGAGAGGCTCAAATGGCTTTCTCATCTCTGCTCAAACCTCCTAGAGATGGGAAACCGCTATGGTCCCCACATTGCAGCCCATGATAAGAGAAACCTCCTTGAGTTGAAATTGTTTCTGCTTTGATTCTCACCCATCAACTATGTGTTCTTTATTTCAAATGTGTTTGTGTAGCTTCGGTTGATAACTTATGAAACAGAGCCAAATCCCTCTTCTAGAGGACAGCTCTTCACAAATTTGGAGACAACCCTCATGCACCCCCCATGCCTTCACTTTGTGCTCCTCTCTCAGGCCATGACCCCCAACCCGTGTGTCCCCAACATGGTGACAAGGGTTTTAGACCCTTCCCATTCTAGTTGCTTTGCTTGAGAGACACCCCAGCCTGTCCTTTACAACATGCTTCCTGCCCACAGCCATGGTGCTTCAGTATGGTCTAAACCTTCAAAGTAAAGCCTGTGTTCATCCTTGGGTCTCCAGCCCCAGGCCCTGGCAGACGAAAATACCCACACCAAAAACAGGCAGTCACCACATCCTAACCCCCACTTGCTCCTTGGCTTTTGTTCTACCTTCAATGCTTCACTGTATTTTGGCCACTGGTTTGGGGACCACTGAATCCTGCACTTACGCTCTTGTATGTGGACTTCCGTCTTCCCCCTGCTTGGTAGTGAGTTTGGGCATCACCATAATCTCCTTGGATGAGAAGCCCCTGGATACCTGGAACCCTATGGACAGGGCCATCCCAGGGAGTGAGAGCTGGAGAAGGCGCAGGTGGAGGAACTATGACTGCCTTTGTTCTATACATGGCAACTTTTTAAAACACCTATGGCCACATTAGCTTTGTGAGAAGCTATTGATATGAGTTTATGGTTAACAAAGCCCCACCTCCTAGTCTTCATGTGTCTTGGTTTGTATGTGCTGTTAATTTCTTGGAGTCAAGTAGAGGACTTCATGTTTATTCCTCTTATACTTTCCTTTGTAATATCTACTCCTCATCCTGCAGTTCAAAGTGGTCTTGGATTCCACTCCATCATCATGAGTACTCACCGTTCTTCAAAGCTTCCAATATTCAGTCAGCTGAATTAAATTTAATTAGGTAGTTTTAACATTTTGCTTTCAATTCTTTTTTATTTTTTTTTTTTTTTTTTTTTTTTTGAGACAGAGTCTCACTCAGTCACCAGGCGCCAGGCTGGAGTGCAGTGGCGCGACCTTGGCTCACTGCAACCTCCGCTGCCCGGGTTCAAGCATTCTCCTGCCTCAGCCTCCCGAGTAGCTGGGACTACAGGCGCGCGCCACCACGCCCAGCTAATTTTTTGTATTTTTAGTAGAGACGGGGTTTCACCATGTTGACCAGGACGGTCTCGATCTCTTGACCTCGTGATCCGCCCGCCTCGGCCTCCCAAAGTGCTGGGATTACAGGCGTGAGCCACTGCGCCCGGCCCTTTTTTATTTCAATAGCTTTAGGTGTACAAGAGGTTTTTGGTTCCATGGGTGAATTGTATAGTGGTGCAGCCTGGGCTTTTAGTGTATGCATCCCCCAAATAGTGTACAGCGAACCCAGGAGTTCGTTTCAAAAGGTTTCCCAGAATCCTTTCTTCTTTTCCACTTTTGCAATCTTTCTTCATTTTCCCCTTCTTTCCCACCTAATAAAGAAGTGAGATTTCACTTCTCTTTTATGCACACACACACACATACACATGCACGTTTTCTTCACTTTGGATATGAGTCAATGTTAAATGAAGAGTGACCTCACCAAGAAATTCAGCAATTGGGTAAGGACCATAAAGCCTCTTAGGAGAACTACCAGAGGCTCAAAACTTCCAAGGTGTGGTCCATATGAGAAATCTCAGAGGAGTAGGAAGGCCCTGGGAACTCCGTTGTGAGAAAATGCAACTCAAAATCAAGGAATGGAGTTCCAAGCCAATCCACCAAAAATATGATGGAAAAGATGTAGAAATGAAAAGTTTTCACTAAATGTCAAGGATATTACACAGGGGATTAAGAAAGCATTTACCTTTTGAGTTCCTGAGAAACCCATCAAAGGAGGTAATGAATGCACAAATTCTGCTTGAAGTGTGTTTGGGACTTGGGACTGAGACAGCGGCTCCTGCCACAAGAAGGCCTGTCCCTGGAGAGGAACATGGCACACTCCAGGACTCAGGACAAAGCACCTGCTAGTTTCTAATGTGAGTGAAACAGGTTTAACCAGCATTTCCACACTCATTTAAAAACACATTTAAATTCAGTGTTAATGTTGGAACATTTCACTGATGAGTCTTATCACTAGTATTATCTTTACCACGTCAAATGCTTCCTGGAAGTTCCTGCTGCCCATACAGTGAATCTAAGCTCTGTTACTGGGACATCCAGGCCACATATAGGAAACATTTCTAGTATTTAGTATACAACCATATTTAGAAATATATAATATATAAGATATATCAGGGATTGGGAAACTATGACTCATGGGCCCACTACCTGTTTTTGTAGATAAACTTTTATTGCCACACATCTACACTCATTTGTTTACATATTGTTTATGGCTGTTTTGGCTATGATGGCAGAGTTCAGTAGTTGCAGCATAGGCTATATGTTCCACAGGCTGAAATATTTACCATCTCCCCCTTTAAAATAAAGTTTGCCCAGTCCTGTAATATATAATATAACATGTGACATCTAACATGTAATATATCACACATGCTATGTATTTATAAATCATAATACACTAAATTGTATAGAATATGCAATATGTGATAATATATTAGATCATGACTTATGTATAGTTCTTATACTTGTCTAGTTTGGGGGTAAGGCATTTGCTGGTTTGCACAATTGAACCATTAGAGCATTTCTCTAGTTCAGAGAATTTGTTGTGTTGGCACTTCTGAAAATTGTGGGTTTGGTTAGAATATACAGAAACTGTTCTACAAAAATAATGATTGATACAGCAATTAAAAAACACAATTCTTAGTTGTGTTTTCCCAACAAATGGTCAACAGATGGAGTAACTTTTAAGGCTGGTTCACATCAAGGACTGTGGTTCAAATTGGGGTTGAGTGATTGATTCTCTCAGCCATCAGAGAACACACACGTTGGCACAAAGTCAGTAGATTTGAATTTTGTGGCCCAGGCAGAGAAACAGCTTTGGGGTCTAGAACATTCAAAAGCTAATTTGGGGGGGATATGGTCTGAAACTCCAAATGTGTTGAACAGATGTATGGAGATTTTGCACTCTGTGTTTCTCTGACCCATTCAATTTGCTACACTTTGCTCTTCGGCTAAGTCTTTACTGCAAAGTACCAGGGTAGAGCTGCTCTGTGATATTATGCAGGCTTTATCCCATAAGATGACATGAGAAATCAGACCATTTATTTCATGGAGAGCCCGCAATGTGTACTTCAGCATTTGTTTTCTGCCCTCTGATTGCAACAGACAGGTACACCTCGGTTGCTTTGTAGGTGGTAACAAAGCTGTCTCATTCTAACCTACGCAGCTGCAATAGGACTTTGGTTCACAGGTATTAATGAAGAGTACATAAACTTTTGGCAGAATTGTCCACCTCTTTCTGTTTGTTGACAAAGAGACATTGCGTAGTCTTACTGGAGCCAAACAATTCTCATCTAATGCATATGAATATTCACTGGATGCCCAGGAATTAAATTATAAAGGCATCTGTTACACCATGAGGGACTTACCGCTAAGCTGGGCACTTCTTGTTTATTTGGAATGTCAACTAAGAATGTTTCATCTGAATGACACAATAAATTTTTAGCGTCCCTCTGCTAAACTCAGACAAACTATTAGGTATGTGTGCGATGTGGAAGCCGGCGTGGCCAGGGGTCTGCACACTCCCTCTGGAGTCGGATCGGCAGCATGGCACTGGTGATGTTTCCTGAGGTCTCTGGTTACTACCTCCCCACCTCAATGGCTGTTCTGTTCTTATTCTGTCTCCCTCCCTCTTATAAGCTGCTCCTTTTAGAATATTAATTCACAGAGGGTTAGCAACTAGCAACAGTGGATTGGTCATGTGGGGGTTTTACCTGTTAACAGAGGGGCAAAGCTTTTGAAAGCTTCAACTGGGAAATATTTCTCTGAGCATCTCAGTTTTTCTTGACATAATACCACCTGCAGGAAGAATCATGTTCACTCTGCCTCCATAGGCCATAGACTGCTTTGCAAAAATGCCTCTCTCAGGATTTTAGCAGCAGAGTCAAAATGTGCATGGTCTAAAAAGAGGGGTCTCCAGCATGACTTTAGCCCTATCCTAAGCAATACACTGTGAACTGGCGGGAGTGAGGAGCTAGTTCGTCCTTCCTTCCTTCCTTCCTTCCTTCTTTCTGTTTTCTTTCTTTCCTTTTTCTTTCTTTCTTTTTTGAGATGGAGTTTTGCTCTTGTCGCCCAGGTTGGAGTGCAATGGTGTGATCTCGAATCACTGCAACCTCTGCCTCCTAGGTTTAAGCAATTCTCCTGCCTCAGCCTCCCAGGTAGCTGGGGTTACAGGCGCACACCACCATGCCTGGCTAATTTTTATAATTTTATTAGAGACGGGGTTTCGCCATGTTGGCCAGGCTGGTTTCTAATGCTTGATCTCAGGTGATCTGCCTGCCTCAGCCTCCCAAAGTGCTGGGATTATAGGCATGAGCCACTGAGCTTGGCCTAGTTGTACATTTCTAATGCATCCTCATCTTCTACTAATGGCAGTGGGATCCTGCATTGGGAATTGCTGCCATTGGATGCCCTCTGTGAAATGGGCCTCTGGGTCCTAAGGAGTTCGAAGCTGAGAATGAGGGGTCAGGAGATGAAGAAGTACTCGTGGTCTGACTGTGGATGGAATGGGCGCTGTCTGGTTAGTGGGGAGAAGGGTTCTCTAATTACCAGCGGGCTTTTCTCTCTATAACTAATTAATTCTGCTTTGGATGCAGCAGCCCTGCTCTTGTCGGGAGAGATAGCATCTGCACCCCAGAAGCCGAGCACCCTCGCACTGCCTCATCAGCTGCGTAGGTAGAGGCTCAGCTTTGCAGAGTGATTTTGACACAGCGTGTTTATCTTGTGAGGCTTAGAAAGCCACTGATGTTTCGAAATCCTCTGGGGGCTTTGTTGCTCTGCTGCTACCCCGCCATTGCTCAGGGGCAGTGTGTCATCTGCTCATTACTCCCTGCGCTTGTTAGCCTGGCCCTCTGTGATGTGGAGAGGGAGGGACCACCCCCAGCAGCTGCGTGGAGTCTGGTGTGATCCCAACCTGTTGGCCTCATCATCTCACCTGGTTTTCATATCCAGTATGTGCTGTTTGTTTATTGACTGGGAGGGTTTGAAAATGACTTTTCTTTCCACAAGTACTGAGAGTCCCAGCTGTGTGGACATGAGCGCCTTGTGTGCAGAGAGAACTTAGTTCTCATCTCCTAATGCTGGAACACAACTGAGTTTTTGCCAAGATTAGAGGAATGATGGGATTGACAGTCCCCAGACTTTGTTAGACGGCCCCGCTTAAGGGGGCTGGGTTTGAATACACATCTTATGGTTGTCCTGCTAACAGGCATCTGAATGGGTGTGAGTAGGTGAGACATAAAGTGAAAACAAAAGACCTCACCCATCCACGAGTGTGAGGTTTTTCCTGACATTCCAGCATGCAGTTCACTCCTGGCATGGGGAAGCTTCAGGTTTTGAAGAGCATCTGTTGAAACAGGTAAATGAGGCAGCTAAATTCGTGGACTGCTGATGTCTAGCTGACTACATCTGACATAGGTTTGTTTGGTCTTCAAAGGAATACTGGGGATATTTTCTTTACCAGTTTACCATTGAGATGAGCTGTGAAGAGGTTTTTCTAAAGGTACAGAGTAAGTGTAAGGCTGAGATTTGAACAAGCCTGTCCACTGTGCCACACTCCCCCACGAGGATGGGGCGCACATGCAGGCCAACCTCAGCCAAACCATAGAGGATCATCACTGGGGGAAAGAAAAACCACTTCTCCCAGTGTCCAAGTATTCTGGGAAAACAAGGAGATGGAGGAGGGAAGGAGCCAGGGACGAACATCTCAGAGAAGAAAGGCAGTGGGAGAGGTTAAGGGAGTGAGAAGTGGCCTCCTGAGCTGTGCACTGACCCCACACCCCACTCTCTGCTCTGACCTAGGTGGGAAATGGAGGTGAACAAGTGGGGTGGCCAGGGGACAGTCCCAGTAGAGTGGACAGAGGCCCCTGTGCTGCTGCGTGGGGCATAGCTGTGATTTTGGTGTCTGACTGGGGACCTTGTAGAGGGAATGTTACTGCAACAGGGGTGAAGTGACTCTGGGTGCCAACAGTGGGGTAGGCTCCCGAGTTCCAGGATCAAATGGCCTTGATTGGTGATAAGACCATGCTGTCTTGCAGAGGATGGATGTAAGAAAGAAAAGCGTTCCTGCACCAAACTGAGGCTCTGTTAGGAAGGAAGGAGGAAAGACTGACATTGGCAAAGGGTTACTGATGTTAGGAAGGGAAAATTGATAGTGGGAAAGGGAAATTGACAATGGGCAGGGGAAGTTGATACTAGAAAAGGAGAAATTGATGCTGGGAGGGAAAAATCTGATGAAGGAAAAATGGAACCCTCAGCGACTGCCCTGCATCCAGGTGAGTGATGCCAGCCTGTCGGGAAGACATGGGCTAGTGCTAAAGCTCATGCATGGTGGCACACAGAGGGCAGTGTCTCCTCAGCCCTTAATGCTGTGATGAGTAGCTGATAAAGTACCAGCAAACCTCCTTGATTAGCCTTTGCTTTATGATGTCATGTATTTCTGCTTCCCTGCAATTCAAGAAAGCAAGGCATCATCTGGCGGGGATAGATGGTAAGGCCCATCACCTTCCTTCTGCATATCTGCACTCACCACTGGCCAGCAGCGTCTCCTCCAGGAACTTTGTTTTCTCATCTCAGACTCTGAGAGCATTGGAGTTTATATTTTCTTCTTGCCTAAAATTCCCCTGTAGCTCCACCCCCGCACAGTCAACTGACCTCACTTTTCACTGAGAAATAAATGTGCGCCAGGGGGAAACCCCTCTGTCTTCTGGAGTCAAACCCTCACTCTGCCTGAGTGTCTGTCCTCTGAGCCCGAGCTCCCATCTTCTTTTCCTTGTGTCTTTTTTCTTTCCTGGATCATCTGTCCTCCTTCTTTTTCAATGTTTCCCATCAGCTCACCACCCCATTCTCTATCTCCCATCTCGGACAAAGGACTCTGGGCATGGAGCCTCTGATGTCTTCACTCTCTCTTCCTCTGCCCAGATCTCACCACAAGTTCATCCTGAGGCACCATCTCCTACAAGTATATTTCGCTCCTATAATTTAGTGTGAATCCATTCACTTCTTTCCGTCATTATCAGCCTGTCCAAGCCTCTGACACCCCCTCAGCGGCCTGGCTAACAGCCTCCTGGTGGATTGACCTATTTCCATTTCATTCCTTCTTTAACCTGTTCTTCTTAAAAGAATTATTATTGTTTTTAAAATAGAAATCAGATCACATCATGATTTGGTGGAAAACTCTTGCATTTTTTCAGTCACTAAAATTCTCATGGAAAGGCGAATCCCTTTCCAAGGCCTGAAAATCCCTGGGAAGTCTGGAATTGGCCAACTCCCTGACCTGGTTTTAGCTGATGTTCATCTTCCAAGCTCTGTCACAGCTGCTGTTCTCTTCCCCATGTGTGAAAACCACTTTCCCATCTCTGGGTCTTTGTCTCTTGCTATTTCCCCCTGTTCTTCTTCTTCTTTTTTTTTTTTTTTTTTTGAGACAGAGGGTTGCTCTGTTGCCCAGGTTGGAGTGCAATGGCGCAATCTCAGCTCACTGCAACTTTCGCCTCATGGGTTCCAGCAATTCTCCTGCCTCAGCCTCATGGGTAGCTGGGATTACAGGCACGTGCCACCACACCTGGCTCATTTTTGTATTTTTAATAGAGACAGGGTTTCACCATGGTCGCCAGGCTGGTCTTGACTCCTGACCTCAGGTGATCCACCCGCCTTGGCCTCCCAAAGTGCTGGGATTACAGGCATGAGCCACCATGCCTGGCCTTCCCTGCTCTTCAAACAAGTGCCTCCCTCTCACCTCAGAGTCCCTAAGGGGCTCCCACAGGCACATACCCAGAACTGCCTCCAGTCTTCCTGGCTTTTTGTCACATGAATCACAGTTTATTTCCTCTGTTCCTGTGCTCACTGCTTTCTTATGCATTGGTACGCCTTGTCCACTAGAATGAGCTCAGTGTGCTCTACCTCTATACCTGCAGCAGTGCCTACAGTTCACAGATTGTGTGGTGGTCAGAGTCCTCCACATCTTCATTCTCCTCCCTTGCCTCATCTGTCCTGACATTTACTTTTTTTAAAAAGGTTTTTTGTTTTGAAGTAGTTTTATATTCACAATTTATATGCACAAAATGTTGCAAAAGTACTACAGAGTGCATTTATAGCTTTCTCTAGTAATATCTTATATAGTAACCATGAAACAATCCTCAATCACCAAAATCAGGAAAATTACATTGGCATGGCCCTGTTAACTAGACTGCAGACTTTATTTGGACTTCATAAGATGTTACATGCACTCATTTTATTATTATTATTAACATTTTTGGTGTATAGTTCTGTGAAATTTTATCACATGTCATGCAGTAAAGGGTTAACTCCACAGGCTTGGGATTTTTAAACCCTGCACATTCCAGAGGAAGGACTGGCCCTTGGCTGGCTCCTGGGAGAAAAGCTCTAAACCCTTAGAACATCCTGCCTGATAAGAGTGTGCTTATATACCTGCCGACCTTGGGCCACTGCAGATAGCTTATGCTAACAATGTGATTTATGGTGGGGGCCTTGGGTCATGCAGTATCAATTTGACCTCTGGAGGAGCTGGAGACTAATTAAGGCCAGTCATATGGACCATCCATGTGTATAGGACTAATCCCCTGTAAGAATCCTGGCCACCCAGGCTGGTGTGAGCATCTGTGGATGGCAATACTGCCTGCATGTTGAAACACATTGCTGATGTGAGAATTGCTATGTTAGTCTGTTCTTGTATTGCTATAAGGAAATAACTGAGACTGGGATATATATATATATATATATATATATATATTTTTTTTTTTTTTTTTTTTTTTTTTTTTGAGGTGGAGTTTTGCTCTCGTTACTCAGGTTGGAGTGCAGTGGTGTGATCTTGGCTCACCGCAACCTCCACCTCCTGGGTTCAAGTGATTCTCCTGGCTCAGCCTCCTGAGAATTACCCTAGAATTACAAGTGTGTGCCACCATGCCCGGCTAATTTTTTTTTGTACCTTTTTTTTTTTTAGTAGAGATGGAGTTTCACCATACTGGTCAGGCTGATCTCGAACTCCTGACCTCAGGTGATTAGCCCACCTCGGCCTCCCAAAGTACTGGGATTACAGGTGTGAGTCACCATGCCTGGCCTGAGACTGGGTAATTTATAAAGAAAGGAGGTTCAGTTGGCCCATGGTTCTGCAGGCTACACAGGAAACATGGTGCTAGCATCTGCTCAACTTCTGGAGAGGCCTCAGGAAACTTACAATCATGGCAGAAGGTGAAGGACCAAGAAAGAGTGGGAGGTGCCACACACTTTTAAATGACCAGATCTCATTAGAACTCATTACCATGAGGACAGCACCAAGATGGTGGTGCTAATCCATTCATGAGAAATCTGATCCCATGATCCAATCACCCCCTACCATGCCCCACCTCCTACATTGGGGATTGCATTTTACTATGAGATTTGGGCAGGGACGCACATCCAAACCTTATCAATTGTCCACAGGACTCCACTGGGAAGGGCTACTGGAAGCTGTGCCTTGTCACTCCTCAACCCCTACCCTACAAGTCTTTTACCTTTGCTGATTTTAATCTGTATCCTTTCATTGAAATAAAGCATAACCATAAGGATAAACAGCTTGAGGTCTGTGAGTCCTTATTGCAAATCATTCAACCTGAGGGGAGGTCTTGAGGACCCCTGGCACACATGCATAGATTTGTAAAACCACCATCACAGTCAGGATACAAAACTGTTCTATCACTCACCACCAACTGTTCTGTCACTCTCATGCCTCCACCAACCTTAACCCATGGCATCAATGGCCTAGTTTCCATAACTATAATTTTGTAAATTTGTGATAGTTATATCAATAAAATCATACAGTATGTAACTTTTTGAAATGGATATTTTTTACTCAGCATAAGGCCTCTGAGATCCATCCAAGTTGCCAAATCCACCATGAATTCACTCCTTTTGATTGCTGAGTAGTATTCCATTGTCTGGATGTACCACAATTTGTTTATCCATTTGCTTGTTAAAGAATATATTTGGCTGTTACAAATAAAGTTCCAATGAGCATTCATGTACAAATTTTGAGGGGGAACATAAGTTTTAATTTCTCTAGGTTAAAGAGTCAACAGTCACATGGCAAGTGTATATTTAACTTTATAAGAAGCTGTCAAACTCTTTTCCAAAGTAGCTGTATCATTTTGCATTCCAACCAGCAAAATATGAGAGATCCAGTTACTCCACATTTTTGCCAGCACTTGATATTGTCAATATTTTTTTAATTTAGGTATTCTAAAGATGCGTAGTGGTATTTCCTTGTGGTTTAACTTTGCATTTATCTAATGACTGGTGACATTGATTCATGTGATTGTTTTCCATTGGTAGATCTTCTTTGATATACTTGTCTGTTCAAGTATTTGTTCATTTCCTAATTAGATTGTTTTCTTATTGTTGAGCTCAGAGTGCTCTTTACATATATTTGATAAAAATCTTTCCTCAGGTATGTGACTTGCAAATATTTTATCCCAGTTTGTGGCTTATCTTTTCAGTTTCTTGACAGTGTCTTTCACAGGTGAGAAGTTTTAAGCTTTGATGAAGCCATTTTTTTTTTCTTTTATGAATTTTACTGCTGGCATCTTGTCTAAGAGATCTTTGCATAACTATAGGTCATAAAGATTTTCTTCTAAATTTTTTCCAACCATTTTTACAGTTTTACACTTTACATTTAGATCTCTGATCTATTTCAAGTTAATTTTTACATAAGATGAGAGGTTGTGTTGAGGTTTATTTAAAAAAATCTATTAATGTCCAATTGCGCCAACACTGTTTATTGAAAAAGCAATGTTTTCTCCACTGGATTGTTTTAGTCTTTGTCAAAAATTCAGTTGACCATACTTGTGTGGATCTAATTTAGTACTCTTCTGTTTCATTGATCTATATGTCTCTTTTTCTCTCTGCCAGTAACACATTGTTTTAATTACTGTAGCTATATGTTATCTTAATATTGAGTTGTATAATGACTACATGTTTTGTCTTGTTCTTCAAGATTGTTTTAACTATTTAGGATTTATTTTTGCCTTTTTATATCAATTGTAAAATTAGCTTATTTATATCTACAAAAAATCCTACTGGGATTTGGTAGCACTTGAATTAAAACTATAGGTCAGTTTTGGGAGTATGAACATTGTTACTACTTCAGGTCTTCTAATCCGTGAACACAGCAAGTCTCTCACTTTATTCAGGTCTTTGATTTCTTTTATCAGAGTTTTGTACTTTTCAGCACACAATTATTGTATGCTCTTTGTTAAATTTATAACCAAGTACTTCATATTTTGTAGATATTGTAATTATTTCAGTTTCCAATTGGTCCTTGCTAGTATAGAGAAATACAGCTTATTTTTGTGCTGGTCTTGTATACTGTCACACTGCTAAATTCACTTATTAGTCTAAGAAGTTTTGGAGGAAGTTTCCTTCAGATTTTCTATGTTGACAAACTTGTCATCTGCAAATAGGGACACTTTTACTTCTTTCCTTCTAATCACACCATTTATTTCATTCTTTTTTTTTTTTTTTTTTTTTTTTGAGACACAGTCTTGCTCTGTCACCTCTGTCACTCAGTCTGAAGTGCAGTGGTGCAATCTCTCCTCACTGCAATCTCCACCTCCTGGCTTCAAGCAATTCTCATGCCTCAACCTCTTGAGTAACTGGGGTTACAGGTGGCTGCCACCACGTCCAGCTAATGTTTTTTTGTATTTTTAGTAAGGACAGGGTTTTGCCATGTTGCCAAGACTGGTCTTGAGCTCCTGACCTAAAGTGATCCGCCTGCCTTGACCTCCCAAAGTGCTGAGATTACAGGCATGAGCCACCACGCCCAGCCTATTTCATTTACTTGACTTATTTCACTAGCTAGGACTTCTAGTAGTGTGTTGAATATAGGTGTGTGTATTAGTCACAGTTCTCTAGAGGAACAGAACGAATAAGATAAAGAATGTGTATATATATAATATATATCCATTAACACATAAATAAAATACATATAATATATAAATATATATTTATGTTATATTAAAAATATATAATTACACATAATATATACTTATATATTATGTATATTCTCTGAAAATAATGGAATCGAGCTAGAAATGAGTAACATAAAGATAATAGGAAAATCTCTGAGCACTTGGAAATTAAATGACACATTTCTAAATAATCCATAGTTCTGAGAGAAAGTTGCAAGGGAAATTGAAAAATACATCGAACTGAATGAAGATAAAATGACAACATAAAATCTGTAGGATACAGCGAAAGTGGTGCCTAGAAGGAAGTTTGTAATACTAAATGCTTATATTAGAAAAGAACAAAGTTCTCAATTAACAATCTAAGCTTTCACCTCAAGAGACCAGAAAAAGATGAGCAAAATAAATCCTAAGCACATAGAAAGAAGGAAATAACAAAGATAGAGCAGAAATGAATATAATTGAAACAGAAAAATTGAGGAGAAAATTGAGCTAAAAGCACCTATTCATGATAAAAACTCTCAGCAAACTAGGAATGGAAGGGAAGTTCATTAATATGACAAAGTGCACACATACACACACATGAAACCTACAGCTGACAGCAAACTTAATGAGCAAAGATTGAATACTCACCTCTTAAGATTACGAATTAGGCAAGGTACACACTCCTGCCACTCTATGACGGTTAATACTAACTGTCAACTTGATCAGATTGAAGGATACAAAATATTGATCTGGGTGTGTCTGTGAGGGTGTTGCCAAAGAGATTAACGTTTGAATCAGTGGGCTGGGGAAGGCAGACCCACCTTTAATCTGGTGGGCACAGTCTAATCAGCTACCAGTGAATACAAAGCTGGCAGAAAAACGTGAAAAGGAGAGACTGGCCCAGACTCCCAGCCTACATCTTTCTCCCATGCTGGATGCTTCCTGCCCTTGAGCATCAGACTCCAAGTTCTTCAGTTCTGAGACTGGCTCTCATAGCTCCTCAGCTTGCAGACAGCCTGTGTGGGACCTTGTGATCATGTGAGTTAATACTTCATAAACTCCTCTTCATATAGATATATGTTATATATAATCCATATTTATATATTATATATATGTATGTGTATATGTGTGTGTGTATATATGTGTACTATATATATATGTACTATATATATATATGTACTATGTGTGTGTGTGTGTATGTATATATACACACACACACACGGGAGAAAGATGTAGGCTGGGAGTCTGGGCCAGTCTTTCCTTTTCACGTTTTTCTGCCAGCTTTGTGTTCACTGGTAGCTGATTAGACTGTGCCCACCAGATTAAGGGTGGGTCTGCCTTCCCCAGCCCACTGACTCAAATGTTAATCTCTTTTGGCAACACCTTCACAGACACACCCCAGGATCAATATTTTGTATCCTTCAATCTGATCAAATTGAAACTTAGTATTAACTGTCATAGAGTGGCAGGAGTGCGTACCTTGCCTAATTCGTAATCTTAGGAGGTGAGTATTCAATCTTTGCTCATTAAGTTTGCTGTCAGCTGTAGGTTTCATGTGTGTGTATGTGTGCACTTTGTCATATTAATGAACTTCCCTTCCATTCCTAGTTTGCTGAGAGTTTTTATCATGAATAGGTGCTTTTAGCTCAATTTTCTCCTCAATTTTTCTGTTTCAATTGTATTCATTTCTGCTCTATCTTTGTTATTTCCTTCTTTCTACGTGCTTAGGATTTATTTTGCTCATCTTTTTCTGGTCTCTTGAGGTGAAAGCTTAGATTGTTAATTGAGAACTTTGTTCTTTTCTAATATAAGCATTTAGTATTACAAACTTCCTTCTAGGCACCACTTTCGCTGTATCCTACAGATTTTATGTTGTCATTTTATCTTCATTCAGTTCGATGTATTTTTCAATTTCCCTTGCAACTTTCTCTCAGAACTATGGATTATTTAGAAATGTGTCATTTAATTTCCAAGTGCTCAGAGATTTTCCTATTATCTTTATGTTACTCATTTCTAGCTCAATTCCATTATATTCAGAGAACACACTTTGTATTATTTAGATTCTTTTAAATTAGTTAACGTTTATTTTATGGATCAGGATGTTATCTATAATATTGGTATGTGAAAATAGTGTGTATCCTGCTTATTTTGGGTGAAGTGTTTTATAAATGTTAATTGGATTTCACTGGTTGATGGTTATTCAGTTCTTCGATAGCCTTGATTATTTTCTGCCTGGATCTTGTATCTATTAGGAGGCACTGAAGTCCCTAATAATAATTATGGATATTTCTATTTCTCTTTTCACATCAATCAGTTTTGGCTTCATGTATTGTGAAGCTCAGTTGTTTGGCGCATACACGTATAAGATTGTTATATTCTTGGTGAAGTAATCCTTTTATCATTATGTAATGTCCCTTTTATCCTTGGTAACTTCTATTCGTCTGAAGCCTACTTGGTCAGACATTAATATGGACATTCCTGCTTTCTTTCTATCAATATTTGCAAGTTGTATATCTTCTGCCCTTTTTTCCTGTCATAGGCTGTTGAATAGCACCCTTTTAATTTTAATGTACCTATGTAATTATATTTAAAATGAGTTTGTTGTAGTCAGCATATAGTTAACTCAGATTTTTGTTCTATATCCATTCTGATAATCTCTGCCTTCTAATTAGAACATTTAGACCATTACATTTAATATAATTATTGCTATGTTAGAATTTAGGTTGGCCATTTCATAATTTTCTCTTTTTCTGTCTTCCTGTGGAGTTAATCATTTTTTAGTATTCCATTATGAAATTCACTTACACCTAGTGTTCCATTGGAACACTAAGCATGTGGGAGTTATTTATAGCCTACTGCTCAATGTCATTGCCAAAGTCTGATTTTTCACACATGTCTGCAATTAAATTGCAACCTCCAGCATAAATGGGCTTTGAGACCAGGTGCAGTGGCTCATACCTGTAATCCCAGAATTTTGGGAAGCTGAGGTGGGAGGATTGCTAAGTCCAGCAGTTTGAGACCAGCCTGGGAAAAATAGCAAGACCCTATCTATAAAGAATTATCTGGGAGTGGTGTCTTGCGCCTGTAGTTCCAGCTACTAGGGAGGTTGAGGCAGCATGCTTGAGCCCAGGAGAGCAAGGCTTCAGCGAGCCAAGATCATGCCATTGTACTCAGCATGGGTGACAGAGTGAGACACTGTCTCCAGAAAAAAAAAAGTTTTTGAGTAATTGTCTTTGCATAGAACTTATGTGTGGGTCTGTTTCTATTTTAGAGATCAAATAGAGACCAAAATATCCATACTTAATATATCATCTATCACAGTCTCTTAGCATCAATATTTCACCACTTTTACTGAAATATAGAACCTTACCACCATTTGGGTCCCTTTATCCACCTTCCTTCTTATGATACCTCTGAATATTACCTCTGCATACATTAAGTCCCATATCAGAAAATATCATATTTTTTGCTTTCTACCTTCAAATATGTGTTTGAAATTTTAAGAGAATAAACATAATCTATTATTTTTAACAAAATGCTTATCTTTTCATTGTTTTTTATTCCTGATTTTCCAAGTTTTCTTTTATTGTATATTTTCTCTCTGAAAAACTGTCTTTAGCAATTATTATTTTATAGCAAGTCTGTTGGTTAAATTTTTTTAAAGTTTTCATTCATCTGAGACTATTTCACTTTCATTCCTGAGGGATATTTTGCTGGTTATAAGATTCTAAGTTAATTATTCTTTTTTTTTCAGTACTTGCAATATATTGTGCCACTTTTTTTTCATGTTCATGAATTCTTGTGAGCAATCTAGACTTATTTGGGTTTTTAAAAATAGTTTTCTCTTTTAATTGCCCTCAAATAACACATTTTTAGATTTTTTTTTACTAATATCTTAAATTAATATGTATTTGACCATTAAGGATTGTATATATTTAAGGTGCATAATTTGATGATTTGATACAAATATACATTGTGAAATTAAGCACCTCAAACTAATTAACATATCAATCACCTCAGAAAGTTATCGCTTTTTCTGGTGTAGAGAGCATTAAAGATCTACTTTCTTAGCAAATTTCAGGTATACAAAAAACTGTTATTAATTAAAGTTTCATTGCTGTGTATTAGCTCTCCAGAACTTATTCATCTTGCATAATTAAAACTTTGTACCCTGCACTTTGGGAGGCCGAGGCGGGCGGATTACGAGGTCAAGAGATGGAGACCGTCTTGGCCAACATGGTGAAACCCCGTCTCTACTAAAAGTACAAAAAATTAGCCGAGTGTAGTGGTGCATGCCTGTAGTCCCAGCTACTTGGGAGGCTGAGGCAAGAGAATTGCTTGAAACAGGAAAACAAGTTGCAGTGAGCTGGGATCGCGCCATTGCACTCCAACCTGGAGATAGAGCGAGACTCTGTCTCAAAAAACAAAACAAAACAAAACAAAACTTTGTACCCTTTGACCAATATCTCCTCATTTCTCTCTCCTCTCAGCCTCTGGTAACCATCATTCTACTCTTTGTGAATTCTGCTATTTTAGATGTCAGATATAAGTGAGATCATACAGTACTTGTCTTTTTGTATTGGCTTTTTAAACTTAACATAATGTCCTCTGGGTTCATCCATGTTGTTGCAAATGGTAGTATTTTCTTATTTTTAAGGTAGAATAATATTCCATTATGTGTGTGTATCACATTTTCTTTTCCATTCTTCTATTGATGGACACTTACGTTTCCATATCTGGACTAGCGTAAGTAATGGTAAAGGAAGATGGGAATGCAGTTATCTGTTTGAGAGCCTGATTTCATTTCCTTTGGATCTATATCTAGAAGTGGGACTGCTGGATCAGGTGATAGTTTTATTTTTAATTTTTTGAGGAACGTCTCTGCTGTTTTCCATAATGACTATTGTGATATTGTATGAGTTTTAGAACTGCTTTTTTCAGTTTCTATCAAGAATGCCACTGAGATTTTGATAGAGATCATGTTAAACCTGTAGGTCACTTTGGGTTTATGGACATTTTAACCATATTAATTATTCCAACCCGAGAACATAGAATGTTTTTTCAGTTATCTGTATCTTCTTTAATTTTCTTTATCAATGTTTTATGGTTTTTAGTGTACAAGTCATTCACCTCTTTGGTTAAGTTATTCCTAAATATTTTGTTTTCTTTGTTGTTATTGTGAATAAAGTGGTTTTCATGATTTTCTTTCTGGATAGCTTGTTGTTTGAGAATAGAAATGTTAATTTTTTCATGTTAATTTTGTATCCCGCAACTTTAATGAATTACGTATTTGTTCCTACATTTTTGTTTTTGGTTGTTGAGTCTTTAGGGTTTTGTACACTTATGATCGTGCCATCCATAAGCAGAGACAATTCAGCATCTTCCTTTCTGATTAAGATGCCTTTTATGTCTTGTTATTGCCTAAGTGCTCTAGCTAAGACTTCTAATACTATGTTGAAAAGAAGTGGCAAGAGTGGGCATCCTTACCTTGCACTGGATCTTAGAAAAGAAGCTTTCAGCTTTTCCTCATTGATTATGATGTTAGCAGTGGACTTTTTATACACAACCCTTATTGTGTTGAGGAAAGATCCTTTTGTGTCTATTTTGTTGAGAGTTTTAAATTATAAGTTGGGGGTTAAACTTTGATCAAATGTTTTTCTGCATTGATTGAAATGATCATGTAGTTTTTTTCTGTCATGCCGTTAATATATTACATTGGTTAAATAAGGATGGTTTGTTGAACCATCCTTGCCTTTTTGAAATGAATCCCACTTGGTCATGGTGTATGGACTTTCTAACGTGCTGCTGAATTTGGTTTGTTAGTATTTTAACAAGATGTTTTGTAGCTGTGTTCATCAAGGGAATTGCCCTGTAGCTTTCTTTTCTTGTTGTGCCTTTACCTGACTTTGATATTAGGGTAATATTGGCCTCATAAAATGAGTTTGAAAAGTGCTCCCTCGTCTTTGAGTCTTTAAATCCAGACACACTTGAATCATATTCTCTTGAAAATAATGTTTTATTTTTCTCTGGTTGCTTTAAAAATTGTTTCTTTGTTTTATGTTTTAAAAAATTTATTATTATATATTTGAATGTGGATTTCTTTAGATTTCTTCTGGTTGGAATTCTCTAAACTTTCCAAATTTGTAGGTTAAGTTATAACTTGTAACCAACTTTTGGAAGTTTTCAGGCACTACTTTTTCAAATACGTTTTCACCCTCACATACTTTCTCCTTTTTTCTGAAACTCCTACAACATGAATGTTAGATCTATTGCTACTGCCACACAACTCTCTGAGGCTCGGTTCGGTTTTTCAACCTGTTTTCTCTCTTTGTTCAGGGTAGGTTAACTTTGTATATCTTTCCTACTTTTCTAATTATTCCCTCTGTCATCTTCATTTTACGAATAAGTCCATCCAGTAAGTTTGAAAATTTTGGTTATTGTGTTTTCAGTTTTACAATTTCCATTTGGTTCTTTCTTATATCTTATATTTGCTGAGATTTTCTATTTTTCCATTTGTTTGAAAGGTGTAATTCCTAGTTGGAGCATTTTTCTTTTTGAGATGGAGTCTTGCTGTGTCTCCCACGCTGGAGTGCAGTGGCATGATCTCAACTCATGGCAACCTCTGCCTCCCAGGTTCAAGCAATTCTCTCGCTTCAGCCTCTGGAGTAGCTGGGGCTACAGGTGCGTGCCACCACGCCTGGCTAATTTTTTGTATTTTGTGTTAGCCAGGATAGTCTCGATCTCCTGACCTTGAGATCCTCCCACCTCAGCCTCCCAAAGCGCTGGGATTACAGGCATGAGCCATTGCGCTGGCCGAAATGTGTAATTCCTAGTTGGAGCATTTTTATGATTACTGCTTTAAAATACTTGCCTGATAATTTCAGTATCTGTGCTGTCTTGCTCTTTGTGTCTATCGTTTTTTTCTTACTCAATCTGAGGTTTTTGATATGACAGGTACATTTGGATTGTATCCTGGACATTTTGAATATTATGCCATGCAATCTTGGTTCCTATTTAAGTTTTCCATTTTATCAGGCAATAACCCATTTAACTTCAGAATGCATATCCTGGCTCAATTCTGGGAACTGTGGCTCAAATGTCAGTGAAGTTGCAAGTGTTCACAGCAGTAGTTCTGGACTACCCACTAGCTGTGGACGACCCAGAGTTAATCTGGAACCTGGGCAGCATTCCACACCATAGTTCAGTTCTCAAAGTCATTTCACATGTGGGCTACTTGGGGGGTTATTCCCAGAACTTTATACCCAGATTAAAAGATGCCTTTCTTTAGCCTCCTCTCCTCTGTGACTTCCACTTTCCACTGTCCCACACCTTTGTTGGTTGTTCACCTAGCGCAGGACAGGGATATTTAACAGTGTTCCACCTACAGTCTTTGTGGCCACTGTGTCTGGTGGGAGGAGGTGAGAGGCACTGCCTTGGCATGCTCCCTTGGGTAGGAAGGGGGTTGTCCGCACAGCTCTGCTCCACTGTCTCTGTGGCTGATGCATGAAGTATGTATGTGCAGGGGACACAACATGTCGTTGCTGATGTTCACTCAGTGTAGGATGGGAATGGTCAACAGAACTCCCTTCCACCACCTAGGAGTGGAGGGAGGCTACTATTGCTTGTGTTTGTGCAGGGGCTGGGGTTGGGACGCTTGACAACCCAGCGTCTCCACAGATTGGGTGTAGGTGGGGGAAGGATGCAATTTCTTTCACGGTTTTGTCTTGATTGAGGCAGGCATAGTCTGTGTGGTTTCATCCTGTGGGGCTGTTCTCTTTCCAGTCTTGGCTAGAGATAGTGGGTTTTCCTTTCTTTTCTTTTTTTGTCTGTGCCTATTGGCAATTCTGGGTTGCAGGCTGATGTAGGAACCAGCGCAAGATATACAGAAAAAAAAAATCCACAAAGAGCTCACCGTCAGGTTCTACATGGAGTCCTGAAGGCCCTAGTCAGTCTCTTTCTCCATATTTCAGAGACTTCTGCCAGTTGCTTTGTGCATTTCATCTAGGTCTTCAGTTATAATTAGCAGAAGAGATAGGGCAGAATGTGCTTATTCCATCTTGCCTGGAACCAAACGCTCTCTCCTTTTGCTTTTATTGATAAAATATTAACTCATTTAGACTGCCACTTTGAACCCAAGACTACCCCACTTTTCATTGATGTTCCTCTCTCTTTAACACTTTCAGTCTTTTACTATGTGTCATGTAATGAGGACATAATTTTATATACCAAGTTGTAATTCTTGCTGATTCATTCATTCATGTTTATTGTTTTTATCTCTTGAAATCTTAAGCCTCATGTAGAAATACATGTGATGTCTTCTCCAGCCCCACAGCGCTTGTGACAGTTCTGGGCTCCAGGCTGGCATTTACTATTTCTTTGCTGAATTAATTGGAACTCTAGTACCAATATGCTTCTGAAGCCAGATTGACCTGCTTTCAAGCCTCGTCTCTGCATAATATTAGATGTAGTATCTTAAATAAGTCCCTTAATCTCTTTGAGCTCTGGATTCTTCATTTGTAAAATGGTTTTCATAATACCTCTATCACAGAAGGTAATGTTGTGAGAATTATAAGTCACAATACGCCTTAAGTATACACTGTAGTGAAACAGATGCTCAACATGTTTTCCTTTTTTCTTCCCGTCTCCTTAGCTTTGTGAGAACCCAACTTCACTTCATAAGAAATAATAGCAGTTAAAAGACAAAAAGAGAAGCTGTGGCAGATTCCAAAGACACTTTTTCCCCCCCTGCTTTTGTTGGGCTGATTTGGGTCCAGGAAATTGTACTCTCCTTAGCTTGTGCCACAGCAAGCATGAGCTCTTTTCTCTTTGCTCCTCCTTGAACCTCTTTCAATATTGAAGTGCCAACATTTGAGCCTTCAGAAGATGGCTCCATGCAGCAGCTGGCTCAAACATAGCAGTTCAGGGCACCCGCCTTTGAGAACACACTGCCTCTCCCTCAAGGACTCCACGACAATGAGCCCGGTTGATTGTGTAAGCTGAAGAGGCTCCAAAAATAAAAGTAGTCAGATTCTGAGGATAAGACAGAAATTGAAAAAAAAAAAAAAAAAAGTCCAGGATGGTGAATGGTGCAAGCTGCTGACATTTGCTTCCTGGTTGTCTGGGGGGAGCCCCATGTGTTTCTCCTGGGGACTAGCACTTGGTAAATATGGCTCCATTGCCATCCAAGCAGCCTGTGTTCCCAGAGGACATGGTGTTTTTATGCTGGTGAAACTGTGTGGGGAAAGGGAGACGGTGGCAGGGTCTAAGAGGAACAGTGTGACTTCAAATCACCAGAGAAATGCTTGAGGCAGGCGGAACACAAAAGGAGGAAAATAAAACTTCCCAAGGGAGGAAATGTAATAAAACCAGTTGATGAATTTTGTTGAGAATATCCAGAGAGGGGTCCTTGGGAGGTGATGCTAATATGGAAAGATTTTGAAGAAACTGTGAGGACATGGGGGTGGTGGGGATGGAGACTGTCTTTTAAGGAGGATGGCTTCAAATTGTTAAAGAGAAAAATCTAAGATATACTTGCATGGTGGGGGAGACAGAATGAGGGTGCAGTTAATCATTAGGTAAATCTGCAGGCGTAAAATGGAAAGTGAGCCTTGCTTGGCAGAGTCAAGACTCCGTGAGTGCCTCTTAGAAGGAGAGTCTGTGCCCTCTGTTGATGCAGACAAGGCCAGCAGGTGCGCCATCTTTCCCCATTAGGAAGGAAGCCATAAGCTTTCATTTGGTACCAGCCTAAAACTTGTGGAAGACAAGGCCAGAGCAAACATGGTACCTCTTCAACTGGGAGTCTGAGTAACACTTTACATGGACCCGGAGAGGCAGAGTACTCCTTGGAGCAAGAGAAAAGAGGTCCCGGATGGCACCTCTGCCTCACAAATCTCTATTTCCCCGAGAAGTTCAGTTCTAGCCCCAAATTTGCATAACCAGCTCAGAAGAAATGTCTTTCAGAGGAGTTCGTTTCTCATCGTTCCTCAAGATCTGTTGTTTAGGGGGTCTTCTTTGCTGTCCGGATGGCTTCCCAGTGTTTTCCTCTCAAACCATATATCTGGAGGAAGTTCTGGCCAACGCCATCTCTTCCTCCCCTTAATCTTCCGGAGGTGCCTTGCTTCCCAGAGTGGTGTTTATGTCTGGTTTAGATCAGGGTCCTGTCCACAACCTTGGCTGGCCCATCCCTTGATCTGGCTCTGCTGGCATGGTGGTTTGAGTCCATGAGATGGCAGGTGAAGAGGGGGAGACAGCATTGGATGGGGTGAACGCTCCAGGCAAACGCCCCTGGGCTGAGCTCGCTGAGGCCCGCCTCTCCTCCCCCAGGCCCGCCTCTTCTCCCCCAGGCCCGCCTCTCCTCCCCAGGCCTTTAGCCCTCTGTGTCCCTCTACTCTGGAAAGTGCCGTGTACGTAAGTCTCAGTCTCAGGACTCAATGTGCTTCACATGGTTGACACACACGTACACAGACACTTTAGAAGCTTGTGGAGATGTGGCTGGAGAAATGCTCAGCAAACCATCATGCCATCAGTGGTGGCCCTGAAGAAGGTGTTGGGGGGGGCAGACTCGGTGCACCGGCGTGGAGGAAGAAGTGGGTCTGCCTGCGATAGGCAGCACAGGCAGCAGGAGCAGTGTGTATCTGGCGTCTGGAGCCCACGAGCCCACCACGAGTCTTCCACTTTCCACTGGGTCAACTTCTGGACAACACTCACCCTCCAACTTTGCCTCCTTTCCTTCCTATAAAATTAGGATGTTAATTTTAGAAATTAAGATACAGATGGTTTAAAAATATACACATTTTGGCATGGGTGTGTAATAATTGTAGTCCCTTGTACCTGAAATGTCCCTAAAATGAAAGAGACCCCCCACCCCACCCAATTTATTGCTAAGGCTCACGGCTATAGGTGAGTGAGTCTGAAGGGCTAGAATTTATGAAGCAGAAAGTAATGAAGGACCAGAGTACCACAAGGGAAGGAAGTAGACACGTGGACAGACGGGGTCTGTGGACTGGAGCATTTCTGTTCAGCTCTATGAACTGGTCCTTAAGGTGGATGTTTAGATTTCCAAATGGTTTGTTGCCATTTCTTTCCATTCAATGATTTTTTTTGTTTTTCCTGGAGAAAAAGATAGTACTTTCTCTCTGGGAAATGCCTGATGCACACACATACACACAAACACACACACACGTGCACACACGTGCATACACTTGTAGACAAACACTCATTTACACACTACAGAAAATTTAAAGCAATGGATCCTGTACTGCCACAATTTCCACATTTACAACCAGCTCACATGTGTGTTATCCTTGATGAGCAAACACTCTGCTTACTCCTGTCCCTTTGCAAGGGTGCAGTGTGTGTGGTTTATTTACAACAGCTGGGGGAATTCCCGATTTGTTATTTGTAGGCATGTATGATTCTAGCGCAACACTACAGTGACGCAATTTTCTTTGCTTAATTTCCCCCGGTGTGCTTGTCATTATTGATTTACCAAATGAAAGAATTCTCATTTCAGCAGGCAGTCATTACTTCAGCCACTTTCTTCTTGGCTCTCTACCTAGAGGGAGGAACCTGGCGAGCTCTGTGCTCTCCTGCGTAGCATCAGAGGCCCATCAAGCTTCCCGGGGCCATGTTCCTTCCCTCCCAGGCACTGTCCCCAGAAGGAGCAGTGTTTGCTTAGGGCCTATGGGCCGATGATTGTATATATAGCACATGATCTGTTTGTGTGTTTTCTGCAGTATTTTCATTAATCTCCAATTTCTACTAAAGCTGTACACTACTTAACGCTGTCCACACCAGTGTTTAAAATAAGCTAGTGTGACCCCTAGGCACGAGGTGAGCCCCTTGCCGCTACGCCACATGGTAATCAGTGTTCCTTCACACCAGCAGTTCTCAAACTGTGGTCCCTGGTCCAACCGCTTCAGCTTCATCCGGGGATGACACACAAATTGTCAGGTCCAGCCCAGACCTACTGAGTTTGGACTCAGTGATCTATATTTGAACAGGTGGCCCTAAGCAGCCAGCACCGTGTTGGCTCTGAACCTGGACGGGAGGCCTGAGGAACTCAGGTCTGCGATGTGCAACTGCAAAGCCCGCAAGCCTCTCTAGGCTCCTTCTTTCCTCCCAGGCAGGTTTCTGAAACTTGCTCAGGTCTCAGAGGGGCTGGCCCCGGGAGCACTTTTCTCTTAGTGGATGTCATTTCTTCTCTGTTTACTTCTTTCTCTCAGAGAGGCTCCATCCAGCCAGCTGTTTCAGCCCTCTGGCACCTCTGGGCGGCCTGCCCTGTGACCCATACATGGAGTTCCCTGAGGCTGCTGTTCTACAAACCTATTCCACAAAAATGTTCCAGTTTGACTTTTATGTTCTACTGCTTTGTGATTTATTTCATGGGGGCAACCTTGCCCTGCCCCAGAGAATGTGGACAGGCCCTGTGACTTTTCCACCCATTCTTACTTTGGCGTGACAATTGGGATGTCCTTTCTGAGACAAGAATAAAGTCTAGGACCTGGACATAGGGTCAGACCCTCTGCCTACTGCAGCTGGGCACACTGAGGGGGAAGCAGTGGGAGTGGAAAGGGCACCATGGGCCTCTCCTCACTTCACCAGTGGTGAAGGCTGCCTCCTGCACGTGGGCAGTGCAGGGGGTTACTAGGGAGTTACACTTAGGATAGAGGGATCTTAATCTGTCTTTGCATCCTCCAGGCCTGGCAGTTGCTGAAAGTGCTGCCACTAACTACTTGCGATCCTGGGTGAGTTACTCAACTCTTAGGTCCCTTCTTCTGTGAGCTCCATGGAAACCTCCAGGAGGGGGGGGCTCAGAGGCCCCTGCTTGGAGTCCCTTGGAGGCCACCACACACCCAGGCCTGCTTCTCCTGCTGTTCACCTCACATGGCCTGGGATTTCTGGGGCCCATGACCTGCTCCAATAGGTTCTTCAAGGCAGAATTGACAAAGGGCCCAACCAATACTTTAACTTTGAATTCTGTTCCAGGTCTTGAGAATCATGCCCCAAGAGCCAGCACCCCCTCTCCTGGTTGAGTGTGGGCCATTTCCTCCCAAGCGTGGCAGGAGCTTGCCTTCCCCCCACCCTGCTACTGCTTCAACACTGCTCTCTCCTCTCATTCAGACTTTCCTGGGTGGGAGTCACACTTTCCTCCAGGGTGTTCCCCAAGCCTCTCATGCTTATGCTTCCCCTGGCTGAAGCCCCTCAGGAGACAGGAGTGAAAGAGACAGGGCCGACCTCTCCCCAAGCTCTAAAAACCTTCCCCTAAAATTCTCTTTTCTTTACCACTCCTCCTTGCTGAAGTGGAGGGGCTCAAGACTTGTCAAACTGGCTCTGAGCCACCTCTTTTGAAAATCTGAATTTGTACTTTTGTTTCTATTATGTCTTGGTGCAGTTTGAGATTTGTAGTGTGTCTTTTCCATGATGATACCTGTAAGTTTACCTATGGGCAGGCTGTATTTTCCAAAGGTAGCTACATCTTCATCACACATGCTCTTCTGCAAGGTGACCTTGCCATTCCCGGAACACTGAGCAGTATCTGTGTTTCCTCTGCTCAAATCCAGGCAGGCAAGAGAATCCATGTGACTTCTGAGGTTAGGTCATGAAAGGTGATACAGCCTCCACCTGGTTCTCTTGAAGCTCTAACTGACATGTAAGAAATCCAAGGCTGCCATGTTGTGAGGAGGCCCAAGCCACATGGAGAAACCACATGTGCTTGAAATTCCTCACCCTAGCCATGGAGTCACCCCCAGCTTTCTGGTCCTTCCACTTGAGGCCCCAGAAATGGTTGACAAACCCACCTTAATCATGTTCTTTCTACAGTGCCCACAGAATCAATGAGCATAATAAAAATAAATTTCTAAGACACTAAGTTTTGTGAGACTTTGTTACACAGATATAGAGAATTGACATACTTATCATCTGTATGGCAATGTCCCTGACTCCCTTTTAAGTTAAGATTCCTCAGAGGTCTGGGGCCTAGGCCCATGGGGATCCATGTCAAGGTTTCTAAGTTTTAATAGTTCCAACCTTTTTCTTTTATTTCCCTAGCCCTAGGAGAGGTAGCTGCTTTTTGCAAATGCAACATTTGTGGTACCTCAGAGTTCTTTTATCGCCATTTCAGTTACTTAGTTAATAACTTTTTACTTATTTGCAATTCTTTTAATTAAATTATCTCTATTTAAATAGCGGCTACAGTTTCTGTCTCCTAACTGGACTTCAACTGATATTAAAAATAGACACCATTTGTTATTCTGGGTAAAGAATATCAGTGCTATTAATTTCACTAATTAAAAAAATCTCAGACATACAGAGAAGTTGTAAATACAATGCAAATACATTATTTTATTTTCCTAAACCATTTGAGAGTATTTTGCTTATCTGATGCCCCCATGATACATGAATCCTTCAGTATGTTTGTTGTCCTACAAACAAGGACATTCTCTTGCATAATCACAATACAGCCACCAGAGTCAGGAAATTAATACTGATTTCCTACACGCTTGTAATGCATAGACCCATTCGAATTTCATCAGTTGTGAAAATAATGTCTCTTATAGCAAAAAAGATTCAGGCCAGGGCATGTGTCACATGACTTGTGGTCTTGGTTAATCTGGAGCAATTCCTTTTTCCTCGTCTTTCTTTGATTTTCATGACCTTGACAGTTTTGAAGATAACACAAAGTTATTTTACGGAATGTCTTTCTGTTTGGATTTGCTTGATTTTTTTATTTTTTGTAATCTGATTCAGGTTCTGCCTTTTGGGCAAGAATACCACAGAAATGAGGCCACGTTCTCATAATACACTAGCAGGTGGCATCTGATCTTGATTTGCCCCTTACTTACAATGTTCACTTTGATTTCTTGATTAAGCTGGTGTCTTCCAGCCTCCTTCACTATCAAGATACTCTTTTTTATTTTGTAATTAGTAAGCATTTTGGGGAAATCTACTTTGGAACTATGGAAGTGTCCTCAGTTTTTAATTTATTTACTTATTTATTTCTATCACTATGGACTTGCACTTTCCTCTTTTACTCAATGGGGTATAATCTGTTATTTTCAGCATTATTTTGATGACCAAATTGTTCCAATTTTGATCAATGGGAGCCCCTTCAAACTGGTTTCTGTGGTCTTTTGTTAAGTTAACAAAAGATTGCGTTAACGCAATCACAGTATACTGTGATTGCTTTATTCTTTCCTGATAGCACAAGACATTCCAGGCTCTTCTCATTCTTTGCCTTGCCTAGCACTGGAATCAGCCATCTCTCAAAGGAGCCAAGTCTTCTTTTAGTGGGGAATGGTGTTTAAATACCAAGATCTGGCTTCTAGACGTCCTCATTGCTTTTAAGGCATTGCCTCTTCCAGACTCTTTCAGTGAAGAGAGAGCTAAGGAATATTTGTATTTAAGCGTTTGCATGCCTGATCTTGCTCTGTGTATTATGTATCTATCTATCAACCTACCTATATATTGAAAAACATAGATTTGTCCTAATATCTCCATTTCCAGTGCAAAATGGGAAGGTTCATTCTAATTTTCTTTTTCTGTATATTAATTTCCTTCTCTGACAGTGGGAAACTTGACTTTCATTATGTTGAATACATTTGTTTGGCCAATTTCACCATACCTAACCAATCTCCCATTGCCACTGCAACCTCCTGTGCCATGTGAATACTCTTTTCTTCCCACAAAATCACCTACCGTATTAGTTTGTTAAGGCTGCCATTACAAAGTATCACAAACTGGGTAACTAAAATAACAGAAATTAATTTTGTCACAGTTCTAGAGGTCTGAAGTCTGAGATCAAGATATTGGCAGGATTTTTTTTTTCTGATGCTTTTCTTCTCATCATGTAGATGGCATCTTTTCTCTATGTCTTCTCATGATACTATGGTTTGAATGTAATCCTCCAAATTAGGTGTTGCCAATGTCAAAGTATTAAGAGATGGGGTCTTTAGAAGTGATTAGGCCATGAAGTCTCCTCCCTTGTGATTTGGCTTAATGGCCCTCATAAAGAGGTTTCAAGCAGTGCTAAGCTTGCTTGCCCTCTTCCTTCAGTCACATAAGAAAAAAATGTTCCTCCCTTCTGGAGAATGCAGTGTTCAAGATGCCACCTTGGAAGCAAAGACTAGACCCTCACCAGATACCAAACCTGCTAGCACTGCGACCTTGGACTTCTCAGCCTCCAGAACTGTGACAAAATAAATTTCTGTTCTTTATGAATTATCCAGTTGGTGGTATTCTGTTATAGAGTCACAAAATGAACTAAGACACATGGTCTTCTTCCTGTGTGTGTATGGGTACTAATGTCCTCCTCTTGTAAAGATACTGGATTAGGGCCACCCCAATGCCATTATTTTAATTTAATTACCTCTTTAAAGACCCTATTTTCAAATACAGTCCCATTTGAAAGTATCAGGGGTTATGACGTCAACAGAGGAATTTGGGAGGACAAAATTCAGCCCATAACACCCACCCTCTCTCACAGGTGAAAGTAAATGTGTTAGTTAGCCACAGAGGTAATATCATCCCAGTACACTACTGTCTGCCCCATCTTGTAGCTGTCACTTGCCTTTGGGCTACTCCCCCTACATTTATTAGGAACATTTCTTTTGGCTCCCTCAGAAGTCCAATTCATGTTATCTTTTATGTAGATGAGCTAACTCTTATCTTAGTAGGAATTCCGTGGCAGGTTAAAGTTGACCACAAATTCTTTGACATCCTTCCCATATAAGAGTGGGATCTTTTTCCCCTCTCCTTGAATCTGGACTGTCCCATAACTGTTTTGACTAATCAAGTATGCAAGAAATGATGTTATGCAATTCTAGATTGAGTCTTTAAAGCTTTTGTTTTGGTCTCTGAGAGTGCTGAGCTATCATATCTGACTAGTTTACAAGAGTGTATCCACGGAGAGTCTGAGAATATATGGCATGGAAGAGGAGCCCAGCTAAGCCTAGGCACCATAAACAAGGCACCAGGTGTGTGAGAAAAGCGATCTTGAGCTCCCTAAGCCAGACCAGCCGCTCGTTGAATATAAACAAGTGACTGACACGTAGACCAGAGGAATTACCCAGTTTAATCCTACTTTAATTCTTGACCCGCAAAACTGTGAAATACAATAAATTGGTTGTCATTGTAAGCCACTAAAGTTTTAAGCAGAACAATCTCCTTGTCTTTACTAGCCTTCCCCTCCATCTCAACTCTAATTCAACAGCTTTTGTCTTGTCATTTCCTGGACCGCTTCGACACTGAACTCTCCGTGGGCTGCAAGCACCTTTGCATCTGTTCTTCCTCTTACTTACTCTCACCGTGCCAGAATTTAATATTCAACAAACCTCATCACCCTAAACTCCTGTCTCCAGCCTGTCAGCTGACTCTTGGTTTTGATTCACTTCTTTTCTATCCTGTTCAAGCCACATAATCTATCATATCAATACTCCCTATCATGTTAAACTCCTCTGACCAATCCCTGCCCCCCAGCCTGCAAATTCATATCTCTGGATTTGTCTACTTATTCACCTCTTTCACTTCCACATGTAGGAAGCTGGAAGTTACTTGAGTCTTTGCTCTTTGGTTTTCTGCATCAGGTCCCTACAATCACATGTAAAAGATAAGGCAGCATTGTCCTGTTATGTAAGAATAAAGTTTATCAGGTAATTGAAAGGAAACAAAAGGAAACCCTAAGTATCACGGAAGCAACAATTGCAGGAAGCAGCTACCACTCACAGAACCTGGAAAACAAAGGAAGGAAGTTGAACTCCATAAAACTTAAAATCTCAAAGGAGGGAGCCACTTGAGTCTGGGGCCTAGACCTCTGAGGATAGGTGTCTGGCCAGCTAGTGCTGGCATATCAAAGTGTGTGTGTGTGTGTGTGTGTGTGTGGCATGTGTGTGTGTGTGTCTGTGTTTTATGAGGGAGTGAGACTGGTTTGGGGAATGTTGGGAGAACATTCAGGAACAAACTCCTTACGGTGGAACAAATGATACTGTCAGGACGATAAAATAAAACATTTTTTTCTTTCTTCTCTGGTCTTCAGTCATCCCTTTGTTGCCTTCTGTATAGAGCATAAATGTGTTTGCAGATCTCCTGCCTCAGCCTCATACTGAAGGTAGAAGGGTGGGCTTGAAGTGTGGAGACAGTAGCCTAACAGATAGTGTAGTAAGTTTAAGTAAAATTCTTATAGACAAACTTTGGTTTTAAACCCAAGATGGATAATTCTAAAATTGTTTTGAATCATGCTAGATGAATTTAACCCATTTATAATTATTAAGGTAACTCATATATGTTATCTATTTCTTCAGTCTTATTTTGTGCTTTCTGTTTATATTTTAAAAATTTCTTCCTTTCCTTTCATATGCTTCTGAAGTTTCCCTTTAAAAATTATATTACTCAGTGGCTTGTAAATTAGGTAGTTAATTCTATTATACTGTGTTACCTATAAGTTGAAATAGCAATGATAATTACTTATTTGAAACTATATTTCTTTTCAATGGCAAGAATAAAACTGGATAAGAAACTAGTTCACAGCAAAGAACAGAGGGCTCTGTTTTAAAGAAACTATGCTAAAACATAATTGAAAGGTAGTATGTATGTATTCTAGTCTGGGAGTCTGTCCTGTGCCTTTCTCATTTTGACTCTTGGAGAGCCTACAGTCTCAATGCCAGTTTCTTTTCTGCTTACCCAAAGCAAAGCCTGCTGGTCTCTTTGCCCTGTGATGCCCTGAGCTGCCCAGAGCATCCAGCAAGAATTCCCACTCAGTGATGAGACTGGTGGAAAAGAGACTAATGTTCACAACAGCAGAGAAAACCACACCAGCCACCATGACTTAACCAGAACTGATCAACTGAAGACCAACTGGCATGTAAGGAGAAACTTCTGTGATGTGCTTTGACATAAAAGGCATAAAACCAAGATAAGCAACAGAAAAACTGACAGCAAAGGGAAAAGACATCAGAAGACATTAAAAATCCCCTTAATTAATAAATTTAAAGAGATTTTGGAAACATATCTAGACAAGAAGTATAAGATGTTATGAAAATGTGACAAAAAACTGATACCTTTAACAAAGAAAAATTAGGATTAAAAAAAAATTTCAATAGAAGGCCTGGAAAATCAAATGAGCACCTTAGAGGCAGAGCAAAAAGAAGGAAAAATATTAGAGAACCAAAGGAAATACAGATAACCAATTCAGTAGGCCTTTCAGAAAGAGTGAACAGAGAAAATAAAGAGAACAAAATTATATTTCTTTTGTTGTTCTTGTTTTGTTGTTGTTGAGACAGAGTTTCACTCCTGTCGCCCAGGCTGGAGTGTAATGGTACGATCTCGACTCACTGCAACTTCCACCTCCCAGGTTCAAGCAATTCTCCTATCTCAGCCTCCCGAGTAGCTGAGATTACAGGTGCCTGCCACCACGCCAAGCTAATTGTCGTATTTTTAGTAGAGATGGGGTTTCACCATGTTGGCCAGGCTGGTCTCGAACTCCTGATCTCAGGTGATCCACCTGCCTTGACCTCGCAAAGAGCTGGGATTACAGGCATGAGCCACCGTGCCTGGCCCAAAACTAGAATAGAAAAGGGCATCAAGAAAAAGTTGGAGAAAGATTCCTCTACCTCTGTTTTTATTCTAAACTTTTGTGGAAGTGAGTGACTTACAGGGATTATTTGTTAGTACTTGAAAATTCCTCAGTCTTCTGGGATATGATCCAATGCTCCTGGCCAGTTGAAATGAATGAGTCAACCTTATAGCAATCTCCATAGCAGTCTCTACTTGTTACAGTAACCTGTTCTGCATATGTAACACAGAGAGCAATTAGCCTGCTATCAGACACAAAAAGGTGGTACAGCCCTGAGGTGGAGAGGGTGTGCCAGAATAATAACAAATGTAGGTGAACCCCTCAGACTAACTCTACAATCGGTCATTTGTTCCATCGCTTTGTCCATTGGAAAGGAAGTGACTTTCAAGCTACATCAGGAAACCTGGAGGCTCCTTAACAAGAAGGCTTTGACTCATCTTTGATGGTCAGCTTAGCTTTTCACCACCCAGCACAGCAACCCCCTTCTGTCCACTCCCATCAAAGTTCAGACTGGCTGCAATTTATTGTTTACCATCAACATAGAGCACAGAAGCCTTAAGAGAGGTCCACTGACTCCCTGCATTCCAGATCTCCTCCCATCCGCACTTGTGGCAGCACCATCTTTTTACGACAGTCAGGGTCAATTAGTCCATCACGCAGTAAGTCCTTTCACCATGTGCTGGCTCACAGGCAAGAGCCGCCCAAAGGGTCAAGGTGATATTTGCAGCTGCAAGTGCAGCAGAATCCTTACTCCACTCCCTGACAGAAGCACTGCCCAATGGGAACCAGGATTTATAATACAGCAAGTCTATGTTTACAGAGGTTGCAGGATTCTTTTTTCCTCCCCTCCCTTTTCCTCTCCTCTCCTCCCTTTCCCTCTCCCTTTTCTTTTCCCCTCCTCTTCCTTTCTGTTCCTTTCTTTTCCCTTCCTCCTTCCTTCTCTCCTTCTCTCCTTCCTTGCTTCTATCCTTCCTTCCTTCCTTCCATCTGCCACTTTAAGGTGTGGCTGATGGGATATACATTTTCCTGCAGTAAAATGTACAGATCTTAAGTGTAAAATATGATGACTTGACAGCTATATATACCTGTGTAAACACCATCTCTAGCAAGATTTAGAACATCAACCCCATCCCTAGAAAGTTCTCCTGGCCTCCTCTGCAGATTCAGGAAATAAAGGTTTTTCAAGGCAATTCTTTTCCTCAGGTGGTTCACTGCCTAAGTGCAGCAAAAGGGCATATGTGCTTTTACTCCCCCTTTGCTGGTCCAAAGTTTCCATTAGATTCTGTTTTTTGAAATTTGATTAATAGAGTGGGCATTTCCTTTGCTACTCCAAATCAGATGCTCATAGCTAAAGATCATCTCTTGAAAGCATAATAGATGATAAATTATTTTTAGTTTAATTAACAAAATGGACAAAGAAATCCGTTAATTCCACAGCTGTGTGAGGTGAAGGCTAAGGAAATTGGCTGGCGCCCTCCACTCCTGGCTTATGAAGCCTGGATTCTTGCCCTGGTGAGTGCTGATGCCATTTCTGGGTGAGGGAGAATCTTCCACCCAACACCTTTCCTTCCTCTGCTTGCCCATCTTCCTTACCTGCTCTCAAAAGCGAGATCAGGTTACAGCATTTTGAAAGGCAGAGAAGACAGAATTTCATCTCCTTTCTCAAGGTTGCCTCTTCATCCCCTATTCCTCACCTCCTGGTTTTCCTAATGGCTTTACTTCTTTATTATTATTATTTGATATGGCATCTTGCACTGTTGCTCAGGCTGGAGTGCAGTGGCACGATCTCAGCTCATTGCAACCTCCACTTCCTGGATTCAAGTGATACTCCTGTCTCAGCCTCCATAGTAGTTGGGATTTCAGGCATGCACCATCATGCCTGGCTAATTTTTGTATTTTTAGTGGAGATGGGTTTTGCCATGTTGCTCAGGTTGGTCTTGAACTCCTGATGTCAGGTGATTTTTCTGCCCACCTCAGCCTCCCAAAGTGCTGGGATTATAAGTGTGAGCCACCATGCCTGGCATCCAATGGCTTTACTTCTGATCCCCATTTCTATCTCTCTCTACTCCTTTCTCTCTCTCCCTGCTTTTCCCTTCCCAGACAATGAATTGGCAAGCTGTACTTGGAGGAGTCTGGGGCCTGAACTATTGGAGAAGTGTTTTTGCTGATGGCAGGACCTTGAAGGAAAGAGAGAAAGGAAGATCCAAACTGAGGAAATGGCAGGAGCAAAATGGCAGAGACAAAAATCTGAACATCAAACAGAGAGAGAGCCCGATCGTATACGTTTGGAGAGTCAGACAGAAATTTTTTACTTGTGGAGAGACTTTGGGCAAGTTATTTACTTTCTCTGACCATCAATTTTCACATCTGTAAAATGCAAATAATTAATGCCTTTGAGGGTGGATGTGAGGATTCTTGCTGACATGTGTGAAGTGTGTATGATGTGCATGGTGTTCATTAGATTATGTGAAATGACAGCTATTATTATAATAAGGCATGGCTAGAGCAACATGGAAGCCAGCCCAGCTGAGAAAAAGACTCATGTAGCATTGGAAGGCTCCAGTAGGAGCCAAGTCATGGAAAATTATTAACTAGCGTAATTTCTTTAAAAGTTATTCTCTGCTTCTTAAAGCTTCTTAATACTGGAAATACATGGAAGGCGTATGGAACCGATCACCTCCACTTTGAGATGGTCAGATTTTTAAAAAGATAAGGAGCTAAATGTGATTGCTATCATTGTGTCTATGTAATGCGTCAGCACTCTTCACTATTTTAACTAAGGCAATGTAAGGAAGATGTGCTAAGTGACTCTTGATCCTAATGCAACATGACTTCCTGTTGAGATCAAAGGGTATTTATTATGGTGGTGTTAGAGGGAAACTTACCCTAGGGGAGTGATGGGTGTAAAAGTAACTTCCCAAGGGCAACATACTCAACAAACATTTATTCAGTAAACATTAACAAAGTGCATAGTGAAGGCTAAGCTCTCTGCCAGGCATTCTGCCATTATTCCACCTCTCTGCAAGCAAGATTTCTATCTAGAGATACAGATGGAGGATACCTGAGTTCGTGACTGAATTTATTCCTATTATCATATCTTGTTTATCCCTTCCTTTGGTATGAACTTTTCTTATACTAACTCTTTCTTATATTAGAAATATCTCCCCCTAAGTTATATTTGCCAATTTTGGCAGTTTTATTGATGTATTATTGACCTAGACTAGACCACATATTTTTGTTAGCTTTAGTATACATCTATGAAACCATCACCACAATCAACATAATCACCCAAAGATTTCCTCTTGTCCTCTTGCAATTTTCTCCTCTTACCCCTTTCTGAGTTCTGAGCAAGTACCATTAGGTCCCAGGGGCTCCATTCTTTCACCCAGCCCCTACTGGTGGAGTGGCGACTCTACTTTGGCATGGCATGCTGAGAAAGGTGGGGTCATAATCACCCTTGCCCCAGCTGATAGGAAGTTGTTCCACATCAGGAGATGTAAGGTCCAAGAGGACCTCAGGCTTCTGCCCTGCCTCTGCTTGGCACTCAGGTCCTGAAATAAGAGTGTCTCTGGGAGAGAAGCTTACCGTTGTCCTAGTCCCGAGTCAAAGCTCTGGCTGGAAGGCAGAAGCAGGCCACAAAACATACAGCTCCCAATCTCTTTAGAAAGGAACTTACTTCATTTGCAAACAAGGATAAAAAAGTCCAAGCTCAAGGGTGCTCTCAAGAACAGTGAAAGTTGTGGTGAAGGATGACTGGGAAGCAGGTAAGGATCCAGGCTAAACTGTAGGCCTTCTAGTTTGCAGAAGAGAACTGGGAAAGATGACATCTGGGAAGAGCCCCCATAGACATCTGAGAAGAGTCACTGTCAGGACATTTATCAGACAGTGACTTCAGAAGCTATTCCTTCAAAGGAGCCAGAATTGGATTGGGTTAGTTTGTAGAACAATTTATGCCTAAGGGAATTGTTAGTAATGAACTCATCAGCTGGAAATTAGTAGAGTTTAACAGCTGGGTGTGCTCAGAGGGAAGAGCGCCCTACCAAAGCCACTGTCATCCCCCTTTTGTTTACCTAAAGCTGAACCTCCCTGAGGAGCAACATCAGAAGTGGGTGTGTGTGTGCGAGGAAAGTGGGTGGTAGGATAGACTTCATTAAAATAATACAGTCAATCACTAAACAAATAAACCAGCAAATAAAAATAAGCCTGGCAGTGGGGGGGAGGGCACTAGTATTCAAAGTTGCTGCAATACGTTATCCAAAATATCCCGTTTCCTAAAAAAATTATAAGGTGTTCAAATCCAAGACGGTGTGATACATGTACTGAAACAAAAGCAGGCAGCAGAAATTACCTATGACAGTGATCAGATATTATATTTATCAGACAAAGACTTCAAGGTAGACATTATGAACATATTTACAAAAGTAAATATGTACTTTTAATTATGATTACAAAGGTAAATCATAATTAAAGGAGTAAAGGAAGGTATAATGACGATTTTGCATTAAATAGAAAATATCAGTAAAGATGTAGGTCTTGTAAAAAAGAATAAAATAAAAATTTTGGAATTGAAAAGTACAATCACCAAAATAAAAAACTCATGGACAGGTTCAATAGTATATTTGAGCCAGCGTAAGAAAGAATAAGCAAGCTTGAAGATGCATTGAGAAAAAATTATGCAAGTCAAAAGAACAAAGAATAAAGAAAAATGAAGGGAGCCTAAGAGAATCATGGGACACCAGTAAATGCACCAACACAGGCATAATAGGCCTACCAGATGGTGAAAAGAGAGAGAAAGAGCTGAACATTTATTGAAGGAAAAAATCCTGGAAGACTTTCCATATTTACTGAAAAACAATAACCTACACATCCAAGAAACTCAATGAACTCCAACAGGTTAAATCCACAAATAGTCCCACAGACACATCATAGTAAAAGTGCTGAAAGTCAAAGGCAAGAAGAAAATCTTGAAAGCAGTGAGAGAAAAATAACAGGTCACTTAGAAGGAAACCTCAGTAAGACTAACAGCTTACTTCTCAGCAGAAGCAATAGAGATCAGAAGACAGTGGGATAACATATTCAAAGTTCTTAAAGAAAAAACAAAACTGTCAAACAAGAATCTTATATTCAGAAACAGAATCTTTCAAAAATCAGGGAAAAGTAAAGACTCTCCAAGATAAACAAAAAGAATTTGTTGCTAGCAGATTACACTTTACAAGAGATTCTAAAGGAAATTTTTCAGATTGAAAGCAAGTGCCTCAGGACTGTTATTCCAGCCCACATGAGGAAGCAAAAAACACTAGTAAAGGTAATTATGTAATTATAAAAAATAGCATAGATCCATACTTTTGTCCTTTCACCTCTTAACTGATTTAAATAACAATGGTATAAATAATATTTATATGATGTATTGTTGGGCTTGGAACATAGAGAAATATAACATATGCATCATATACTTGCCAATAACAGCACAAAGGAGGTGTGTGGGAGCAAGGCTGATTGATCTAAAAACATAACTACAGATATTAAAGTACTAATTATGATAACTTATTGTTGGGCTTATAACATTAAGATAAATAATATGCATAATATTAATACAACAAAAACAGGGAAAAGGAATAAAGCTGTATAGACCAGCATTTCTATGTATTACTGGAAACAAGCTGGTACCAATCTAAAGCTAATTCTTATGTATTGAGATATATACAGTAATCCCTAGAGGAACCACTAAAAAGTTCCTCAAAATACAGTGAAAAAAGCATCAAATAAATTAAAATGTAGCATTAAAAAATATTTACCTGATTCAAATAAAGCAATAAACAAGGAACTGAATAAAAATGACATGACGTATAAAAAAGAAAAAATAAAATGGCAGACATAAATTCTACTATATGAACAATAAGTTTAAATATGACTAAACTTACAAGCAATCCACATCAAAGGTGGAGATTGTCAGACTAGGTTTAAAAATTATCCAAGTTTATGCTACCTAAAGGAGACACATTTTATTTATTTATTTATTTGAGATACAGTCTCACTCTGTTGCTCAGGCTGGAGTGCAATGGCACGATTTCTAAAGGAGACATATTTTAGATTCAAAGATACAAACAGGTTGAAGGTAAAAGATAAAAAATATACATTATGCAAACAGAAACTCCGAGAAACCTAGAGTATCTTATAGTTATATCAAAGTAGACTTCGTAACAAAAGAATTTACTAGAGATAAAGAGGGATATTTTATAAAGATAAAGGGGTCAACACATCAATAAGTTACAACAATTATACAAACATAAGCACCTAGTAACAGAGCACTAAAATACATGAAGCAAAACTGACAGAAATGAAAAAAGAAATAGACAAATCAAGAAAAGCAGCTGAAGACTTCAGTACCCGACTTCAATACTGAAAATAATAACTAGACAGAAGATCAACAAGGAAATAGAAGACCTGAACAACACTATAAACCAACTAAAACTAATAGACACCTACAGAACTCCACCCAACCACACAGAATATATATTCCTCTCAGGGGCACATTGAACATTCTCCATGGTAGACCATATACTAAGCTGCAAAACAAATCTCAATAAATTTGAAAATACATAGAGACTACAAAGTATGGTTTCTGACTATAGTAAAATGCAATTTGAAATAAATAACAGAAAAAATTTGGAAACTCAAAAATAAACGTAACATAAACAACACACTTCTAAATAATCAAGGGGTCAAAACAATGAATCAAAAGGGAAATTGGAAAATACTAAGAGATGAATGAATATAAAGACGTAACATACAAAAATTTATGAGATGCACCTAAAGCAGTGTTTAGAGAGAAATTTATAGCTGTAAATGCCTATATTAAGGTAGAAGAAAGGTCTCAAATCGATAATCTAACCTTCCATTTTAAGATACCGAGATAAGACCAAAATAAATCTAAAGCAAAAAAAGAGAGGAAATAAAAAATATTCGAGGAGAAATTAGTGAAATCATAAATAAAAAAACAATAGAGCCTTATTCTTTGAAAAGCTCAAATGTTTTGATAAACCTTTAGCTAGACTGGCCAAGAAGAAAAGGAGCAAAAACTTAAATTACTGAATCAAAAGAGGAGACATTATTACCAATGTAACACAAATAAAAAGAATTATAATGGAATGCTATGAACAACTGTATGCCAACAAATTAGATAACTTAAATAAAGTGAACAAATGATTAGAAAAACACAAGCTACTGGAACTGACTCAAAAAGAAATGGCAATATGAATAGAACTATAGCAAGGGAGAAGATTGAATTAATAATAATAATAATTATTATTATTAGCTGAGAGCGAGGTGGGATGTGTATAAAAAATTAGAAATAATGAATAAGACCTACTGTTTGATAGCACAACAGGGAGACTATAGTCAATAATAACTGTACATTTTAAAATAGCTTAAGACTGTAATTGGATTGTTTGCAACTCAATGGATAAATCTATCCTTGAGGGGGATAGATACCCCATCCTTCATGATGTGCTTATTTCACATTGCATGCCTGTATCAAAACATCTCATGCACTCTATAAATATGTACACCTACCATGTACCCACAAATATTTCTAAAAAAGACAATTAAAATTTTTGAAAATAGAAAGATAACATTGAAAGTTATAATTTGGTCTAAAATTCTCCATGCCTTCTTTTCCTTTGTTATTGAAGAAAGTTTTACCCTTGCAACTTCCGAATACCTTTATCAGTGAAAAGTACTTTCAATATCAATAAATTATGTGACTATCACTGTTGAAGAAGATTAGCAAAATGACATTCATAGGATTAAATTAGGAACTTTCCTAAAGAAAATTCTGTGTTTTAAATTTAATTATAAAGAATTTCTATTTTGACCAAGCCAGTACCTGACCATTTGAGTGATGACGGCAATTTTCTCGGCTCTTGGTATCAACACTAATTTATCCATACAATAAATAGTTATTGCATATCTGCTTTGTGATAAGCTCTGGATTAAGTATTTTTTTTAAAAAGAGCTAATGTCCATTTGAAAAGCAGTGATTGGTTTTTCTTTGGAGGAAACAAATGTTAGATCTTACAGCATTCGATACATATATATTTTTTGGTCTGGGCAGTACATCCTCACACACTCTTTTAAACTGTAAGTTTAAAAACTCTTGTATGTATTTGCAAAGATAAATGCTCATCATTCACATTCCAATACCTGTACTTGGTAAATAACAAAGTAAATTAAATGAGGTTCTTCAGAGTCAATATTAAATGTTACTGAATCCTCAACTAATTCAACGCCTCCTTAAATGACCAATACAAATTAAAAGTCATGAAAGGTTTTCTAATTAAGATGACATTCCCAGAGAGGCCCAGAGCATTCTGAGGACACCAACTTCGTGATGATATGTTACTGAATGTTGCTTTGACTGTGCCAAAGGAAGGCTTTGGAAGAGTCCATGTCATAAGTGAAGGGTGGAGAGCGGGATAAGAAGATTCTGTCAACTGAGGACTTCCCTGGGGTCCTCAGGAAGCACTGGCTGGCAGCAAGGGGCGTGGACCCTCAATTGCCGCTGCAGAAAAGGGCTGTAGGTGATGGCATTTATCCTGGGCATACTCTCCTGGCTTTCCTCACCAGACAACTACCCCTAAATAGGCCTTTGGGGTAATTGACAAGAAGGACAAACCCTGCTAAAGGGCTGTCAAACACATAGACCTTGGGGTCTTTAATTCTAGCTGGAATGTTTACTGTGAGATCTTGGCCAGCTTCCTTCACCTTTCTGAGCTTCAGTTTTTGCACCTGAAAAGTAATAGTGAATGACTCACATTATAGTTTTGTGTAAACTGCTTAAGTTGATTACTGTAATCTGCCTTTCTCTCTCTCTTAGCTACTAAGGTTGACCTTATTTGTGCACAACCCCCTGCTTGGTCATTCAAGGCCTAGAGACTTAAATATGCTTGAAGGTCTAAAGTTAAGGCTCATTAACAGTAGGGCACTAAGCTGTATATAACAGGTTAATAGAGATTTCTCTGTTCTTGGTTCTTTATGGTGATATCTCAGGTATATCTTTTTTTTTCCAAAGCAATTTTATTGTGAAATCCAAGCATCCAGTAAAGTTGCTAGTACTGTACAAAGAACTTTTTTTTTTCGGATTTATTTGAGGGCAAGTTGTGGCTGGGATTCCCATCACCCGCAAATACTTCAGTTATTTATAGTGATGTAAATGCTGAAGGACCTTCTTCTGTGCTGTCACAGTATAACCATTAACACTGACGTATTACTACCCTCCGATCCTCAGACCCCCTTTGAGTTTCACCAGTAATGTCCTTTACAGCCAAAAGATCCAAGCCAGGAGCCCACTTTGCATTTAGTTGTTATGCTGCTTTAATTTCCTTCATTCCAGAACGGTTAGACCCCGACATTTTGTAGCATGTTCACTTGTTTGTTTTTGTCTGATAATTCCTCATAATTGGCACAGGTGCTGCATTTTTGGCAGGCTATTACAGAAATCATGCTGAGGTCTCACTGCCTTCTGTGAGGGGGCCTGTGATGTCAGCTTGTCCCATGACAGGAGATGTTAAGTTGGGTCACCGGATTAAAGTCTTCCAGCTTCTTCGTGGTCATGTGATTCTTATTCTTTTTCTAAGTGGTATTTTGTAGAAAGGTATGTGGAAATCGTATGATTATCCAGTTTCTCATCAAACTTGTACTCATTAACCTACCAGATTTAGCACCTTTTGATGCTTCTTGGCTGAATTTATTGTTACCATGATGTTTGGCATTTTCACTTATACATTTATTATTCACATCATATTATGAGGAAAACTTCCTTTTCCTCTCTGCTCATATTTGTTTTTGTGTTTTCATCTGTATGAACTCACAGTTCCTAGTTTTACTCAAAGGTTTATAATCCTTTATCACCATAATTTACTTTGATATTCAAATTATTCCAGATTTAGCCGGCAGAAGTCTTTCAAATCAGCTCTCTACACCCTTTTGTCAAGTTTCCATCACTCTTGAATATTTTCTTACACGTTGTAACTAAATGTTCCAGCCTCATCTTCTTTTTCTGGCCTAGCCATAGAAATCAACTATTTCTCCAAAAAGTCCTGGTTCTTTTTTTTTTTTTAATTATTATTTTCTTTTTTTTTTTATACTTTAAGTTCTGGGGTACATGTGCAAAACGTGCAGCTTTGTTACATAGGTATACACGAGCCATCACACAGAGTGCAATGAGCAGGTGCACTTGGAAAAATGGCAGTGATATACTTACTGGACACGGGGTTGCCACAAACCTTCAGTTTACAAAAGGCAGTCTCTGCAAAGCACAATAAAGCAAAGCACAGTAACATGAGGTATGCCTGTATTTTGTCTGTTTTCTGGGGTGATTTTTTCGGCAACCCATTCGAAGTTTTTCTTTACCATCTGAAGCCCTTCCAGAGTTGCTTCTTTGAAGTCACGGTAAGACTGTTTTTCTGTTGGCTTTGATCTCTTGATGGCCAGAGTCTCTGGGTATCATTATCATAACATCAGCAACAACAACTATTCTGGTGGTTACATTAACACCAAATTCAATCTTCATGTCAACCAGTGCAAAGTTCTGGGGATTTCTCCAGTATTTAAAAAGTAACCCGTGTAGCATGACTCATGCTGTCCACTTCATTTTGGCCTTTACCAAGTCCAGCATAGCAAAATTTCTTAGCGACTCACTGTTTATCAGACCACTGGGGATCATTACTGGCAGCACTCTTGAAAACATCTCCACGTCAGGTGAGTAAAACTCACATCTGTCGATGACACCAGGATTTCTTGTAAGAAAATAACCAGTTGCTATTCTGCAAACCCGTGTAACTGGAATAATTTCACACTGGGGCACAATGAAAGCCATATCCCCCACATTTTTTGGTGAAAGCAGTTTTCGTCCCTGCTTCCTGTAATGACTAAAAAATATTATACAACTGTTCGTTTTATTTGTGATTGCAGCTTTTCCTTCCAGGTGATTCTTTCTAGCTGCATTTCCTGTTATAATCTGGTCCTTGGACTACAAGAGGGCTTTCCATGGACTAACAATTCATAGACTTGTTTTACTCTCATGTAAGTTTTTTTTTTTTTTTTCCTCCAGTGTTCAGTACCTTAGCTGTTGCCATTCACCTGAGAGGGTTGGGGGTGGCAACCGATTTTATTTTTTATACTTTTCTGTATTTCCTAAAGTTTCTGCCTTGAACATCTATCACTTCCATGGTGATATTTTTTATACTATAAAACAAACCAATATCAAACCCTAGCTCCTCTTCCTCAAATCAAAGCATCATCTTATATTGTTTCATTTAGCTCAGAGGAAACTGACATAGATTTGCTGTCCTTTCCCTCACTCCCAGTAACCAGCACATCAGAGAGCCTTCCTGGGTTTGCCTTCAACTAAATCCTCCATCCTTTAACTTCTCTCCTTTGTCTGGTTTCCACCCTTGTCCAACTGTCTCTCACATGGACTCCAGGGACCTTGTTGCACTCTTTTAAGTAAGGTGTTTTTTAATGTTGTCATACTTTATACATGTAATGTAATACATAAACAAATTCAAGTTAGGTGTCGTAATCACAAACCTGATATTTGTAAACTTACAACTCATCCTAAGTGGCAGGGTGTTACCAGTACACTTGGAACTATTAGGTTGAACCACGTGAAAATGCCATTTCTGAAGATTAAAAGATGTTTGAATTGAGGCAATTTCATATAATTTCATCTCATACCTGTGTGTTTCCCAGATCCCATTATCCTGCCTTTTCCCCAGCAATAGCTCTCCTCCAACCTGAAATTAATTTATCATTTCCCTGATACTTAAATATTTTTAACACATATTTATATGTTGTATATCACTAAAAATGTTATTTAACTTTGTTTTTGAGATTCATATATACTGTCTTGCTTTTTAAAAATTCAGCATTAGTTTTATGGCTCATCTGTGTTGCTGGACATAGGTCATTTTTCCGGCTCTGCAGTGCTGCCCATGCTCCATCCCAGGAAGAGAGAACAGTTTACTGGTTTCTGATATGAACAATCTTGCTGTGAATATATTTGTACATTTCTCCAGAGGCCTATGTACAAAAGTTTCTTAAGTAGTGGTTTTGAAACGTTTTTGACTGTGACTCTATAAGAAATATATTTACATTGAGATTCGTCACACACACAAATATGTTTATATCTAAAACAACTTCTTGAAATGATGCTTTTCTTCTTCAGTATGATATGCTCTAATATTTTCTATTCTTTTCCAATCTGGTTTGTTTTAGTGAAAAATTTTGGTTATAACCCCCTGCATGTTTTTTAAATTTTGGAGCATTATTTTATAGTATGTGGTTATCAAATCTTTTGTATATTCTTTATAATAATGTGTATTCTTTCATTGAGATGTGTGTGTGTGTGTGTATTTTTTTGAGACAGGATCTTGTTCTGTTGCCCAGGCTGAAGTGTGGTGGCGCAGTCATGACTCACTGCAGCCTTGACCTCCCAGGCTCAATTTATTCTCCCACCTCAGCTTTCTAAGTAGCTGGGACTACAGATGCATGCCACCATGCCCAACTGTTTGTATTTTTTAGTGACATGGGGTTTCACCATGCTGAGACTGGTCTCGAGTTCCTGGGCTCAAGCGATCCTCCTGCCTTGGCCTTCCAAAGTACTAGGATTACAGGCAAGAGCCACTGTACCCCGCTGGTTTATGTATTTTTATGAATTCAAACTTATTAGTAGCTATTTGAATAACTGCTTGTATTTACCATTGTACCGTTGTTTAGATTGTTTCATGCATTGATAATTGAGAGAAGTGTGTTAACATTTCCCACTGCAATTATAGACATGCTGTTTCTTCCTATAGTTCTATCAAGTTTTGCTTTGTATGTTTTTAGCTTATTTCCTTAGGCGCATATAAGTTTTTACACTGTTTTGCTTTCTGGTGAATTGATTCCTTTATTCTTTTTTGATTACTGTCTTTACCTTTAATCATGCTTCAAGACTTGACTATTCTATTTGATGTAATAACCAGCCTTTTATTGATTATTTGCCTGTTTTATATTTTTCCAACCTTTTCCTTTCAATCTTTCAGCCATTCTTTTGTTTTAGGTCTGTTGCTTGTAAAAAGTATTTTATTACTTTTTAAAATATTCAGTCTGGTTTTCTTGAAGAGCAAGGTGAGTCACTTTGTGGTAATTGTCATTACTGATGTTTTTAGATTTATTTCAATTATCTATTCGTTTTTTTTCCTGCTCCTTTTGTGCTTCTTTTTCTTTCTTTCTTTGAAGGGGGAGTGGGTTGAGTTTGGTGTATTTTTAATTTTGTTTTATTCCATACTTTCCCTGTATACTAATTTGGAAGTTATTGATCTATTTTCCTTTTTGAGCAACTACCCTTGAAATGTCACTGTGACCATTTAATAGAATCTAAAGTTGATCAATATCTTAATTATCTCTTTATCTGTACATTGACTCTAGAGCATAAAACTCCTATCTACAGGCGAGGTACGGTGGCTCACGCCTGTAATCCCAGCACTTTGGGAGATTGAGGTGGGCAGAATACTTGAGGTCAGGATTTCGAGACAAGCCTGGCCAACATGGTAAAACCCTGTGTCTACTAAAAATACAAAAATTAGCCAGGCATGGTGGCATACGCCTGTAATCCCAGCTACTCCGGAGGCTTAGGCACAAACAAGAATCACTTGAGCCTGGGAGGTGGAGGTTGCAGTGAGCTGAGATCGTGGTGCTGCACTCCAGAGTGAGGCTCTGTCTCAAAACAAAGCAAAACCAAACAGAACAAACAAAAAAAATCCTCCTATCCCCTCCCCCATCATTCACGTGACATTGATGTCTAGTACGCTAGCTTTCTTCTTTCTTTTTAAACCCCAATGAGACATTTTTATTATTTAACACTGTTAATATTTGTTTTTATTTACTTCAATGTTCTTTTGATTATAATTCCTTTAAGTATCCCAGGCTTTTATTTGAGATACTTTTTCTGGAATTCCTACTGAAACAAATACATGTTTTGGAATTTCCTTTAATGGGATGCATGTTTTAGAATATTTTAGATCAGATGATGTCTAAAAGTAACTCCATTTTTATTCAAATGAAAATGTATTTATGTTGCTTTTCTTTTTGAAAGATACTTTTTCTGGAAGATACTTTTGATAGCTTTACTTTATGGACCCATTATCTTGCACTTTAACGCGACCTCTAAGTTGGCAATCATTTTTTGGTCAGCTGCGACTTCACCGTCTTCCGGTTTCCATGCTCACTGTTGAGAAGCCTCTGTCAGGATAATGACTGCTTGCTTGGAGTTGCTCTATTTTTCTCTTTGGCTGCTTTCAAGATCTTCTCTTTGACTTGGGATTCTACAACCACATTGCAAAATCTCTGTGTGCATATATTGTTCTTTATTTATTTTGTGGGGTATCTGTTATGTTTCCTGCATCTGTGTACCATGAAATCAACTAACTCTAGAAATTCCTAAAAATCACCTCTTTTCTTGTCTCTCTGTACTCTCCTTCTGGGACTTTGATAACTATAACTTAGATATTTTATTCTATCCTCTGTGTCTTTATTCTCTTTTATATTTCCTATCTCCTTATCCCTGTGCTAGACTTTGTTCAATTTCTTTAGACCCATCCTTCAGTTCACCAATTCTTTCAATCTCTGCTAAATCCATGAGTTAGCTTATCCATTAAAATTTAAATTTTAATAATTACATTTTTATTTCTTAGTGTTTTATTTGATCATTTTCAAATATGTCTTGTAATTTTTTATGGCATTTTATTCCATAATTATATAGATATATATAATATTTTTTTTTTTTTTTTGAGATAGAGTCTCGTTCTGTCCCCCAGGTTGAAGTGCGATGTCTCAGTCTCGGCTCACTGCTACCTCTGCCTCCCGAGTTCAAGCTATTCTCCTGCCTCAGCCTCCCAAGTAGCTGGGATTACAGATGTGTGCCACCACGCCTGGCTAATTTTTGTATTTTTAGTAGAGATGAGGTTTTGCCATATTGACCAGGCTGGTCTCGAACTCCTGACCTCAGGTGATCCACCCACCCTGGCCTCCCAAAGTGCTAGGATTACAGGTGTGAGCCACTGTGCCCAGTCTCCATAGTGATTTTTAAGCTCTGCCTTTTATTTCTTCAAATATTTCACACATTGTTACTTTACATTCTATTTCATAATTACATTTTTTGAGTGTTTTGTTTTAGTTTCTGCTGGCATTTCCTAATGCTAGCTTGTTTATCTATATGTTGATAACTACAGATTGTCAGCTCATATTCTTTTGAACTTAATCTGGAAAAATCCTTGGCGTTAAAATAGGTTACCTAGCAATATAGAGCATTTTTGTTTGCTTCTGCTGGCAGCTCAAAGATCCTACCAAACTATATCCACATTGCTTCTTTAGGAGCTTGAGTTCAGATCTCCAATCCTGCAGTGGGTCCAAAGTTTGGCTGCTTCTTTGCAGTGCAATTCTAAGAATTTGCCTTCAGAGTTTGTGTTTGCACACCTGCTCTGCTCAGGTTTCAGCCCAGCCTTTCTCTGCACCCCCTCCTTGAAAATTTCCCTTGCTTTCCTGGGATCCTACCAATTATATTGTAGTGAGAGAGCTCTTCAGGGTACCTCAAGCCCTTGATATCTCTCGTAAGTATCTATATTTGGTTGTAGATACATGTAGATACACAACAGCCAAAGAGACTTTTTAAAAAATGTAAATCAGATTACACTCCTTCCTGGTTGCAGACTCTCAAATGCACCTCTCAGCACACTGAGAACAAAATCCAAATACCTTATCTTGGCAGCTCAGGCCTGCGGAATCTGGTTTGTGCCTGTTTCTTGGACTCTGTTTTCCACCGCTGCACGCATGGTCCAGAAGGGCATTTTCTGGATTCCTTCCACAGACAGCTGTTCCCACCTCACAGTTATAAACCCTCAGTTTGAAATTCTGCCTGTTTCCCTCAAGCATCCATCCTCTCTTTGGTCAGTCTTGGCATGCCAGGATCCTTGTCAGTAGAATCTCAGCAGTAACCGTGCTTCAGCCTGGCTTCCCAGCCCCATTGCACCTAACACAGCCATCCTCACCACCAGTCACTCTGAGGTTACCTGTTTCCTTAAAAGCATTTAACACCAGTTGAAGTGATCCTAATTGTTTTTACGTTTCTTCCCTTTATTTTTGCCTCTTTTCTAGGATATAATTCCAGGAGCACAAATTCTGCTGAATCCCAGTGCTAAGAAATTCTGGCACATAGTAGTCACTCATTAGATATTTACTGAATGAAAAGAAGTCACAGCTCAGAAGTACTGTATTAGAATCCCTACAAAGTACATGGCTTCCCCTAGGAAAATATATGAGATCCAAGAAGAGAGACGGCTTAGGAAAGCCAGGGTGTGTGGAAGGCATGGGTCTTTGCATCAAGGATTTTTAGTTAGTAATGGAACCCCATCGTCTTGTTCATTAACTCAGCAGCCCTGGATTCAAAACATCTGGGTAAGGTCAACTTTTGACTTTGTCTCTCAACCCAGAATTTATCTATTTATCCACTGAACAAAGTTCGATGTGCTCCCATTCTATCTCTTTTTCTCATGAAACTTGCAAGACTTTGGACAAACACACACACACAGAAAGTTTTTTTTTTTTTTTTGAGACAGAGTCTCGCTCCATTGCCAGGTCCAGGCTGGAGTGCAGGGGCACAATCTTGGCTCACTGCAACCTCCACCTGCCAGGTTCTAGTAATTCTCCTGCCTGAGCCTCCTGAGTAGCTGAGACTATAGGCGCACACCACTATGCCCAGCTAATTTTTGTATTTTTAGTAGAGATAGGGTTTCACCATGTTGGCCAGGATGGTCTTGATATCTTGACCTTGTGATCCGCCTACCTCAGCCTCCTAAAGTGCTGGGATTACAGGCATGAGCCACGGCGCCCGGCTTTTTTTTTTTTTTTTTAAACACTTCAAAAATAATGTGTCTCACTGACCTTTCATACACATTTTTAGTAGTTCTGCCTTTTATTTCTTCAAATATTTCACACATTGTTACTTTATATTCATAATCACAATTTCTTGAGTGTTTTGTTTTATTTTCTGCTGGCATTCCCTAACACTAGCTTGTTTGTCTGGATATTGATAGCTGTAGATTGTGAGCTCCTACTTTTACTAGTGGGCCCCCCAGTCAAATCACTCTCTCAGGATCCAATTCAGAAAATACTGATGTATACTATATGCCCAGGAAATTAAAAATTAATAACACGTTTTAGTGTAAAGCAGGAATAAGCTCAACTGTTATTTTTTGTTCAACATCAACTCTTTGAATGGTGATGTTAAACTCTGAATCTTGCTGTGCATAGGATGCAGAGACAGCAGCCTAGCCTCCTTTTGATTGATGAAAAACATTTTTCTTTCTCTCTGGCTGTTTTCCTCTCAGTAATGCGTACATTGAAAACGGAAAACACATATATACATGTTGCAAAAATTAAGAGTTTGGAAATATCATTGTGGTTAGTCTTTTAAGCATGGCCCAAATGGCCCCTTGATAGCTTCATTATCACTTTATCCATGTTAATTATCACTGAAGGCTGAGCCTTTACCAGGGTCTTCAGCTGCACGGGGCTAGAACTTGTCACGGGCTTTTTAGGACGTCTCCGATTTAAATGAAAGCTCCAAGCCACATTTGCCTTTTTTCCCCCAAACTTTTCTCAATTAAAAAGTTTTTTTTCAAGCCTTACTGCATTTTTTATGCCAACGAACTGCATTTTATATCGCAAATTGGTTTTGACTCTGAGGCTTGCATTTCGCTCAAGCCTGACACTAAGGGTTTCTCATGTCTCTGTGCACATGATTCAGGCTGATGTACATGTATAGCCTTTATAAATTGTTTGCTTTTGGTGGAAATCAGCTTCAAGAGACCAAGTTTTAAAACGATTTTCTGAAGTCTAATTCTCTTATATTTGTTGCCTTTACCTGATTCATTGCCTTTTAAGTAGTATACGGTACACTCCAAAAGCAAGGTCAGCAATTGTTATTAGTCATTATGGTAGGGGAGGTAGCGAAGCAATGTTATCTTTTCCAAGTGAAAAAATATGATCCATTGCCATTTTGCAATTTAAATTTGTTCTCTTGCACAGATTTTGGGGAACTCATACAAAGGCATAGACGGTATTTGATTTATTCTTGAGTAGGAAAATAACGTTCTGACAGCCTCGTGAATACGAGTCTCATCATATACCTGTGAATAAGCTATAAAGGTTTTCTATAATAAGGGATTTGTCTGGTGTTTGTTCTGAGTTCCTGGCACAGGGCTTCTAAAGCCCTTGGAATTTTCTGAGTGGTAGAACTGTCTTTGTTATTCATGAGCCTCTTGGCTCACTCTTGAGTTTATGCTAATGAGGTGACTCCCGGTGAGCCCTTAGACAGCTTCAGGAATGGGGGCTGGACACCAGAAAGACCATCCATGTGATACGAGGGTTGGGACTTTGACCCAGCCCAAGCTCCAGAAAAGGGAGGGGGAGGCTGGAGATTGAGTTCAGTTCTGTGGCCAATCATACCTACATAATGAACCCCAGTCAAAAAGCCACACACGGACCATCAGGGGCGATTTGGTTGATGAACACATCGGTGTGCCAGGAGGGTGGTGCACCCTATTTTCACAGGGTGGGCAAGGAAGCTCTGCGTTGGCGATCCTCGCAGGCCTTCCCTCTGTGTCTCCTCATCTGACTGGCCCTGAGCTGTTCTCTCTTTATAATAAAGCTATAATCGAAAGTGTAACACTTTCTTGAGTTCTATGCATTTTTATAGCCAATGATCAAGCATGACAGGATTGTGGAAGCCCTAGAATTACTGGCTAGTTGGCCAAAAGTGTGAGTGGCCTGGGACCCACCGAACTTGTGACTGCTGTCTGGAGGGGGCTGTCTATATGTGTATTCATACACATACACATGGGACTGACTGTGCTGTTTACCTGTGAAGTCAGTGCTAACTCCAGGTGGTTTGTAGCAGAATTGAACTGCAATATACCAATTGCTGTCAGAATTAAAGGTAAAATAAAAATATTTGAACATGACTGAAAGATAGACCTCGCATATACATCTGGGAAAAGCACAGAAAGTCCTTCTGAGTGAGAAAGAGTGGTTGGCCAGGCAATCTCTTTAGGCTTACCTACTGAGCACAGAGAAAACACCCTCTTGAAAAACTGTTGGGTACTTAACTATGCTTAGAACCTGAGTGACGGGATCAATCATACCCTAAACCTCAGCACCACATAATATACCCAGATAACGAACCAGCACAGGTACCCCCCCGAATCTAATATAAAATTTGAAAAAGAAAGAAACAAATATATACATATACACAAAGAACGCTTAAAACCCAGCAGTAAGAAAACAAACAATCTGATTTAAAAAGTGGCCCAAAGACCTTAACAAGCACATCAAAGAAGATACAGGATGGCAAAAAGAAAAATTATGAAAAAACGCTCTGTATCACGTCATCAGGGAGTGCAAATTAAAACAGCAGTGAGACACTACTACCCACCTTTTAGAACGGCCAAATCTGTAACACTGACAACACCAAATGTGGTGAGGACGAGGGACACCAGGAACATTGCTGGTGGGAATGTACAGTGGTTCAGCCACTTTTTTTTTTTTCGCTTGGATGAGATTTATTTTGGAATCACATTATCCAAGCAAAGAAAAACAATCAGTTTATAAGACACAAAAAAAATGAAAAAGTGAGACAAATGTCTGCCTTAGAAGTGTATCAATGACCTCTTATATAATTTCACAAAGTGGTTGACAGTCATTTTATACAATCCTTTAGAAGAGGCCCAATGGTTGAGAACTCTGTAATGAGACATGGTCAGACAGAAATCATCATGACTTTCAATGACTTTTTCTTTCCCCTAACTTTAATATCCTTTAGTTGGGGAGAGGAAGAAGTCAGTTTTCAACTGCTGTAGCTAAGATTTTATAGCTCACTGGAGATTCAACCCCAAGAATATATTGACAGGAGTGAGGTTCTAGCATATATGCAGTAACAGCATGAGGCCAGTCTGATCCTTTACACTTTCGTTTTACAGTCCGCTGTCTTGGCTTGTCAGTTATATCACGAATATCTCCATTTCCATAAAAATGTGGCACCATCCTGACAGTCTGAGTATGATGGTCTTGAAGATGATAAGCCCAGCAGTATTCTTCTTATCCTATTCAATATGCTGTTCTTGATTCCGTGCCCTGACAACCAGAGAGGTTTTCCCACTATCCTTGTCCTCATGGTATCGATGTACATGTTTGCCATAGCAGAATTCATATTTCCACCAACATGAAAGCAGTAAGAACCACTAAGAAACCCTTTGATGAGTTGGTCAACTGCCAATTTGGGTATGTGGGTTGTCCCAACAGTGAGCATTGGCTGAGAGCCAATAGCAACGGGCTTGTGGATCCCTGGAAATCTCTCTTCTTTAGTTGATAGCAAATCTTCTTCTTTACTTCTCCTAAAAGGCACCCTTAGTATTTCTCCTGCTGCTCCAGCTGCCTCAGGGTGAGGGGCTTACATGGCGATCCTGGCAGTGATTGACAAAGTCCGTCGTTCAGAGGACACGCTCTGAACCTCATTTGATTTTTCCTTTTCTTCTGCTTCTCGTTCTTTTTCAAATAGAAGATTCTTGGCCAACATATTCCCAAGGTAGGACTCGTGAATATTTATTTTCTGACCAGTTTCTTTCTCTTCATGGTACTGCTGAATGTGTTTTCCATGACATACTTCGTAAGTCCAAATTAGGCTCAATTCTGTAAGAACAACTGCTTTGTTTGAAGAGCAGTTCCAAAAGCTCTCTTGGATTAGGGCCTTTATAATCCTTCTCTTCTTCCTCATCCCTACTTGTACAAGGGGAAGTGAATATTTATGTTTTTCTTTATGTGCAGTTGTCATGATGACATAATTATCTTCTTTATACAAAACTCCAGTTGTGGGCAGAGAGAATCACCTGATGATTTTCCAGCAGCAGCCGAGGGGCTGAGAGATGGAGAGCAAACCAAATGGCCATGTCTAAGACAGGCTTCTGCTGTAAAAGGTTCACAGGACATGCTGTCCAGGGGGAAAAGCACTGGGCACATAAGGCTTTGAGCATTTGAATTGGAGCTGGTGCAATCAAGGGATTAAAAGTTTAATTTGATTTAATTTTAATTGCTCTGCAGTTGGTCTCAACAGCCTCAAGTGGCTGGCAGATACCCTACTGCTTAGCACAGGTCTGGAGGCTTCCTGACGTCCTGAGAAGGGCAGTGCAGCCAGCTGGGAAGTGCATGGGCTTTGGAGATGACCAATACTTAGTTTGAATCTTGCCTTGCCCCTTAGTAACTAGGCAAAATTGGTGAATAATTCCCCCCCTCTGTGTTCATCTATAAAAAGAGAATTAAAAAGTTTCTTCATCTATAAAAAGAGAATAAATAAAGCCTACCCCATAAAAAGGTTTCACGTACTAGTGCCTGTCCATGGCAGGCATTCAGTAAAGAGCAGATGGAATCATCGATAGACGGCGAGTTTCAAAAAGCCAACATCATTTTTGAAAGCTGAGCTTTATTGTCTTCAAAAGCAAATGTCAATATTCATGTTATTGAACTTACATATGTTATTATTTGCTCTCAAAATCCCATTGGCATGTCCTACTTGGAAAGTAAAAATACATTTCACAATACAGATACTCTAGAGAAACTACTTTCTTAAGCTACCAAAGGTTAATGACATTACCCAATATAGCTCAACTTTACAATCAGATGAAATTATCTGGTTCACACACAAAAGACTTGTTTTCCTAGCAATTTTTCTCATTTTTAATAATAAAAAAGTTAAAGTGCAGTCATTTGCACAAAGAAATTGCCTGTTATGGTACACACAATCTTAGACAGGCACCTTCAGAGAGTGCACTGATGCTCTCATGGTGGACACCATGCTTACCATTCTTGGGCAGGAAAAGATGGCGCTTGCCAGGACCTTTCCTACCCATGCATCAGGAGCCAGCTGATGGCTGTGATTTAGACTTGACACCATCGGAGACAAGCACAAATAATGTACAACTGCTTTTGACTACAAGAAAAAAGTATCCTGTTGTATTATGGACTTTCACAGTATTGCAGCAAAAGGAAGAATATTTGTGAATGCGTCAAGACTCCTCAAGTAAATTACCACTTACCCTGATGATGTTCCCTGCAACAAACCATGCAAAATTATAAATGATGTGCCTTTTCTTTGAAGAAGGGAAAGAGATGCTGGAGTAAGACATGGAAAAGGATAAATGTGAGGTTACTATGTCCCACCCAGCCATCGCAGCATCAGGGTATTAATAGTTATTGTGAACTCCACTTTAACCTGGCCACTGTCCTTGGGCAGAATGTTTGCATTTACCCTTGAGCTTCAGGGAACTGCGGTCTCAGAGTTACTAGCAGCAGAATTTGGAGCCAAATCTAGGTCCTCTATCTTCAATGCCTATTATTTTCTCTGCTAACTGACTCCCTTACTGTCTTAGTCAATCATGAGTCCCACATGGCTGGCGAGGGGGCTCTGCCTGACGTTCCCTTCTGTGGCTATGAGGTGATGCTCTGGGCTGACACCTCAGAGCACTCTGATGTGCAGGGGACAGAGTTTCTAACCCTTGCAGCCTTCACTGAGATACTAGAGTGCATTCTGTTTCTTTCCCCTCATACTTCTGAATGGCTGTATAATTCTGGCTGAACATTTTCTCTCGGGAAGTTGAGAGATCTCCCACAGGCTTGAGGGATGCTGTGTCCAAGTGAGAAAGAATAATTAAAAAAAAAAAAAAAAGAAAAAAAGAATCTTATTTCCCAAGTAGGTGCACCCTGGCAAAGTTGACTGTTAGGAAATGTGGGGTACTTTTTGTTTTGTTTTGATTTCCATTTCCATTTCACAACTGCCCCCAAAGATCCGCAGAGGATTAAATTACAGAAAATGCAATGAGATCTCCCTTGCATTTTATCCCTGTGGAGTCTCATGTCAGCTTCTTCACCAAGAGGCTGTGGTGGGCACTTGGGGACACCTGGAAATACTGAGAATGAACAGAGTTCATGACGGCACCTCTTCGATATGAACCAACGCCCTGACTCAGCTGTCCCTTGCCAGGCTGCGATGAGTGTCTGGCCACAGGAAGGGCCTGTGGTCACAGATGCTGGTGGGTGGAGGCAGGGAGACCCTACCCCACTCAAACAACTATCAGGGACAAGTCCCCACAACTGCACGGGTGGAATGAGCTGCCACTGCCCCCTGCTCCCTCCACAGTGCCAAGCAGGTGTGAGGGTCGCCTCCTGACCCGGCAGCCGCAGGAATGGCTTTCCCCTCCAGGAATCTGTCATCTCCCCCGAGGCCATGACAACACCCCCTTGCCACTGACACATACAGCATTTGGGGCCCAGTGTCCCCCCCCCAGCACTCCTGGTTCTTGGTAAAATGGACAATATGCTGCTTAGAAACTAGCTCTGGGGAAGCCACCTCCTCCGACACAGGCTGCAGGGAGCCGAGGCAGGATTCTGTGCTCCTCTGGTGTGGGGACCTGGGCTGCTGTCATGGTGGCGGGGGTGGGGGATGTGGGGGCCATGCCAGTTCTACCCCCAGGATTGGCCTGCTCTGTCATTTGCCAAAAACAATACACAAATAACAAACTAAAACTCATGCTAGTGCCTGACCTGTTTCCCTGAAGATGCTCCAGACGTGTAGGGAAACCCCTTGGCAAGCCTCCCACTCATGTAGGGGAGAGAACAGCAAGGGGAAGGCAGTTGATATGGTCAGGAGACAGTGAGCGAGGGGTGAGGAGCCCAGGGGCAGAAAATAACTAGCAAGGATGCCGGCCCTGGCTGGACTGATTCCTGGTCCTCTGATCCCAGGCCCTGGCCCTTTACGATGGTTCACGTTATGTGTGGACCTGTCTGGACCACAGTGCCCGAATGAGTGGTCACACATTACTTGGCGTGTCTCTGTAAGAGCCTTTGGACGTGAACTGCACCATTGGCTCTTCCTGAGTCCCTTGCCTGATGGCCCACTCTGCAGATTTTGGAGTTGTCAGCTTCTGTAATTGCATGAGCCATTCCTTGAAATAAATCTATCTAGTTACCTATCATCTGTCTATCTCTCTGCCTGCCTATCACCTATCTACCTATGTATCTGTCTACCTACCTATCATATGTCTACCTATCTATCTATCTCTACCTATCCTCTACCTACCTGTCTTCTATCTACCTACCTACTATCTGTCTCTCCACTTACTTATCTGCCATCTACCTATCTGTACATCTACCTGCCCACCATCTGTCTATCTGAGTGCTCAGAGGTTCTAGCAGGTCCCCATTGTGTGTTTGTTAACTTTTCTGGGGGAGAGACTTCATTCCTTTCAAGGGGTATCAAAATATGAGTCTGTGGCTTAAAGAAAGTTAAAAATGAAGGTTAAGAACTCCGGGGCTAGTTAATGAAAAACCTGTGGGAGGGAAAATCAATATAATGAATGAAAGAAAATAAGAAAGGAAGGCTGAGTCAAAAATGAATAAAAAAGCACTTTATAATTAAACAAGTGTCATTTTATCTCCATTTCTCTATCCCTATATATAGACTATGTGTTATGAGGGAAGAGAGCACAAAAATGAATGTATAGATATATATTCGAGACAGAGTCTGGCTCTGTTGCCCAGGCTGGAGTGCAGTGGTGCAATCTCGGCTCACTGCAACCTCCACCTCCCAGGTTCAAGCAATTCTCCTGCCTCAGTCTCCCAAGTAGTTGGGATTACAGGTGTGTGCCGCCATGCCTGGCTAATTTTTGTATTTTTAGTGGAGACAGGGTTACGCCATGTTGGCCAGGCTGGTCTCTAACTCCAGACCTCAGGTGATCCACCAGCCTTGGCCTCCCAAAGTGCTGGGATTACAGATGTGAGCCACAACACCCAGCCAAAAATGGATATTTTATTGCTCGTTTTAAGACTCAAATCCTTAAATAATATCATAAGTGCATTTCAAAAAACTCTTGGTGAATTTTTCTCAGGATTCTACACATTTGTCATTTGTAGACTTCATTAAGCCTGACTCTACAGTTTTGTAAAACTGAACTGTTTGGTTTAGATCGAGGCATTCAGAAATCAAGAAAAACACTTTGTCCTTTCTCCTTTCCACCCAACTAAGAAATCACAGCCTCAAATTCCCCTGTGTTGTGAGTACTGCGCTTTGGAGCCCATCGGTTATTCTAGAAACGTTTGGTTGACGAGGCCTAAGAGAGATTTGTCCATCCCAGTGCTATGCGCCTATTATCCAGGGCTTTCCATGAGAAGCGAGGTTCATTTAGGAAACAGTCAGTAAGACAGTTCTTTAATTAAGGTCTCCAGTGAGAAAACAGGATGTCGTTTTTTGAATATTTGATTTATACTGCTAGAGAGTCTCTCCTAAAACACTGGTGTGTCAATTCCATGCCACGTTTGGCTCTTGAGAAACATCTCAATGCACAGATGGAAATAGAATCCTCCTGGGCCTGACCTGAGGAGCAGCATAGAGTGGTCACCTCTGAATGTTCACAAACTCCCTCACCAGGGTCGTGCTGGCCAGAAAGGTGGGATGATTGTCTGGAAGAATTGATTACTAGCACCATGAACAGTAATAATGACATCAATGACAATAACAGCAATAACGGCCACAACAATGTAACAGCAACTAGCATTTGTCAAAAGACAGAACTTGCCAGGCACCGCACTGAACATTTCACATAGATGCTACTTCTCATCCCTTCGTCTGACTGAATCATCCCAGCAACCCCAGTACAATCGTCTCCTGTTACACAAGGGGCTGGGACTCAGGGGCATGGACGAATTGCTCAGCTCCACAAGCTGCGGTAGAGAAGAGGGGGGATCTGGCCAGAGCCCTCCTCTGCCCAATGTCCACCACTAGTCCAAGTAGGAGCAAGAGGGGAGAAAAACCAAAAGAGTGGAAGCATTTTATGGGATACTGAGTGAACAAGGCACTGGCTTATAGCCTTGCCCTAGTGTTTCATTGGGACCCAATGAACACGGTATCCTTGAGTCACTGTGTGTAGTTTGAAGAAGTCACCCACTTGTTCTCGTTGCTGGTTTTAGCATTGATTCTGTGTAAGAAGTGTGATTCCCTGTAAGACACTGTAAAGTTGGATGACTTCAATAACAGTTTCAATGTTGCTTTAGTTTCTTTTCTTTCTGAAATTGTCCTTTCTTAACAAGGAGCCCCTTTTGTTAAGTTTTAGTAGTCACATAACACCTTTCATCATTCTCTGGCAACATTTCCAGAGTGTTCTAAAAGCTAGGATTTGCTCCAAAGACGAGAATGGCACATTGGGCTTGGGCATGTGCAAAGCCACTAGAGATACTGCTGGAGAGGCTACTGGGCAGCTCTGACTGCAGCTGACCACATCAAAGTGCTCTTTGCAAATTACCACCCGTGTTGAGTAGTCGCTCCAGGTTCTGCAGGGGCTTGCTTCACACACTCTGCAACCTGTGCTTCATCCAGCACAGATGCCATTAACTTTCATATACAGAAAACAAGCTGAGAGTGCTTCTGCATTGGCTGGAGAAATGGCAATGCACATTTTGTCCTGACAGATATTGTAGTGAAAAGTGCCCCCATCTAGCAGAAAGTTGTTTTGGGCTAATAAATTCAAGGTTTGTCATCAAAAAGACTTATTTGAGTCAGACATGGTGGCTCACGCCTATAGTCCCAGCACTTTGAAAGCTGAGGTGGGAGGATTGTTTAAGGCCAGGAGTTCAAGATCAGCCTGGCCAACATGAGATCCCATCTCTATAAAAATTTGTAAAAATTAGGCTGGGCATGGTGGCTCATGCCTGTAATCCCAGCACTTTGGGAGGCTGAGGCAGGCAGATCACTTGAGGTCATGATTTTAAGGCCAGACTGCCCAACATGGTGAAACCCCATGTCTACTAAAAATACAAAAATTAGCTGAGTGTGGTGGCAGATGCCTGTAATTTTAGCTACTCAGGAGGGTGAGGTAGGAGAATTGCTTGAACCCGGGAAGTGGAGGTTGCAGTGAGCTGAGATGACACCACTGCACTCCAGCCTGAGTGACAGAGTGAGACTCCATCTCATAAATAAATAAATAAATAAATAAGTCAGGCGTGGTGGCACACGCCTGTAATCTCAGCTTCTTGAATGGCTGAGGCGGGAGGATTGTTTGAGCCCAGGAGCTCAAGGCTGTAGTGAGTTACGATTCCACCACAGCCTGGGCGGCAATGAGATTCTGTCAAAAAAAAAAAAAAAAAAAAAGACTGATTTGCTCACTGACCTCTCTGGGACGGCTATTGAGTAGCATCTCAAGCCCCAAGTCTGTCAAGGCAACACAGCGTTTCCTGCATCATCACCTTCAGCCACAGCGCCCACAGCACCCACGTCATCCGTCTCCAACCCCGTGCTCAGCCGTGGCACATCAATCATAACAAGTTCCTGTTCAGATCGGGTGTCCAGGGCCCTTTCCTGTAGGTACTAACCATCAAGGACACCTTTTCTCCAATGAAACCAACATCTGTTGCATGGTTAATAACCACGGCTAACCATTATTCAGCGCTTATTTTGTATCAGGCACTGGCTTAGGTACTTCACAAGCATCTTCTTCACAACCACTGTATGAGATGTGGGTGCTGTCAGCTTTCCCATGTTATACATGAGAAGCAGAGGTTAGAGAGGTTCAATAGCACCCACACATTCAGAGCCAAATGGTGGAGTTGGCATTGGGTGCTAGCTCTGAGAACACCCAAACCTGGGGGAATCTGGCACCTCCCTTGCCAGGATGTGGGGGATGAGAATTGAACTGAAACAAGCAAGAAAGCTCTTCCTAGCAGCAACTTCCATGTGAAGTCCCCAGGTCCCAGTGAGCCTCTTGCGTCCTTAGTTGGACCTGCAGGGTGGCACACTGCCAGCATCTTGCACTGTGGAGCTGTCTGGGCACACTTTGAACTCTGGTTCTGCTGCTAACTAGGTGTGGGGCCTCTCTCCTTTGTCTCCACTCGTCAATGGGAGTAATATTAATAACCCACCCACAGAACTGTGATTAGGGACGATTTAAAAAATCGTCTAAAGCAGAATCAGGTAGACAAAAAAGGAGCCATTTTTTAGTGCTAGGCCTTTAAGAGGTGGCCCTGTCCTAAGAAGCACATTAATCTGGGCCTTAAAATGATATTTTTACTGAAAATTATGTAATATTTATGATTTTTTTTTAAAAAGGACTATAAAGCTTCCTCGCAACAACTTTTCCAGCATCGTGCTCCAAGTGGGATTCAGGAGGAAACCCAACTCTGGCCTCTTTGATTTGAATGTGGCTTTGATGAACCTGTGTGCTTTTGTCTGGTCCTGGTGGCTGCCACTGAGGGCCTGCTAAGCGTTCCCATCTTGCCAGGTGGCAGTGACGGGAGCCCTGGGCTAAAGCAGCTCACGACACCCTCCTCCCCTGAAACTAGGGTGCTGTCCACTTCCACAGCTGCCCAGACAGCTCTCCAAGATGGCCCCACAAGACCTTAACGTTGCCAAAAGAGCAAGTCGGGTAGCTCAGTATGCCCACCTCAATAAAGCCTGAGGAGCTAATCCCACTCTACAGCAGTTTCGCTGGTGAGCTTGCGGTCCTCCGACCTTGCCTATGCAATGGAGCACGTAGGACCCAAGCATAGGAGCTGGAAACACTTTTTCCTTCTTCTATGCCACGCAGAGGTGGCTGCCATCATCATATTTCTGCAAATGTATTCCCAAAAATAGTATGTGAGCGTATTCCCCAAAATAGTAACCGCACAGTATTCTACAGTATCCCATATGGCATGGTGCATGCCTGCTGAGACTACGCTTTATAGCACCTGTCAGGGAGGGGAGTGTGTGGGTAACAGACAGACCAGGCCAGGGTAGAGGGATTCCTGAGGACTGCAGAGCCATGAGCATGGAGGGGGAAGCAGAAACTAGGTTTATCCCCAAGGTCATCCATGGAGGAAGTTTGTAAGACCACAGTTAGTGGCAGCCAAGGCTCCAGGAAAATGGCTGTTCAGCTCAGGTTGGGATCCAGGGTCCAGGAATAGGGAAAATGCAGTAGTCAAGACAGGCTTGTAATCAAGGCTGACAGCCTTGGACCTTTAGGGGTATAGGTGAGAAGGCTGCAAGGGCAAGGGCAGGGACCCATTTCCATTACAGAAACAAAATATAAGTTCAGGTACTACAATAAGCCCAAGGTCACAAGAGACTAACAGCATGCTTTACCTCCATCTACTCATTCATCATTCATTATCCATCCATCTATCCATTCACCCACCCACCCATCTATTCAACCATCCACACATCTACTCAATTCACTCATTCACCCATCCATTCATCCTCCATCCATCCACCCATTCATCCATCCATTCATCCACTCATCCACCCATCCATCCACGTACCTATCTACCCACCCATCCATCCATCCATCCTCCACCCACTCATCCACTCATCCATCTATCCTCCAGCCATCTACTCAGTCATCTACCTATCCATTCACCCAGTCACCTATCCATTCACCCAGTCATCTATCCATCCATCTATTTATCCCTCTCATTCTTTTTATCATTCAGTATAGTACTAGTGATGAAGGAAAAATATTAAAAAATATATAATTCCTCTTCTTGGATCTTAAATGGGAGGACAATGCTGAGTCATTTGAGTCAAGAAAATATTCCCCATGCCTCAGGTGACTCCCACCTCTTGCCTCTCCATGAAAGCAGTAAGGGTCTGTCTTATTGGATCTATCCAGGTCCTGTCTATTATACTCTGATAACCATGTACAGGGAAGGCTGGAAAGGCAGGGGTCCAAGCAAGTTCTCCTAGCAACTGTTAAACTTTCCCTAGTGGGTACACAAGATACATGTGGTGAGTGTTTCTAACTCTTCTATCCATTAAAAAATTGGGGGCAGGGGGAGAAAGAGTTCAAAAAGCAAAAGAATTCAGAAATCCAGTGGATTCGCTTTCTGTTACTAAAAAACCAACCACAAACAGCAGCTTAAAACAACAGGCATTTATTATCTTACAGTTTCTGTGGGTCAGGAGAATGAACTTTCCTACTATGCCAAATTCATAGGGCAAATGTCAGTGTTTTCCTATTTACCCACCTCTAATAAATGCTGGATATTTTACACTCATCATCTCTTATTGGACTAAGACCAGGGCACAGAGAAATTCTACTGATTTCCTACTGGACAGTCTTGAAAAGCAAGCCAGTTGGGAAACCCACAAGCCCAGCTTCAGGAAGGGAGCCCTCCCCCAAAGTCGGGGAGCCCCAGCTGCCTGAAATAAACGGGAGAAGAAGGTCTCGCTGGGACCTTCAGGATCCAGGGACAGCCAGGCTTTTTTTCCAAGCCAGCATTGTTAATGCTGACATTATCCTTTATTGGCTATCAAACACTAGCTCTAGTTTCCCCTTAGTGTGTGGAGAATCATTATTACTGTAGGGATAGAAAGTATTTGGCAATATAGCATGATATAAAGTGCCAAAATGTCAAAAATATTTTCACTATGGTGTTCTTTCCTGAAAGAATGTACCTATTTAGGGACCACATGATGGACCACTATATCACATGATGTGCTGTGATATAGTCTCTTCTCCATGAGTCTAAACCCATGAAATAAGGCGTGAGGGAGGGGGATCTTTTCCCAGAACCCTTTGATATCCCTCTCTACCAATCAACAGAATGAAGCTTTTGAACCTCTTAAAGAAGTAAAAGCTCCCCTTTTCTAGATGGCAGGATAGCAAATGTTTGAAAAACACTGATGCACCTGTGCTTTCTACCTTCTTTGCTGTGATTTTCTCCTTCTTCAGCCGGGGGCGTTATGCTATCTGGGGAAGATTAGACATTTTACAGATGAAAACAAGGAGAAAGAGACAACGTCTAGCTTTTGACTTCTAAGATAAACTTTTGAAGCACTCGGTGAGAAAGCAAGCCCACCTTTGTGGGGAGAGAGTTTGGAATTCCCAAACTTGCCATCATATATAAAGAGTGAAGATGGGCAGTTTTGATTATATGTGCCCTCTCAGCCCAGGCAGAGACCTGAGGCTCTGCACAGGGGGAATCCCTCAATAGGGAGGTCAAGGAGGGGTCTCCTGCCTCAAGGTGGGCATGGGGGTTGATTGTAGAAGGACGTTTATAGGGAAGGACAAGGCCAAGGTGAGGATGTTATCAGCCTTTTGTGAGAAGGTATAGACCCAAAATGGAGTGAGGTGGAGTGCAGTGTAGTGTAGGCTTGTCTCTGCTTCTATCTGGAACTTTCCAAGACAGCCATGGGCAAGCAGCAATGGCAGAGAGTGAAGCTTCAGATGATGGCCTAGCCTCGGGTCCTTTATCTGCAGAAGCCACAGGACAAGGACTACACCTGAGATTGCTGGTTGGAGCTTTCAAGGGCATCAGAGCAAGGTGCACAGGGACCCCAAAGTAGGAGCTGAGGATGGGACCCAGTGGGAGTTGCACACAGACCCTGAAGGATTTGCGCCCCCAGGGGGCTGAGATGGGGACCTCCTAGGAGCAACCCCTGACCCCCATTTGTGCAGCATCAGGAGTAGAGGCAGCTGCAGAGCAAGCGGAGCCAGAGACCAGGGTGAGACAGCTGGGCAGTGGGCAGCTAATCCGGAGCAGCAGGCTTCTCTGATGCCTCGACGCTGGGATGTGCCTTCCTGCACCTAGATGCCATTTGGGACAGAGAAATGAGTGAACTCGCTGCTCAGAAGACAGGAGCATCTCTGAAAGCCAGGATGTCTGAAGAAGACTCAGTGTGTGCCTGAAAGAACCCTTTTAAACCCAAAGTAGGGGTTCAAACTGTGCTAGCAGAAATTGGGTAGCTTAAATAGTAAATTTGATTCCCCACCATATCAAGACAAGATTAATCAAAAAATGAAATATGCTGAAACTGAGGACTAGCTAATGTCAAAAAGGAGATCCCTGAGCCTGCTGTAGAATGCAGTTTCCCCAAGTTCCATTTCAGAGGCGTTTGACCTTCCAAAAAAAGAATATGCGACTACACCACCCCATGCAGACATCTCAGGTAGGAGGTTGGTGATGCAGGGCTGAGAAGGGCCAGGGAGGAGGTGATAACCCCTGCGGTGACTGCTAAACAGGCTGCAAACAGGATGTCAGAGCTGGAGGTGCTGGGATCTGTCCAGCCCAGCATTTTAAGCTCACCAACAAGGAAATTGAGGTTGAGTGGCTTGTCTTAGCCTTCCACCTAATGCATAATGAGTTAAAATCAGAGCCAGGACTTAAATCCAGGTGTTCAGATATACCAGACAAATAGCAATTAAAAGAAAGCTTATGTAGCAGTATTTCTACTAAGCCAAATAGAATTTGGCAGGGAGCTTAAGTAGGGATTAAAATAGATAATATATTATGAAGAAAGGGATAATATACCAAGAAGTAACAGCAGACATAAATTTATATGCACTCATCAACATAGCTTTGAAATATATAAAGTAAAAATTGACATAATGACAAGGAGAAATGGAAAAGTGGGATATTTTGATAAAATTATATCACAAACTGTTATATCAGATAAATCACTAGTCAGGCAGTAGAAGACTTGGACTATACAGTTAATAAGCTTGATTCACTGCAAACACCCAAGTGGTGTGATCACGGCTCACTGCAGCTTCCAACACCTGGGCTCAAGTGATCCTCCTGCCTCAGCCTCCTGAGTAGACAGACTCAGGATAGACTGTTGCACTCAGTAACTAGAGAGTCTATATTCCTTTTAAGGTTATGTAGAATATTTATAAAAACCAATCATATGCTATTTTCCCCCCCAAAACTGAATTCAGAGTACGTGTTCATGTGCTCCAACTTCAATATAACTAAAGGGAAAATATTAAGAATTAAAAATATATACCCATATATAAGTCACGTACTAAAGAGAAAATCACAATAGAGATTCTCAAATATTTGTAACAACAACAAAGAGGATGCTAAAAATAAAAATGTGTGCATTGCAGCTGAAGGGTTACATAAAGAGAATATTTATAAACTTGAAATGCACTACTAAACTAAGATTGCAAATACATATTAATTCAAATTAAGGTTTGTAGAGAAGAATAAAGCATTGTAAAGACATTAGACAGAAAAAGTCATAAAGCCAAGAGCAAAAATTAGTTCATGAGCTTTTAAAATCAATATATTTTATTTCTAGAGTAGATTTAGGTTCACAGGAATATTGAGTGGAAAATCCAGAGAGTTCCCAGATATCCTGCTATGCTCACAGATGCACAGCCTCCCTGACTATGGACATCCCACACCAGAGTGGCACGCTTGTTAAATTGATGAACTGACACATTATTATCACCCGAAGCCCACAGTTTACATGAGCGTTCACCCTTGGTGTTGTAGATTCTATGGGTTTTGACAAATGTATACTGATGCAGTCACCATGTAGTATCATATAGAATAGAATAAATAAATTCAGCTTTCCTGATGTCCTGTCCTCTTCTGAGCAGACTGTCCAGGCTCTGTGCAGAAGGAGGACCCCAAGGCTCTACCACATTCTGTCTCCCAGCCCCTTGCTTGCTGGGAGTAGCCCATCAGCTTTTCCAAGGCCAGAAAGACATATAGAGGCAAACCGAGGGTTCCGGAGAACTCTCCATGCCATGGGAGTCCCCAGCTTCCTTTGGTCTGTTCTCTGTGGGAAACCTCATTTGTGAACGGGAACCTCCCAGGATGCAATTTTGAATCACCCCCTGGCTACTGAGAGCTGTCTCTGGCTCCTGGGAACAAGCAGCTTTTGCCAAACAAGCACTACTGGGAATGATGAGTTCATAAATGAATCCTTAGGAGCACTATTAATTGCCCAATGAGCGATTTCAGGCAGTCGGTCTTTGAAGTCTCCTAGATGGCAAGCGAGTGTTGGAACTTGGCCTCAAGATTTGGAGCTGTTGTGCAGCTAGTCAAGGGGATGATGATGGTGAATTTTCCAGCCACACTGCCAAGGAGGGTGTTTGCGTCCACCCCAACTCCGTTGCTTTTTTGCTTTGCAGAGCTTTGTTCTGGCCTGCAGAGGCACAGTGGATCCTCTTGCTTGGAGAAAAGGTTGCCACAGGCAGTTCTTTAACTGTCTTGCATCCAGCTCTTGACTTCCCCCATCCCTTTCTCCCTGAAACGTGTAATGCTTAGTTCTGGTGGCAGCAAGGAATAGAACTTACTTTTTTTCTTTATGAGAATAAACACAGTAATAGCATTCAAGTTGTGTATTTCATGTCATTATCCCTGTGTGCGTCCTAATTTCCTCTTCTTATAAGGACACCAGTCACACCAGATTAGGGCCACCCTGATAACTGGCATGAACTCCCGGGTGCCTGGCATGACTTCCTGCAACTTTGGTGAAAAGATTCCTCGTGGGGCCAAACTATCTTCCCAGGCCCTATTGTCTCTCATTAGGCACGCATTCCAAGTTGGGAAGCCATCTGCAGGGAAGGCAGGGAGGTAACATATAGCCCTCCTTCACCATTGTTAAATACTTTAGACAAATTCAATTTAACAGAGTTTATCTGAGCAAAGAAGACTGGCAAATTGGGCAGCCCTCAGAACGAGCAGAGGTGCAGAGAAAGAGAAGTGAAGCACAGAAATAGCTGGACTGGTTACGCTCAGCATTTGCCTCATTTGGTTATAGTCTAATTAGTTAGCTGCGGGAGACTGGCTGAGACTGGCTGGATGTTGCAGAGATAGCGCTCCTCAGTCAGGGTGTGTTCAATTTGCAGGAACTCCAGGTGAGGGGCAGCCCCAAGCCCGTTAGTTGTTAGTTTCCCATTGTTGAGATGCAGAATGTCCTATTCCTTAGTCCAGAGCCCCGCTCCTCCCCATTTTAAAAGACAGAATGTTTTCCACCAAGAATTATTTTCTGGGTAATTACAGTATTTTAACACTCTGCTCAAATGTGACTGTGAAGCCCAGGCCCAACAGGCTCACATTTGAAGGCCAAGTCTTGGATTGTGAGCAAGAGGTGCCATCAGGCAACTCAGGACAATGTGAAATCTAACTACAGAAAATGGTGTCTACATTTGAATAGGCTTTTTCAGAAGGCACCCATTTCAAGCATTTCATTAAAAGTGACTGCATTGTTTCTATCTCGCTATCCACCCTTTTTCTTGCCTTTGGTGAGGGGGAAGATGAGGTGAAGGGCAGTCATCATCACTTCACACACAAGCCAGCTGGGTGTCCTGGCAAGGATTTCATTACCTTGCAATGTATTTCACTAAAGAAGAGTAAACTACGGGTTTCTGGAACATTTCCAGCAGTCCTCTGAAGAAACCAATCCTTAATTCTATAGTTGGAGGACAGTTTTGATAAATATGAGAAATAATAGATAGCCAAGTTCTTTTAGTCCTGACCCTTTTCCACTGCAGACAGAATGGTCTTCGGGACTGGGCTGGGCAAGATGGCTCATGCCTGTAATCTCAGCATTTTGGAGGCCCAGGTGGAAGGATCACTTGAGGCCGGGAGTTTTGAGACCAGCCTGGGCAACATAGTGAGACCCTGTTCCTAAAAAAAATAATAATAATAATGCAAAAATTACAGACTACTGCCTGTAGTCGCAACTACTCAAGAGGCTGAGGTGGGAAGATCGCTTGAGCCCAGAAGCTGGAAGCTGCAGTGAGCTGTGATCACACCACTGCACTCCAGCCTGGGCAACAGAGCAAGACTCTGTCTCTACCATAAATAAATCAAATGAATAAAAATCAGATTGGAAGTGTTGGTTTGTATGTTAGTCTCCTAGGGCTTCTATAACAAAGTACCACAGACTAGGTGTCTTAAATTACAGAAATAGATCCTATGTTACAGTCCTGGAGGCCTGAAGTTGGAGTTCAAGGTGTCACCCCAGTTGGTTCCTACTGAGGCCGTGAGGGAGAATCTGCTCCAGGCCTCTCTCTTTGTCTTGTAAACAGCCGCCTTCTCCATGTCCTCACATGATGGTCCTCTTCGTGTGTGTCCCGATTTTCCTCCTTACAAGGACACCAGTCACACTGGATTAGGGCCACCCTAGTAACTCCAGCTAACCTTATAAATAACTTTGTAAAGACCCTCTTTCCAAGTAAGGTCTCATTCTTAGGTACTGGAGGTGGGACTTCAACATATAAATTTGTAGTGGGACACAGCATATTAATTTGGGGGGGTACACATAACAGTTTCCTTATGGGATGCAAAGTCAGTCTGCAGGATGAGAATCCCTGCAGGTCGTTCCTGATAAACACACTTGTTGGAATAACAAAGGAATTGGAATTCCACCTTCTGCGAGGAGATTTGGATTTAAATGGGAAGTACCCAGGTGGAAGTAAATGGTTGTCAGGGTAGCATGGCTAAGCAGTCTCCTTAGTGTTTATTTTCATACATTTCTATTAATAACATCTTTCTTTGAAAAAACGATCCCCCTCCAATGTCATTTCACGGTTAGCCACATCTCACCCAACTCAGCATCCTTTTCTACATCTTTTTCCTTGAGGGCAGCCAAGGAACTCCTACAGCCTGTGGAATTCTTCCTTTCTTTAAGCCTTTGCATGCGGTGTTTGAATCACATAATTGGCTTTTTCCCTATTCTACACAATTTAGCACTTTCTTGGTTGCCAAATTTCTTTTGTGTACAGAGTAGGTGCAATTACTGCATAGGGTCTGATGGTGGCATGGAGCTAGGAAGGGTCCCTCACTTTAAGACCCATCCTTTGTCTTCAGTTACATCATAAACTGCTTGTATTATGTTGCCCTTGTCCAAGGACAGTGGTAAATAAATAGTAGGTATTTGATGCCTGTTTGGGATTTGTTGTTCTCATTTTTTTTTTGCAAGATTCATTGTACACATTTGTCCAAAAAAACCAAAAGCAAACACAAAAATACCCAGAGCTTGTTCAGTGTGGTGGCACGTGCCTGTAACCTCAGCTGCTCAGGAGATCAAGTGGGAGGACCCCTTGAGCCCGAGAATTCGAGGCCAGCCTGGGCAATATAGTGAGAGCCCGTGTCAAAACAGACAAACACCCCAAAACCAGAAAACAAAGAAACCAAAAAACCCAGGAGCCTGACAGTAGTTAAAAGGGTAAAAACAGATCTTACTCAGGAACTACTGCAATGGGGGAAAGAGGTCTCAGTTCTGAACACAATAAGGAAAACTGAGAATTTATCGCCAGGAAAAAGACAGGGGTCAGTGGGTAAAAAATTCCTAGGAAAAAATATCAGGGGTTAGGGGGATTCTGGCTAAACCGACCGAACAGGATTCTTGCTAAAGGCAAGTCAGGGTGACCAGGCATCACCTGGGATGAGGATGACGAATTCAATAGGATGTCAAGGGCCATAGTTCTTGAAGTTAGGAGGCTCTGGTTAAACTAATCTAGAAGGATTCTTGCTAAAATTGGGCTCTTGGCAGACGTGGCCAAGAACAGGGCCTAGTCAGGTTTGAGGAAACTGACAAATTTGGTCAAGGAAGATAATCTTTGTTACACTTTTCTTTTTGCCACTTGAAGGGCAAAAACATCAGAAAACCAGGAGGCTCTATCTGCCTCCCATCTCTTTGGGGGGCATCTATAAATAGTATTGCCTTTAGATCCAGACAGGAAAAACCCCTGCTGTAGGCCTCATATTCTTGAGAATCCTAAGTCTCTCAGACACACACTCAGACACACATACACACACACTCTCTCTCTTACTAAAGAACACCTGGCCTCTTGTATCTGATAACAACACTTCTCACGTATGGTTGTTATTTTCTGTAACAGGTCTACCAAATCATGATAAATCATACTTATTAAATTATCATTTTTCTTCATTTGGTTAAGTATGAGATGTGACTCTAAAATGCTGATGCCAATTTCCCACTAACATAGGAGGCTATTGCCTGTGGGACTTCTCTTTTTTTATACTGTGGTTCCACACAGGTGTTTTTGGGTACCAGACAGATCATAAATCTAGGTTTTGTTTGTTTTGTTTTGTTTTTCTGAAACAGGGTCTCACTCTGTTGCCCAGGCTGGAGTGCAGTGGCACCATCATAGCTCACTGCAGCCTCGACCTCCCAAGGCTTGGGTGATCCTCCTGTCTCAGCCCCACTGAGAACTGGGACTACAGGCACTCACCACCATGTTGGCTAATTTTTGTATTTTTAAAAGTAAAGATGGGGTTTTGCCATGTTGCCCAGGCTGGTCTCAAACTCCGGAGATCAATAAATCCATGCGCCTTGGCCTCCCAAAGTGCTGGGATTACAGGCATGAGCCACCACACCCAGCCTTAAATCTAGTATTTTAAAGGGCAGCTCTAGAACAAAGTTTTTCATCTCCACCACTGTATTAGTCTGTTACGTTGCTAATAAAGACATACCCGAGACTAGGTAATTTACAAAAGAAAAAGGTTTAATGGACTTACAGTTCCACATGGATGGGGAGGCCTCACAATGGCAGAAGGCAAGGAAGAGCAAGTCACAACTCACATGGATGGAGGCAGGCAAAGAGAGAGAGCTTGTATAGGGAAACTCCCATTTTAAAAGCCATCCGATCTCATGACACTTACTCTCAGGAGAAGAGCACGGGAAATACCCGCCCCATGATTCAGTTATTGCCCACTGGGTCCCTCCCACAGCATGTGGGAATTATGGGAGCCACAGGATAAATTGTGTGGGGACACAGAGCCAGACCATATCAACCACCAAGTCCTCTTGTACTTTCTCTAATCTTTCTCAATTCTTTCTTCACCTTTCCATTTTATAACTACTCAGCAAAGCCGTACTCCCTCTGACCTCAGCTACCGCAGTAGCTTCCAAGCTCATCTCCCTGATCTGCCTCCTCTGCTCATCCTCCACCCAACAGCCATAGTGACCTGTGTGCAATGTAAATGTTAACGACACTGCCTGGCCTCAAACCCTCCGATGGCTTCCATCACTCCCAGCATACAATCCGGATTCCTTCCCATGGCCAGCATATTGTCCCAGATGTGGCTCCTGCCTCCTTCTCCTGTCTCACATGGGCCACACACATGCCACAGCCTTCCCTCCAGCTGGGGTCAGCACTGAGGCCTCAGCTCTGCCACCAACAGCAGTGAGCTTTCCCAGCCCCACTCCCTGTGCCTTGCTCACCCTGCAGCCTGAAATTCACTCCACCCCATTCATACTTCCTGGCCACAAGACCAGCTTCTTCTCATACTTCAGGTCTCTGCGTGAAAAGCATTTCCCCAGGGGTGCTTGTCTTGGCCCCACTGTCCAAAGCAGCTCACCCCACTAATCACCCCTCTGTCTCCCACTGCCCAGTTGGTGTCTTTTTCTAGCCACCGTTACTACTGAAACTGTGTGCTCACTTCCTAGTTACCCTTCTTGCCACCACTAGAATGTAAGGTCCTATCAATATTCCTGTTCAAAGCATATTTTCAGGATGAACAAAGAACGTTTATTTGATCTTTATGGGAAGTATAAAGAAAAGCTACACAGACTCATCCAAATTTTAACTTGCATCTCCATGGGTTAAATAAAACACTGTTCCTTTTTGTTCCCTCTTTATTTTTACCCCCTCATATTTCCTTTTACTTCTAAAAAGTAAGGTTTTAATAGCATTGAAGATTTTATGCTAAGGTCTTCTCACATCTTTATGAGAGCCCAAGAACCATTCCTTTACCCTTGTGCATTTTTCTGCTCTCAGAGAGGGAGTTTCTCTACCTTTACCCCCATGTCAGAGTGCTCTGCTGGTGGAAAGGTTTACTTTAAGTCTCCCTGCTAAGTCTGTGTAATAAGAATACTCTATCTCACAGCTGTCAGCTCTTTTTTAAACAGTGCTGCCTCTGGTTCTTTGAAAAATGCCAGCCATTTATTTAATCCTGGCTTTGGCTTCAAGTCCACTGGAACAATGGCTAGTATACCTGTGATTACTTTATCGCCATTTCTCTGTGTTGGGAGAGCCTTTGTCGGTACATGTGAGTCAAAGACTTCTCACTGTTTCCTGATTTTTCTCTTTGTTCTCTCCAGTCTTTCTCCTTGGCACCAGTTAGTGTGCCTGGAGGTTTAAGACCAGGCATAACATAGCAGCAAGACGCAAAGCTGGCATACATGTCAGAAGCAGGTTGAGGCTTTCTATTTGTTGATAAACTCAGTAAAAGACAAAAAAAAATGGATGTTGTCACCTGTCATGGCTCATAGTAAACAGAAAGCCACCCCTCTCTCAGGCTGATGGTTTATTCAGGTTCATCTATTCTGACAAATAAATACCTGACAAATATTTATTAGACACTTAATAGGCACTATTTAGTTGCTACTTGCCTGTGATGGGCTAGTGTACATAATTTCAATCAACAGACATTCTTTTTGTGAGCTTGTTTAATTTTTTTAAAAGCATTGTATTGTCTTGAGTGTGACAGAAACGTCCACCCATCTCTGTCTTCCCTTTTCCTTTGACTGTAGACTCCCTTTTAGTTAGACAGACACACGCTGTCTTGAATGAAGACCACATTTCTCAGCCTCCACTGCGTTTAGTGCGGCCATGTGGATAGGACTTGGTCAAGGAGAAGAGAGCAGAATGTAGTGGGTAACTTCCAGGAAGAGTCTTTAAGAGGAGGGAATGTCCTTCTTATTTCCTCCCCTTTCCTGCTGAAGGAAATGCAGATGTAGAAGCCAGACTTTGATCAGCAGTTTTGCCCATGAGGTGGAAGCAATGTGCAGAAACTGATGGGGAACAAAAGGAATTTCAACAGATTTTTAACTGTTTTAGCAGGGGGGGGAAGAAATTTGCAGTCTATGGTTCCTATAGAGAGCAAGGCTAATGGGAAGAGAGTGTTCTGCCTTAAAGAACTTGTGAAACAGTCAGGAATTTGAGGTACTATATACAGTGGTCAGCTTGATTAATGAGGGCTGGTTGGAGACTGTGGAACAGTCAGACTTCAGGATACCTTCACCCTCCACACTCAGGCAAGTCACTCCTCCAGGTCCTCCAACCACCTCCCTAGAGATGAGATGAGTGTTATTCACTGGAGAAGCTAAGCAGGGGATGTGCTGGGTGTCGGGAAACCAATTGAATTGCAGGGTAGGGCAGTAATTGTGGAAATTACAGAAATGTCTATATGAGAAACAATTGAGTCTATGCCCTCTGTCTCTCCCACTCTCTCTCCTATGATGTCTGTAGCAGTGTCACAGATAGCAAGATCCAACTATAGGCTGTCTATAAAGAGACACATTTTAGATTCATAGAAACAAGTAGGTTGATAATAAAAGGATGGCACAATACACACTACGCAGACAGTAGCCAAAGAGAGCTGGATTAGCTACACTAATATCAGACAAAATGGACTTTGAAAGAAGAAAAATCACAAGAGAAGAGAGGTCATTTCACAACTATAAAAGGGTAAATATGCCAGAAAGATATAGCAATTATTAATGTAAATGAACCTAACACTGGGTCTCAAAATACACGAAGCAAGGACTGATACATTTAAGAGGAGAAAAACAACTTAACATTTAAAGTTGGAGATTTTAATTATGTTCTCTCAAATATGTAATATTTGAGAATAGAACAACAATTCATAAAGTCAAGAAGGGTATTGAAGACTTGAACAACACTATCAGCCAACTTGACCTAAGGGACATATGTGGAACACCCCACCCAAAAACAGAATGCACATTCCTTCTGGGACCTGGCAGGAACTGGCGTCAGTCTATAGTTTATTAGGAACCAGGCTGCACAGCACAATGTGAGTGGCGAGCGAGCATTATTGCCCGAGCTCCGCCTCCTGTCTGATCAGTGGCAACATTTGATTGCCATGGGAGCATGAACCGTATTGTGAACTGCATATGCGAGGGATCTAGGTTGTGTATTCCTTATGAGAATCTAATATCTGATCATCTAAGCGGAATAGTTTCATCTTGAAACCATGTACCACCTCCACCAGGTCTTTGATCTTTATGGGAAGATCACCCATTCCAGCCCTGTTTGTGGAAAAATTGTCTTCCATGAAACCTGTCTTTTGTGCCAAAAAGGTTGGCGACTGCTGTGCTACAGGATAGACCCTAGACCCTATTCTAGGCCATGAAACGAGTTCCATTAGTTTTCCGTGGCTGTTGTAGCAAGTTGTCACAAATGTGGTGGCCTAAAACAACAGACATTTTTTCCTTCCCAAGTCTGGACTCCAGAATTCCAAACTTCTAGTCTGAAATCAGTATTACTGGGCTGTAATCCAGAAGTCAGCAGGGGCTGAACTTCCTGCAGAAGCTCTAGCGGAGGATCTATTCCTGTCAAATTCTGGATTCTGGAGGCTGGCAGCATTCCTTGGCTTGTGCCTGCATGGCTTAAATCTCAAGATCCTTAATTTAATCACACCTACAAAGACCCTATAGACTACAAATTCCATATAGTGTCACATCCACAGGTTTCAGGGATTAGGAAATGAATACTTTTGAGAGAACCTTTTTCTTAGCTTATCACCCAAATTTCAATAAATTTAAAAGGCTTACAATAATGCAAATGTTCTATGACTAAAAATTAAATTAGCAATCAACAAGAGAAATAAATATGGAAAACAGTTACACATTTGGAAACCGAAACTACCAGTTTCTAAGTATTCATGGATCAAAGAAGGAATCATAAACAAAATTAAAAATATCTCGAATTGAATGAAAATGAAAGCACCACATTTCAAAATTTATAGGATACCATCAGTGCTTAGGGAGAAATTTATAGGTTTAAACTTCTATATTTGAAAAAAGAAAGTTTTAAAAAAGAATAACACGCTCCCTCATCAAGAAGCTAGAAAAAGAAAAGGACTCAGCACTGTACCCTATCCTCCACCAGCTGCCAGAGTGAGAGGGAAGGGACCTTTTCCTCTCTAGCCTGAGGATCCAGGGCATGGAGCCCAGGGGGCAAGCAAAGCAGGGGTCTGAGCAAACATGGGCCCTGAGGGCTCCCTCTGGGTGCACTGCAGTCTGTGGGGCATTGGACACCTAGTCCCTGAGGGCAGGTTGTTGAGGGGGGGTGACTCTCCAGCATCCAGGTCTCCCGCTCCTCCATCTTTTTTCCCTATCTTTTCCTATTTGGAATAAAGTGTGATCAGTTCCTGAAGAGAGATGGTGGCGCTAAAGCATCCCTGTCCTAAATTTAGGAGGATGGGGGATGGAAAGAATGCCTAACCTTGGAGAGGGAGCCCCTAGGCTTCTGTGAGGGCATGGGGTGGGGAAGCTGCCAGCTCCCCAAGGTCAGAAAGAAAGGTTGGGCTTAATCCTACAGCAGGATGCCTCGAAGGGTTGTGAGTGCAGAATGGAGAGGACCATGCCGGGCTGTGGATCCTCTATTGCTGTGGCAGAAAAATAGGCAGGCTTCTAAACTGTTTAGATGTGGAGCCTTTGACTCCAAAGGTGGGAGGGGAAGATTGTATCACAATGCACTCGCTACCTTCCCCAAAGGAGCCTGGCCTCAGGACTTGGATCTTATGTTAGGGGTTCTATGCTTGACACATAATAGTAGTGACTGATAGGGACAGGATGCAGGGAAATTCTGGGCAGAAGAGGGTGGGTCCCCAGCAAGGGTCCCACCCTCAAGTCAAAAAGCCTGAAACCATGGTCCAAAGTGAGAACTTACATCCCTGTTTTCCTGATCAAATGTTGCCTTTTCCAAAACCACTTATGGCCCTGCCCACCCCATCCTATAAAACCTCAGGCTCAAAACCTGTGTCTATAAAAACCTCAGGCTCAGCCAGCAGAGAGAGGAGAAGCAGCTGAACATCAGAGACTATGGTTGGACATCAGAGAGAAGCAGCTTGACTTCAGAGGGACAGCTTGATAGTGTAACATCGGGGGAAGAATCTGTCTGGAGAAGGCGGGACATCAGGGGAAGATTACCTTCCCACTCTGTCTTTTTTTCAGATCCCCTTCCTGCTGAAAGCCACTTTCATTGGCAATAAATCCCCTATATTAGCCATCCTTCGATTTGTTAATGCTATCTTATTTTTCCTGGATGATGAACAACAGCTTGAGTGTCATGACTGTGGATGTAAAAGGCTGTCACACTCACTTTTTTGCCCTTGCTGGCAAAAGGCAGCTGCCTCACACAAAAAGGTGGAAGGTCCACTGAGCTGTTAACACTTAAGCTGCTCATGGGCAGCAGAGCTAAAAGAGTACTGTAACACTCCCTCTGGGGCTTCAGGGGTTGTGAGCACCCCTTGCAGATGCTGTGGTGGGCCTGCATACAGTTTTGCTCCTGCTGGAGCCAACAAGTGCTCATCCTGGCTCCTGTACCTGCTCATCAGCACTCCCCCTCCCATGAGGAATGGAATGCAGTGAGTTCGAGCAAGTGGAGTTTGCCCTGCCAGTGCTGAAGTAGCCAGCTGGTTCCAGTGACCGTGTACTCCAATTCCCACCCACAAAGGGGTCAGGCAAATATCCTGCTTCATTGCAGTGTCTGGACAGAAAAAAAAAAAAAAAAACAAGGAGTGAAATCCATGCAAGAGTAAGTAGAAAAAGAAAAGAAAGGCAATAATGAAAATCAGAGCAGAAAGAAATCAATTTTTAAAAAGACCAATACAGAAAATCAATGAAACAAGAAATTCATTCTTTGAAAAGATCAACAGAACTGATAAATCATTAGGCAGACTGATTAAGAAGAAAAGAGAACAGACACCAATTTTGAAATTAGAACTAGAATAGGAAACATCACTCAGATTAAAGAAATGAAACCTATTAGAAAGATGTTATAAACAGGCCAGGTGTGGTGGCTTACACCTGTAATCCCAGCACTTTGGAAGGCCAAGGTGGGCAGATCATGAGGTCAAGAGATTGAGACCATCTTGGCCAACATGGTGGAACCCATCTCTACTAAAAATACAAAAATTAGCTGGGCGTGGTGGCATGTGCCTGTAGTCCCAGCTACTCAGGAGGCTGAAACAGGAAAATCACTTGAACCCAGGAGGCAGAGGTTGCAGTGAGCTGAGATCACGCCACTACACTCCAGCCTGGAGACAGAGCGAGACCCCGTCTCAAAAAACAAAACAAAACAAAACAAAAAAGATGTTATAAACAATTACATGCAAACAAACCGAAGAACAAGAATGGAATGGACAAATTCCTAGAAAGACGTAACTGAAACTGTTTCAAGAAGAAATAGAAAACCTAAATAGACCTATATCAAGTAAGGAGATTCAATTGGTGATTAAATTGCCCCATAAAGAAAAACCTGGTGGGGCGAAGTGGCTCATGCCTGTAATCCCAGCACTTTGGGGGGCTGAGATGGGTGGATCCCCACCTAAGTTCGGGAGTTTGAGACCAGCCTGGCCAACATGGTGAAGCCCCATCTCTACTACAAAACTTATCTGGGTGTGGTGGTGGGTACCTGTAATCCTAGCTACTTGGGAGGCTGAGGCAGGAGATTTGCTTGAACCCAGGAGGCAGAGGTTGCAGTTAGCCAAGATCGTGCCATTGCACTCTAGCCTGGCTGACAAGAGCAAAACTCGGTCTCAAAAAAAAAAAAAAGAAAAACCCAGGGTCAGATGGTTTTACTAGTAAAGACTTTCAAACATTTAAGAAAAAAAAAAAGAATCATACAAAAACTTCAGAACATAAAGGAGCAAGGAACAGATCCCAACTCATTTAATGAGACCAGTATTACCATAGTAACAAAGCCAAAATAACAATATCTCAAGTATAGAAAACCATAGATCAAATCACTCATGAACATACACATAAAAAGTCTTTAAAAACATTAACGCACCTAATCCAGCAACAAATAATAAGCATTGTATGCTATGATCAAGTGGAGTATTTACCGGCAATGCAACATTGGTTTAACATCTGAAAATCAATTAATATAAAATACCATATTAAAAGATAAAAGGTGAGTGGGAGTGTTGGCTCACACCTGTAGTCCCAGCACTTTGGGAGGTCGAGACAAGAGGATTACTGGAGGCTGGGAGTTTGAGACCAGCCTGAGCAACAGGCCAAATAAAATATATATTTAGTCTTCAATCCCGGTTTCCTGGCATAGAACTCCTAAATTCCTTTGAATCTCTAAAGTGACGTCTGTTTGTATCCCAATGAGTTGACTGATGGTTGCAGCCCCTTTCAAAATGGGGCCTGGTCACTGCAAAGACACATATATGAGGAACAACTGGGCCTATGACCTCTAAGACAGGATTGCAGAGTTGGGACTTCCAGATCTACTCCTCAACTTCTGGATAAGGGAGAGAAGCACGACCCATGATTTAATTAATCATGCCTACACAATAAAGCCTCCATAAAAACCCTAGAGGATAGGATTTGAAGAACTTCTGGATAGCTGAACACGTGGAGGTTCCTGGAGGGTGTCATTCTCAGGGAGGGGAGGGAGCTCTGCACCCATCCCATATACCTCACCATATGCATCTCTTTATCTGTAACCTTTTAATATCCTTTATTTATTTATTTATTTACTTTTTTATTTATTTAGAGATGGGAGTTTCCCACTTGTCCCCAGGCTGGAGTACAATGGCATGATCTCAGCTCACTGCAACCTCTGCTTCCCAGGTACAAGTGATTCTGCTGTCTCAGCCTTCTGAGTAGCTGAGATTACAGGCACGCACCACCATGCCCGGCTAATTTTTGTATTTTTAATACAGATGGGGTTTTACCACATTGTCCAGGCTGGTCTTGAACTCCTGACCTCAGGTGATCTGCCTGTCTTGGCCTCTCAAACTGCTGGGATTACAGGCATAAGCCACCAAACCCGGCTTTAATATCCTTCATAATAAACCAGTAAACGTTAGTGTTTCCCTGAGTTCTGTGAGCCACTCTAGTAAATTATCAAACCTGAAGTGGGAGTTGTAGGCAGCCCAACTTGAAGCTGACCAGTTAGAAGTTCTGGAGGCCCAGACTTGTGACTGGTGTCTGAAGAGGGGGTAGTATGGGAGACTGAGCCCTCAGCCTACAGGATCTGATGCTATCTCCAGGTAGATAGAGTCAGAATTGAACTGGAGGACACCCAGCTGGTGTCTGCTGCAGAATTGTTGCATGCTTTGTGTGGTAGGGGAACCCCGTGCCCCTTCGGTCAGGGAAGTCTTCTCTGTCGATTGTTGTGGTGTGAGAGCAGCGCAAAAACAGCTTGAGTTTTTCCACCCTGAATGAGTCTGGCTGACCAGTTAATAAACCTGTTTATTAATTCTTTTTTATTGTCAAATGGTTTTTCTGCATTTGTTGACATGTTTGTATTATTTTTCTTTGCAATATGTTAATATAATGAATTACACTGATGGATTTTCAAATGTTCAATCTATTAAGCAATTCTGTGTCAATGGCTCATTGATGGCAGACCCTCTGCCTCTGGCCATCTCTGGGCCTTTCTCTCTTGGCTGTGGCTTCATGATCATTTTAGATATCACATTAGCATTCAAGGCAGAAGGAGGCAGGGCTCTAGTAGGATCCACCCCTCTTTCTATCTGGAGAGAAATGATTTTCCCATAAGCCCCTTCAGCAGATTCATTCTTTGTGTCTCATTAGCTAGACCTATGCCATGCCATATGGCTACCCTCAGACCTAAGAAAGACTAGAAAAGCAAGACTCTTATCCAGAACTAGGTTCACAGTTACCATAATCAAATCTGATTCAAAGTTGCAGGGAAGAGGAGAGAAAGGACATTAGGGAGGCAACTTAAAATGACCCCTACAATAACCTTTGTCTGTTTTTCTAACTGGGTTTCTGTATTTTCTTCTTTACCTGTGGTGTTTCTTTACATATTCAGATTTTAATATACTACAAGCTAAGCACATGAAAATATCTTCTCCAGTGAAATATTTCCCTTTTCATTTTACTCCATAATGTCTTACACGGTGTGAATTTTCATGTAGTGGATTTTAAAAAGTATTTTAATGTATGATTTGTGGTTTTTTTTTTTTCTTGCTTAAAAAAATCCTTCCTTTGTTGGAGACTGCTTTTTTTTCTGTGGTAACCCCACATTTCATGCATTGTGAAGCTGTTTCTCCAAAGCAGCAGTGTGCTTATTTCTTTTGGGGTAGTTCTTATTTTATTACAGTTTTGTGAGTTTCTTGCCTTGCAGAGTTTTACAGCACAAAGACAGTATAAATTCCAAACTCACATGTGGCTCTGGCTTGGCATTTTAATTCCTAATGAAAGATATTTTGTTTTGTTTTCAGATCCTTCGATGGGAGAAGCATCTTTGACGTTACCCTGGCTGGTAGGAGGAACGTTTTATCATCTTTTAACTGAGATTATAAACTTTAGGAACCCCCAATTTATACCGAAGTCTAAACACTTGGACCCACGGCCTCATACTTTGTTTTTCTGTGGGTGTTAACATCCAAGTCTGGCTATTTGACTTATACCTTTGTCTGATACCATTCTCATTCCCCAGGATGCTGGAGCAAGACTGTGCATGGTTGACACTCGCACTCTCTGCTTGTTCTTTGTATCTGGCATTTTCTTTCTTATGAGATAAACTGTATAGTCAAGCTTTTCTTCCTTCCTTTCTTTCTTTTCTTCCCTCCCTCCCTTCCTCCCTCCCTCCCTCCTTTCCTTCCCGTCTTCCTTCCTTTCCATCTTCCTTCCTTCCCGTCTTCCTTCCTTCCTGTCTTCCTTCCTTCCTGTCTTCCTTCCCTACTTCCTGTCTTCCTTCCTTCCCCCCTCTCCCTCCCATCTTCCTTCCTTCCTGTCTTCCTTCCCTACTTCCTGTCTTCCTTCCCTACTTCCTGTCTTCCTTCCTTTCCATCTTCCTTCCTTCCTGCCTGCCTTCCTGCCTTCCTCCCTCCCTCTCTCTCCTTCCTTCTCTGTCTCTCCTTCCTTCCTTCCTCCTTCCTCCCTGCATCCTTCTCTTTCTATATCTCTCTCTCCTTCCTTTTTTCTTTCTTCTTTCATTTTCTTTCTTTCTTTCTCTCTCTCTTTCTTTCTTTCTTCTTTCTTTCTTTCTTTTTCTCACTCTGTTACCCAGCTGGGAGTGCAATGGTGTGATTATAGCTCACTGCAGCCTCAAATTCCTGGGCTCCAGCAATCCTCCCATCTCACCTTCCTGGGTAGTTGGGACTACAGGCACATTTTAAAATTTTTTGTAGAGACAGGGTCTTGCTATGTTGCCTAGGCTGGTCTTGAACTCCTGACCTCAAGCAATCCACCTGTCTGTGTCCCCCAAAGTGCTAGGATTACAGACGTGAACGACTGCACCTAGCCAAGCTTATTTTTTTAATTTATTTTTTTCTCCACTTGATTCAGCATTCCCATATTTGAAATAGGAAGAAGTGTCATGTCTGTTCAGCCTTCATATAGTTGGAAGAGGCAGCCCCGTGAATATTTTCATGGATGTCCCAGTGCTGTTGAGTGTCTATCAATACCACCATGAGCTTCGGCCACGTCACATCAAAGCAGATTTAATTTGGGGTCTCTAAACACTATCTATTGTTGTGTAGAGAGATGGAATTTTTCTAATAAAATAATAATTAAATGTGGCTCCATTTTCAAGATTAAGCTGTTAAAATGATATCATTGTTTAGCAAAGATGACAGATTAGAGCGAAGGGAATAAATGTTTTTAGGATGACTGTGATTCTCTTTCTGTGTTCTGCTATACACATCGGTAGCTCAGGCAGAAGCGAGAGGAGACAGGGACAGAGACTGGGAGCTGGATTATGCAGCTCCGACAAGCTCAGGGTTTAGTGAAAGACAATCATTTTGGATCATCAAAAAGAAGATTACTCCAGATTAATTTATTTGAGTTCTCTAAGTCATTTTTAAAGCAATAAGGAAGAGCTGCATCAAATAACAATTATCTACATTTCAAAAATCTGTTTATATAAATCTTAGAAGGAGCTCAGACGTTGAATGACCTGAATGCTTTAAATGTAAATAGAAGAAAATAATGTTGCAATTCAACAGTCTGGAGAAAAGCAATTATCTTGGCTACTAGGCCTTGTATTATGCATTTCTTTATAGATGAATAGATTCTTTGAAATAAAATAATCTTTTGTGGATCATTTAATTCCATCTCCACAAAGAGGCACCCTTTGCATAAATTATTCTAAGAGTTTATGCTGGATTTCTACCACAGAACTGAGCACACAGGAAATTGCCTTCAGTAAACCTTTCGTGAATTGAATTTATCTCACTCTTAATCCTTCCCAGGGAAAAACAGTAGCAGAAAATTGTGTAATTTTTTTTTTTATTGCTCACCTGCTCCCTCTTCTATTTTCTTTTCTCTTTCTTTTTCTTTCTTTTTTTTTTTTTTTTTTTTTTTGAGACTGAGTCTTGCTCTTTTACCCAGGCTGGAGTGCAATGATGTGATCTCGACTCACTGCAACTTCCACCTCCTGGGTTCAAGTGATTCTCCTGCCTCAGCCTCCCAAGTAGCTGGGATTACAGGTGGGTGCCACCATGCTGAGCTAATTTTTGTATTTTTAGTAGAGACAGGGTTTCACCATGTTGGCCAGGCTTGTCTCGATCTCCTGGCTTCAGGTGATCCATCTGCCTCAGCCTCCCAAAGTTCTGAGATTACAGACGTGAGCCATGGTGCCTGGCCCTCTTCTGTTTTCTTAATCTGAGTGTGCTAGTGATGGTGCACTCGTAAATGTGTAACAGCGGACTCTTCGGAAAAATTTTTGTTGCATTTGCTGATTTCTACGATGTATATACTCTCACCACAACTTAATCAAAATACAAACCTGACATCACTTGAGTACAGAGTTGGCAAGAGATATTCAATATCACATCAGTATACAGCATTTCCACTACACAGATACAATGAGCATAAATAATTTTAAGAGCATAAGTAACAGTAAAATGTAGTGAACTAATTAGGCAGTGATGAGTTTTGAGTACTTATTATCATTACTGATAAAATACTTATTTGATTGTAATTTCAGAGTTTATTTTTTATGATGACTTTAACAATATGACTTTGTAAAAAGTGCCTCTTAATTAAAGTCTATGTACCCACTTGACAGTGCCTCTGACTGTTTTCTGAACAGATTCCAGTTGCTTTCCCTTCATCATTAAAGTGGCCATCATCAGTTTCCTATTTCTGCTTTCTCTTTACCCCCAAAACACACCTTTTATTTTATTTTATTTTTTGAGGCATGGACTCACTGTGTTGCCCAGGCTGGAGGGCAGTGGCACAATCTCGGCTCACTGCAGCCTTGACTTCCCAGGCTCAGATGGTTCTTTCACCTCAGCTCCCCAGGTAGCTGGGACTACAGGTGCACACCACCATACCAGGCCAGTTTTTGTATTTTTCGTACATATGGGGTTTCATCATGTTGCCCAGGCTGGTCTTGGAACTCCCAGGCTCAAGTGATCTGCCCCTTTGGCTTCCCAAAGTTCTGGGATCACAGGCATGAACCACTGCACTCAGCCAAAGAACATACTTTTCTTGCTTTCTTTTATTTTATTTTATTTTATTTTTTTTGTGATGGAGTTTTGCTCAGCCACCTAGGCTGGAGTGCAGTGGTGCCATTTCTGCTCACTGCAACCTCTGCCTCCCAGGTTCAAGCCATTCTCCTGCCTCAGCCTCCTGAGTAGCTGGGACTACAGACATGCACCCCCACACCTGGCTAATTTTGTATTTTTGGTAGAGACAGGGTTTCACCATGTTGGCCAGGTTGGTCTTGAACTCCTGACCTCAGGTGATCTGCCCACCTCAGCCTCCCAAAGTGCTGGGATTACAGGCATGAGCCACCGTGCCTGGCCAGAACACACTGTTCAACTAAAGTTCAACCTCTAACTTCTTCCTTCGATTCCTTAGCAAAATATACTATTATAAAGGGTTTTCTACAAATAAGCACACTCATGTGGTAGCAAACATAGGATCATAAAACCATTGTGAGGCTCAATTAATACAATAAACTATATCAATAGAATGAAGGACAACAGACATAAAAAGTTTTTCACAGACATTCAATATTTTTTCATGACTATAAATCTAAGAGTTTATTCTGGACTCTCAATTCTATTCCCTTGACCCATATATTTATCCTTATGCTGGTACAACACTCTCTTTGTAGTGTATGCAACTACAAACACTACCTTTATCGTAAGTTTTACTGTCAAGAACTATGACTCCTCCAACTTTTTTTTTTCAATATTATTTTTACTATTCTAGGTCCTTTGCATTTCCACATAAATTTTAAGACTAGTTTGTCAATTTATGAAAAAAGCTACCTGGGATTTCGCTAGGAAATATGTTGGATCTACAGATCAATCTGGAGAGTATTGCTGTTTTACCAGCAAGAAATTCAAAACAATGGAATGTTTTTCCATTTACTTAGATTGCCTTTAATTTTTTTTAACAGTATTTTATAGTTTTCATCATACAACAAAGGATGCAGGAACACCTGGATAGCCACACATAAGAGAATGATAAAGACCTCGTATTTTACATGATACTTACAGATTAACTAAAAATGGATCATAGACTCAAATGGAAGCGCTAAAACTATAAAACTCCTAGAAGATGATACAGGAGCAATTTTCGTGACCTTAGATTAAGCAAGGATGTCTTATATATGACACCAAAAGCACAAGCAACAAAAGAAAATAAAAGATAATTGGTCTACATCAAAACTAAAACCTTTTTCACTGCAAATGATGCTACTGAGAAAGCAAAAAATAGAACCCACAGAATGGGAAAAGACATTTGCAAACCATACATCAGATAAGGGACTGGTATCCAGAACATATGAAGAACTCTTACAACTCATTAATAAAAAGACAACCAAATTTTCATAAGTACAAATGACTTGAGCAGATATTTCTCCAAAGAAATATACAAATGACCAATAAACACATGAAAAGATGCTCAGCATTATTAGTCCTTAGGGAAATGCAAATCAAAATAACAATGAGATACCATTTCTTACATTCTAGATGGCTACAATAAAAAAGACAGACAATAACAGTGTTAACGAGGTAGGCGAATTGGAATCCTCTATTTCTGATGAGAAGGCTGTAGAAGACAGTTGACTAGTCACTCAAAATGTAAAACTATATGTCCCAGCAATTCTACTTCCGGGTATTTATACCCAAGGAAGCATACACATATACAAGAACTTGTACACGAATGCTCACAACAGCATTATTTATAATAGTGAGAAATTGGAAGCAATCCAACTCTCCATCAACTGACAAATGGATGAAATGTAGCATATTTGTACAAAGGAATATTCTTGGCGTGAAAAGAAATGAAATACTTATGCATGCTACGATATGATGAACTTGAAACATTATGCTAAATAAAAGAAGCCAGTCACACGAGCCTGCATATTTTGTGATTCTGTATATATGAGATGTCCAGGATAAGCAAGTTTATAGAAACAGAAAGTAGTTTAGGCGTTGATTAGGCCAGGGCTGGGTAGGAGGGTTATGAGGTGTGAGTGCTAATGGGTGCCTGGTCTTTGAGGGGGAAACTGAAAACACTCTAATTAGATTAGACTGTGATGATGGTTTCACAATCTTGACAACATATTAAAAATTATGGAGTTGTATGCTTTAGTTGAATAAATTACGTAATATTGAATTATATATTAATGAGGCTGCTGAGAAGAAAACTATATAGGTCCCAGAGTCCTGACCAGATTCTCAAGTTTGTGGATTTTGTCTAAGGTGGTTTAGATTCCTTGCTGGAGGTTTCCTGCATCCCAAAGGGCCTCCTGCACAGCTCTTTCACACTGGAAGATGCTGACCTTAGAAACATTGCCCTTTCCCTTAGGATAGATCCTTTCTTAAACCTGTTGGTCCACAGGATCCAGTCAGCCTTCCAACTGCGCCCTCCCCACCCCCCCGCCCACCTCAAGTGACATTCAGTACCTCTGAGCACCTCTGTATTAGGTGAGATTTGGATGCTCCAATTTCCCTCAAGCTTTCTTCTCAACCTGGAGAGTGGCAGTGTGTATTTAGGGGACCCCCATGAGTTGCTGATCGCACAGACTAGGCAGTGTATGTTTTGCGAGGTGTTTTTCAGAGGACAATTGTTACTCTAACATGAGAACATGTCTAAGCCAAATACACATGAGGTACAGCCAACTGCGTGCTGAAAAGTAGGAGAGCAATGGCTTGGGTGCAGCAAGACACATCAGCCCAGCATTTATAAATGGATTTTGGAAGCATTTATAAACTCACCACTAAATACCCTTTATATGTAAAACTATAATTTCTTTTGTGTATCAGTTAACCATTATTTAAGAATGTCTGCTCCTGGTGAAATGTTTGTCTTTCCAATATTTAATTAAATTTCATTTCATGGTTTAAAGCATTCCTTTGCTTTATGACTTTATGACTTGTCTTTATGCAAAAATGATCAGCCTCATTTCTACGTTCTAACTGAGTGGAACTATGCAAATGTTTTGATTAAATGATAAACTAAACAGTTTTGCCAGAAGCAGCTATTTCCACAGGAGGCTATGCTACTGAATTATCTAAGCAAAATAGAATGATGCCAGTTGCTGGCAGATGTAGGGAAACTGATAGAAGCTTCTAAATGTGGCCATTATCAAGCAATCAAAATAAATTTGAAAGAAGTAAAAACCAAAAACCAAAAACAAACAAACAAAAAACTAAACAAAACCTTAAGATACAGTTGGCAGACATGGTCACATGCAGTGGTGGGCCAGTTTGCTTTGTATCTTCCTTCTAAACTTTTTGGCACACAGGCAGCACTCCATTTAAACGTTCCAAAACTTGGTTTCCAACTTTGTTACTTTCCATTTGGAATTCACTTTCCTATAGAAACAGTGTTAAAGTTAGTTGTGTCTCAGGCCAGCCCATGAGAAACTTTTAAATACATAGTGTAATTAAAACACTCTGCATTTGCAATGAAAAGTGTGGAAAATGAAACTGCAACAATATTGGTCCTCCAAATAGGAAAACAGTAAAAAAATTTTTTAAAAATTATCTTATCTCTGAGGTTGATTCTTGTGAAAATCACATGGAATTAGAAAAGAAATGAGGTCGGGTGCAGTGGCTCACACCTTAATCCTAGCACTCTGGGAGGCCGAGGTGGGCGGGTCACCTGAGGTCCGGAGTTAGACACCAGCCTGGCCAACATGGTGAAACCCCATCTCTACTAAAAAATACAAAAATTAGCCGGGACTGGTGGTGCGTGCCTGTAATCCCAGCAACTCGCGAGGCTGAGGCAGGAGAATTGCTGGAACCCGGAAAGCAGAGGCTGAAGTGAGCTGAGATCACGCCACTGCACTCCAGCCTGGGTGATAGAGGGAGACTCCATCTCAAAAATAAATAAATAAATAAATAAGGAAATGAAAGGGCATTTGGAAATGCTGTGGACAGTTAGAGGCGAAGCTGCGAGCATTTTTCTTGATTCTGATCCTGTCTTTGTTTGGGTCCCCCCCACAGCCAATCCTGAGACAAATTTGGGCCGTGATGGCAGGAAGCCCAGTGAGGACATAGGAAAGTAAGATGGGGGACCCAGAAAAGTTACTGAAGGACTCATTGTTGAGTGGGTTACTGTTGTGGGTAGTGGGGCTCAATCCCACTGGGACCCTTTGAGGGACTGTGCAGAAAACACTTCAGCAGAGTGGCACCAGGGATGAGGAAACTGGGATACTGATTCCTGATTCTCTTTCTTACTGGTAGAGACACTCCTGTGAGTGTTAACTGTACCACTGGGACCCTTTGAGGGACTGTGCTGAAAACGCTTCAGCAGAGTGGCACCAGGGATGAGAAAACTGGGATATTGATTCCTGATTCTCTTTTCTTATTGGTGGAGACACTCCTGTGAGTGTTAACTGTACTGTATTTTCAGCCTGCCTTGCCCCCAGGATGAGCATTTTCCAGCAGCTGGAGAAAGCTCCAAGATGCAAGTATGCCATCAGCATGTACCATCTGCAGGTGGTCACTGGCATTGTCTTGGCACTGACAGCAGATCTTAAAATTGACTAAAAAAATGTTAAATTAATAGACTTTATTTTTTAGAACAATTTTAGGTTTAAAGAAAAATTGAGCATAAAGTACAGAGAGTTCCTCTAACCTCCCAGCATCCCCACCCCTCGTAATTTTTCTTATAAACATCTTGCACTAGTGTGGTATATTTTTTGCTATTGATGAACTGATATTGATATATTATTATTAACTAAAGTTCATAGTTGACATTAAGGTTCGTTCTCAGTTTGGATTTTGACAAATGTATAATGACGTATATCTACCATGATAGTATCATTCAGAGGAGTTTCCATGCCCTAAAAGTCCGCTGTGCTTTACTCATTTATCTCTCCCTCCTTTTCCCACTAGACTTTTTACTGTCTCCATGGTTTTGCTTTTTCCAGACTGTCATGCAGTTGGAATCATACAATGTATACCCCCTTCAAATTGGATTTTTTCACTTAGCAATATGCATTTCAGGTCCCTCCATGTTTTTTGTGACTTGATAGCTCATTTCTTTTTATTTCTGGATAATAGACCATTGTATGTGGATGTACCACCTTTAATAGGACCGAGGGATCCCCACTTTTAATAGGACCTATTAAAGGACATCTTGGTTGTTTCTCAGTTTGGGCAATTATGAATAAAGCATCTATAAACATTCATGTGCAAGTTTTTGTGTATGAATAAGTTTTCAACTCATTTGGGTAAATACCAAGGAACACTTTGTTGGATTGTATGGTATGAGTATGTTTTGTTTCATAAGAAAATGTCAAATTTTCTGCCAAAGTGGCTGAATCATTTTGCACTAACACCAACAATGAGTGAGAGGTCCTGTTACTCCAAACCTCACCAACATTTCATCTGGATTTCAGCTACTTTAATAAGGGCGTAGCTTATTCAATAAGTGTGTAGTTCATTATTGTTGTTTTAATTTGCAATTCTCTGATGACATACGATGTTGGGTATCTTCTTATGTACTTATTGCCATCTGTACCTCTTTTTTTTTTTTTTTTTTTTTTTTTGAGACAGGATCTCACTCTGTTGCCCAGGCTGAAGTGAAGTGGCACTCCTCAACTCAGCTCACTGCAACCTCTGACTCCCGGGCTCAGGTGATCCTCCCACTTCAGCCTCCTGAGCAGCTGGGACTACAAGTATACATCACCAAGCCCAGTTAATTTTTGTATTTTTTGTAGAGACTGGGTTTCGCCATGTTGGCCAGGCTGGTCTTGATCACCTGGGCTCACGTGATCGCCTGCCTCAGCCCACAAAGTGCTGGGATTTCAGGCATTAGCCACTGTGCCTGGCCTGTATGTCTTCTTTAGTGAGGTGTCTGTTCAGATCTTTTGCAAGTTAATTTAAAAAGTAAATTTTGTAATTAACTTTTTCATTTGCTTACTTTGAGTCTTAAGAATTTTTTGTATATTTTGGATATCAGTCCTTTATCAACTATGTCTTTCCCAAATATTTTCTCCCAGTCTGTGGCTTGTCTTCTTATTCTCTTAACAGTGTTTTCCACAGAATGCAAGTTTTTCAATTTTGATAAAATTCATCAAGGATGATGAGCTTTTTTTCATATGTTTGTTGGCTGCATAAATGTCTTTTTCTGAGAAGTATCTGTTCATACCCTTCACCCACTTTTTGATGGAGTTGTTTTTTTCTTGTAAATCTGTTTGAGTTCTTTGTAGATTCTGGATATTACCTCTTAGTCAGATGGATAGATCACAAAAATTTTCTCCCATTCTGTAGGTTGCCTGTTCACTAATGATAGTTTCTTTTGCTGTACAGAAGCTCTTTAATTAAATTAGATCCCATTTGTCTATTTTGGCTTTTGTTGCCATTGCTTTTGGTGTTTTAGTCATGAAGTCTTGCCCATACCTATGTCCTGAATGGTATTGCCTAGGTTGTCTTCTAGGAGTTTTATAGTTTTAGGTCTTACAATTAATCCATCTTGAGATCATTTTTGTATAAGGTGTAAAGAAGGGATGCAGATTCAGCTTTCTGCATATGGCTGGCCAGTTTTCCCAACACTGTTGATTTAATAGGGAATCCTTTCCCCATTGCTTATTTTTGTCAGCTTTGTCCAACATCAGATGGTTGTAGATGTGTGGTGTTATTTGGAGGCCCCTGTTGTGTTGTGTTGGTCGATATATTTGTTTTGATACAATTACCATGCTGTTTTGGTTACTGTAGCCTTGTAGTATGGTCTGAAGTCAGGTAATGTGATGCCTCCAGCTTTGTTCTTTTTGCTTAGGATTGTCTTGGCTATGCAGACCCTTATTTGGTTCCATATGAAATTTAAAGTAGTTTTTTTCCAATTCTGTGAAGAAGTCAATGATAGCTTGATGGGGATAGCATTGAATCTGTAATTTACTTTGAGCAGTATGGACATTTACATGATATTGATTCTTCCTATCCAGGAGCATGGAATGTTTTTCCATCTGTTTGTGTCCTCTCTTATCTCCTTGAGCACTGGTTTGTAGTTCTCCTTGAAGAGGTTCTTCACATCCCTTGTAAGTTGTATTCCTATGTATTTTATTCCCGTTGTAGCAATTGTGAATGGGAATTCACTCATGATTTGGCTCCCTGTTTGTCTGTTATTGGTGTATAGGAATGCTTGTGATTTTTGCACATTGATTTTGTATCCTGAGACTGCTGAAATTGCTTATCAGCTTAAGGAAACTTTGGTCTGAGATGATGGGGTTTTCTAAATATACCATCATGTCATCTGAAAACAGAGACAATTTGATTTTCTTTTTTCCTAATTGAATACCTTTTATTTCTTTCTCTTGCCTGATTGCCCTGGCCAGAACTTTGAATACTATGTTGAATAGGAGTGGTGAGAGATGGCATCCTTGTGCCAGTTTTCAAAGGAAATGCTTCTAGTTTTTGCCAATTCAATATGATATTGGCTGTGGGTTTGTCATAAATAGTTTTTATTATTTTGAGATATGTTCCATCAATACCTAGTTCATTGAGAGTTTTTATCATGAAGTGCTGTTGAATTTTGTTGAAGGCCTTTTCTGAATCTATTGAGATAATCATGTGGTTTTTGTCATTAGTTCTGTTTGTGTGATGGATTATCTTTATTGATTTGCATATGTTGAACCAGGCTTGCATCCCAGGGATGAAGCCTACTCGATCGTGGAGAATAAGCTTTTTGACGTGCTGCTGGATTCGATTTGCCAGTATTTTATTGAGGATTTTCTCATCAGTGTTCATCAGGGATATTGGTCTGAAATTTTCTTTTTTTTGTTGTGTCTATACCAGGTTTTGGTAACAGGATGAGGTTGTCCTCATAAAATGAGTTAGGGAGGACTCCCTTTTTTTCTATTGTTTAGAATAGTTTCAGAAGGAATGGTACGAGCTCCTCTTTGTACCTCTAGTAGAATTCAGCTGTGAATCTGTCTGGTCCTGGGGTTTTTTTGGTTGGTAGGCTATTAATTACTGCCTCAATTTCAGAACTTGTTATTGGTCTATTCAGGGATTCGGCTTCTTCCTGGTTTAGTCTTGTGAGGGTGTATGAGTCCAGGAATTTATCCATTTCCTCTAGATTTTCTAGTTTATTTGTGTAGAGGTGTTTATAGTATTCTCTGATAGATTTATAGTTTATATTTCTATGAGATCAGTGGTAATATCCCCTTTACCATTTTTTTATTTCGTCTGTTTAATTCTTCTCTTTTCTTCTTTATTAGTCTGGCTAGTGGTCTATCTATTTTGTTGATCTTCTCAAAACACCAGCTCCTGGATTCATTGATTTTTTGAAGGGTTTTTTGTGTCTCTTTCTCCTTCAGTTCTGCTTTGATCTTAGTTATTTCTTGTCTTCTGTTCATTAGAGAAATGCAAATAAAAGCCACATTGAGTTAGAATGGCGATCATGCCAGTTAGAATGGTGATCATTAAAAAGTCAGGAAACAACAGATGCTGGAAAGGGTGTGCTAAAATAGGAGCGCTTTTTCACTATTGATGGGAGTGTAAATTAGTTCAACCATTGTGGAAGACACTGTGCAAGTCCTCAAGGATCTAGAACTAGAAATACCATTTGACCCAGCAATCCCATTACTGGGTATATACGCAAAGGATTGTAAATCATTCTACCATAAAGAGACGTGCACACATATGTTTATTGTGGCATTGTTCACAATAGCAAAGACTTGGAAAACAACCCAAAAGCCCATCACTGATAGACTGAATGAAGAAAATGTGGTACATATACACCATGGAATACTATGCAGCCATAAAAAAGGATAAGTTCATGTCAGGGACATGGATGAAGCTGGAAACCATCATTCTCAGCAAACTAACACAGGACAGAAAACCAAACACCCCATGTTCTCACTCATAAGTGGGAATTGAACAAGGAGAACACATGGACACAGGGAGGGGAACATCACACACCAGGGTCTGTCGCGGGTAGTGGGCTAGGGGAGGGGATAGCATTAAGGGAAATACCTAATATAGATGATGGATTGATGGATGCAGCAAACCACCATGGCAAGTGTATACCTATGTAACAAATCTGCACGCTCTGCACATGTACCTCAGAGCTTAAAGTATAATAATGATAAAAAAAATTCAATGTCAATTTTTGCATTTATGTAGTATGATTTTGGAGCGTGTCTAAAACGTCATTGTCAAAGCCAAGGTCACCTCAATTTTCTCCTATATTATCTTCCAGAGATTTTATAGACTTGAATTTTCACATTTAGTTTCCTGATCCAATTTGAGTTAATTTTTGAGAAGGTATAAGGTCTATATATTTTTTTGCATGTGGATGCCCAGTTGCTCCAGTACCAATTGTTGAAAAACTATCCTCCATTAACTTGCCTTTCCTCATTTGTCAAAAATTAGTTGACTGTATTTGTGTGGGACTCTTTCTGGGTTCTCTGTTCTGTTCCATTAGTCTATTTGTCTGTTCTTTCTTGTCTATTTACACTTGATTACTGTAGTCTTATGACAAGTCTTGAAGTGAGGTAGGTCTCCCTACTTCTTCTCTTTCAATATTTTTCTTGCCTATTGTGGGCCTTTTGCTGTATAAACTTAATTTATGTATTTATTTTTTATTATTTTTGCTTTTATTTATTTATTTATTTGAGATGGAGTTTCGCTCTTTGCTGTCCAGGCTGCAGTGCAGTGGCATGACCTGGGCTTACTGCAACCTCTGCCTCCCGGTTCAAGTGATTCTCCTGTCTCAGCCTCCCAAGTAGCTGGGATTACAGGCGCCTTCCACCATGCCTGGTTAATTTTTATAGTTTTAGTAGAGATGGGGTTCCACCATGTTGGCCAGGCTGGTCTCGAACTCCTGATCTCAGGTGGTCCACCCACCTCGGCCTCCCAAAGTACTAGTATCAGTATAGACAGTGTCAGAGGATGATACTGTCCCAGATGATATTCTGAATGATATTATCATGGTAGATACATGTCATTATACATTTGTCAAAATCTAAACCAAGAACGAACCTTAATGTCAACTATGGACTTTAGTTAATAATAATATATCAATATCAGTTCCTCAATAACAAAAAATGTACCACACTAGTGCAAGGTGTTTATCATAAGAAAAATTATGGGGGTGGGTATGCTGGGGGATTTAAAGGAACTCTCTGTACTTTATGCTCAATTTTTCTTTAAACCTAAAACTGCTCTATTAAATAAAGTCTATTAATTCAGCATTTTTTGGTCAATTTTAAGGTCTGTTGTCAGTGCCAAGACAATGCCAGTGACCACCTGCAGATGGTTCATGCTGATGGCATCCTTGCATCTTGGAGCTTTCTCCAGCTGCCAGAAAATGCTCATCCTGTGGGCAAGACAGGCTGAAAATACTGTAGGGTTAACATGTGGGAGATCCACCAGAGTGGTGGGAAAAACTATAGGGAAAGGACACAAACCTTCTGAAAGGTCTGAAGGTTTTGCAGAGCCCCAGAGTAGGGGTTGGGGGGGGGGATAGCTGAAGGTAGCTGTTATATAACCTTGAGACACAGGGCGAGGAGTGGGTACAAGGAAGTGCAGGGGAATTTATCTTAAACAGGCTTGTTCACTTATGTTGAGCAGAAACTGACCTTTGATCATCCCCGCAGGTGACATTCCTGGAAAGGGGAACAATAAATGTTAATTACCTACAGGTTGTGTTTGCTCCAGGCTTTAGGCATCATGCCTGGACTGAATAAAAGCAAGCAGCTCCAGCTTCTCGGGGGCTGCTCTCTGGCCACTAGAGCCTAGCTGCATACCTGTGTCTGGACACTCATTTCATCCATTGGCCAGGATCTGCGGGGCAGACCCGCCATTAACACTCACAGGAGTGTCTCCATCAGTAAGAAAGAGAATCGGGACTCAATATCCCAGTTTCCTCATCCCTGGTGCCACTCTGCTGAAGTGTTTTCTGCACAGTCTCTCAAAGGGTCCCAGTGGGATTGAGCCCCACTACCCACAACAGTAACCCACTCAACAATGAGTCCTTCAGTAACTTTCCTGTGTCCCCATCTCATTTTCCTATATCCTCACTGGGTTTCCTGCAATCACTGCCCAAATTTGTCCCAGAATTGGCTGTGGGGAAAACCCAAACCAAGACAGGATCAGAATAAAAAAAAACGCTCACAGCTTTGCCTCAGGAGTTTCACCATGTTGGGGTTTCATCACGCTGGCCAGGCTGGTCTCAAACTCCTGACCTCAGGTGATCTGCCTGCCTCGACCTCCCAAAGTGCTGGGATTGCAGGTGTGAGCCACCGCTCCAGCCTATTTTTTATTTTTTGAGACAGAGTCTCATTCACTTTGTCACCCAGACTGGAGTGCAGTGGTGTAAACTCTGCTCACTGCAACCTCCACCTCCTGGGTTCAAGCAATTCTCCCGTCTCAACCTCCCGAGTAGCTAGGATTGCAGGTGTATGCCACCATATGCAGCCAATTTTTATATTTTTAGTAGAGATGGAGTTTCACTAGTTGTCCAGCCTGGTCTCGAACTCCTGACCTCAAATGATCCATCCACCTCAGCCTCCCAAAGTGCTGGGATTACAGACATGAGCCACCGCGGCTGGCTTGCTGGATTAACTTTAGAATCAGTGTGTTGATATCCAATAAAATAATTTATTGGGATTTTGATTGGGAGTCTGTGTAATCTCAACATTAAGTTCGAAGGTCACTTTGATAATACTGAATCTTCTTATTCATGTGTATGGAGTCTCTCCATTTATTGAGATTTTCTGTAATGTCTCCCATCAGAGTTTTGTAGTTTTTCTTATAAAGATCTTAAACATGTTTTTTTAGCTTTACACCTAAATATTTGTTGCTGGTTAGTTGCTAATTTTACGTGTTGACTTGGCTAGGCCACGGTACCCAGATATAGTAGTTCCTGTTTATCTGCAGTTTCTCTTTTTATGGTTTTAGTTACCTGTAATTAACCACAGTCTGAAAATATTAAGTGGAAAAGTCCAGAAATAAAAAATTCATAAGTTTTAAATTGCACCTCCTTCTGAGTAGCATGGTGAAATTTCACACCATCTTGCCCTTTCCCACCTGGGACATCCCCCTTTTCCAGTATTTCTTTTCTTTTTTTTTTAAATGAAAGTTTTCTTTATTTGTTTAATTTTTTGTTGAGTTGGAATCTTGCTCTGTTGCCCAGGCTGGAGTGCAATGGTGAGATCTCAGCTCACTGCAACCCCCGCCTCCCGAGTTCAAGTGATTCTCCTGCCTCAGCCTCCTGAGTAGCTGGGATTACAGGCACCTGCCACCACGCCTGACTAATGTTTGTATTTTTGTAGAGACAGGATTTCACCATGTTGGCCAGGCTGGTCTTGAACTCCTGATCTCAGGTGTCTGCCTGCCTCGGCATCCCAAAGTGCTGGGATTACAGGCATGAGCCACCACACTGGCCTTTATCCAGCATTTCTATACTGTCTACACCACCTGCCCATTAGTCACTTAGTAGCCACTTCGTTTATCATGTCAACTATCAGGGTATCTCAGTGCTTGTGTTCAATAGCCCTCATTTTACTTCATAATGGCCCTAAAGCACATGAGTAATAATGCCAGCAATTTCAATATGCCAAAGAGAAGCTGTAAAGTACTTACTTTAAGTTAAAAGGTGAAAGTTCTCAACTTAGTAAGAAAAAAATCATATGCTGAGGTTGCTAATATCTACAGTAAGAAAAAAAATCTATCCTTGAAATTTGAACAGAATATTATTTTAATTGCTCTATTTTATTATTTATTATTGTTAATTTTTATTGTGCCTAATGTATCAATTAAACTTCATCATAAGTATGTAGGTATAGGAAAAAAACATAGTGTATATGGGGTTTGGTGCCATCCATAGTTTCTGCGTCCACTGGATGTCTCAGAATGTATCTCCTGAGGATAAGGGAGGACTACTGTATTTGGTCAAACACTATTCTAGATGTTTCTCTGATGACTTTTTTTTAGCAATGACTAATATTTAAATCAGCCGATTTTTAGTACAGCGTTATTACCTTTACAATGTGGTTGGGCCTTATCAAGCAGTTGAAGGCCTTAAAGAAAAAAGAATGACCTCCCTCAGAAAGAGAGATGTCTGCCAAAAGAGTGCCTTTGGATTCATGCTGTGATATTCACCCCCTCCCTGGGTCTCCAGCCTGCTAGCCTATCGTAGATTTTGGACTTGTCAACCTACACAGATGTGTGAGCAAATTTTCTCTTCCCCTCTCCCCTACCCTCTGTGTGTGTGCGTGTGTGTGTGTGTGTTTGTGTGTACACACCACATACAGTTGTTCCTCAGTATTTGAGAAGGATTGTTTCCAGGACCCCTTGCAGATATCAAAATTCGTGGATGCTCATGTTCCTTTCATAAAATAGCATAGTATCTCCATATAACTTGCATATATCATCCTATATACTTTAAATCATCTCTAGATTACTTATAATACCTATTACTGTGTAAATGCTTTATTAATAATTATTATACTGTATTGGCTTTTATTTTTATTAATTTTTATTGTGAAGATCCTTTTTATTTTTTTCTCTGAGCATTTTTGATCCACAGTTGGTTGAACCCCTTCTGCAGAAACCTTGGCTATAGAAGGCTAATGGGACATGTCAAATGTCTTAGTCACTGTAAAGGAACACCTGAGGCTGGACAATTTATAAAGAAATGAATTTTATTTGGCTCACAGTTCTACAGGCTGTTCAAGAAGCATGGCACTCGTGTTTGCTTCTGGTGGGGGCCTCAGGCTGCTTCCACTCATGGTGGGAGGGAAAGGGGGAACTAGTGTTTGCATAGATTACATAGTGAGAGAGGAAGCAAGAGAGAGTGGAGGTGTCAGGCTCTTTTTAAAAACCAGCCCTTGCAGAAACTAACAGAGTGAGAACTCACTCGCACCAATCATGGAGAGCATTAATCCATGAGGGATCTGCCCCAATGTCCGAACATCTCTCATTAAGCCCCACCTCCAACACTGGGGATGAAATTTCAACATGAGGTTTGAAAGATGAAACAAACCAAAATATAGCACCAATACACCATATGTATACCAATAGAGATAGAGATACATGTTCTGTTTCTCTGGAGAACCCTGACTAACACAGAATTTGGTAATGAAAGTGATTCTAAAGGAACAGAACTTTAAGAATGGGTTTTCTGAGTTGGGGTTTCTGTAATTTTGTGTCTAATCTGATTAGATTTAAAGACAAGAATGACTATTTCCAGTAGAAAAGGGAGCACTGATAACCCATGGTCCTATGTTGTGATACAGATATGCAAAATACCATTATTAAATACTCCTAATCAAACACTTACAAAGAAACAAGGATCTGGGTGATACCCTTCAACCATTTTTGTCAAGCTAATGAATAAGACAAGATTGGCTGGTAGCTCCTACTGTCAATGGACAAATTGAAGAAGAAAAGAAGTTCAGGCATTTAACTCAAATTCACATGAATGATCTGAAAGCTTTCTGTGCCCTGAAAGAAACATTTAACTGTTGTACCTGCAAAGCTGTGATTGCGGAAAACCAAACACAGAATCTCATCCTACAAGTTACTGAATTACAATACAAATAGAATTCCCAGCCTTATAATGTGCCTACTGTTAAAATGATGGATTGAGAAGGAATGAGATTCCAAACAATGGAATAGGGACATATAAGAAGATCCCAGTGAGGTTGGGGACATTGAACCCCTAGATTCTGCTGAGTTTCTTTGTGAATAGAAGCTATCATTCTACCCCTGTCTGAGGAAACTGTAATGGTATCCTCTGAGGTAGCTGCCTTACAAGACAATGCTGATTCCCCTCAGGATCCATCCCCAGCACTGCTCTGCTTCTAGGCCTATAACTAGACTCACATCCCAGAAGGCGGCTAAAGATAAGACACATAGTGGGACCCATGAAGACTGCACTACACTCCAAAAAACACGACATAATTTTTCCAAATGACACAGACAGCAATCCAGGGACAGTAAGGGTGTGGGATAAGGATAGAAGGAACATAAAGTTGGATATAAAGCTGGATCCAGCTAGGTCTATTAATATTGACTGCTAAGTGGATATTGTAGATTTAATGTTGCAGCTTGGGGAGTTGAAAGGCTCTATGCGATGCTTGGTTGGTTTAATCAATGAAACAAGGAGCAAAACATAGCCCACAGGAAATGAATTTGAAATGCCACACCTGCCTTGGCATTTTGTAGAGAAAGAGATTCAAAGGCTTGTAAATTTAGAATGGCAGAGTAGATTTGTCACCTCTGACCTGCTCAGCCACTCCAGAGAGTCTAGAGGATACGTCTTTCACCACAACTGTGAGAAACAAATTTGCGAAGGCATCACCAGCATCCTTGAAGAGCTCTGTGATTACTCTTCTTTCTGTAGGTCAGAAACTACAGCGGGAACTGCTGCCACTGCATTGGAAAAACCTAAATTTGAAGGAAGGTAGTTGCATCTGGATGGCAGGGACCATGGGGTGGCACTCAATCACCAAAGGCAAGGTGGGTGGAGTTGCTGTAATGAACAATACAGTCAAGGCAGCATTAGTCATAATAGTCTGACTTTGTTGACAACTGTGGTACTGGTCAGTGATCATGGTACTTCTAGAAGTGAAGTAGGTAAGATGCTTACTTGATCTACAGAAGAATTCTATATCAAGTGAATAAAAAATTAACGTAAATCATAAAGACATAGAGTCATAGCTTAACCTGGTGACTCAAATTGCAGCTGCTGTGGCAGATGTGGTTTCACTGCTTGAGTAAATTAACACATCCCTGATACAGCTATTGATCTGACACATGCTTTTTTCTCTATTCCTATCAGTAAAAACCACCAGAAGCTATTAGGTTTTGGTTGGCAAGGCCAGCAATACACCTTCACTGTCCTATTTCAGGGGTATATCAATTCTCCAGCTCTGTCATAGTTCAGCTTCCAGGAATTTTTCATCAGTTTTTCCTTCCACAAAACATCACATTGGTCCTTACATGGAAGTCCTTATGCCGATTGCATCTGCTGAGCAGGAAGTAGTGACTAATCTGAAATTCTCGGTAAGACCTTTGTGTGCCAGTACATGGCAAATGAATCTGACAAAAATTCAGGGGCCTTCTAAGTCATCGAAATTTCTGAAGATCCAGTGGTGTGGGGTATGCGGAGATATCCTTTCCAGTGTGAAGGAGAGCTGTTGCATCTGGCCCTACAACCAAAAAAGAGGCACAATGCCTGTTGGGCCTCTTTAGATTTTGAAGCGGAATTATTTCTCATTTGGGTGTGCTGTTTTGCCCATTTACCAAGTAACCTGAAAAGCTGCTAGTTTTTAATGGAGCTGAGAACAGGAGGAAGACCTGCCATGGCTGAGGCACAGCCTTCACTCTACCGCTTGTTCCATTTCTTTTTATGGAGAGAGAAATTTAAAAACTTCTGCTGCCACCGTAAGCCCTCTGAATGCCCACAGGTCATACTTTAATACTTAAATAAAAAGCAGAAGAGGCAAAATACTAGGGTGTGTGAAAACTGGGTGATGGATATGTGAGTATTTATTATGTTATTCCTTAAATTTGTCTGAATTTTAGAGTATTTTATAGTAAAACTTGATTAAAATGGCAAAAACATGGCAAAATATGAAAATGTGTTGTAACTGAGTGGTGGATATATGGGATTTGGATTTGTTTTATTCTCTACACTTCTCTGAATTTTAAAGTCTTTTATGATAAAACTTATTTAAAATATAAGAAAAAAATGCTCATGACCTTGAGGTAGGGAAAACTGTATAAATATTTTCTACCAGCCTTTAAGAAAAGATACAAGCAGGAGAAAGTGAAAGGGGAAACGCAGCGGTCAGCAGGTATATGAATGGGTTATCAGCCAGTCTCAGTAGTTCTGAGAGGGTGCAAAACTAACATGCCATGTCTTCCCTTTCATTTATTTGTATTCTTTCTTGTTTTGTAGTGGAACTGTTTGAGGCCTAGACTTTTCCGCTGAGTGCAATCTAGCCAAATGTCATGGATTTTGATAAGTACTTTTTTTTTTTTTTTCTTGAGATGGAGTCTCACTCTCTTGCCGTGTCACCAGGCTGGAGTGCAATGGTGGGATCTTGACTCACTGCAACCTCCGCCTTCCAGGTTCCAGTGATTCTCCTGTCTCAGCCTCCCGAGTAGCTGGTACTATAGGCACATGCCACCACGCTCAGCTAATTTTTGCATTTTTAGTAGAGATGGGATTTCACCATGTTGGCCAGGATTGTCTCAATATCTTGACCTTGTGATCTGCCCACCTCAGTCTCCCAAAGTGCTGGGATTACAGGCATGAGCTACTGTACCTGGCCGATAAGTACATTTTTTAAAAACTACTGCTTTGTAAGTATTGTACAATTTTGATTCTGAGTTCCTCTTTGGGGCCAGATTTTTTTATTGCACAAGAGAAGATTAAACGTCTTTTGATGTTTAGGTTTTTCTGTTTGCTAATTTTTCTTTATTTCTCATTAATGCAGTGTGATCTAAAAATGTTACCTGAACTACCATAGAATTTTTTCAAGTTTTATTTTGGGCTTTATCTATAATAGTAAATATTTCATGAACAGTTCAAAATAAGCCGTCTTCTCTTTTTCCAGGTTAGCGTTCACTATATATTTATTAGATTTAGCTCATTCTATGTGTCATTTAGAATCTCCTCATGGTTTTTATTTTGAAATGTTTTCTGTTTATTCAAATTACCCGAGGAGCATGTGAAAGCTCAGATTCCTGGGTGTTGCTCTGGACTTGCTAGCATAGAATCTTCTGGATGGCAATTTTAGGTGCATCACAGGCAATTCTGGTGCACGGTACATTTTCAGGGTCACTGTCTATGTTCTTACTGAGTTTTTCTCTACTTGATCTGTCAGTGACTGACAAGTGAGTTAATGTTTCCTGTGGCTGTTGTATTTCCATGTCTCCCTGTGTTTCCCTCATGTTTTGCTTTTTACATTTTGATACTAGCTTATTTGAAATGTGGAGATCCATGATCATTTTGATTACCCTAAATATATACAATGTTTACTTTTTTTTTTTGAAATGGAGTCTCACTCTGTTGCCCAGCGTGGAGTGCAGTGGCGCAATCTTGGCTCATTGCAACCTATGCCTCCCAGGTTCAAGTCATTCTCCTGTCTCAGCCTCCTGAGTAGCTGGGAACACCTGCATGTACCACCATAACTGGCTAATTTTTTTGTATTTTCAGTAGAGACGGGGTTTCACCATGTCTGTCAGGCTGGTCTGAAACTCCTGACCTCAAATGATCCGCCCACCTCAGCCTCCCAAAGTGCTGGAATTACAGGCATAAGCCACCATGTCTGGCCTACTTTTCAATTTAAAAAAACAAATAAATGAGATTGACAGAGCACCGGGATTGTGTGTATTGAATGAAAGGTAAGTACTGTACTATAAGCAACAGGAAGACACAAATGAGAAGAGACTAAGAAAATGAGAAGATGGAGAGGGTGTAAAGTAAGTAAATTTCTCCACTGCTATCATATGGAATTGTTATATAATTCCCAAATGTGACAAAAAAAAAGGATGTTTAGGCCGGGCACGGTGACTCATGCCTGTAATCCCAGCACTTTGGGAGGCTGAGGTGGGCAGATCACCTGAGGTCAGGAGTTCGAGAGCAGCCTGACCAATATGAAGAAACCCTGTCTCTACTAAAAATACAAAATTAGCCAGGCGTGGTGGCACATGCCTGTAATCCCAGCTACTCGGAAGGCTGAGGCAGGAGAATTGCTTGAATCCAGGAGGCAGAGATTGCAGTTAGCCAAGATTGTGCCATTGCACTTCAGCCTGGGCAACAAGAGAAACTCCGTCTCAGAAAGAATAAAAGGTGTTTAAGTATATTTCTTCATTCAAAATCTTTTCTGGGCCTGTCACAGTTTCCAGCCTGGGATAGACAGTCGTGCAGTTGTCCCTGTGGGACCTGCACTCTAGTGAGGGGAGAAGACAACATAAAATTGGCCAATAGTAAGATCAGTAACTTGGTGGTCATTGTTATAATGATAGCAAGGGCAGAAATGTGATGCAGAAAATGGATGCTGGGTCAAGAATGGCCTCTTTGGGGAAGTGACCTCTGAGCTTTGACCTGAAGGAGTAGCTGAGGCAGTCGTGTGTGGACCTGGGGAGGAACGGTGTAGGGCAAGCGTATGGGCTCTGAGTGGAAAGGACTTGGGAGTTGGACAGGATGACCAAGCCTTGCCAGGGCAATAGAGACAGAGAGGCTGCCTTGGGATGTCCGGTCCATTACAGAAGCCTGCCTTGCAGGCAGTGAGGAAGAAATGGAGCGTTAGTCTAAGAACAATGAAGTCTGTGAAGGATGTAAAGCAGGACAGTGGTGCTAGCTCCATGTGTAGAACGAATGTATGTTGAGTCTAGAGTGTGTGTGTGGGGCTGGGGGGTAGTAATGAGGAGTCTCCTTCCTCCTCCAGGAAGAGGTTCTGGTGTCACACTGAGGGGGGTTGGAGTGATGAGTGTCAGAAGTGAATGGAACCAAGTGTGCTGTGGAGAAGAAAAGACATGACTTGGTGGATTGTAACTTGCTGGATAAAGACAGAAGAAGTTGAGGATGACACCTCAGTTTTTGACCTGGTAAGAAGGTAAAAGAGCCATCTCTTTATTGAAATGTGGGACAATGTGAAAGGAAAGAGTCTGGGAGGCCAGAATCATGATTTGGTTTTAACACAACAAGTTGGAGGCACTTTGCCACCCAGTAGTGATGTTCGGTAGACAGTTGACTGGCCAAATCCAGGGCTCAGGGAAGTCATCTTGAATCGGGAAGGCATGTTAACAAATGTAGGAGCAGCCACTTGAAGAATACTATTAATATTAAAACAAAAATTAGGAGGCAAAGGAAGTGTTTGTTTCATTGCAGGGAATCAATAGATATTATTAAAGTTTGTCAGTCAAGAAAAAAGTGTTTGCGGGAATAAAAATTAGTACAGTCCTCTATTTCTTTAAACCTTACTTTTTTCTTTTTCTTTTTTTTTTTTTAGACAGAGTCTCGCTCTATCGCCAGGCTGGAGTGCAGTGGCACGATCCTGGCTCACTGCAGCTTCCGTTTTCCGGTTTCAAGCAATTCTCCTGCCTCAGCCTCCCGAGTAGCTGGGACTACAGGCATCTCGTGATCCACCCACGTCAGCCTCCCAACGTGCTGGGATTACAGGCATGAGCCACCGTGCCTGGCCTGAATAATTCTTTTAACGTGCTGTTGAAGTTGGTTCACTAGTATCTCATTGAGAATATTTGCATCTATGTTCATCAGGAATATTTGCCTATAATTTTCTTGTCTTGTAATGCCCTTGTCTGGCTTTGGTATCAGGGTAATGTTGGACTTGTAAAAAATGAGTTGGGAAGTTTTCCCTCTTCTTCAGTATTTTGAAAGAATTTGAGAAGAATTGTGTTTGTTCTTCAAATGTTTGGTGGAATTCAGCAGTGAATTTCTTGGACTTTTCCTTGATGGAGGAGTTTTTTACTGATTCAATCTTCTTATTACTTATTGGTCTGTTCACATTTTCTATTTCTTCATGATTCATTCTTGGTAGGTTGTATGTGTCTAGGAATTTATCTATTTCTTCTAAATGATCAATTTGTTGGTATACAGTTGTTCATAATAGTCTCTTAAGATCCTTTGTATTTCCGTGGTATCAGTGGTAGTATCTCTTCTTTCATTTCTGATTTTATTTATTTGAGTGTTCTCTCTTGTTTTCTTAGTCCAGGCAAGAGTTTGCCAGTTTTGTTTATTTTTAACCAATTCTTGTTTTTGTTGATCTTTCTTTCATTTTTCTAGTCTCTGTTTCACTTATTTCTGCTCTGATCTTTGTTATTCCTTTCTACTAACTTAGGACTTAGTTTGTTCTTCTTTTTCTAGTTCTTTGATGTGTAACATTAGGTTATTTGGGATTTTTCTTCTATTTTAATGTGGGCACGTATTACTATAAGCTGTCCTCTTAGAACTGCTTTTGCTGCATCCCTATACATTTTGCAAAGTTGTGTTTCCACTTTCATTTGTCTGAAGATTGTTAATTTTCCTTTTATTATTTGACCCATTAGTTGTTTAAGAGCATGTTACTTAATTTTCATATACTTGTCAACTTTCTGAAATTTCTCATGTTAATTTCTGGTTTCATGCCATTATGGTGGGAAAGGATACTCGAGGTGATTTTAATCTGCTTAAATTTGTTAAGACTTGTTTTGTTGCCTAACATATGATCTATCCTTGAGAATGTTCTATGTGTGCTTGAGAAGAATATGTATTCTGCTACTGTTTTTTGGAATGTTTTATATTTATCTGTTAGGTCCATTTTGTCTAAAGTGAAGTTCAAGTCTAATGTCTTCTTATTGATTTTCTGGCTGGGTGATATGTACATTGTTGAAAACAAGCTATTGAAGTCCTCTACTATTATTGTATTGAAGTCTGACACTTTCTTTAGATTAACATTTGCTTTACATATTTAAGTGCTTAGTGTTAGGTGTATATGTATTTACAATTGTTACGTCTTCTTAATATACAATATCAATGGGATAAATTAGTCCCTTTATTATTATATAATGACCTTTTCGTCTCTCATGCTCTATTTCTTAGTCCTACATTTAGAAAACGCAATGTATGCTCCCACTACTTTGATCCCTTAAGTTCCTACTGTTACTATTTCTCTTCTCCACACTTTCTCCTGTTTATTCCATCTCACATTTCCCATTCCATCCCATTCTTTTATTATATTCCAGCAATAGTATTTTTATGGGTAAATATCTCATCTACAAAGCAAAAATGTCAGTAAACTAAGAACATATAACCATGCTTAATATTTCCATTGTGTCTGCCACAATATTTGGGAAATACTCAAGTATATAGTGTATTTTCAGAGACCCACCCTCTGCTTAGCACAGATATGCTCAGTGATGTCCCAATGAGCACGGGATGACAGACAAACTAGAATTTATAACCCACTGTGTTCCTTGTACAGGAGAATGAATACTTGTTGGATTCAGTGGAGTTCTTCATGTTTCTCAATGCAGAGTGATGATAATTTCAATTCTTTTGGTAAAAAAATCAAATGATTTACATGAAGTTAAAAGATCAAGATGACCATGTGAACAATTCATTTAGTTGCTAGACTCACCTGACAGTACCAAAACAGGTCTAGGCAGCCACTCTTTCTGCTTCATGTGTGAATAAAAGCTAATGCTTAAGTTATGTCAGCCATTAGAAGAACCAAAGAGTAGGCAGTTCCTTAAGACTTTTTCCCATGTCCCTTATGGATTTAAAGGAATAGGACACCACTTTATGGTTATCTTGATTTGTAACACATGCTGGACTTGAGAATAAAGCCTTTCTTACTAAGCTATTGATAAGGTTATGTTGTCAATGAGAAAATAATTTTTCCATTATAATTGTGCCAATAATTTATTATTATTTTATTTTACTTTTCCATAAGTTACTGGGGCATAGGTGGCATTTGGTTACCTGAGTAAGTTCTTTAGTGGTGATTTGTGAGATCCTGATGTACCCATCACCAGAGTAGTATACACTGCACCACATATGTTGTCTTTATCCCCTCACCTGCCTCCCCAAAGTCCAATGTATCATTCTTATGCCTTTGCATCCTCATAGCTTAGCACCCACATATCAGTGAAAACATATGATGTTTGGGTTTCCATTCCTGAGTTACTTCACTTAGAATAATGGCCTTCAATCTCATCCAGGTTGTTGAAAATGCTATTAATTAATTCCTTTTTATAGCTGAGTAGTATTCCATCACTCAGATATATATAGACACACACACACACATATATATATATATTTCTGATTTCTCTCTCTCTCTCCATATATATATATATATATATGTGTATATATATATATATATATATATATCAGAGTTTCTTTATCCACTCATTAACTGATGGGCATTTGGGTTGATTCCACTCTTTTGCCATTGCGAATTGTGCTGCCATAAGATACTATGTGTGTGCAAGTTTCTTTTTCGAATAATGACTTCTTTTCCTCTGAGTAGATTCCCAGTAGTGGGATTGCTGGATCAAACGGTAGTTCTACTTTTAGTTCTTTAAGGAATCTCCACACTGTTTTCCATAGCAGCTGTACTAGTTTACATTCCCACCAGCTGTGTAGAAGTGTTCCCTGATTGCTGCATCCATGCCAACATCTACTGTTTTTTGATTTTTTTATTATGGCCATTCTTGCAGGAGTAAGGTGATGTCACAGTGTGGTTTTTATTTGCATTTCCCTGATCATGAGTGCTGTTGAACACCTTTTCATATGTTTGCTGGCCATTTGTATATCTTCCTTTGAGAATTGTCTACTTGTGTCCTTAGCTCACTTTTTGATGGGATTGTTTTTTCTTTCTGATTTCTTTGAGTTCATTGTAGATTTTGATTATTAGTCCCTTGTCAGATGTATAGATTGTGAGGATTTTCTCCCACTGTGTGGGTTGTATGTTTACTCTGTTGACTGTTCCTTTTGCCGTGCAAAAGTTCTTTAGTTTAGTTAGGTCCCAGCTATTTAGCTTTGTTTTTATTGCCTTTGCTTTTGGGTTTCTTGTCATGAAATCCTTGCCCAAGCCAATGTCTAGAAATATTTTTCAATGTTATATTCTAGAATTTTTATACTTTCAGGTCTTAGGCTTAAGTCTTTAATCCATCTTGAGTTTATTTTTGTATAAGGTGGGAGATGAGGCTCCAGTTTTATTGTCCTACACATGTGGCTAACCAATTATTTTAGCACCATTTGTTGAAAAGGGTGGCCTTTCCCCACTTTATGGTTTTTTTGTTTGTTTGTTTGCTTGCTTGCTTTGTCAAAGATCAGTTGGCTATAAGTATTTGGGTTTATTTCTGGGTTCTCTAATATGTGCCTATTTTTATGCCAGTACCATGCTCTTTTGGTGACTATGGCCTTATAATATAGCTTGAAATCAGGTAGTGTGATGCCTCCAGATTTGTTCCTTTTGTTTAGTCTTGCTTTGGCTGTGCAGGCTCTTTTTTGGTTCCATATGAATTTTATGATTGTTTTTTCTAACTCTGTGAAGACTGATTGTGGTATTTTGACAGGAATTGCATTAAATTTGTAGATTGCTTTTGGCAGTATGGTCATTTTCACAATATTGATTCTGCCCATCCATGAGCACGGGATGTGTTTCCATTTGTTTGTGTCATCTATGATTGCTTTCAGCAGTTTTGTAGTTTTCCTTGTAGAAGTTTTTTTGACTCCTTTGTTAGGTATATTCCTAAGTTGTTTTTTTTTTCCTTCAGCTATTGTAAAGGGGGTAGAATTCTTGATTTGATTCTCTGCTTGGTTACTGTTGGCATATAGAAGAGCTACTGATTTGTGTACAATTATCTTGTATCCAGAAACTTTACTGAATTCTTTTATCAGTTCTAGGAGCTGCTTTCTGGATGAGTGCTTAGGGTTTTCAAGGTAAACGACCATATCATCAGCAAACAGGGACAGTTTGACTTCCTCTTTAGTGATTTGGATGTCTTTATTTCTTTCTCTTGTCTGATTGCTCTGGCTAGGATTCCCAGTAGTATGTTGAAGAGGAGTGGTAAGAGTGAGCATTCTTGTGTTGTTCCTGTTCTCAGAGGGAATGCTTTCAACTTTTCCCCATTCAGTATTATGTCAGCTGTGGGTTTGTCATAGGCTTTTATTACATTAAGGTATGTCCCTTGTATGCCGATTTTCTGAGGGTTTTAATTACAGAGGGATGCTGGATTTTGTCGAATGCTTTTTCTGCATCTATTGAGATGATCGTGTGATTTTTATTTTTAATTCTGTTTATGTGGAGTATCACATTTATTGACTCGTGTATGTAAAACCAACCCTGCATTCCTGGTATGAAACCCAATTGATCATGGTGGACTATAGTTTTGATGTGTTGTTGGATTCAGTTAGCTATTATTTTGTTAAGGATTTTAGCATCTTTGTTCATCAAGGATATCAGTCTGTAGTTTCTTTGTTGGTTCTATCCTTTCCTGGTTTTAGTATTAAGGTGATACTGGCTTCATAGAATGAATTAGGGAGGGTTCCTTCTTTCATCTTGTGGAATAGTGTCAAAAGGATTGGTACCAATTCTTTTTTGAATGTCTGGTAGAATTCTGCTGTGAATCCATCTGGTCTGGGACTTTTTTTTGTTCAAAAATTCTTTTAATAAAGTTTTTACTTCTGTTAAATTTATTCCTGAGTACTTTATTTTTTTATGCTATTGTAAATGAAATTGCTTTTTAAATTTCATTTGCCGTTTGCTCATTGCTACTGTATAGAAACACAAGTGACATACTGATAGTATATCCTACAACCTTGCAAAATAGGTTGCCTTTTTTAAAATTATACTTTAAATTCTGGGATATATGTGCAGAACATGCAGGGAATTTTTAAATTACTGTTTCAGTCTCTCTCTCCTTGTTGTTGGTCTGTTCAGGGCATCTAATTCTTCCTGATTTAATCAAGGAGGGTTGTAGGAATGTATCCATCTCTTTTAGGTTTTCTAGTTTATGTGTGTAAAGGTGTTCATATTAGCTTTGAGTGATCTTTTGTGTTTCAGTGGTATCAGCTGTAATATCTCCTGTTTTATTTCTCAGTAAGGTTATTTGGATTTTCTCTCTTCTTGGTTAATCTTGTAATGGTGTATCAATTTTATTTATATTTTCAAAGAACCAGCTTTTTGTTTCATTTATCTTTTGTATCTTTTTGTTTGTCTGTTTCAATTTCATTTAATTCTGCTCTCATCTTGGTTACTTCCTTTATTCTGCTGGATTTGGGTTTGGTTTGTTCTTGTTTCTCTAGTTCCTTGAGTTGTGACCTTAGATTGTTTGTGCTCCTTCAGACTTTTTGACGTAGGCATTCGGGGCTATGAACTTTCTTCTTAGCGCCACCTTACCTGTATCCCAGAGGTTATGATAGGTTGTGTCATTACTGTCATTCAGTTCGAAGAATTTTTTAGTTTCCATCTTGATTTCATTTATGACCCAATTCTCATTCAGGAGCAGGTTATTTAATTCCCATGTGTTTGCATGGTTTTGAAAATTCCTTTTGGAGCTGATTGCCAGTTTTATTCCACTGTGGTCTGAGAGAGTGCTTGATATAATTTCAGCTTTCTTAAATTTATTGGGGCTCGTTTTATGGCCTATCATATGGTCTGTCTTGGAGAAAGTTCCATGCACTGTTGAATAGAACATGTATTCTGCAGTTGTTGGATGAAGTGTTCTGTATATATTTGTTAAGTTCATTTATTCCAGAGTTTAAATCCATTGCTTCTTTGTTGACTTTCTGTCTTGATGATCTGCCTAGTGCTGTCAGTGGAGTATTGACATCCCCCACTATTATGATGTTACTATCTCATTTCTTAGGTCTATTAGTAATTGTTTTATAAATTTGGGAGCTCCAGAATTAGGTGCGTATATGTTTAGGATTGTGATATTTTCCTGTTGGACAAGGCCTTTAACCATTATATAATGTCTCTCTTTGTCTCTTTTAACTGCTGTTGCTGTAAAGCTTGTTTTGTCTGATGTAAGAATAGCTACCCCTGCTCACTTTTGGTGTCCATTTGCATGAAATTCCTTTTTCCCACTCCTTGGCTTTAAGTTTATATGAGTTTTTATGCATTAGGTGAGTTTTCTGAAGACAGCAGATAGTTGATTCATGAGTTTTTTATCCATTCTGTGATTCTGTATCTTTTAAGTGGAGCATTTAGGCCATTTATATCCAATGTTAGTATTGAAATGTGAGGTACTGTTGCATTCATCATGCTCTTTACTTTTGTTTTTTGCTTTTTAACTTGTATTTTTGTTTTATAGGTCCTGTGTGATTTATGCTTTAAAGAGACTCTGTTTTGATGTGTTTCCAGGATTTGTTTTGAGATTTAGAGCTTCTCCTAGCAGTTCTTGTAGTGTGGCTTGGTAATGCCGAATTATCTCATCGTATGTTTATCTGAAAATGACTATCTCTCCTTCAGTTTTGCTGGATACAGAATTCTTGGCTGATAAGTGTTTCATTTGAGGAGACTGAAGATACAGCCCCAATCCCTTCTAGCTGGTAGTGTTTTGGTCAGAAATCTGCTGTTAATCTGATAGATTTTCCTCTATAGGTTACCTGGTGCTTCTGTCTCACAGCTCTTAAGATTCCTTCCTTCATCTTAACTTTTGATAACCCGATGACAATGTGCCTAGGCGAAGATCTTTTTGCAACGAATTTCTCAGGTTTTCTTTGTGCTTCATGTATTTGCATGTCTAGGTTTCTAGCATGGCTGGGGAAGTTTTCCTCAACTATTACCCCAAGTATGCTTTCCAAGATTTTAGAATTGTCTTCTTCCTCCAGGAACACTGATTATTTTAGATTTGGTTGTTTAATATAATCCCAGCTTTCTTGTAGGTTTTGTTCAATTTTCTTATTCTTTTTTCTTTGTCTTTGTTGGATTGGGTTAATTTGAAAACCTTGTTTTCAAGCTCCGAATTTCTTTCTTCTACTCATTTACTTCTATTGCTGAGTCTTTCCAGAGCATTTTGCATTTCTAAAGTGTGTCCAAAGTTTCCTGAAATTTTATTGTTTTTTCTTAAAGCTATTTATTTCATTGACTATTTCTCCCATCACTTCTTGTATCATTTTTTGGATTTCCTTGCATTGGGCTTCACCTTTCTCTGGTCGCTCTCTAATTAGCTCGATAACTAACCTTCTTTTTTTTTTTTTCAGGTAAATCAGGGATTTCTTCTTGGTTTGCAGCCATTGCTGGTGAACTAGTGTGATTTTTGGGGTGTGTTGACGAGCCTTTCTTTTGTCATGTTATCAGGGTTGGTTTTCTGGTACTTTCTTATTTGGGTAGGCTCTGTCAGAGGGAAGGTCTAGAGCTGAAGGCTGTTTTGAGATTTTCTGGTACAACACAGTGTTCCCTTGATGTAATATTCTCCCCCTTTTCCTATGATGTGGGTTCCTGCACGTCAAACTGCAGTGATTGCTGTCTCTCTTCTGGGTCTTAGCCACCCAGTCAGTCTACCTGGCTCTGGGCTGGTTCTGGGGGTTGTCTGCACAGAGTCCTGTGATGTACACCATCTATGGGTTTCTCAGCTGTATATACCAGCGCCTATTCCAGTGGAGGTGGTGGAGGCTGCAATGGACTCCATGAGGGTACTTAGCTTTGGTGGTTTAATGCTCTATTTTTGTGCTGGTTGGCCTCCTGCCAGGAGGTGGTGCTTTCCAGAAAGCATTAGCTGTAGTAGAGTGGAGAGGGACTGGTGGTGGGCAGGGCCCTAGAACTCCCAAGATTATATATCCTTTGTTTTCCGCTACCAGGGTGGGAAGGGAAGGACCATCAGGCGGGGGCAGGGCTAGGCGTGTCTGAGCTCAGACTGTCCTTGGGCAGGTCTTGCTACGGCTGCTGTGGGGGGATGGGGGTGAGATTCTCATGTCACTGGAGTTGTGTACCTAGGATTATGCAAATAATTTTTGAGTCCCTGTATGGGATGAAGAAATGATCATATATAAAGTGACACACTTATGAAATGTATCACTTTTCTTAGTAAACTTCATGAACTAAGACAATCCTTTAACACAAAGAATTCCTGGATGTATTTGGCAAGTTAGAGAAAGAAGTTGTTTCTCCTTTTAAGTCTACCCTTTCCGAATGAATACCATATACATTATTTTATCTTCTTCTTTCCATTATGCATTTTTCTGCTTATTAAAATATACCTTTTTCCTGAATTCAAAGAGAACCCAGACCCATCACATAAGATCCACAATAATGGAAACATTCTATTACTGAGACTGGCTGCTATTATTATTTTAGTTTCTCATCTTTTAGTCTTTTTTGTGCTTTTTTTTTTTTTTTGCATTAGTATCCCATTTCTGTGTAACAAATTACCACACATGTGTAGTTTTAAGCAATACAGATTTATTAGCTCACAGTTTTGTAGATTCAAAGTCCTGCATGGCTTGACTGGGTTCTCTGCTCAAGGTCTCCCAAGGATGGTATCAAGGCATTGGCCAGGCTAGGCTCTTCCATGGAGGCTCTGGGGAAGAATCCATTTCCAAGATCATTCGGGTTCTTAACCAAGTTCAAGTCCTTGCATCAGCAGAACAGAGATCCCCCTATCCTGGTCGTCAGCTCCCCATCTCTCAGCTCCTTAAGGTTGCCTGATTCCCTTCTCGCCTGCTTTCTCCAGCTTCATACCGGCAGTGGTGCACTGACTCCTCATGCTTCAGATCTCTCTGGACTTCCTTTCTCAACCAGCCTGAAAGATTCTCTGCTTTTAAAGGTTCTCATGTAATTATATCAGCTAAATACAGAATCTTTCTGTATTAAGGGTAACAGCGCTATATAGCATAACATAATCATGGAGCGATACCTCACCCTGTTCACAAGTTCTGGGGGTAAGGGAGTGGAATCTCGAGGGACATGTTTAAAATCTTGTTAATCATGTATCTAGACATTTTTTAATTTTAATTTTTAAACTTTAATTTGGCATTTTAAATAATTTAAAATGGAATTAGAATGATACTGTTTTGTACACTTTTTACTTAACTATACATGGTGAATTTTTTTCTGTCCTCAAATGTTCTTCTAGAATGTAAAGTTTTAGGGCTGTAGAGTGTTTCAGTACATAATTTATTTGTATCATGCCTATGTTTCACATCTTTTCAAACTCTACTGTCTTATAAATCATGCAGCAATTTGTGTCTCATAAATCCTTCCATGTAAATTGCTGTGTCAAAGGCTTCTAAGACACACTGCCAAGCTGGCCTGCCGAAGAGTCATGCCAGTGCATGCTCCTCCCAAAGGCGTGTAAGCCTGCTCACTTCATTGGGGCCCTGCTAACATTTGTTTACATAGTACAGCAGCAATGAGAGACTCAGACACTATAAACAAGTTGACCTTCAGCACCCATGCTTTGTGAGCCTGGCCTTCCACAGCACTTCTGTCCCTCAGTGCATTTTCAGCTGGGGACTGCTGAACACCTCAGCATTCTTGGCTATCCACTGGGTCACATATCAAGGGGTTGTCTCAAAACTGACCCCAAAGGCTTGTCAGCAGAGTTCCCTCCTGCCGAGGGGTCTAGATGGTTAAAGAGTGACTCAGTGGAGTGTCTTCAGCGCAGGCCATTTCTGTGGTTATGAGTAACTGGGCTGCTTCAGTGCCCTGGATTCACTCCTTGTAGAAAAATACACTCAGCCCTTATTGGAATAATCCTTTCACTCTTTTAGCTATTTATATTAGTATTTGATTAAATGGCCACTCACTGTGCTTTCTTGGGCTGAATCCATGCTGTACATCCTTCTGAAACAGTAAGTCTTTCTTTAGGAAAAGAATGGTGCCAGGGCCTTGACAAGAGAGGGTGTGAAGTTGGCACCCCAGGTGCTGCATGTCTGGGCAGAGGACTTCTCTCAGCAACCACTCTGTTAGGCTGGAGTGGAGTTAGCAGGAGGTTGGAGGTGGTCAGTGCAGGTTTCTTCGTGATGGTCAAGGCATCAAGGCCAAATGGTCGCCCAGCACTCCTGAGGGTGTCCTCTAGTTAAAGGCCTTTGTCTCAGAGACAAAATGAAGTAACAGCAATGAGGCATGTTTTGCTAGGGGACTTCAATTTTCTATGGTGGCGATTACTGACAGCAAAGTGGTCCGAGAGATACAGCCTCATGCTGAGAAACTGAGGATCCTCATCATGAGCTGCCTGAGGCTTTCATTGCATCACTAGTCATCAAATCTGAGTCTGAAAAGTCACAGAGAATGGCCCTTGAATATGTCATCGTAGAAATCATATATTTAGTTTGTCTCCACAGGTAACAAGGAAAAATGGAGCTCTTCCATAAATAATGTAGGCTTCCACCATTGATCCTTTTAAATAGGATGAAGTGTGTTCACATGTGCATTTGTGCAAGTGTGCATGTGTGTCCTCCAAAGGAAAATAATAGTTTAAATCATTCATGTTTTTTAATCTTTACAATCTGTATTGATTATATTTTCCTAATAATTACTGTTCAGGAGAGTGGAGGTGGGTCAGTACAGATCCCCCTGGATGGTCAAGACATCAAGCCCAAGAAAATCTTTAATGTTAAAGCATCCTTGTCTGCCCCTTTGCCCATATGTCCAAATTTTTTTAGTCATCGACATATTTTTATGAACCTAAACCAGACAAACAAAACTACCATTCCTTACCATAAATCTAGGAATTGCGGAGCCCAGTGTCCAGACGAGAAATAACATGCAAAGTCAGCCGCTAATGAGGGGGAAAGTAAAGTCTTTATGGCCGCTCCTTGTTAAGGCTGTTAATACGGAGCATAACACACAAAGATAATTGACATGTTATAATACAACTTTGGAAAATAAATGAATGCGACCTGCAACATAAGGTGACATGCAGACTTGACTTTTGATGACTTCCCTGGAGGTGCTGCTGGTTTCTTTAGCACCCAGGCACTTGGGTACAACAAGCAATTGTTCCTCTTAGCACCCAACCCAGGCCCCTCTATCTGGAAACTTGTGAACACCACCGAGAACGTAAATGTCCCAGTGCTGCTGACCTTCACGTCTACACTGGGGGAGGAGTGCAGCCGACAGTCATTCAGCGCCCAGAGTTCCACCACACCATATGAATCCATTTGTCATTTATGAACGCCCATTCCTGCTATTCCTCTGAGTAGGATAAGGGAACTATGTAACTGTACCTTCTGGCACAGAAAGAACCAAGGCATCCATGCAAGCCAGGCATATGAGGAACCAGATGCCACCCCATGGGAAACTTGGAGCATCATGAACACAAGTGCAGACACCTCCATGCCTGCCAAAAAGCCTGGGTATGCCCTGCCTTCATGCATATTTGGGGTCCTGGGCACCTCTTGACACTACCAGGTGCCTTAGAAGGATCCGGCAAGCCTACTCACCACCCACCTCCAAATAGCACACCATAGCCTCGGCGTCTTTCCTTTTTAAGAGGTGGCCTTGCCCTACTTAGCCCAAGTCCATGGAACATGCCTCTAATTGTAGACTGTTCTACATCAGCAGGCCCCATGGGGCAGCAAGCTTTTACCCAGGGCCACAGGAGTTACAGCAGTGAGACGGCTAGCGATGTTGTGTCTATGTACACTCAGACTGTGAAAGGAGACCTCTTGTCTAAGTGGCTTTGTCTCTGGCTAGTGAAAAAACTCAGTCACCCCACAGGAGCTGTAGCCTTTTCCTGAGACCCAGCACTGTGGACAGCATTGACTTATAAGCCAGTCTCTTGTACTCCATGGCCAAAAATGTTGCTTTGAGTCAAAACTATACATATCAAATTTGGTTTTTCTAAGGGAAATATTTTGTGAAGTTCCAAGTTTAGGACCCAGTGCCTGACTTTATAGAAGTGACAAAAGTTAGCACATTTACTTAATTCTGAAGGGTGTGACATTAGGTACTGTATATTATATATATACCTATATATACACACAGACACACACATAGATAAAAATTCATATATATACACACATATATTTAGATATCTCCATTACTTTTATTTCTTCAGAGAACCCTGCCTAATACAATAACTCTGGCTTTATTTTATACAAATAAAATACAAAGTGTCATAGGATAAGGGAATGCCATTACTGTTACAGACGCATTTTCAGGCACAGATCTGAGGGGATTGTTGGGAAGAAGCTTCAGACCAGCTGCAGGCTGGGGTGGGTGAGCGAGCCTGCACTGTCACTGGCTTTGGCTTGAAGACGGCCAGATTGAAAGGAATGCAGTGCAGACATAGGTCCTGGACTCATAAAGTCAATCCACAGGTCCGAACATTTCACATTATTACGGTGAACTACAGTGATTGGAGGAAGGCACATTTTCTGAGTGATTTCTAAAAGGCTTTCTGTGCAATCCGGTATAAAACAAAGAGAGATTTGCTTTAAAAAAAAAAAGAAAAACAAAAACAAAAAAGTCCAAATGAGGGTTCTGCATCAAAACTGCCCCCTGGAAGTGTGTGCGTTTAGGGTGCCACCACTCGAGACCATTCTGGAGCTCTTCTGGCACTGACTTCAGAGCCAGTGTATCAGTTAAAAAAGTGAACTGATGCTCTGAAATAGTATGCAGGCAGCCCCTTGTATCTTGTTTCTGAGTTTTCTTTTTCCCCCCCACTCTGCCTTCTTCCACAGCGGTGGACAACAGCCCAAGGACTCAGGCAAGGGCCAGCTGAGAGTTGCCAGAAGTCAGGACCTGGTCCTTATCCTCCTCCTCATAACAGCTAGCAAGTGTGGCTGTCTTCCCATGGCACTGTTTATTTCTTGCTCAGATTTCGCAACCTGCTAAGGGGGCTGCTCTCATTACCAGGGGGAAACACGAGGCATGAAGAAGTCAGGAACTGAGGGTCTTTTACACTTCAGGAAATGCCCATCAGGCTTTGATGTATTTCAGAGCACACCACAAGTGCTGCTTTGTCCAGCTAGATTTTCCTGACCACTCCCCCTCGCCCCTCTGCAATGACAACCAGGTGAAGCATGCTACTGACCCGGGAACCAGGGGCCAAACATGCCGCCTTGCTATCGTCTACCTAATTCTCCACCCTCACGTTGGTCTTCCACTCAAGGCAGCATAGTTCCGTTGTTAGGAAGGAAACTAAAGCCAGACTGCCTGAGTCTAAATCCCACCCCCTGCTAATTCATAGTAGTGGAATGGAGAGCAAGTTACTTAACATTCTGTGCCTAAGTTTTCTTATCTGTAAAATGGGACTAATAATGGGACTGACTCGTAAGGTTGTTCTGAGGATTAAATGAGTCAATATTTATGAGGCATGTAAGACAGTTCCTGGTGCAGAGTAAGTACAGGTGGATGTGAAATAGACAGAGTGTCTGTAGGGTGGGAGGCAGGGTCAGTGGGACAGCAACACAGGAATTGTGTCTGTGTGCTCCCATTCTATCCCCGGGGCCGGGAGTGTCAAATGCAATGCTGGTTATACACCATATTCAATACATACTTTTTGAATGTTGAATATTACCACACTCAGTTACGTTTGACAGCAAAAGCAGTGTTTTTAACAACTATACCTATACTGCTTCTCGGAGAGGTCATGTTTTCCCCTAGCCACAGTGCTTAAAGCTATGTGTTTTACCTGAACTCCAGTGCTTAAGGTGACAGTAGATAATTGGCATTAAGAATGCATATGAGTCCACATAATGGACTCATAGATTATTAGTCGGGTGTAAAGAGAAATGAGCTATCAAGCCACAAAAATTCATGGAGGAACTAAAAATACAAACTGCTAAGTGAAAGAAACCAGCCTGAAAAGGCTACATTCTGTATGATTCCAACTACATGACATTCTGGAAATGGCAAAATTGTAGAGACAGTTAAAAGGTGAGAGGTTACCAGAGGTTCAGGGGGAGGGAGGGAGGGGGTAGAATGCAGGGGGTCTTTAGGGCAGTGAAGCTGTTTTTTCTGCTACTGTAATGATGGATACATGACATTATGCATTTGGCAAAACCTGTAGAATGTACAACAAGAAGAGTGAATGCTAATGTAATTTGTGGACTTTACTTAACCATAATGTATCAATATTGGTTCAACAATTCTACCACACTAAAGCACTATGTGAATAACAGAGAGTGTGGGTGTGGGGAGAGGAGGTATATAGGAACTCTTTGTACTTTTCTGTGCAATTTTTCTTTCAACCTAACACTGTGCTACAAAATAAAATAAAGTGTGAAAAGCATATGAGGACTCCACCCGTTTCTTCAAATCAAGGAGGCACTAATATTTGCTAAGTACATATTGCATACTGAGCACTTTTTATTTATCTCATTTATTCCCCACAGTGATGATGAAGTAGGTATGATTCATAAATAGAAACCAGAAGACAGACACACTGCATCACATCCCCTGATTTCCCCAATCAGAGGGAGATTGTTTCCGCCATCTGACTACCTCTTCTCAGCTATGAAACACAATCTTCATCTAATTTGACGGAGTTGTCCATTAGCCGGCATTAAGTTCCTTTCAAGCCCACTTCTAGCACTTCTTGCTTTTCAAAACATTTAAAGAGAACAATTTAAAAGAGAGAGACAGAAGTAAGTCCTTTACAGAACTTTTCCAGAGCACCAAAGCAGACTGAGAAAGTAGCCACAGGGGTTAAACACCGAGGGAGTAAAACATCCCAGACTCTGAGGGAGCACCCCCAGGGTGTGCTGATCCTGGAAAAATAATAAAACGTTGCTAAATGTGTCCTTCTTCCTCCCCAGTCTCCTTCTCACAACTGTTCCCTGATTTCCCTTTTTTCTTTTTAGGGTAAGATCCGATGTAATAACACCATCCTTATTCATGAAGTGTCTACTGAGCACCTGTTGTATGCAAAGCACCATGCTAATATTGGGTACCAGCAGCCAGGTGCCATGGCTCACCTCTGTCATCTCAGCACTTTGGGAGGCAGAGGCAGGTGCATCTCTTGAGTCCAAGAACAACACGCCAAACACCTGTCTCTACCAAAGATACAAAAATCAGCTGGGCATGGTGGTGCATACCTGTAGTCCCAGCTGCTCAAGAGGCTGAGGCAGGACGATCACTTGAGCCTGGGAGGCGGAGGTTGCAGTGAGTGACCATCATATCACTGCACTCAAGCCTGGGCAAGAGAGCCAGAGTCTATCTCAAAAATAAATAAAATAAATAAATAAATATTGCTCACCTCGCAGTGAAGAAAGTGCATGAGCACAAGAGGCTCCCGTACTCCCCTCTGCCCAGACCCCCGCCCTTACAGACCCCACCCTATACATGCCTTCTCTCTGCCTAATGAGGGCTTCTTCCAAGTGTCTGGTTACGCTACACCCAATTCCTAACAAAACACCTTGCCATAGATTTAGAAAGACTCAGGAAACATTAAAGGGACTTTCCCATGTGCTGTCACTCTTAGAAGATCTGTGCCATTGAGTAGGACTGTTAGCCCATGGCTCATATTGGTATCTGTTTCTGGGGATACATTTCAGTTTTGTGGTTTAATGGCATGCACCATAAGCAATCAATTTGCCTTTCCTTGGTCCACTTTAAGCTTCTGAAAATTTTACTTATGTTGAGTACTGTCTTGTTCTCAGAATCCACAATAGTTTGAAGGTTATAATTTTGGACTTCCTATACCTTCCCTTATCTAACATTGCTAAATCTTATCTGTCTCTTCCCTGACAGCAAGATGAGCCTCTCCAACTGGGGAGGAGACTTCACTTCCTGCAGATGTTTACTGGTTTGCCCAATCTTCTCTGGAGCACTTTTTCTTTTCAAATACCACCTATTGTTAGTTGTTGTGTAACACTTCCTGTCAGTGGCACTGTTGTTCAAATAAGGCATTCCTGAAAATTTCCTTATCCCAACAGCCGTTTTTCACTTTCAGGATGGAGGAACCCAGAGACTTGAAGAGACGCTTTAAAGGGTAGGGTAATTAAATTCTGTCAGAAGACTGCCTGCTGATAAAAGTCATGTCCGTTTCTGACAACGTTCTGTTGTGGTTGTGGTTTGTCATTGCTCTGTGATAGAGTCTGTCAATCTCTGTGGTTATTGAAAGGTGTTATGATAGACAGGAAGAGTTGAACAGACACTGGGGAGGCGTGCGAGCTCCCTTAAATGTAAGCAAAAAGTATGTGTAGTGTCCACTTACAGCAGGGAGCCCTGCAGCCTGAACCCAAGTCCCCGTGAAGGCTCCCAGATAGGTGATGTGGTTATCTGGTTCGGGTAAGGATTCCATCAGTGCTTTGTGAAGCCCCCCATCCACCCTTGGTCCCTTAGACCCCCTGCTTTTCTGGAGATGAGCTGTGAGTGTGCCCATGACTGCAGAGCCCTTTGTTCTTCCAGGTCCTTGCATTTTCCAGATGCATGGACACCCACCCCCCGCATCCTTCCAAGGGGGCTGCAGGTCCTTCTGTAGTGGGGCTGATTTTCCTTTCTTTCTTTTAAAGGCATTTCTTGCATCAGAGACAGAAACAGCAAATGCCCATCCCTCCCACTGCAATAAGTACATGAACTTGAAAGGTAAGAAGGAAATGGAGCAAACCAGTGGTTTTCACAGTTTTTGGCCTCAGGATCCCTTTATGATCTTAAGAACTATTGAGGGCCTCCAAAAGCTTTTGTTTACTGATAGTTACTGTACTAGAAATTAAAATGGAGACATTAAAAGATATATATTTGATTTATTTAATAATAATATATATATAAACTAATTACTTGCTAACACAAATAACATATTTTAAGTTAAAAAAAATTGTAGGCCAGGCACAGTGGCTCACACCTGTAATCACAGCACTTTGGGAGGGCGAGACAGACAGATCACCTGAGGTCAGGAGTTTGAGACCAGCCTGGCCAACATGGCGAAACTCTGTCTCTACTAAAAATACAAAAAAAAATTAGCTAGGCTTGGTGGTGTGTGCATGTAATCCCAGCTACTTGGGAGGCTGAGGCAGGAGAATTGCTTGAACCCAGGAAGGGGAGGTTGCAGTGAGTCAAGATCAGGCCACCGCACTGCAGCCTGGGCAACAGAGTGAGACTTCATAAAAAAAAAAAAAAGAAAAAAAATCGAGACAGAGTGGCATTAGTTTACAGTCTTGTGAAACTTTTAGATGTCCGCTTAGTACACGCAGAGTGGGACTCTGGTATCTATTCCTGCATTTAATCTGTTGTGATATCACAGGTCATGTGGTCTCTGCACACTCATCAAAGGATGAGACTGAGAAAAACAAATCACATTTTAGTATTATGAAAATATTTGACCTTGTGGAACCCCAGGGGTCCATGAACCACACTTTGAGAAGCACTGAATTTAACAAATCATTTTACTTTTTGTAAAAAGACAAAAAGCAGTGGTGTAATTTGTCCCTTTTTGACACTGGGAGAGAAACACAGGCATTGATGCATGAACACGCTAGCCAGAGAGCCTCTGCTCCACCACGCTGGATGTGATTTGTCCTTTTCCCAAGATAGCAAGAACTGTGGACTTCCACACATGACTGATTGCAATGGGCCAAAATCTTTGCTTTCTTGTTAACGTTCAAGTCATCACTACTGGGACCCTGTTGTCAGGATGGCCACCATTTTTCTGTTTTCACACCCCCTAGATCTGGCTGTGGTGGCATCTTTGCTTTCCGACAATGGCAATGTGTCCCAGACTCACTCGCTGCTCCAACCAGACTCTGCCACTTCCAAGGCGCCCTGGTGACTCACAGTGGGGCAGAGCAAAGAGAATCTCATTTTATTTAACACAAGCACTTCTAGGTAGGGTCAGTGACACGGGGGCCACCAGACATTGAGTGATAGCACAGGAACATTTCTTCTTTTCAAAAGGTCAAAAGTTTAAGTTGAGAGCCCCAATTTAACTGTTTCTTTTTAACCTTGCTCTAACATGAACCTTTTTTTCTTTTTTTGAGACAGTCTCTCTCTGTCACCCAGGCTGGAGTGCAGTGGCACGATCTCAGCTCACTGCAACCTCTGCCTCCTGGGTTCAACTGATTCTCCTGTCTCAGCCTCCTGAGTAGTTGGGACTACAGGGGCACGCCACCACACCTGGCTAATTTTTTTTGTATTTTTAGTAGAGATGGGGTTTCACTGTGTTAGCCAGGCTGGTCTTGATATCCTGACCTCATGATCTGCCCACCTCGGCCTCCCAAAGTGCTGGGATTACAGGCATGAGCCACCGTGCCTGGCTCCATTATGAACGTTTACCAATCCTATATACTTTTTCCTTCACTGGCTTTGATGCACTGTTATACATCATACCAAATAATGTGTTCAATCACAGTGACGTCTTTTTATTTAGAAGACTTGAATTTTTTTTTAAATTTTGCCAGTAGTGATCTTTGGTTCAGGACCCCCAGAATCAAAGTCTACATATTAATCTTCCTTACCACCATCCCTCATGAATAGAGCAAAAAATCTTTTCTTTTCTTTTTTTTTTTTTTTTTTTGTGACAGAGTCCTGCTCTCTCACGCACACTGAAGGGCAATGGTGCGATCTCGGCTCCTTCACCTCCTGGATTCAAGCGATCCTCATGCCTCAGCCTCCTGAGTAGCTGGGACTTAGGGATGCGCCACCACAGGGGCTAATTTTTGTATTTTTAGTAGAGTTGGGGTTTCACTATGTTGGTCAGGCTGGTCTCGAACTCCTGACCTCAGATAATTCACCTGCCTCAGCCTCCCAAAGTGCTGGGATTACAGGGGTGAGCCACCACGCCTGGCCAATCTGGATATCTTTAACTTCCATATTCTGTTTCCATTTTGTTTTAGCTTTATTATCCTGGGTGGAACTTCCGGTACTAAGTTGAATAGCACTGGTCAAGGGAACATCCTTATCTTGTTCCTGAATTTGTGGCATAATCTTATCTGGTCATGGTAAATAATAATTTTTATGTGCAACTGGGTTGTTAATGTTTCCTTGTGAAATCTGCTGTCTCCCTTTACTAGGGTTTTAATTCTGTACGTTTCTTTTCTTGTGATGTCTTTGTCTAGCTCTGTCACTGGGGTCATGCCATCCTCCTGCAATAAATTTCTCTTTTCTTTTCTCAGAGTTTGTGAGGGAGTGGTATTATTTCATAGAACTTACCTGCAAAGTCATCTGGTTCTGGAAGATGTTTTTGTGGAAAGATTTTCTCTTTTTTGAAAAAATTGTGGTAAAATATAGATAGCACAAAATTTACCATTTTAGCCATTTTTAAGTGTACATTCCTGGGGCATTAAATACATTCAGGTTGCTGTGCAGCCATCACCACCATCCATTTCCAAAACATTTCACCTTCCCAAAATGAAATTTCATACCCATTAAACCATATTTCCCTTCTCCCCGAGCCACTGGCAACCACCATTCTACTTTCTATCTCAATGAATTAGGCTAATCGAGGTACCATGTATATATGGAATCATGCACTATTTGTCCTTTTGCAACTGGTTTGTTCACTTAGCTTAATGTCCTCAAGGTTCATCCGTGTTGTAGCATGTGTTAGAATTTCCTTCCTTTATCAGGCTGAATAGCATTCATTGTATGGATAGACCACTTTTTGTCTATCCATTCATCTGTCAGTGAATACCTCCATCACTTCCACCCTTGCCTATTGTGAACAATGCTGCTATAAACACGTGTATACAGATATCTTATCTGTTTGAGTCCCTGCTTTTAGTTTTTTTAAGTATACACATAGAAGTGGAATTACTGGATCATGTGTTAATACTATGTTTAACTTTTTGAGAAACTGCCATGCTTTCTCCACAAGGTTTCAATTTCCCTATATCCTCACCAACACTTGCTATTTTCTCTTATTTTTTTATCGTGGCCATCCTAAGAGGTGAGAAATGGTATCTTATTGTGGTTTTCTTTTCATATGCTTATTGGCCATTAGAGTATCTGTTTTGGAGAATGTTTATTCAAGCTCTTTTCATATTGGGTAATTTGTCTTTTTTTAAGGATAGGATTTCACCATGTTGCCCAGGCTGGCCTCGAACTCCCGGACTCAGGCGTTCCTCTCATCTCAGCCTCCTAAGTAGCTAGGACTACAGACATGTGCCACCCTTCCTGAATTCTTTGTCTTTTTGTTGTTGAGTTGTAGGAGTTCTTTATATACTCTGCATATCAATTCTCTATCAGATAAATAATTTGTAAAGATTTTTCCCCCATTCTGTGAGTTGTCTTTACACTTTGTTGATGTGTTCTTTGATGCACAAAAGCTTTTAATTTGATGAAATGCAATTAATCTGTTTTTAAATTTCTTTGCTTTGATGTCATATCCAAGAAATTATTTCCAAATCCATTGTCATGCAGGTTTTTTTCCCAATGAGTTTTTTGAGTTTTAGCTCTACGTTTAGGTCTCTGTTCCATTTTGGGTTAATTTCTGTAGATGGCATAAGGTTGGGGTTAAACTTCATTCCTTGCATGTGGATATCCAGTTTCCCAGCACCATTTGTTGAAAATACTATCTTTTCCCTATTGAATGATCTTAGCATCATTGTCAAAGTATACGTGTGAGGGCTTATTTCTGGACCCTCTATTCTATTCCATTGGTTAATGTGCCTGGGTTTGGACAGTATCACATTGATTACTATAGTTTTGCGGTAGTTTTGAAATCAGGAAGTGTGAGACTTTCAACTTTTTTCTCCATTTTTCGATATTGTAGCTATTTGGCTGCTAAGATTACATGTAAATTTTAGAATGGACTGTTCTATTTATGCAAAAAAATTTTGTTGGGATTGTGATAGGAATTGAATTGACTCTGTAGAACACTTTGGGTAGCATTGACATCTTAACAATATTAAGCCTTTCCATCCGCGAACACAGGATGTCTTTTCATTTTTTGTGTTTTATTTTATTTCCTTCAGCAACATTTAATAGTTTTCAACGTACAAGTCTTTCATATCTTTGGTTAAGTCTATTCCTTTAAGTAGTTTTTTTCTTTTTGATGCTATTTTAAATGGAATTCTTTTCTTAATTTCCCTCTCAGGTTGATCAATGTTAGTGTACAGAAACTCAAATGATTTTTGCATGTTGATTTTGTGTCTTGCGACTCTGCTGAATTTGCTTATTAATTCTATTACAGCATTTTTGTCTGTGTGTATTAAATCTTTAGGGCTTTCTACACATAAGTTCATACTGTCTGTGAACAGAGATAATTTTACTTCTTTCCATCCAATTTGAATATGTTCTATTTCTTTTTCTTGCCTAAATGGTCTAACTAGAACTTTAATATCTATGTTGAATAGAGGTGGGAGAAGAAGGCATCCTTATTTTGTTCCTTGTCTTAAATGAAAAACTTTAATTCTTTCATCTAAGTATGATGTTAGCTATAGAATGTTCACATACTGCCTATATTTTGTTGTATTTTCTTTTCATTCCTAGTTCGTTGACTATTTTTCTCATGCAACAGTGTTGCATTTTGTAAATGTTTTTTCTATAGTATTTGAAATGGTCATGTGTTTTTTAAATCCTTTATTTTGTTAATGTGATATATTACAAAATTGAGTATTTTTTTGTATGTTGAATTATCCATGCATTCCAGGAATAAATATCATTTGATCATCCTGTATAATCTTTTGATATGTTGTGAAATTCAGTTTGTGAGTGGTTGTTGAGGGTTGTTATATCAATATTCATATAGGAAATAGATCTATATTTTTCTCTTTTTTGTAATGTCTTTGCCTTTGGTGCCAATGTTATGCTGTATTTTTAGCTCTATAATTTATTTGGTTTTTAAAATAATTTCTGTCTCTTTGTTGATATGCTCATTTTGTTTATATATCATTTTTCTTAGTTCTTCATCCATGCTTTCTTTTAGCTCTGTGGCCATATTTAAGACAGATGTTTTAAAGTCTTTGTCTAGTAAATCCAATATGTGTTTCTTCAGGGATCATTTTTGGAGATTTATTTTGGTCCTTTGACTAAGCTATGGTTTTCTGGCTTTTTATATGTCTTGTGATCTTTTATTGAGAATTGAAAACCCAACCACCGCTCCCAATATTTGCAAACTGGCAGAGAAGACCTTCACTCATTAGCAGGGCACATTCTGAGCCTTGGTGTCAGCCTGGGGTAAAGGCTTAACTTCTTCTCTGGGCATGTGTCCTATCTGGGCTCATGTGTGTTTGCCTTTTTTTTCAATGTCCCTTAGATATTCCATTGTATTCATCTGCTTCTAATTTCTTAGAAATTAGACATCCAGAGTCATATTATATCCATTCCACAAAATAAACTGCTCCAATATAGTGTCTTTGTGGTATTGTCATATAAATGATATTTTTCTATAAGCTCAACAATATAGTTTTATAATTATAGTTTTAAACAATTATTTACCTTACCCAGTGTTCTTTGTGTGTGTCTGTGGATTTTAGTTATTGTCTAGTGTTATTCCCTTTCAGCCTGAAGATTATTTAATATTTCGTGTAAGACACGTTTGCTAGTGATGAATTCTCTTAACCTTTGATCATTTGGGAATGATTTCATTTTGCCTTAATTTTTAAGCACAACTTTTCTGGATATTGACTTCTTAATTGATGATTTTTTTCCTTCTTTCTTTCAGCATTTTAAGTATACTGTCCCATTGCTTTGTGACCTCCATTATTTGAGTCAGCTTTTAATTACATTGATTTTCTCTTTATGATGAATCATTTTTCTCTTGTTGCTTTCAGGACATTTTCTTGCCTTTCAATAGTTTGGCCCTGAAATATTTAGGTATGAGTCTCTTTGTGCTTATTTTACTTGGAGTTGAGCTTCTTGAATCTGTAGATTATACTTTTTAAATTCCAGTTTTGGAATTTTATTGGTCGGTCTTCAAATATTTTTTTCCCCCTTTTTCTCTCCTCTCCTCTTGGGAGTTCAATTATACACAAGAGGGGACATGAGAGGGCTGGGTGGAAAGTAAGAGCCAGGACAATTTGTAAATGAGCTGAACTTGAAATGAGTTCCCCAGCCCACAGACAGACCTATTGACAAAGAAAGGAAGCCTTATTCATTTAAGGTGTTTGATCATAATCCCTGACCATTATTGGCTGGCCACTAAGGTACACTGATACAAAATGACCCATAGGAAGCCAGCAATATAAATGAAAAGAAGGATTAAAATGAAAGAGAGAGAGAAAGAGAGCAAATGAATGCATTTCTTGTGCCCCATGGGTCTCTGAAGCTCTCTTCTTATGGGTCTCTGATGCCATTTTTTTCTGTTTATAGCTTCTCATATTCCTTGTCTGTGAAGTTCAGCATGTGGGCCTCTTCAGAGACAGTTTCTATGAATTGCTTGTTTTCCTGCTTTTTAAAGCATGTCTCCTAAGTTTTTATTGAAAACTAGACAGTTTTGACAATATATTGTAGCAATTTCGATTCTCCCCCACCCCCACCTCAAGGGTTGTTGTTGTTACTCTTTTTTTGCTTGTCTGTTTTGGTAATTTGCCTAAACTACTTCTGTGCTGTATCTTTGTTGATGTCCATAGTTTATTCAATCTTTCTCCCTCCCTCCCTCCTCTCTCTCTTTCTTTCTCTTTTCTTTCTTTCTCTCTCTTTTTCTTTCTTTTTCTCTCTCTTTTTCTTTCTCTTTCTCTCTTTCCCTCCCTCCCTCTCTTTTCTTTCTCTTTTCTTTCTTTCTCTGTTTTTCTCTTTCTTTTTTTCTCTTTTTTCTTTCTCTCTTCTTTCCCTCCCTCCCTCTCTCTCTTTCTTTCTCTCTTTTTCTTTCTTTGTCTCTCTCTTCTTTCTTTTTCTTTCTCTTTCTCTCTCTTCCCTCCCTCCCTCCCTTCCTTCCCTCTCTTCTCTCTCTCTCTCATTCTTTTCATTTATATGGGTGACATTCATGGGTCACTTTGTATCAGTATACCTTATATCAGTGATTGTTTGTGGGGGATTATGATCAAACACCTTAACTGAGTAAGGCTTCCTTTCTGTAACTCTGTTTGTGAGGAGGAAACTCATTTAAAGTTCAGCTTATTTATCAATTTGTCACTGCTCTTACTTTCCACGCAGCCCTGTCATATTTCCTTTCTGGGTATGTATAGCCTCAGGTTAAGCCAGAGATGTATGGATTGCTGGGGTCCTCTCTGGTTTCTTCTGAATGTGCACGCAGTCTTGCACATATGCACAGCCTCAAACTGACAGAAATGTGGGGAGCTTACCAAGGTTCACTATGGCTGTCTCATTCCTTTGATTTCCCAGTTAAATTTATTCTGGCTAGCCTGCCAGTCAGCTGGTCCTTACTGGAATCAAGCCTCAGGCTCACTGCAATGTTCTTCGTACCCATTCCTTTGCCACAGGCTTACTATTGTTTCCAATAATGTCCAGGGTGTTTTATGTAAATTTTCAGTGCCACGAAATAAGTAGCACTCAAATATAAATTTTCTCAGCAAGGCAATTTACTTCTATAGAAGAGTGTGTCTCACAGATGGAACAATGGTGAATGTACACCTGAACAAGGGAGGGGGAAGGGCTTCTTATCCCTGACTCAGGTAGCCCCTACTGCTATGTGGTTCCCCTATTGACTAGGGTTGAACTGCACAGTCTAAGCTAATTCCGAGTGGCTATTTTAAAGAGAGCAGGAATATGAGCCAGAGTGGTGGGGTGAGCAGTTTGGCAGGAAGAACAGTTATAGAACAGGTAACCAAAGGTGACTCAGGTCAAAGCAGGTGATCAGGGTTACTTAGGACGGAGCAGATGACCAGGGGAACAGATGTGAACTACCTATTAGAACTGGTGGAAAAGGTTGCTTACTGAAACTACAAGAAAGTTAAACTTTTAAATGGCAGGCAAAGAACTAAACATACTGACATACTGATTCTTTGAAGAGAAATTTAGAACTCATTGCATTCAACAAGGGGAGTGGGGTTCCTCCCACTCTCCACCCCAAATCAAGTTATCAACCTCTGGTAGCAAAGCTTATGGGATTTTTTTCTCTTTGTTTGCTTGTTTGTTTTTTGATAGGGAGTCTTGCTCTGTCACCCAGGCTGGAGTGTTGCTCTCTCACCCAGGCTGGAGTTCAGTGGCACAATCTTGGCTCACTGCAACCTCTGCCTCCCGGATTCAAGAAATTCTTCTGCCTCAGCCTTTCAAGTAACTGGGACTTTCAAGTAACAGGCACATGCCACCATGCCCAGCTAACTTTTTGTATTTTTAGTAGAGACGGGGTTTCACCTTTTAAGCTAGAATGTTCTCCATCTCCCAACCTCATGATCCGTCCACCTCAGCCTCCCAAAGTGCTGGGATTACAGGCGTGAGCCACCATGCCCCGCCTAGCTTATGGTTTTAATTCTCTGATAGAAATACTGCCCTGACAGAGCTGGGCGCTGGGGGTGGAACCAACCCCAAGCAAAAGGGTCGTGACTTACCTGAGATCCCATCATTTTCTCAATCAACTTTTCTTAACGTGTGGAATGTCTTTGGTTGATTCTTAGAGTCTTAAAATGGTGGTTTTTTAAGTAATTTTTTTTTTGTTTGGTTGCATTGTTTCTCTCAGAGAAAGGTCTTGCCAACCTCCTGACCCTAGCACTGTGGAAGCTCTTCCCCAGGAATCTGTACTTATCAAGCCCTCCATGTTTTTCTGATGTGCCTTCAAGTTGGAGAACCGGTGCTCCTACCTAGAACCAGTTTTTCCACTTATGCAAAAGATCCCATCCCCTTTCACAGGCTTCAGAACCTGAGTCTCTTCTCTTTTTTGAATACCCTCCCTTCTGCAGACCATTCTGCTGGCTTTTCTATTTGCCCTGTGCTTCTCCTAGATACTCACATTTGCTCACGGCCTTGTCTTTTCAATATGCCCTTCTCTTGTTACCTTATATTAAATTTTAGTTCTTCTTTTTTTATTTTTGAGATGGAGTCTCACTGTGTCACCCAGGCTGGAGTGCAGTGGCGTGATCCCAGCTCACTGCAACCCCCACCTCCTGGGTTCAAGCGATTCTCCTGCCTCAGCCTCCTGAGTAGCTGGGACTACGGACGTGTGCCACCACACCTGGCTAATTTTTGTTTTGTTTTTAGTAGAGACAGGGTTTCACCCTGTTGGCCAGGCTGGTCTTGACCTCCTAACCTCAGGTGATCCACCCACCCCGGCCCCTCAAAGGTAATTCTTATTTCTTAAGCCTATTTTTGTTTTTTTTTGTTTTTTTTCCCTCTCTTCTTGAATATATACTCCAAAGGGCAGGATTCTTTGTCGGTTTTGTTCACCGATGTATCCCAGGTGCCGAAGCCCAAAACTGTGTCTGGAATATGGCAAATACTTCTTGAATGAATGAGCATAATAACTGAAAATGTCGCATGAAAAGAAACATTGAGTTACTTTATTTTATGTCACTTGGTGCCTAGGATGCAATGATCTCTCCAAATATGGGATATTCTGTCTAAATTCTAAGGGATCACACAGGCACTGGGCTTCTTGGCTGAACATAGGCAAAGTTGGAAGGCAAAAACAATAGGGACAATAAATTACTTTCATGTATACTGATCCCTGGAAAGCTCAGGAATACCACTGTTTGGTTTGTTGTGCTCTTGGCAACTGGCAATATCAGAGTTTCTTCTTTAGTTTTCTAGCTTGTATCAGTGAAGGAAGGAAACACCTCTCCCCTTGAAGGCTCTGATGATCCTCTCCTAGGTCTTTTTGCTGTCACTCCCAGGAAGGGTGCTTGTCATCCTAGACAGAAAGGCTAGGACACGTTGGAGGGGGACTTGCTTTGTTCTGCTGCACCAGCTTCCACCTTTGAACATCCTGCCCCTATTAGCCACCTACTATCAGAGCTGGCCGAGCGCAGAGTGGGTGCATCCTGTCCCATGCCCAGCACGTGCTCGCACAGCAGCCAGCACCCTCTGTCTCCCCACCCTCTGCTTTTGTTTCTGAAAAACTTGGATATGAAATCTTCTAGCACTTCATAAACCACTGGCATGAAGAATTTTTTCTTGAAAAGCAAATGAACTGTTTGGTTTTTCACTTGCTCAACTCTGAAGCTACCAACAATCAATAGGTGTCCCATATAAAAGGTGAAGAAACCAAAGACAGGCCAAAGAAAAGGGTTTTATTTTAACTTCTTACTTTGAAACGAGTATAGACTCATAAGAAGATCCAAAAACAGTATAGTAAAAGCCTGGGTACACTTTCCCAGCATCCTCCCGGGGTGGCAACTTGCATAACTAGAGTACATGATCAAACCAGGAAACTGACGCTGGCACAGTGTCATCCCAGGCTGGTGTTTATATGCACTCACCTAACGAAAATCTTCAATGTCAAATCGGCAAATTCTAGGAAATACTTGATTTAAGTTTTATGCTTTAGTTTTTGGGATATCCGTGATTTAATTAAGTGGTAAGGGAGGATTGAATAAAGCCATGCCATATTTCTGTAGAAATAAGGTATATTAATTTCCTGCTGTAACCATAGCAAATACAAACCTGACACTTAAGACAACAGAAATGGGCCAGGCACGGTGGCTTACACCTGCAGTCCCAGCACTTTGGGAGGCCGAGGCAGGCCAATCACTTGAAGTCAGGAGTTCAAGACCAGCCTGGCCAACATGGTGAAATCCTGTCTCTACTAAAAATACAAAAATTAGCCTGGTGTGATGGCAAGTGGCTGTAATCCCAGCTACTCGGGAGGCTGAGGCAGGAGAATCACTTGAACCCGGGAAGCAGAGGTTGTAGTGAGCTTGAGATCGCTCCACTGCACTCCAGCCTGGGCGACAGAGTGAAACTCCATCTCAAAAAAAACAAAAAAACAAAAAAACATAAATGTATTCTCTCACAGTTAAGGAGGTCAGAAGTTCAGTATCAGTTTCAGAAGGCTGAAATCGAGGTTTCCCTGCCAATTTGCGGTGCTGCTTGCGTTCCTTTGCTCATGGCCAAATCACTGCAATCTCCATCTCCATCTTCACATGGCCCCTCTTCCACGTGTGTCATCTCCCTCTGTCTTTTGCTGACACTTGTGGTGACGTTTACAGCCTATCCAGATAATCCAGGATGATCTCCTCATGTCAAGATTCTTAACCACATCTGCCAAGACCCTTTTTCTTTATAAGGTAACATTTACCAGCTTCAGAGTCGAGGACCTGATATCTTTGGGTGGCTGTCCACCTACTCTGTAAGGTAAATTCAGGGATCGAATAAGGAAAGACTGTCACCTGTGCACCTGGAGGTTCATCACTGGAACATGCTTTCCCTTTAGTTGAAACAGAAAGATTCTCTAATTCCTTAGAACCGAAAGCTTTGGGTTCTTCTTTAGTTCACATTGTATTCATTTGTGATTGCTTTAAAATCCAGAACTGGGTAAGATTTTTCCCACTTGAACTTCAATTCTTTTTACATGTTTTGCTAATGGGTTTGAAAGACGTAATGGAATTAATTATCCTTTCATAAAACGAAATTGTAGTTTTCATAAAACTCATAGTTTGCATTTTGAAAAAAGAGAAAAGAGAAGTAGTTTTATTTTTGGGATGCCAAAATAGCTGTTTCTTAATTTAAAAACCAGGCATTGAGTCTGATTTGAGTCACTGTCTTTTTTCTTCCTCTGTAAGTGGTCATTTTAATAGTGAAAGTCCAGAAAATGACTGCGGCGTGGGCTGATTCCGAGCTGGCATTTAACTGCTTGATAAGACGAAAGGAAGGAGGCACGTAAATGAGTGCTTGATTACTCTCTGCAGCCTGCAGCTCCTCCCCCGCCATCCACTGTGAATCATGTTGCAGTAACAGCACATGCCAGACAAAGACACTGAAGTCTGTGACATCGCTCGCAAAGAAGTTGTATTAAATGTCCTCAGTGAAATTACTTCAGAAAGTTCTCATTATGTCAACCAATCTACACCTAGCAAAACGAGAGCTGGGGTCAGAGAGAAACAAAGAATGTTTTTGTGGCGCACTGCAACCAACGCAGAGTTTCTGTGGCAGATGTTCATCCAGCCACGCAATGCAGATGACTTCATACGTGGGGGGAGTCTGCTTACCATTGCATCGGCCGCTTCTCCCCCAGAAATACATCATCATCACTTATTGAAGGCAGTTTTTATGAGCAATGGAGAACACTGTGAACATAGCTGGGACTGTGTGTGTTTTTAACTAGTTTTGTGTCTCTGACGCAATCCCAAACTAATCTTTTTTTCTTTTTCACATCTAATTTTCTAACTCATGATTTTAAAAATGATGTCTGTGTTTACATGCTTTAAGTACCTTTCTCTTTATTCTGTGTCTCTTCTGATTTGGGTTGCTAATATCTTACTAATTAACATATTTTAAACATACAACTATGTGATTAAGGCGTTAAATTGGATTTTTTAAGAGAATAAAATGTAGGCTGGGCACGGTGGCTCACACCTGTAATCCCAGCATTTTGGGAGGCTGAGGTGAGTGGATCACTTCAGGAGTTCAAGACTAGCCTGGACAACGTGGTGAAAACTTGTCTCTACCAAAAATATATAAAAAAAAAATTGGCCCAGCGTGGTGGCACACACGTTTGGTTCCTGCTACTTGGGAGACTGAGGTTGGAGGATTGCTTGAGCCCAGAAGGCAGAGGTTGCAGTGAGCCAAGATCACACCACTGCACTCTAGTCTGGGTGACAGAGTGAGATCCTGTCTCAACAACAACAACAAAATATATTTTAGGATTCTAATCCAGATTCACTTCCTTCTCCAGTTGCCAACTTAAAATGACAAAAAGAATGAGCAATAGAGAAAAGAAAGAAACCAATTTCATTGAAAATGCATGCAAAGGCCAGGTGAGGTGGCTCACGCCTATAATCCCAGCACTTTGGCAGGCCGAGGCAGGTGGATCACCTGAGGTCAGGAGTTCAAGACCAGCCTGGCTAACATGGTGAAACCCCGTCTCTACTAAAATTACAAAAATTAGCCAGGCATGATGGCAGGTGCCTTTAATCCCAGCTACTCAAGAGGCTGAGATAGGAGAATTGCTTGAACCCAGGAGATGTAGTTGTAGTGAGCCAAGATCACGCCACTGCACTCTAGCCTGGGTGGCTGAGTGAGACTCTATCTCAAAAAAAAAAAAAAATAAGGAAAGAAAGAAAGAAAAAGAAAATGCCTGCAAAAACTTAAGTTACAAATAATAACTGCAAAAGACAATACACTTTGGATCTCACAGAGACATAACACCAAGAAGTATATTTAACCCCACAGGTCATTTCCAGCTGAGTTTCCCATGAAAGGGTAGCACAACTCTAAGGGATGCAATCAAGAATCCTGGCTGGGATCTTCACACCTGGCATTTTGGGTAAGCCAATCTGGAAGGAAATCATCAAGATGCCTAGAATTTCTGCAAAGCATGTGACAGTCAGCTTAGCATGACCTGCTCTATTACTCAAATATACTTGAACATCCAGGCTTTGCTACAAACCACATGGGCCTGCTTTCCATGGAATGGCCCATTGAGATTAGTGAGCTGACACCGTGTCCTTGCATAGAGGGCACTGCGTCCATGAGAAAGTCCTTCTAGAACCCCTGAGTTCAAGAGACTGCCCCCACCTCAATCTGTCCCTTCCCCACACAGTTCTTAGCAAATCCTCATTAACATGAACAATAATCCTCCCAAAAGAGAACAATGACAACCAACAAAGACAGAGGAATAATATACATGAGAAGTAAAGGAAAATGAGAGTTAACATTTCTCCGTTAACTCAAGGAAATCAAAGAAAGCATAATCACACAGAAATAAGAACTCAGAGATCCGTAAGACATCAAAGAAGAGATAATAACACAACAGAAGAAGATCTAAAGTAAGATGTGAGAGCTTAGCAAAGAATGAGAAAGCAGGATGGAGACAGTCCAGACAGTATAGAAACAAAGGCCTTTGCAGGGCGGCCATCAGAGGCTGGCTCTTGAGGAAGCAGACCCAGGATGGAGACGAGCATGCAAGAGACTTAGGAGGAGTGCTCTTGGGATCAACAGCCGTGGAAGGGGAGGGGACCAGCAGGGCTGGCAGAGGAAGAAGTGGAACTTTTGATGCAGTTCTGTTTTGAGTTTGAGTCCTCTCAGAAGCAGATGCGAAGACATTAGACATAAAAAGAGAGTTATTGGGGAAATAAACTAACTCAAATAACCCTCTTATTCAACCTTCTGCTCTGGCTCCCTTGACAAAGCAGCCTCCAATCCCAGGTGCATTCTCACAGCTCCAGGCAGCATCTGCTGCTACCTGCTCTGATTTCTTTAGAGTACAGTTGACTTCTTCTCCTTTCAGGCCCAGCAATTCCAGGCTGGTTTGTGTTGTGATTTAACCTGCTTACTGGTCTGGAATCCAGGAAGAGAGATAGAGGTAGGTCTTGAGGGAGGCACAGGTATCGGGAGGAGAGGACCCTGAGTCATCTTCAACAGAGGGTAGGCAGGAGCGAGATTCCTGCATGCAGGCTCAGAGGTTCGGGGGAATCTGGAGATTCAGTATTTTAGGAAGCATTAATCCAGATACTTAGTCAATAAAAATGACATAAGAAAAGAGTGGAAAAGAACCCGGAACAGGCAAAACAAAAAGATATATTGCAAACATAAGTAGACAGAAGGGTTGAAATAAAGGATGAAAAGAAATCCAGTTATCATTAAACAAGATAAAATTGGTATAGCTGTACTAAACCAGGCAAATGTAACATATACTTTTAGGGAAAAACTCACAATTAGAGACAACGAGAATCACTATGTAACTGGACCCACAGCCTAAAAATATGTAAAGCAAAAATAGATAGAACCACAAAACCTCACAGAGCCACAATAATTCACAATCACAGAAGGAGATTTTAATACGTATTTTTCAGTATTTGGCAGAATAATGACAACCAGAAAATCCAGAGGAAAGAAGATTTGATCAACATGATCCACAAACTTGACCTACAGACAGACATGATACATTTCCTTGAATCTAAGAAGTCCTTGACTATAAGATACACTATTATTTTATGAGGCACTAAGAAGAAAGAAAACCATGTTAACTGAGACACAATGATTTCTCATCACTTGACATTGTTAGACCACACTGATTGAGGAAGCTCTTTTATATTTATGTCGTTCTTGTGCATATTTTTAAAGGGGAATATAAGATAAATAAATTGTATCAGCTATTTCTAAAATGTCTTTGAGAATTATTTGCCTTGGGAGTTCTTCAAGACTCAGAGCCATCAATGTTCATGTTTTTCCAAACATTCTCATCCTCTGTGACATCAGGAGGGTTGGAAACACGGCATTGCTAAGAAAGAGCTCTGTTACTGTCTAGGGGATTTTTTTTCCAAGCCAGTGATACTGACTCTGAGACTCTGATGGTTGATCCTGCCTGAAGGTGGCAATGGAACATTTTCAGACAACAACTAAGACTCACAGCTCTTCCTCAACTGGTCCTTAAATGATGTGACAACTAGAAGGTGAAGAGGTTGCAGTCAGTCTGTCATACCATACCTGTAGACAGTCATATGTGCTCAGGCAGTGACAATGTCACAGGTGGTCATTTGTTCCTCTGTGACTATAAAATGTGTCCCAAGTTTTGAGATACTAAGATGCGGAAAGCATGTGTCTTAAAATTATTGAAATAGAGTAAAATACTCCAGAATATACAGTATTTTCATGCACACATGGAACATTGGCAGACATTTCCCACCATATACACCTGAGAGTAAGTCTCAACACATTTGAAAGGACTGTATCAGTCCAGAGTGCGCTGCCTGATCATAATCTTACTAAACTAGAAGTCTATAATAAACAGATAACCATAAAACCCTCAAATATTTCAACATAACAATTATGCTTCTAAATAACCAACAAGTCAAATAAGAAATCATAATGGTAGTTGGAAAGTATTTTTAAATGAACTTAAGAGAAAAAATTTTAGTCTTAAATGAAAACGGTGTACTAGGAAAGAAGAAAAAACGAAATTAAGAAAATAAAAATCAACCCAAAGAACATAAAAAGAAGGAAATAATAAAGATGAGAACAGTTATTAATAAAATAAAAAACTAATATGTAAAATCAGTGAGGGGTTCGAAGCTGACTCCTTGGGGCAGGTGAATTTCTGGTGGTGATGACCACTGAAGAAGAGCCTGTTTTTTTTTTTTCTTCCAGAGTCTGGCCCTATTGCCCAGGCTAGGGTGCAGTGGCACAATCATAGCTCATTGTAGCCTCAACTCCTAAGCTCAAGGGATGCTACTCCTCAGCCTCCTGAGTAGCTGGGGCTACAGGCACAGGCACATGCCACTATGCCCAGCTAATTTTTAAACTTTTTTATTTTTTATAGAATTGGGGTCTCCCTGTGTGGCTCAGGCTGGTCTCAAACTCTTGGGCTCAAATGATTCTGCCGCCTTGGCTTCCCAAAGTGCTGGGATTACAGGAATGAGTCACCACGCCCAGCTGAAGAAGACCTTTTGAGGACTGCATCTGAGAATTCATTGCTGAGATCTCTGCCTTGACAGGGAGGGGCCAGTTCATTTTGTTTCCTTCATGTTGGCTTTTGAAACTCAGTGGAGGGACTCTGCTTTTCCCAAGACTTGCTTCTGCCTCCCGTTGGGTTCCTCCAAGTTTCAGGAACCAGGCTGGTTGGAGCCCCCACGCAGACTAGAGCCTTGCCTCTTGCAGTGAACCGCAGACCAGCAGCGTCAGCAGTTTATTAAAAATGCAGCCTCAGGTCCCGCCCCAGACCTACTGAATCACAGCTGTCTTTTCACAAGATCCTTAGATGGTTTCTATGGGAATTAAGGTTGGAGAAATACTGGCCGTGGAAGACCACTGAGAGAGGATGCTCAGATCTCACTTGAGCTTTTGTGTAGCCACAGACAGGTGGTCACTGCAGCCACCATTCTCCAGCCAGTGAGGACCATGGCATCTTCCTACCACATTCCTCACCCCCAACCTTTGCCCCACCATCTCAATGACAGTCACTATCATATCTGCAGCTTACTCGAGAAATCATCAGAGGTGGTAACCTTCAGTTCTAATGCTGAAGGAGATGTTCAGCACTGCATACATCAGAGCTAAGCAACTTTAGAGATCTGTGGAAACACAACGGAGACCATGGTGTGACTAGGGAGTCATAGTTTCATCCTGGGCTCTTCCGAGATGAACAGACACCACTTTCCACCTTCAGCTCCTCCGTGCACGCTTGGTTAGCCTGTGGGAAGCACGTCTCCAATCAGCCAGGAGTCAAGCACATCCTAACCAGCCTGTTAAAACCGCAGGAGAGAGTTCTCCCAAGAAGTCCATTGCTATTTTACATTTCACCTCTGTTTTTATCAGAATAGAATTGTGAAATTTCCTAAACATGAAGTCTTTTGATCCTTGAAAGTGCTACAATAGTAATTTTAGCAGCCTGGGAGTGATTTTCAATCCTTCCTAAAGCTTAATGGAAACAAAACATTTATAAATAGTAAGTCAGCAGAGGCTAACTAGAATGGTCTGTTTCTTTTCATGAGCCTGCGGTTTAGCCATTTTAGTGCCTATTTTTATATTTGTTTACTGCTGTGGGTTATAATATCTGTTGCTACTGATTTTTGTGTACTCAGAGACCATTAATAAAATGGAACAATTTGTTTGTTTTTCCTTAATGAAAGCAATTGGTTTGGTAGATAAATCTCTTAATGCACAATGTCATTTGTGGGTAGAAGTACTACCATAGGTCTCTTCGATGTTAAAAAGGGTCACAGACACTACTCCTCTTTGGGTCATCATGGTTACCAAACTTAGAAAACACCTGACCAGCTAGGACAGCACAGAAAACATGGAGAGGCATCACACGTCTGCTTCCAAGCATCTTGAGCAGTGTCTTCTAACCATAACCCTAACCCCTAACCTCTAAAACCTGTGTTCTAGTAAACTTAAAGGAACCAGTTACACATGGTCTTTTCTTATGGTTGTGCATAGGAAAAAACTGGGAATTCTTCTTTTTTATTATAGCCTCCATAATTCTGATTACTGAACCTGGGGGAAGATGACACAGAAAATTAACAAACGATCCCACTTTATGGCTAGTACTGCAAAGATCTTACATATATATTATCAAATCCGCATTTTTTTTTTTTTTTTTTTTTTTTTTGAGACAGAGTCTCCCTCTGTCGCCCAGGCTGGAGTGCAGTGGCACAATCTCGGCTCACTGCAACTTCTGCCTCCTGGGTTCAAGTGATTCTCCTCCCTCAGCCTCCCAAGTAGCTGGGTTTACAGGCACCCACCACCACGCCCGGCTAATTGTTTGCATTTTTTGTAGAGACAGGGTTTCATCATGTTGGTCAGGCTGGTCTCGAACTCCTGACCTTTGATTCACCCACTTTGGCCTCCCAAAGTGCTGGGATTAGAGGCGTGAGCCACTGTGCCCGGCCCATGTTTATTAAATGTAGAATAAACCAAGAGCGAGTCAATTTATTCTAGGATGGCTGAACCCTAAAATTTCATTGTATTCCTTTATTATAAAATTAGAAAAAATATAATTATATCTATGGAAACTAAGAGGCATTATACATAATTCAACATCTTGATTTTCTTTTTCAAAAGCAATATTTTAGTACAACAGGAATGCATGGAAATGCCTTTAATAAAGAGATTTTCTTTGTTATCGGGTTTTTTTTTTTTTTTAGACAAAGTCTCAGCTTTGTTGCCCAGGTTAGAGCTCAGTGGTGCAAACATGGCTCACTGCAGACTTGACCTCCTTGGCTCAAGAGATCCTCTTGCCTCAGCCCCCCAAGTAGCTGGGATTACAGGTGCATGCCACCATGCCCAGCTAATTTTTGTGCATATATATTTTTTAGAGATGGGGTTTCACCATGTTGCCCAGGATGGTCTTGAAGTCCTGAGCTCAAGCAGCCCACCTACTTCAGCCTCTCAGACTGCTGGGATTTACAGGTGTGAGCCACCGTGTCTGGCCAACAAAGAGTATTTATCAAAACTAAACCCAAATATCGTACTTAATGATAAAAATAACTAAACATATGTATCTTAAAGACTTTCGCAGGGCCCTTACTGCACAGGCATTTTTTGGTGCATCTTAATCTAGAGTTTCTCAAACTTAGCTGATAATGACAATTCAGCAGGAACAGTTGCCCCACCTCAAAATCCCAGCCTACAGAGCAGAGACCTGAGCGTGTGACCCTTAAACAAGGGCTCCAGGCGAGTCCTTGCATCCTTCCATTTGGGGAACACTGATCCAAGTGCTTGGCTTATTTAGCTGTGAAAAGTGTTGTAAAGTTACTCCTCAACCTCTTCTCTGAATTAAATCATACCATTACATTTTCTACAAAGATTTAATTTTCTAAGCTTAGCCCTTCTAATTAACTCAACAGCTATTAGCTGAGCGTGCACCGAAGATTTGAAATCTCTCCTTAGAGTTGTGGGCCCTTGAACTGTTATATAAATATGATGGTTTGCCTCAAGGTTGCTGGGAGGCTGTGAGATGCAGGAGTATAGACTATGTGACTTTTAAGCTTCCTTCCCACACCCCTCAATTTTCAGATAAATTGCACATACTAGAAATGTTGCATCTGATATTTGTATAGGTTTACTTTTCCTCGTTCTGCAACTAACCTACAATACATTTCCTAGTTTGAAGAGAGTTTTTATCATGAATATGTGTTGGATTTTGCCAAACACTTTCACTGCATCTACTGGGATGATTATATTTAACTTTTTAAATATATTTAACTGTTGAAAATGTGGTTAATTATATTGATTGACTTTTTGAGTTTTAAATTCATTCATTACCATCCATCAATTCCTGGGATAACCCCTATTTAATCAGGATATGTCATCCTTTTATAAATGTCTGCATTTTGGGTTGCTAAAATTTTTGTCAAGGATTTTCATGTCTTTGTTCTGAGGGATAGTGATGTCTGAGATTCTCTTTCTTGCAACGTCTTGGTCTCATTTTTGTATCAAGGTTATGTTGATCTCATAAATGAAGTCATTCCCTCTTCCTCCTGAAATAGTCCCTCTTCCTCCATTTCCTGGAGGAAATGATTTCTGGATTCCAGCTACGTCATTTCCCTTCAGGTTAAAGAAGAACCTCTAGTATTTCTTGTAGTGCAGTTCTGCGGCAGAGATAATTTTTTTGGAATGTCTTTTTTATTTTTGAATGTTTCCATCAAAGTTTAAGCAAAGAAACAGGATCTGTCCCTCCAGATGCTTCCCTTCCCGGCTGTCCTCATCAGCAGGAGATGGTGGCTGTGGTCGGTGGGGAAGTACCCTGTATATCAGAAGAGGGGACTCATCCACAGAGGAGGACATACCTGCCTACAAATGACAGCACTCAGTCGCCCCACTTCCTACACCCACAAGAGTTCATTCATATCACTGTGTTCTACAGGACTTAGAATACATTCCTTCGTTTAAGTCATTCTACACTACTGGGCTGGTCCCTGGGTCCAATCCCCTAAGCTGGACTTCCTAAGTATTACTTCTATTTAAAATAGTCCAGGCCGGGAGTCATGGCTCTCTCCTGTAATCCTAGCACTTTGAGAGGCCAAGGTGTGAGGATCACTTGAGCCGAGGAGTTTGAGATTAGCCTGGGCAACATAGCGTGACTCCATCTCTACAAAAAATAAATTTAAAAATTAGGCAGGTGTGGTGGCACACACCTGTAGTCACAGTTACTTAGTAGGCTGAGGTGGGAGGATCACTTGAGCTGGGGAGACTGAGGCTGCAGTAAGCTATGATCACATCACCACACTCTAGCCCGGGTAACAGAATAAGAACCTGCCTTAGAAAAATAATATAAAAATAAAATACAATATTTCAGCTCACTTTCCCCCACAAGCTATTGAACCATCTTGGCTAGTCTAACATTTTAGGTTACATCCAACAAAACTGTATCCGTGAGACAGGGTTTCAAACCTGGAGCAACATGCAACTCTGGCACATTGTGTTTACCAGCTTCACCTGCCAGCTCACGGGCGGAAGGAGGTGAAGACACCTGTGCTCCATTGTTACGTTCATTGAGAATCCTAGAAAAGAGGGGCCCCTACAGGACTGAAAATTAAACTGGAGCGCACATTCCCTCATGTAGTACTCAGGAGCCTAAGACATCCAGGGGTGAAATGCATGACCATCTTATGCCTAGCGTGGCTTTGGTGAGGGGGGTGGGGCCATCCCTTTGGGCACATTGGCCAATAGCCCCAACTCTTCCCTTCAACATGCCAGTTCAACATCCTGGACACCAGAATTCTTCCAGCCTTCTTACATGAGCCTAAATCCTCCCTTTAAACAGAAGGAGGAACGGAACTGCTGTGACTTGAAAGGATGATCCATAGCTTTCTCTTTGCCCGTGGAAGGCAAGAAACAGCTGCTTCTACTCTGATGCTGATGTGACCTCCTTCCCCTTTTATTCCCTTGCAGCTTGGTCTTTTGGTTTTCTCCTACAATGTCCACATCACTGGTGTGCGTCACTGGGGCCTCCCTCCTTTTAGCATGTTGGTCTCATCACCCTCCTCTGTCCTTTACCAAAGTTTGTCTGACCCTAACCCTCGGCCTGGGTGGAGAGTAGGGACCCCTACCCACACCCACTGTACTTCTTGACCAAGGTGACAAGCCTGAAACTGCATCTGCAGGATGACGCATGGGCAGCCACGACTCACCATCCAGAATCAACCAGGAAGGAGTTCCTTCATGTCTCTCTATGGGACCTCAAAACATGACCCCTGAAACAGTAGATTTTATTTTTAAAATGTAAGCATGTTAATGCAAAACTTTTTTAGTGATAACACACATTTCTCACATAACCTGCTGGTCAGACTTCACTCTTTTCTTGATGAGTCAGATGATGGTAGTTTGATACACTGATGGCCCCCAATAAATCACACCTGCTGGTATTCACATCCTTGTGTCATTCCTTCCCTTGAATCTGGTCTCTTGTGATTCACCTTAACCAGAAGAACGTGGTGGAAGTGATGCTTTGCCAGGTCGAGGCCTAAACATTGAGAAAGCTAAGCCAACAGCCATATAAAAAGCCTCATTATTCTGCAACTGCCATGCTTCGAGAAGCCAACCCTAGACACATGGGGAGGCAGCACAGAGGAAAGCTGAAGCCCCTTGTCAATACCCCTGAAAGAGCCCCTCACCAACTGCCAGCACCACCAGACCAGCCTCGTGAGGAGGACACGTGGACGTGGGTGACACAGCTACATTTGAGCTGCCCTGCTAATCCCACACAGAGAAGACAGAAGCTGTCCCTTACAAGCCCTGCCCAAATTGCAGAATCAAGAACAAATCAATGGCTGTTGACGTTGAAGCTACTAAGTCTCAGCGTGGTTTCTTACACAGATAGCTGACTCACCAGGAACATCAGTACCAACTGGTGATGGAATTGTGCCAGTCTTCATGAGCAGGCCGCAGCGTCATATGAGAGTGTAAGGAGGACTTGTGATTTGCTTTTTGCAGTATTAGGAAGTCAGCTGATATTCCTCCCTGATGTGAGGGCACCGTCACTCTAAAAAGGGGCTTTGGGTGGGTCTTCAAAAGCACTGATAATTAGTATGGTGGGGGGGAACAAAGGGGTATGAGAAGAACGTGGGAGGGTGGACAGCAGCTGTGAAAACAGAAGTCACTTGTTGTTGATGAGTACAGTGGACCGAGAGTAAGGAGGAGACTTAAAAAGACTCATGAAGATGTCAGGACTCCTAGGAAACAGCAGAGTTGTGGGTAAGCATGAAACACCTGCACCCTGGCTCTTTTCCACGATAACCTGGAAGAGCAAAGATTAGTTCTCGAACATTGTTTGAGTGATGTAAACCGACAAATAGTGTACAACAGGCTGAGGAGTGGATTTATTGATGATCTCAATAAAAAATTAGGTGTAATTTTGTATACTTAGAAGCTTGAGGACTTTCTTTGTCTTAATAATTCCCTTTCTCTCTCTTTGGGATACTTTTCATTAGAACATACTTAGCTGGTTTATTAGCTTAAATAATTATGTGTTGATGAAAAGCACTGACCAATTGCAGATGAGACTAACCTTCTCCATGGGCAATCCCATGTCGTGTTAGAGGCCTCAGTTGGAAGGAATTTCAGCCCTCTATTATGATGGAATCATCATCTATGAAAATTGTTATTCTGTACACCAAATATTCCATCATCATCAGGATGTAAGAGCTGAAATATTTAATGAAGCCAATTTTCAGACATCTCCTTCAATATGAAAATCGGCCCATTAAAAATAAGTAAGAGATAAAAGGTTGGGTCATGTAGCCAGATGTGTGCTCCATTTAGGTCTGGACCATTTCGTCACTGCAGCCATGGCCTGAATTAGCACTCCCGAAAGGTGCTGGCACCTCTCCAACTATCGGCTCCACATTTGGCATCAGCATAGAAGGCATTTGTGGGTAGAGGTCTTTCAGTCTTAGCATTTACTCAACACTAAGTAATTGTATTATTGTAAATTGTAAATATAAATGATAATTATAAATTTAAGTGATATTAACAATTGAATTGTAAATGTAAATGACACTAAGTGAGTTGAAATTACTTAGCATTGAGTGAACTATACTGGTGAAAACGTAGACCCCACTAACTCATTAACAAAAGATTGTAGTGCTTATCTGTATTAGGAGGCTATAGTCCAGTTAGTAACTTGCCAACTAGTTCTCATGTATACGGGTCTTATTAATACCTACTCTTGGTTCCTGCCAGTGATATTATGGTCTACTTTAAATGATAAAAATAATGTAATTTATACCAATCTCACCATGTTTCATAGATTAATGTATCAAGTGTAGCTGTATAATCATCAGCTGAATTTTCCCAATTTCTTTCAAAACATTTAAAACTTGCAGGAAAATAGAAATAATAGCACAACGAATACCCATAAACTCGCCTTCCAAATTCACCAATTGTTAATGCTTTGCCACATTACTTTTTTGCTCTTTTTCTCTCTCTATAAACGCACACACACATTTGGAAATAAGCTGCAGTCATCACCTCTGCTTCAGTGTGTACTTCTCAAGAATGAGCACACTTCCTATGAACCACAAAATCATTAACAACTCCAAAAATTCAATATTTAATATGATGGCATTAAAGTTTCTCCAGTTGTCACCATAATGACCTTCATTGCTGTTTTCTGTTTTATAAATTAGGATAAAATCAGACACCTCGCATGACATCTGGCTACCACACTTCTTTAGTCCCCTCACAGAGATTTGCTGTTCAAGACCTTAGCATTTTTGAAGTCTGCTTGTAGAATTATCCACTATCTGGATTTGCTTGTTTATCTTGATTAGATTGCAAACTAAAAATAAATCTAAGTCCCACCGCTCTCAACTGACCAAACCAACCTCCTCTTGGCCAAGGGAACCCCAGAGAAACTCATGATGGGACAGGAGGTCAGACATGTCTCATTACACTCCCTCCACCCCGTCCCCCGCTCTGGAGTTAGATACAACAACTGACCAGCATTTCTGTTAAAATAGAGATCAGAAGAGTGACAGAAAAGACTCTTTGTGGCAATAAGAACCAAATTATAAATAGGACCTAAGGCCATGCCAGTTAAATCATCCATGCCTACACTTAAAGAATAAACTATGTTCTCACTGCCTGACACAAGGATTTTCCTTTTTTTTTTTCTCCAGCAGCTAAACAAGGACTAGACTCACAGATGCTGACTAACTGAACCAGCCATGACCACAGCTTTGACTGGGTGAGACAGTGCTTCAGTAACCTCCTCCTGATAAGAAAGTCACCAACCACAGGCTGGCTCTGGCCGATTCACAGAGGCTGAACACCAGGTGTCATCATGTCTCTGCTGCACCTCTGGTCGCATAGAACCTGACAGTAATACATTTAAATGTGAAGTCTCCACCCCAAGATGAACAGGGGTCTATGTTTAGGAATATTCATAGTTTCTCTGTAACCTGTTGAATATGTGTGTTTAGCCAACTCATTTATTATGAGCTCCAACTCCAACCTCTCCTCCTTTAAAGTGCCTGTCTCTTGTCTTTGCTGGAGGCCCACTTCCCAGCCTGCAGGATGGCCACCTTGCAAGCTGTAACCCTTTGCAAGAAATAACATCTTCTTTCATAAATTTATAGATCTTAAGTTAGTAAGATGAAGGTTAAACAGCGTTGACAAGAAAACTACCTGGCACTGTAGTCTGTTTCTTCACATCATCAGCTTGTCCCGTGATCGGGCAATTCTGACTTCAATCTATTCTTCAAGGTGTATCATTTTCCTCTTTATACTTAAAAGTAATCTGTAGAGTGACGCTTTGAGATTGCGTGCTTAACTCTTCAGCCAGTGATTTTAGGTTCACTGCTGATTCTTGCCTAAATCAGTCATTACTGTGGTGACTGCAAAATTTTATTCCTCCCTTCATTCCTCCGATATTTATTAAAAAGTATTATTTTATAAACAAGAACCGCCTTGCCCCTATTTTAAATGTGTTACTAAGGACTTGAAGGTTTCTTTATTTATTTTAGTTAATGTGATATAACCCATTTTGCCCTTTTTAAATGTTCAAACGGCCTTAACTATGGTTGGTGGGAGTCCCTTTCAGTGAGCACCTGTGTCCTTCTCACATATCCCTCTGAGATTTTTGCTTTGTTTTAGCACTTTTCTCGCTTTCTGGCACAACAAAGCATTCCCAGCTTGCCTCGTGTTTGCTTCCTGTGGTTAGGCATTTACATTGCTTCCACCATTAGTTATCTCAAATTATGGCACAGTGAATAACTACACATAAATTGATTTGCAGCTGCCATGTGGTATCTCAAAGAAAAATTCCAAGAACTAAGGCTGCGAGATTGAAAGATAAATGTCTATGCAATTTTGTTAGACGTTGCCAAATGCCCCTCCCAAGAAGTTGTAGCATTTTGCACTCTTATTAGCCAAAGTGCCAGCTTGATTTTTTTATATTCACACTTCAGAGTAAGCTCCTCTCTCAGAGAAGTCACTATTTTTTGAAACTCTATTTTTACAATTACTTTATGTCCCTTCATTACAATCTTAAATTATTTCACTTAGCAATTTTTGTCATATGTGATGTTTGAGAATTTTTATCCCAACTTTTATTTTATTTAATTTACCATAAAAATAATACATGCTCACTTATTTGGTTTTTTTAGAAAACTTCACAAGTCAGAGCAAGTATAATTGTACTTTGTAGAGCATTTGCAAACCAAATTAAATTATTTTGGTTTTTTTAGTACAGTTCTCAAGATTGGTCACAAAATGATAAAGATTTTATATAATTTATGCATTGGGTTTTGAGCCCATATCCAAAGAGAGACTCTAAAACTATTTTGAGCAATTTCAGCATCATTTGAGTAAGTTTATGGCCTCCCACAGAAAAACTTCAAAAGATAACATGCTTTCAAGTACATAAATATCAGTGTATAATTGTTTTCCTTTAGGAAATAATACTTCATAGCCATTACACTATTTTTTTGCCCCTGACAAGTATAATTATACAAGTCTAGCATAAGAACAAATAAGATCAAATATTCTATTTAAAAGAAACAAATTTAGTTGCACGCTAACTAAAAATATGCTCACTGGTGAAAATGTTTCTTCCTTGAGTTGTATGCCAAACAAAAAAAAAATAAATTTCAAGCTAAATAGATATTTAAGTTATGGAATGGTAGTGTCAAATGCTTGCTCAACTATTAAAGTTTGTTAGATACATTTTTATACCATGGTTAACAAATAGTTTCAGTATTTTTCAAATTAGTGATGAATGAGTAAACGCTTTAATTGTGAACTCTCAACATGCATGTTTGTTTAAGCCAAGTCACATTACACTGAGTAGGCATCAAAGTATCAGAAGCTGGTTCTTAACTAATGAATGCAGACGTTCTAGACAATGACTTTTCCATCGCTGCAACTAGTAAAACTATGTTATAATTGGTGGTGATTGGAATATTTGCAGTCACTTTTTCAGCTTGGATTTGTGAGGCCAGTACTTTAAAAAGAGGTGCATTTCTTCTTGGAGTCTACCAGCAATTCAGATAGCTGTGATAGCTGCCAGGCAGCGACTAAGACCTCTTATCTCTAACTACATGACTAATTAAGACAACCCAGGTAATATAGTCATGGATTTATTTGAATCGGCATAGAAAAACTGAAAGTAGAAATGTAATATATAACCGATCTCCTCATACTGCGCATAAGCACGCACACGCATGCGCACACACACACAAACACAAGAATAACACTATGTACTATATAATACAGCTTTGTTTTTGTTGAGTACCAGTCATGTGCCAGGCACTGAGCTTGATTCTTTTACATAAAATCCTAGCGAGATAATTTCGCATGCAAGCTATGTAGTGTGATCTAATTCAGAGAGGATGATATCATCATTCCCTGATACGGTGGAGAGCGTGAATCTCAAGAGATTAAATAACATGCTGATGATCATCAGAGAGAATACATCGGCGACACATCTCCAAGTGCTAGGTAACAGAGATGTAATACAGTTGCCTAGGTAAAAGCAGAACTTTCCTTTAAAATCTCAAATACACTTTACTTGCTGATTTTCCTTATTGTATTCAATGCAGTAAAACCTGCTTTTCTGTTTGTGCAAGATGGAGGCACCTCCCTCTTGTCGCTGTGGCCTCAGGGGACAGAGAGGGAGGTGATGGTGAGAGACTGTGGGTGCCCACCCTGCTGCAGTCCCTCCCTACACCCAGCTCACTGCTTTGCTGACAAGGCTGCCCACCCCAAAGGGGCTGGAAATGCCAGATGGCTGCTTTTCCCGCTTCTCATGAAGCCAGGTGTGGACTTGAAGCCATCCTGGCCACAGGACTGTCTGTAGGGGCACAGAAGAAGGGAAAAGTATGTGTGAGGATGTGGCCCTTGCTGCTGTGAAGATGGAAGCCTGAGGCTGACGCCTCCCCAGAGGTTGGCAGGAGGGAGGATGGGCTGAGTCTAGTCCTTGCGTTTCTATACCTATTAGTACACCAACTTACTATCATGATAATTTTAAGGCAGTCATTTTGTTCTTCAATATTCTGTTAAAATGTATATCTTAAAGAATAAGGGCATCTAGGAGAATTGAAGGCCGGTGGCTCCAGCCACTGCACCAACCTGGGCACTGTCCAGTCTCCAGGTGTCTTGGTGTAGAAGGCACTCAGCGCTGGATTTTTAAACTGTTACTCCCCAGTGTGGTCCTAGGTCAACAGAATCAACACCACCTGGAGATGGCTAAAACTAGGATCCCGGGTCCCACCCAGACCTGCTGGGCCGCATTTGCATTTTACCCAGATGCCCTGGTGATGCATGTTCTGAGGCAAGAGTGAGCATCTTCAACCACTTTTTCAAAGAGTGGAACCGCTTTTGCATATTCTGTGACCTGCAACCAAGGGTACCCAACTAAGCCAGGGGTTGTGGTACATACCCATGCAGCCCTGCTTCAGGTCAGTAGAGTCTCTGCTCTCCAAATTCTTAGAAGTGTCTTCAGTCTAAGTACAAGACACTCTCTAGGCCATTCATTCAGGTGGCAAGAAGCTTTTATCAATGCCTGAGAAATACACAAGCCAAACACTTTGCAGGAAAACCTGGCATGGCCTCTAGTAAAGGTCTCTCCCAGCCTCTCCCTACCTAGGCTGGAGGTGCCAATTCATTTTGGCTGCAAAGACTTTTTCTTTTCTTTTAAAAATAAGCTCGTAAGAATTCTATTTCCCTAGACTTCTTCATTTTTTAAGACACATATTTTAACAGAACAGTGAAGAACAAAACAACTGCCTTAAAATTATCATGATAGGAGGTTGGTGAACTAATAGGTATAGAAATAGTGGAGTACCACTCCCCCCTCTCCACCCACCCATTTTAGTTCTCCTTTAGCTCACTTTAAAAAAAAATTGATAAGCACATATTAATGGTAGCTTCCTCGTGTCTGCGTGTGTGTGCACTGAAAAATGTACTTAACAGTTTATGTACTCATATGCTTTAAAATAGGCAACAGTAGACATTCAGTATAACCTAATTATCAGCATTTTAGTATTGCAACACTAGTAAAAGTAGAAAAAGTCAACATGTTCCCCAGTTCCCAGAATGTAATTTTCTATCCTGGGAATTGTTTTGACAATATTTTAGCAAATGGGAACTTTTTTCCTCTTTCTGGGCACAAAACTGGACCTTTTTGACCCTTACACAGATGATTATTAATCTTTCCAGATTTCTGGGGTTTTTTTTGTTTTAAGTTCCATCAAGTGGAACCCAAAACTGTAACTGAACACAGTTTGGAGACAGATGACTAATTTCCTAAACTATTTCTGGATTTTTTCCTTTGACTACTTATAGCTTCAAACACGCTTCCACAGAAAATTTCGCTGTGAAGTCCTCCCTGCTCCCCCCTCAAGTCCCCCTTTCCCTTGAGAGGTAGAAGTGAAAGGTTGGTAATGGAACACTTAAAAAATGATTCCCCCTGGGCCCTGCCTCCTGTTCACTAGCAAGGAATGTGGTTGTGCTTATACAGCCGAGGTTAGTCTAAAAGAATTTTCATAAACCACCAATTGCATTACATCAATGCATCATCTTAAATCCCATAGTGATTTTCCTAAACATAACTAGCTCACTGGCTTCAAACCTATTATCTCTCCTTGTCGCTGCAAGAAATTCTGTAAATGTTTATGTTCCTGTAGGACCATACTTAAACGGCCAGTTAGCTAATGTGGAATACTAAGGGAAAAGTAATGTAGAACCTGTCAAGGAATTATGCTGGGGTGGAATATATAGCCACCAAGCAAAACTGTCAGAAGACCATGCTGCCCCTAAAACCTATGAGAGGAAGTATTTCGTTAGCCCCATGGTTTCTGTGAATTTATTTATTGTTGTGGTGGGGGAGGGGGAAGAGACTTTGGTATGGAAATGAAGAGTAAGCAGGAAAGCTATTCCGAGAAACGATTTCTCTTTCCAAAACACCATAAGGCAAAAATGCCTGCCCTTGATACTCTGAAATTGACTGAGAATGACAGGCAACTCAGAGAGAATGAGGAGGACCTTACAAAATTAAAATGTGAGCTCAACATCACTAATCATCAGGGAAATGCAAATCAAAACCACAATGAGATATTATCTCATCCCAGTCAGAATGTCTATTATTAAAAAGACAAAAAACAACAGATGCTGGCAACAATTCAGAGAAAAAGGAAGTCTTATACCCTGTTGGTGGGAATGTAAATTAGTGTAGCCACTATGGAAAACAATACGGACATTTCTCAAAAAAGTAAAAATAGAACTACTGTATCATCCTGCAATCCCACTACTGGGTATTTACCCAATGGAAAAGAAATCACTATATTAAAGGGATACCTACACTCCCATGTTTATCATAGCACTATTGACAATAGCCAAGATATGGAATCAACCTATATGTGCACCAGTGGATGAATGGATAAAGAAAATGTGGTATATATACACTGTGGAATATTACTCAGCCATAAAAAAGAATGAAGTCCTGTCATTTACAGCAACATGAATGGAACTGGAGGTCATTGTGTTAAGTGAAACAGGCCAGGCTCAGAAGTACAAATACTGCATTGTCTAACTCATATGTGGGGAGCTAAACTTGATTTCATGGAGATGGAGAATAAAATGATAGATATTAGAGAGAGACAGGAATAAGTCGAGAGGAGGCGGATAAAAAGAGTTTGGTTATGGGTATAAACATATAGTTAGATAGAGGAAGTAAGTTCTATTGTTTGATAGCTGATATGGTTTGGCTGTGTCCCCACCCAAATCTCATCTTGAATTGAGGCAGCAGCTCCTGGGCTGTGCAGGACCAGGGGGCAAGCCCTGTTGAGGCTCATGGACGACCCAGCTTGGACACAGTTTTGTCTCAAAATTGAAAGTGTTGAATGATCTTCAAGCCTCTGTAGGAAAAAGAGGTTCCAAAACAAGAAACTAAAGCTGAGGACTGCTGAAAATTGGAGTGGGCTAGCAGGTCTCTCTTGTGTTTAGAGGAGGAGCCTTGGGCCTGCAGGGAGAGCCTGAAAAGGCTTTGCTGAGGCTCTGAACGCAAAGGTCTGGTGAACTCAAGAGAAGGCTGCTAGTGTTGCTGAGGTCTCCTGGCTGCAAAAAAATTGTAGTCCAGATTTTCCCCATGTTGTGATAACATTCTAATATGTTAAGTTTGAGGTTTCTTCATGAATAGATTCAGGATACGCATTTTTGGTGGGAATGCAAAAGAAGTGAAAAGCTGTGTTTTTCTCAGCACATCACATCAGGAGGTATGTGAAGTCCACCATTGCTGATGCCAGCTGTGATCGCCTGGTTAAGGTGAGGCCTGCCAGCCTGCACCACCATAAAGTGACCGTTTTTCCCTTTGTAATCAATCAGTATTCTGTGAGGAACTGCACTGAGATCATGAAAACGTCGTGTTCCTCCTCAGCTGCTAGTTCTGTCTTCTGTTGACAATTGCCTGAATTGATATAACTATGACTATTGCCAAAAGGTGATTTTCTCATTAATTCATTCTTTAGGATGAAAACTTATGAACATTTTACAAAGTGGCTGGCTTGTACTCCTCAAAAATACCAATCTCATGAAAACGGAGGAACTGCTCCACATTGAAAGAGACTAAGGAGCTGTGACAACTAAATGTAATGTATGGATCCCAAGAATTTTTCTTTCTTTTGCTCTAAAAGACATTACTGGGGCCACACACCGTGGCTCATGCTTTTAATCTCAGCACTTTGGGAGACTGAGGCAGGTGAATCACCTGAGATCTGGCGTTCAAGACCAGCCTGGCCAACATGGTGAAATCCTGTCTCTACTAAAAATACAAAAAATTAGCTGGGTATGGTGGTGGGCACCTGTAATCCCAACTACTTGGGAGGCTGAGGTGGGAGAATCACTTGAACCCAGGAGACAGAGGTTGCAGTGAGCTGAGATCGTGCCACTGCACTCCAGTCTGGGTGACAGAGTGCAACTCTGTCTGAAAAAAAAAAAAAAAAAGAATAAAATAAAATAAAACACATTACTGGGACGACTGGTGAACTCTGAATAAGTCCTGGAGATAAGATAATATTATTTCAATGTGGATTTTCTGATTTTGATACTTGTATTATGTAAAAGAATGTCCTTGTTTTTTGGGAATTACACATTGAACTGTTTAGGAGCAGAGGAGGTTTGGGCTACAACCTTTTTTGAAAAGGTCCAGAAAAAATAGTATGTATGTATAGAGAATGGTAGGACAAATGTGGAAAAACGCTAACATCTGAGGAATCTGAGTGAAGGGTCTATGGGAGTTGTTTTTAGTATTCTTGCAACTCTTGTGCATCTGAAATGATTTCAAAATGAGCACACTTTTAAAATGTGCTATGAGTTTGAACTGAATATGTGTACTTGGCTCTTTTTGACAATAAATGGTTGGACTCGCCACCCCTAGGGGGAAGGGACTGGGGCTGTTTTGTCTCTGCGACTCTGAGGTGGGTGGACAATCTACTATGCCCGACTCTGACAGATGCCGGCCCACAGGGAGATCCAGTAAGAAGTATCTTGGTCTATCGCACTGTTGTGGAGGGGGAAACATTTAAGCCAAATAAAGCTCATCTTTTAAAACACTGACTGATACTGGCCCCTTGCTTTTGTCTCTAACTTCCAGCTTTTGGGTATGACACTGCCGCTGTCACAATCTCCTGAAATAGATGATTCCAGAGCACGCAGCTTCCACATGACAGAAGGCTTTACATGGCAGCAACAATAAAGCCCTTCAGCCACTGAGCCCTGCGATGAAGGGCAAGAACGGCAAGTCATGAGTCTTCACCACCACATGAATAAGCTGCCGACCCACCGCGCCACGGGAACACAGGCTCCCAGCCCACACACCCACAGCGCAGATAATGTCTTCAGCCTTCAAAGGGGAAAAAGAAGTGCCCCCCAAAATTGTTCTTTAAAACACTCCATCGTCATTTGTGATAGCACAATTTGCTGTTTCATGTCAGTCTGTTATCAAGAAGCCTTCTGAATCAGTGCTCTATTTTGAGCACAAAGTCAAGATGTCTGTGGCTTCAGCTGAAGAGGTTCACATGGAAGACCTGCTGAGCTAGTTGCTGATTCAAGCCTGGACCATTCCTGAAGTTCTTCTGGGTGAGTGGGAAAGGGTCACCCATAATGGCTTTTTCTTGGCCTTCCTATCCCTTTCCCACCCTGTCCACTTAGCATCCCTCTAGAGAGAATAGGAAACTGAATACATGCCAAGAAAATGGACACACTCCACATGCATTAATAACTTCACTGTATTAATAGCTTGCCAAAGTCAACTATCTCCCTAGGGGATCTTAGTTTCTCCCCTTGTGAGAGTCTATTTTTTCTGTGTTTGTTCTTTCTTTTCCCTGGCCTTCTTGTAGAAATAGCATGTAAGGTAACCAGTTGTAGCCCTTGTAATGGAGTGCACACCTAGTGACAGCAGGGCTGGCCCCACAGATGCCTCTCAGTCACTGAGTTCCCATAACAAGGGCACTTTACACATCCCATGTACCGTCCCATCTAACCTTCAAGACAAACTTACAACATTTCACATCCCAACTGCGCTGATGAGAAAATAAAAGCTCAAAGAGGTTGAATCACATGCCCAAAGATGCATGGCTAGTACAGGAGTTGAGATTCAGACTCAGTTTATCTGTCCCAGTGAGAGAGCCTTAGCGTTTCCATTCTGTTGTACTTTACCGTCAGGTAGAAAAAATAAATAATAGCTCAGCTTCTTCATTTGCCTTTTGAGGCCCCAGTGTTCTTTCACCAAATTGGCTTTGGTGGCGGGAGTGCATGAGGACTCATGACCCTTAGCTCACTTTCCACTTGTAGTTGCCCTTTTATTTCACTGCGACAAGTCTCCTCTGTAACCCTGTTCAGCAAGAAAATGAATATATTCAGGCTTTCGCTGAGATTGTCATTCAGATTCCTTCACGATGTGTGAGCAGCGATTCCTCAAAACGCAAAGCTGGGCAGTGCTGCTGTCTTCTGCCCCGGCTAGTGAGGCAGGGCGCAGTAGCTAATCCTGTGTGTCCAGTGCTCCTACAGTTTGCAGTCCATCATTTGGCTTTTTGTGAATTATGTGACATCTGGGCCTGAGAAAGAAGACGTTCTCACCTCAGGGGACCTGAGAGTCTGCCCTGTTTCCCTGGACACAACCACCTCTTTATGTTTGGATCCTCAGGCAACAGCACCCCTAGAATGAGGCTTCCAACAAGTGCCTGGGAGGCTCCTCTCCTGAACATGGCTGAGTTGCACCCATCGCCCACCATGGCACCCATTGAAACTTTGCACAATAGCGGCTCTCACAGATGCAGCTGCAGCTCTCCATCGGAGGGCCCGGGGAGCCTGACTCACACGCGGTACCTGGGTCTGAGGTGTGCCTTAACTTTCCTCTAAAGGACTCCAGTGCGGTAGAGCCACTACTGTCCACAGCGATAATGTCTATAAAGCACCTTGTACATCAACTCCCTTCTTTTCTCTGTTTCACATCCACGCCCCTCCCAGCACTTCCCGACAGCAGTACCTAGAACATCCCTTGCACTCAGGTCTTAGTCTCAGTGTCTGCCTCTGGGAAAACCAGCCTCTGACACCCCCCGGACTCCTCCTGTACATCCCTAGTGCAGTCGTCTGCTGCTCAGCCCTCCATGCAATGGTGCTGACGATGGTGAGGGCAAGTGGCACTGAGTTCCACACTTAGACTTTTCCATTCCAGGAAGCTGTTGTTCCAGCCAGAAGGCACCCCCGAGAGTTCCTGGTGGGTACAGGAGGGTAGGGCTCAGGGTGGGGGAGCCACTCCAGAAATGTGAGTGAATTTTCTGTTCCAGTGGTGTATATGGAAAGACACAACAATCCCAGTCCAACTCCAAGTGCCATGAAGCTCAGAAATGAAAAGTATTTCTATGCAAAAGAAGGGGAAGATTTTGTCTTTTGCAGATTCACAGTGTTTCAAAAGAGTAAAATGTTTCTTCCTCTCCTCCTACCTTAAAATCTTCTGTTTTCTGCCTCAAGTTGCATGCTCCATTAAGTTATCTGAATGATTTCCAGGAGGGAATGGGAACCCAGAGTCATGCACCCCCACTTCTGCTAGCAGTCACTCAGGGTCCCACCATGGTCCTATACTCAATGTACCAGGTCCTGGAGTGGGTGAGGGTGTGTCTCAGCATCCAGTCCGCACACTCAGTTTCTCCCTCACTCTAATTGGCTCAGGGGTGGACATGTGACACCTTGAGACCCAATGAGGTATCTCCTGAGACTTCTGGGAAATAGCTCCTTGCTCCTCCTCACTGGTTTACAGTAAGAGGATGAGGGCTGGGGCCTTGGCAGCCATTTTGCTCCCATGGGAGAAGGGCCTGAAGTTAGAGCCCACAGGAAGAGGCAGAGCTGAGAGGGAAAGAAACACCAAGTCTTGTGATACTGGGCAATGGAATCTGCTTGTCCTCCTCTGGACCTTTCAGTGGTTGAGACATTCAGTACCCTTTCTTGCCTCATCTGGTGTTGGATTTTTCTGTCACTTATTGCAGAGAGTCCTAATTGCTGTGAACAGAAGGGAGAGGTTTCCTTTATTTCTCTCTCTCCGATCCAAAATGACTGGCAAGTTTTCTTCATTCTCCTTTGTGCCATGAGTCAAGTTTCTTTCTCCTGTCTTCTGTGACCCAGAGTGGCCCTCACTGCGGGAGGCCCTTCAGTGTGTGTGAGTATCTAACATTTCTCCTTGAAATCCTCTGTAGAAATGTAACTGACTCCACTAAAGAGGGATGACCAAACTCAGAAGGAGTGTAAGGAATTTGCACTTGAGATGCCGAAGGGTCTGATTCTGACATGCTAAGGTTTTATTCCAAAAGTTAAGATTTCATTAACAAATATTTATTTAAAAGCACTTGGAGAAATTTAGTTTTAAATTCAAGTGCAAAGCATAATCCTTTTCATAAGCTGGAACCAATGTTTTGAAAAGGGAGAAAAAAAATTTTCACTGGAAATAACTAAATTCAAATATTTAAAATAAACCATATTTATCTACTAGTTCTCTGAAAGGCTTATAAACATAAACATGGTAACTCTGTAGTGGACAGTTTCTCATACTATCTCATTTAAAAAAAATCCTTTAGTTTCTCTCCAGCTTATTACTAAATACTCAACCTACAGAAAACTTGCAAAAAAAATCATCAAATGGACATACGCATATCCTTTACCTGGATTTACCAATTGTTGCTATTTTGCCGTATTTGTATTATATACACATATATGTGATTTTTTTTTGAGGAACCATCTGAGAGTTAATTACAAACATCATGACACTGAACCCTTGAATGCTTTGGCATTTCTCTCCTATTAAATGAGATAATTATCTCATATAATTATCACACTCAGGAAAATTAACATTGATAGAATACTAATTATTATTATTTTTTTACACAGAGTCTCACTCTGTCACCCAGACTGGAGTACAGTGGTGAGATCATGGCTCACTGTAGCCTTGAGTTCCTGGGTTTCCAACTCAACCTCCCAAATAGCTGGAAATATGGGCACATGCCACCATACCCAGCTAATTTTTGTATTTTTTGTAGAGATGAGGTTTCACCATGTTGCCCAGGCTAGTTTCAAATTCCTGGGCTTGAGCAATCCTGCCTTGGCCTCCCAAAGTTCTGGGATTACAGGTATACACCACCATGCCCAGCTAATAATACTATTGTCTAATTCTTTGGTTCATATTCAATTTTTTTTCTTTGTCCTAAGAATATCTTTCACAGTTGACTTTTTTCTTTTGACCCAAGATCCACCCCAAGTATCACGCATAACATTTACAAATATTTTACTTTTGAACATTATGCTACAGTCTTTTTCTAGTTCTTAATGAACTATCTTGGGTTATTATAAAACTGATAATTATTCCATCAGTTACTTATTTTCTATCAGTTTCTATTAGTTCTACTGATTAATTATTGAGAGAAGTACTTAAAGAATTACCTAAAGGCCACAGGGATTTGGGCATTTGTGTAATTATTTAAACCTAAGAGAACCTGTTGATTTTATACTTATAAGCAAAGCCCATCTTATTGTATTATACATTATCACAGGAAGAAAATGAAAGTAATCAAGGGAGGCTGGTGACAGATGTACGATGATATTGATAATGTAGTGATGGAGATGATGAAATTGAGGAGAAGGAAGGGATCTGGTGATTTTAAGTCAGGTTGACTAAAAAAGTTTTGCCTGAAGATGAATATCTATATGCTCTTTTGTATAATGAGTGTTTTGCAAAAGGTAGGTGCTTCACCTACCTCCTGGAGGTATAAACTGCCTCCTCCAAAATCACCACCTTGACCCCATTATCACCAAACCTACACCACATCCCCAAACTACAGTGCCATGCCTCCCACTCACAGACTGCCACATGCCACATCTTTACTTGAGAATGGCACTGTCCCACAGAATGTTCTACAAGGACAGAATGTTCTAGACATGCACCATGCAGTACATGTGGCCACTGAGGAGTACGGCCAAGGTACTGAATTTTTTAATTTATATAACTTTAAATACTTTAAGGAGCCACAAGTGGCCGGTGTCAACCATATGAAAGAGTGTGGCTCTAGGTCATGGCTGCAAAACTGCTTGTCCCCTCAGAGACCCCAATTTAGATTCACCAACCAGCACCTCTCACAGCCCATGCACTGTTTAGAGTTCACCAGTAGTTTATGGTCACCTCAGAAAAGAATTCAGAAGTGGCTATCTTGTTTAAAACTCACAAATCATCCCTCTTCCAGCCCAGCCCATGCAGAACTCCCCGTTCCCTCTCTCAGTTGATTTCTCCATGCACTCACCACGGCTTGGCATGCTGTGTATCTAATTTATTTAATTGTTTACTCTCCATCTCTGTCCACTATGATATAGCCTCTCTGAAGGTAGTTTCCTCTGTCTTTTTCCAGTTGCATCAGTAAACACTTGGGAGTGAAGCAGGCGCTGGATACCATCACCCAGGAATGCCTATGTCTCACCAGCACCACGTGCCTTACATATCACGCACATCCGGGATGCCCATACACCCTCAGCATCACGGGGAACATGGGAGGCAGCAGAGTAGAAGAAAATAGGGGGGCCTAAACAGAGCTAAGTTTTAGCTTACCACTTATAAAAATAGTAGTATTCTTTTGGCCAGCTGGGTTGTTATAAAAAGTAGAAATAATAAATGCGAACAACCTATCAAGATGCCAGCAGCAGAGGATAGCCCCATCCACATGTAGAATCTCACGAATGTGACTCAATTCAGGCATCTTAAAAACCTTTTCAATGATACTTTCTTATAAGGCAGCAGGCAACGTGCTTCAACGGGGAATAAACAGGAAGGGCCCCCGATGCGTCTGGCAAATCTCATGCCTGAGTGCTTCATCAGCAGTAACTCATTTACGAGTGGATATTATCCTCATTTTCAGTTGGGAAAACTGAGGCCTAGAAAAGTGTCCTGAATCCTAATGTCTGTAGCTGGACATGAACTCATGAACCTCCTGCAGTTTCCAGAGCCTGCCAAGTCACTCTGCTGCACCACCTTGTATGTGACACCTAGACTGAACAGCAAGGCATCGGGAATGAAAGTCCCTCCTGTCTATAATGAGTCCCTCCTTGTAAGCATTGGAGGTTGGTGAGGAGGGGCAGCTGCTCCCTGCTCCACACCCTCCAGGAAAAGTGGCTGACCGGCCACACAGCTCACATAAAGAGAATAGGGGCATTTTAACGTTAGGATGATTTTAGGGTCTTTCAGAGGCCACTTCTTGTTTTCTCCCTGGCTGAAGGAGCTGAGGAGCTGCTCATTCTTGCTCTGGGGTGGGTTGGAGGGATCTCATCTCAAGGTCAGAGACTGAAGGAGTTGCCTGTTTGATCTGCATTAGAGTGCCAAATGCCCAGGCTTGAGAATTATTTTTAGTTGGGAACATCACCCCAGAATGTTGTGATTCCAGACATTGCCACCCAGGCAACCCTCATGCAGATGGCTGAGTAATGCAGCAGCCAGCACCAGGGCTCCAAGGAGGGGCAGGAAGAGAGAAGCCAGTTCCTCGTGTCCTCATTTCAACTGACTGCATGTTCCTGGTACCCTGACCTCTCCTGGTTCCTGTAACTCCAGGCTCCTGCTGGAGACAGAAGAAATATGGGCATTTCCTGGTCCTCTTGTCCTCTCCAGGCTTTCTGATTTTGAGCAGGGTGAGTACTATACTGGTTTCCCGGATTCTGTTTTCATCCTGCTGGTGCTGGATCCGACTCTGGCCATTACAGCATATCCCAGCAAGCAGTCACAGGCTGTCCAGGAAACACAGGACAGGATGGACAGAAGGAGGAGCTGAGAAAAGGCGACTGCAGCTTCTTAGCTTCTCCACCCACAGCCAACAGAAAGGGCTCTGCAGGTGCCTTGTATGGTCTTTGGAACCCATAACCAGGGAGATAATCCAAAAGGTGCAAACTGTTGGGGAGATGATAAGGAAAGAGACCAAGAACTGGAAGTTGTGCAACAAATCTTCTAGCCAAGGATGTTGTGGCAGCCTACACTTCATAACCCGTATGTGGACAGGCAGTCGGTCTTATCTGCATAGACCCATACTCTGCTGCTTACATGTGCCCTTTTCAGGTGATGTTGCAGTCCTTTCTGCCCCATTGCCTGTATACATGTGCAGAAGTTCTTCACCATACTCTAGAGTCCAACTTACTCGTCTCTTTTGTAAAAATTCAGTTAGAAGGCTGGGCACGTGGCTCACACATGTAATCCCAGCACTTTGGGAGGCCAAGGAGGGCAGATCCCCTGAGGTCACGGAGTTTGAGACCTGCCTGACCAACAAGGTAAAACCCCATCTCTACTAAAAATACAAAAATTAGCCAAGTGTGGTGGCGTGCACCTGTAATCCCAGCTACTGGGAGGCTGAGGCAGGAGAATCGCTTGAACCCTAGAGGCAGAGGTTGCAGTGAGCCAAGATCATGCCATTGCACTCCAGCCTGGGCAACAAGAACAAAACTCCATCCAAAAATCAAATAAATAAATAAATATTCAGTTAGAAAGTTATCTACACTATTAGTAAAATCAGCATCACCATCATCATCATCACCAACCACCACCATCGTCATCGTCACCCAGCCCTGGCTTCTTCGTATTAAACTACTGCCTCCCAAAGATAATGGTGAGATGTACTCCTTGCCATACCTTTCACTACATTTATAAAACCAGAGACAAACATTGTTTTAGGTAATATTTTATAAAATCATTTCCTGTTTTATAAAACTGGATTCAATACTGTGTACATTTCTCTGAAGATTGCCTTTCACGCTTCCTGTAGTTTTTTACCAGGCAAAAAACAGTTGCAATTGACATCCTCAAGTACAGATGCTTTTATTTTTATAGGGTAGATTCTGAGAAATGAGATTGCAGGGCCAAAGGGTATGTGCATTTTAACTGTTTAATAGCTGTTGCCAGATGACTTTCCAAAACAGTTGTAGTTATTCCTGTTCCCATGGGCAAAGCATGCAAGTGCCTTTTCCCCCCCCAATCCTTTCCTGCACCAAGGTGTCATTTTTTTCCCCTCACTTTTAAGCAAATATATTGCACGAAATTATGTTATTATTTCTTAAAATTTCATTTTTCTGGCTGACAGTCAAATTAATCATATTTTCATATATTTATTCATCATTTTAATTCTTTTCTTCAAAACTGTTAATATTCTTTGATTATTTTGCATTGAGATTTTTAAATATTTTTCTTATTTTTCATGCATTTTTGTATGTTATAGATGTTATATTTCTCTGTTGATCATTCGTCCTTTGACTTTTTTAATGATATTTTTGCCATAATATTTTAAAATATAAATATCATCGGTATTTCTTGTGTTTACAAAAAACGTTAATCACAAAATTAAAAGCAAAGTAATTAGAAAAGAGTATGAAGATATATACAAGGAAGTATCAATTGCAAGCACTGTTTACCATTAAAATAGAAATAACCTGAATATTCAAATATTAAGAGTGCAATTTAAGTATAGTATTGTACACAATCATAGTGATCAAAAAGCAGATGACTGTGATTGTATACAATACTAGAATTATAACTATTTACGTGAAATGAGGCTCATAATATATATTTTGATGTGAAAAATAAGGTTACATGGCAATATATATCTTATGACACCAACTATTTATATTTTTATAAGTGCATAGAAAATACATGGGATATAAATAAAACCAACTATGTTTTATGCTAGTGAAAGTACGTGTGTTTTCCCCTTTTTACCTATGTGTATACATATTTTTAAAAATTATCTCAAATTAATTCTGTAATGAAAGAATAAGGCCTATAAGGATTTACACACAAAATTTATTATCCCTTGGGTGTAGAAGTGGGCTAAGAATTATTGTTAGTCAAAAGAGTCTTTCAAATGTTAACTCTACACACCTATGTATTATTTAACCTTGTAAAACACATGTTATTTCTGAAACATTTTAAACTAACCTAATAAAAAAGAAAAGAAATGTGGATGTCAGGAAGTACTCCAATGATACAAAGTTGAAATAGAATAAATCTTTTAAGGTCACCCTCTGTGTGCCCTTCCCTGCTCCACTGTCAGCTGTCCTGTCCTTTCCTGTGGATAACTGTGGGTATTATTTATTCTGTGTCCTTTCAGATCCTCTAAAGGTGCATTATGTACAGATGTGCATATTTACAAATCTCTACCTTTTCAAAAAGGCTAATGTCACAGGACAATTAATTGAGAAGTCATTTTTTTAGGAGCTTTAGCCATTTTGTTGCTTGCATTTTTACTTAATTTATAAGGTCTTCTTGGTCCATAGATTTCAATTTTCGTATAGTCACACCTCTTGTAATTTTCTTGCTGTATCTTGCATTGCTTCAAAACTTTTAGTCCATCCCCCAAAATTTAAAATATAATCTATTCTCCTTGTTTTAGTATTTTTAAAGGCTTTTGTTGTTGTTTACATTTAGCTCTGTAATTCATCTAGAATATATTATTCTACACGTTGTGAGGTAGGGATTTAACATTTTTTTTTCTAAATAGAGAATCAGTTGTTTCAATACCCTTAGTTGTCCAGTTCAATCTTTCCCTGCACTTGAATACTACTATTAGAATATTCCAGATTTCATGTTTATGTTATCTTAGGTTTCATCACTCTTTGATTTGTCCCACAAGTTCACACACCATTTTAACTACTATTATTTAGAGTATGTCTTAATATCTGGTAGAACATGTTCTCTTTCTTGTGCTTCCTCAACTTTTTCCTGGCTATTCATTTACTGTTTTAAAAGAATGAAGAAAATAAAAAGGAGACCTAAGAATGTGTTCAATCTCCCCATTTCTGGGGTCTCTTTTTTTGTGTTCATTCATAAGCATTTATAATTTTCTTTTTCTAGGTCTTGCACATTTTTGTCAGTTTTATCTCTGGCTGTTTTTAGTTTCTGTTTCTTTACATGCTTGAAATTTTTTCCCCGGTACTTTTTATAATGGATTATTGAAAAGCGATTGATTTTTCCATTTTGATATTGTATCTGGCTATCATGCTATCAGTTGCTTCTTTGGGATTTTCTTAGAAGAAGTGGTGAGCAGAATTCTAAGATGGTGCTTATGACCTGTCCCTGGTGTCCTTCTAGGTTACACTGCAGAAGGGATTTTGGAGTGATAATTAAAGTCACCAATCAGTTGACCTTAAGACAGAGAGATTATCTGGGCAGACCTAACCTCATCACATGAGCCCTTTAAAAGCAGAGCATTTTCTGCAGCTGCAGAGAGAAGAGGAATTCAGAGATGTGAAGCAGGAAGGAGTTCTATCTGAGGGACTCCCTGTTGCGGAGATGGAGAGTGACATGTGTCAAGGAAACAGGGAGCCCAGCCCGGCAACCCCAGGAGCTGAATGGTGACCACAACAAGCAAGAGCTTAGAAGAGGGTTTTCCCCCGACTCTCCAGACAGGAATTCAGCCCAGCCAGCACCTTGATTTCAGGCTCCAGAGGTCACAATCAGGGACCAATCAGTGTAGCCTGCCCGGACTCCGGACAACAGAACTGTGAGAAACAAACGGGAGTTGTTTTAAGGCACTAAGTTTCTGGTAATGTGTTACGCAGCAACAGAAAACCAACAGAAAATTCAGACCATTTAACAGGAATTAGAGTTTTGCTCTTCCGTTTTAGTATTTACACCTCTAATATATTATTATTATTCTGTTGGCATCTAGAACTTCCAGAAAAAGGCAAACGTTGGCAGCAGTAGTGGAATTCTTGTTTGCTCCTGATTTCGATAGGAACGTTTAGTGTTTCACCATTAGCTGCTTTATATGCAATAGATTTCCTTTATCACAGTAAAAAGTTTCTTTATCCTAATTTACAAAATGTAATACTCAGTAAGAAATATTGAATTGTATTGAATGCCTTTTCAGCTACCATCATGGAGACACTTTGTTTTTCTTCTTTAATTTGTGAATGTCGTTCATGGATTACCAAAGGTTGAAACACTTTGCATTTCCATAAATAAACAACTGGTCACCATTTTTTTTTTTTTTTTTGAAATGGAGTCTTGCTCTGTCGCCAAGGTTGGGGTGCAGTAGCGTGATCTCAGCTCACTGCAACCTCCGCCTCCCAGGTTCAAGTAAGTGAGTCTCCTGTCTCAGTCTCCCGAGTATCTGGGATTACAGATGTGTGCCACTATGCCTGGCTGATTTTTGTATTTTAGTAGAGATGAGGTTTTGCCATGTTAGTCAAGCTGGTCTCAAACACCTGACCTCAGGTGATCCACCTGCCTTGACCTCCCAAAGTGCTGGGATTACAGGCGTGAGCCACCACGCCCAGCTGGTCATGATTCTTTTATACACAGCTAGATTTGGTTTTGCATCATTTTACATAAGATGTTTACATCTATGCACTGAATTAAGGTATAGGTTTCTCTGTGTGGTATCTGGTTTTTTAGTAACAGGGAAGTGCTAGTCTTGTAGAATGAGGTAGAAAGTCTTACATTATCTTCCATGCTCAAAACTGTGCTTTAAGGGTTAGTAGAATTTACCTGTGCAACTCTCCTAGCCTCTTTCCTTATGGAGCAGTCATTTATTCATTCACTTAGCCAGTATCCACTGAGCACCTGCTATTCACCGAGGCATAGGTCTGGTGTCAGGAACCCCACAGTGAACAAGGCAGCTGCCTTTAAAGAGCTTACAATCAGTTTACTATCATTTGTTATATTTGATTTTGCTCTGGTTAGTATTTTTGCATTTTCAAGCTATTACCAATGTTGTTCATATAGATTTTACTGAAAAATTCATTTAATCTATATTATCATATCTATGGGTATAAGTAGTCCTTAATAGTTTTCTTTTTCTTTTTTTTTTTTTGTTGTTGTAATTTCCCATTAAACTTAATCACAGGGTATGGTAATACTATGACTTTCTAAGAGATATCCTGTATTCCAGACATATCCTTAATAGTTTTTAAAACTTCCTCATATCTTGAGTATATGCCCTTCCTCATTTCCAACACTGTTCATTTGTGAATTCTTTTACTGTTTCTTAACCCACCATGCCCTGGTATATCTGGTCTGTTTCTTTCAAATGTATTCTTTTCTTTATATTTTATTAATTTCTGATTTTTTGTATTAGTATTTTTTAGCATCATCTTTCTATTTTTATTTTGTAGTCTTGCTTTGTGTTCCAATAATTTCACTTAAGGTTATAGTTTTTCCTTTGAGTAACAATTTGGCCACATCTCATAGGTTCTAATATTAGGTACTTTTGTTAGAATTCTGTATTTTCAGCTAAAATTGACTGCCATGTTAACCCAAGATGTATTTAGAGGAATTTAAAATTTTTCTATCTGAATACACATACATACATATTTATGTTTACATCTATCCATGTAGTTGGAAATGTTGAATACATACATAAAACATGCTGTGCATATCTATACATATGTATATTATAGGTCTAGAAGTCAGGATCAAGGTCTGGACTGGAATGGATAATTTTGTGATCAATCTATGCATAGATTATAAGTGGAGTTACGAGTACATGAAATGGTTGGAAGACAGTAACGAGTGGGAAAAAAGAGAGCCTTGAGGAGTGATAACAATGAATGCTCAAGAAAATGAGATGTGGGTTTGTCCTGCCAATTGAGAATGCATTCATCAGCCACAGAACCCATGAGTAACAGCATCTTAAGCTTAGGGCTGGTAGGTCTCATAGGGCAAGAAGTCCACACGAACTTGCAGGGGTGGTGCAGTGGCTCCACAGTGCCATCCAGGTTCTTTCTTATCTATTTGTTCTGCCATTTAATATATAGGCAGATCTTTGTCTACACGAGGGGCTGACAAATCTGACCCACTGCCATTTTGTAAATAAAGTTGTATTGGGAAACAGCCACACTGGTGTGTTTCCTATTGCCCATGGCTGCTTTTGAATGACAAGGGCAGATTAAAGTAATCATGAAAGAGACCTTTTGGCTAGGAAAGCCCAAGTCATTTATCTCATCTTTTACCACCTCACCTAACCCCTTCACAGTGTTAGAATTCCCAAGATGAAAATCCGCAACTTAGGTAGAATAAAAAACCATTTCCAGTCTGGTCCAGCACATAAAGCACTAAGAAGCCATCATTCCTGCCCTCACAAGAGAAAGAGATAAATAAACAACTCTTATTAGATCACAGAATTGAGTTTACATGCCAAACCATTGCCCCAAAATAGGAAGAGACAGACAGGTGCAAATAGAGAATCACCACATACTGGAACAGAAGCCAAGGAGCAGAAATCTTCATGGAAACTAGTGCCAGTAGAAAAACCTAAACTATAGACCAATATCTCTCATTAGCATAGATGAAAAAACCTTTAATAAAATATTAGTAAATCAAATCACATAATATATTAAAAGAATTGCATACCATGAACAACTGGGATTCATTACAGGTATGTAAGACAGGTCAACACTCAAAAATCAAGTAATATAATCCCTCATATCAACACATTAAAGAAGAAATCCATAAGATCCTATTAATAGATACAAAAAGGGCAACTGACAAAATCCAACAACGATTCATGATGAAAACTCCCAGCAAACTAGTAACAAAGGGGACTTTTGTCGACTTGATTTTTAAAAAACTACAAAACTCCTACAACTAACATCATACTTAAGGGTGAGAAACTGGATGCTTTCCCTCTAAGGTCAGAAACAAGGCCATGATATCATAGTTCTGGAAGTACTCACTAATGCAATAAGATAAGAAAAGAAAATAAAAGTATACAGATTGGAAAGGAAGAAATAGACTGTCTTTGTTCACAGATGACATGATTGCCTATTTAGAAATCCCAGAGAATCAACAAAAAAACCCTGCTGTAACTAATAAGTGATGACAGCAAGGCTGCAGGATACATGGTTAATATACAAATGTCAATTGCTTTCTGATATACCAACAATGAACAATCAAAATCTGACATAAAAATGTGATAACATTTATATTAGCACCCCTCCAAAAGAAATACTCTATTAGAGTATTTCAGAGAAACAGAACTGAAAAGATGTATGTGTGTGTATATATACACACACACATATTCATATACACATGTGTACATACACATCCTATATATATACACAGACATGTATGCATTTATACAAACATATATGTTATATGTAGACGTGTGTGTGTGTGTGTGTATATATATAAAGACAGAGAGATAGATTTATTTTAAAGACTTGGATTATGCAACTGGGGAGGCTGGCAAGTCCAGAATCTGCAGGATAGGCTGGCAGGCTGGAGACTAAGGTAAGAGTTGTCGAAAGCAGCTTGAGTCTCATGCAGTCTGCTTTCCTGAATTCCTTCTTCACTGGGGGAGCATTCTTTTTCTCTTAAGGTCTTCAACCGACTGAATAAGGCCTACTCACATTGTGGAAGGTATTCTACTGTACTCAAAGTCTGCTGATTTAAATATGAATCTCATCTAAAAAATGCCTTCAGAGAAATATCTAAGAAAGTGTTTGACAAAATATCTGAGTACCATGGCCTAGCCAACTTGACACATAAAATTAACCATCACAAGTCCACCCCTTGTCAACTTGGCACCCATATACACCTCTTTAAGCCATGTTTATTCTCAGAATAAAGACAATTACAATGTCCTACTTATGGCTAATGTGATAGAACTATCCTGCGTACGGCTAAAAGTGCATTAACCCTTTCCTTAAAGAGGATGCAAAGTCCTTGGGTGATGTTTACTCTTCCTTGATGACTTATAACTTAAGTATTATGATTTAAAATTAGCAATGCTTAAATGCTATGATACAAAGCCAACACCTTACATGTTATATGATAAGGGGATAAGAAAGGGAAGAAAACAAAGACATTATACAAACACATATATCCATAACAAAACAAACTCATGCTCATAACAATTGCAGTTCTCTTTTCTATAGCGGGTTATATGGTCTTAGCTGATTTTATAACTACTTTCATCCATTACCATTCTGTATTTGTTGTGTTCTCAGGAAGCATCTCAGCTGGTCGTGGTTTTTTACCTGGTAGAGTGATGCTAATCATTCAAAAGGGTCTACGTTGTTAGTACTCTTACTGAAATTGGGTTGTTGTAGCTTTCCATTGACTTTAATTGCAGAGCATGGCAATATTAAGAGACACCCTAAAATGTCTCCTGTATTCCAGATACACTCTTCCTTACCTCTATTGTGGATAAGTGGTTCAGTTTCCCTTTGGTAATCAGGATCAATCACACTAGCCAGTCCAAAGACACGGGCTTACTAAAAGACTGAGATCTAAACGTGTGATTTTAGAATGCTTACACACACACACACACACACACACACACAGATATACTGTACAACACACACACACATACTCCACACACACACCCTTTCTGCCACACCTACAGGGCTATAGTATAATAACAGTGCATTCCAGCTGAAAGGACCACAAGACTCAGACTCTCGCTAAAAAAAGTACTTAGGAAAGGTTAAAGTGAAGAAAAAAGATTAGAAAACAAGGACATTAGAAGAATTTTAATCCTCTGGCACCTATACCACAGCAAGCATTAAACAGCCCAACTCCTAACAGATTAACATACGTCTTCATATAAATCCTAACATAAATGACCTATTTACCTCAGTTCTTATTAACCAATATAGCATGTCAAGTGTTCCACAAAAAATTTAAAGGCATGGTAAAAGAAAAAACAAAAACAAAAACAAAAACACGCATTACAAGGAGACAAAGCAAACAGTGGAATCTGACTCAGCTATGACACAGATGGTGAAATTGTCATGCAAAGAATTTAAAAGATTATGATTAATATGTTAAGAGCTCTAATGGAAAAAGTAAAAGTAAAAGTAGACAAGATGCAATAAAAACATGGATAATACAAGCAGAGAGATGAAACTGTGATAAAGAATCTAAATAAATTGCCAGAAATAAAAAGTGCTATGGCAGAAATGAAGAATGCCTTTGAAGGTTTCACCAGTAGACACAATACAACAAAGACAGAAACATTGAGGTTGAACACAGGTCAGTTAAAACTTCACAAACTGATATGTGAAGAGAAGAAAGAATTTTTTAAAAAATAGAACTGAATCTTCAAGAACTTTGGGACAATACCAAAATGTTCAGTGTATACATATTTGAAATGTCAAAAGAGAAGAAAGAGTACAGAGTAGAAGAAATGTTTGAATTAACAATGGCTAAAATTTTTCCAAAAATAATGACAGACACCCAACTACAGATGCAGAGCTCAGAGAACACCAAACATGATAAATATGAACATAATAACATTCAGGAATACCCTATTGCAACTTAGGAAGCCAAAGACAAATAGGAGTAATACCAATAAATACCAGTATATCTAGAAATAGCCTATTGCAACTTAGCAAACCAAAAAAGGAAGAAAAATATTAAAGAAGACAGAGGAAAAATACAGCTTAACTCTAAAAGAGCAAAAATAGAGATTACCTTATGGAAGAGAGGAATCTTCTCTTCAGAATCTATGCAAGCCAGAATTGAAGTAGTGAATTATTTAAAATGTAAAAAAAAAAAAAAAAATCAATAACCTAGACTTCTATATGCAGAAAAATTACCCTTCAAAGTTGAAGCAAATACTTCCTAAGACAAAAACAGAAAATTTATCACTAGAAAATTGGCATATGTATAAGTGAAATGAATGACAGCAATGTCATGAGGGAAGGGAAGAAGCAAATGGGAATGCTCCATTATAAGGCACCTGCACTACCCATGAAGTAGTATAATGTTATTTGAAGGTAGACTTAAGTTAGTTTAAAATATATTTTATTAACTCTAGGACAACCACTAAAAAATTTTTTTCAGAGCTATAATTGATATGCCAGGATAGGAGAGAAAATGAAATAATATAAAATGCTCAGTTAAAACCTGTGAGGGCAGAAACATGTGAGGGAGGTGAGAAACAAAGAAAAAATACAACAAATATAAAACAAACATGGTAGGTATTAACCAACGATACCAATAATGACTTTAAACACAAATGGTCTAAGAGCACCAATAAGAAGACGGAAATTGTTGGAGAGGATTAATAAAACTATATGTTGTCTACAAGAAATCCACTTGAAATCTAAAGGGTCCTATTTTCCAACAAAGGAGACAGAATTATCAGGGATAAAGAGGGACATTACATAATTATAAAGGAGTGGATTCTCCAAAGCAACAGAGCAATTTAAAATATGCATGTATCTTAACAACAGACCATCAAAATGCATGAGGCAAAACTCTGATGGAATTGAAAGCAGTGGACATTTCCACTATTATAGTTGCAGACTTTAACACTCTGTCGGTAGTTGATAGATGGATCCGACAGAAAATCAGAAAGATGTAGACAACCTGAGCGGCACTACCAATCAACTAGCTCTAATTTATCTTCATAAAAGACTTCACTCACCAGCAGCAGAGTGCACATTCATTTCAAACTCACATGAAACAGGTCTTCACCAAGACAGATCACGTGTTGGGCCATTCTTAGCCTGCAATGGAACTAAATTACTAAACAATAACATAAATATAGCTGGATAATCCCTGGATATTTGGAAATTAAACCACATTTTCTTCTATATGATACATTTGTCAAAGAAGAAGTCTCAAGATAAAAATTTTAAATATTTAATAAAGTAATAAATATTTAATGAAATAAAATCACACCTTATCAACAGTTGTGGAATGCAGCAAAAGCAGAAGTTAGAAGGAAGAAAGTTTATAACATGAAATATACATGTTGGAAAAGAAGAAATATCTAAAATCAATCACCTGAGCTTCCACCTTATAAAACTAGGGAAAGAAGAGCAATTTAAGCCTAAAGCAAACTGAATAAAAGAAATAATAAAAATCAGAAAACAAATCAATAAAATTGAAAATAGGAAAACTGTGTAGGATACCAACAAAACCAAAAGCTGGTTATTTGAAAATATCAATAAGATCGATAAACCAGTACACAGGTCAACCAAGATAAAAAGGTAGAAGACATAAATTACCAATATTAGAAACAAGAGGTCATTACCAATTCCACAGATATTAAAGGGATAATGAAGAATACTTCAAACAATTCTGTGGCCACAGATATAATAACTGAGATGAAATAGATCAATTCCTTGAAAGACATAAACTACCAAAACTTACACAAAAGAAATAAGTAAACTGAATATTTTTATGTCTATTAAACAAATTGAATAATAATAACTATCTCCTTCCCCAAAAAGAAAACACTGGGCCTAGATGGAATGAGTGGTAAATTCTATCAAACATTTAAAGAAAATATAATACTATCTCTTCCAGAAAATGGAAGTATACAGAACACTTTCTCAACTTATTTTATGAGGCCAGCATTATCTTAATATCCAAACCAGAGAAAGATATTACAAGAAAAGAAAACTATAGACTAATATCTCTCCTGAATGTAGATGTAAAACTTCTTAATGAAGTGCTAACAAATTGAGTTCAACAAAGCATAAAAAAGATTATGCATCACAACCAAGTGGCATTTATTCCAGGTGTGCGAAGATGGTTCAGAATCTGAAAATCAGTCAATGTAACACATCATATCAATGGGCTAACAAAAAAATCACATGATCATATTACTAGATGCAGAAAAAGCATTTGACAAAATCTAACACCCATTTATGACAGAAACTCTCAGCAAACTAGAAATAGAGGGAACTTTCTCAACTTAAAAAATGCTTAAAAAAAACCGTCATTAACATCATACTTAATGAGATAACACAGATGCTTTCCTCCTAAGATCAGGAATAAGGCAAGGATGTCCACTCTCACCACTTCTATTTAACATTGTATTGGCAGTCATAGCAGGTGCGTTAAGACCAGAAAAATAAAAAGATACACAGATTGGAGAGAAATTTAAAAATATTGATTGTTAGTATATTTGGACTTACTTCTTATTTTGTGGTTTGTGGTAAGATACATACTCAACTATCAACTAACAAAGTCTAAAGTTATTTTACACCTGGTCCTCTCAGCAAGACAAATACCTTAGAAGACTTTAAGTACCCATTGAATAATCTCTCCCCATTTTGTTAATGTTGCCTAGATTCCAAATCCACATTATTAAGTATATAGAACAATGGCCATGATTACCTATATTTTATTGATGTGTGCTATGTTGTTTCCTAAATAAGATGCCTTTTTTTATTTAGGCATTAAAGTAAAAGATATTTTAATGACCAATATATTTTATTGATGTGTGCTATCTTGTTTCCTAAATAAGATGCCTTTTCTCTAGGTTCCTTTTCCTCTTCTTACCTAAGGTTCATCATTAAGAGTTACTAAGGACATTGAAATGAGGAGATCATCCTGGATTATGTGGGTGGGGCCTAAATCCAATGCAAGTGTGCTAATAATAACAGAAAAGCAGAGGTGATTTGAGACAGGAGCAGAGAAGACTCAGACACAGAGGAGAAGACAATGTGAAGGTGGAGGCAGAGACTGGAGAGATGTGGCCACAAGCCAAGAAAGCCAAGGAACACCTGAAGCTACCAGAAACTGGAAGAGGCAAGGCAAGATCCTTCCAAGAGCCTCCAGAGGGAGTGAGGGCAACACCTTGATTTCAGACTTCTGACTGCCAGATCTGGGAGTGAATATATTTCTGTAGTTTTAAGCCACGAAGTTTGTGGCAATTTGTCAGAAAAGTAACATAGTTCCCTTTTGGTTTTTAGTTATCCACTCAACCCTTACCCCACATACATACACAACTTTATTATTTTTGCTTTTTATTTATAACCTTTAACTTTTTACCGAAATTAATTTTTTTAGTTAAAATAAATGTTAAGAAGTCAAACTTTTAACCTCATTTTCCTAAGGGCATGTATTTTCTTCTGTGTATAAATTGGAAAATGTGAAACTGTGGAATTGATAAGTTAAATAAGATGGGTTTGTTTGCTCTACAAACAAGCTAGCTCAACAAGTTCTTCACCATAAATCATCCCAGACTGAGCAAATCCTTCCAAAATCAATGACCAGGGACAAGTTTCCACCCAAGATAGATGAGAAACTCCAAACATGGTATAGAGAGCATGGAATTTAGATGTTCCCAATGAAAATGACAAAAGCATCTTACTCATTGCTTATGAAGTTACACGGAAGGAACTAGATGGCAATGCAGCATTTAATTTCTACTCTAAACCTTTCTATATCGCCCATATGCTTAGGATATATTAGGCATTTTTGCAGTTTTCAAGATATAAGTAAAATAGTACTTTTGAGTTCTACTGCCTTTCAGAGGGTGCCCAAAGCACTTACCCCATATGCCGTGCATCGTGAACCAGATGTTCATTTTTGAATTCTCTGTTTGATAACTAAAGACTCACGTGGATGCTTGCTAGGCTCTTGCATGTGCATAACCCAGGAAATTTGCAGAATTTCCCCAGCAAAAACACTTGAAAAATAAAGAATGTGATCTGGTGGATAAACATACCATCTCCTGTCTTTCAGGTGACAATTCAAGTTGTCTATTAAGAACCAAGCCCAGGCTGGGTGCGGTGGCTCACGCCCATAATCCCAGCATTTTGGGAGGCCGAGGCGGGCATATCATTTGAGGTCAGGAGTTCAAGACTAGCCTGGCTAACAAGGTTAAACCCCATCTCTACTAAAAAAAAAAAAAAAAAAATACAAAAATGAGCCGGGCATGGTAGTGCACACCTATAGTCCCAGCTACTTGGGAGGCTAAGGCAGGAGAATCACTTGAACCTGGGAGATGGAGGTTGCAGTGAGCTGAGATCACACCACTACACTCCAGCCTGGTTGACAGAGTGAGACTCCATCTCAAAAACAAACAAACAAACAAACCCCTCCTTGCCCATGGCAGCAATCTCTACACTTTTCTTTCTTCCTTCTTCCCTGTCTCACTCCCCCCTGGTCCCTCACTCTTGCTCCTAGGATTGCTTCTCAAGCTACCTGCACAGCCTTCTACTCAGACTCTACTCAAGGCAGGAGTCAGTGGGCTGGGGGGTGGCTGGGGAGAGAGGTTGTTGGGGAGAAGGGAGTTCAACTCAGATATTATTTTTCTAACATGTTTTGTGAACAAAGGAACATATAAAACCCTAATTTGTCTAGCTTTACCATCCTTATCAATATCTTCCCCAGCTTCTGTATGGGAGAGAGCATATAAAAAGGACTCTTTGTCAGTCATGGTGCTTTTGCCTGAGGAAAAGACTCTTCAGTCTGTCTCATTACCCACATTCATCCATCCATCTATTCCTTCATTCATTATACATACATTTTTTGAGCACTGTATTCAAGCTAAAGCACTTGAAATGCAAATATTAATAAGAATTAGTACCTGTGTCAAGGATGTTTTAGTCTAGTGGAGACAATAAATACATGAACAAATATTTTCTTTTTTATTTGTTTGTTTTTTGTTTTGAGACAGAGTCTCTCTCTGTTACCCAGGCTAGAGTGCAGAGGTATGATTATAGCTCACTGCAGCCTTGAACTCCTAGGCTCAAGCAACCCTCCTGCCTCAGCTTCCTGAGTAGTTAGGAGTACAGGTGCACACCACCGTACTCAGCTAATTTTTTTTATTATTTTTTGTTGTGGTTGTTGAGACAGGGTCTCACATGTTGCTCAGGCTAGTCTCAGACTGAGAAAGGAGAGAGGAAGGAACAAGTTAGGCAGATAGTTAGGACATGTTCTTGGAAGAATTCTTTTCTAACAGAAAGAGCAGCCTGAAAGATCCAGGTACAAGCACAGACAAGGAAGCAAGGTCCAACACAAAAGAAAAAATGCCTTTTGTGTAGGCAGAAAGTTTCACATACACAAAGTGGGCTTCACTGAGCACATCCATTTCCTTTTCTGGGCATACTCAGTTAAGGAAACTTGCATAGGGAGTTTTGCCTAAAATATGCCTGTAGCTGCACAGATAAGATACATGGAACCAGGCGTGTCAACAATGGAAAATTCCACCCCCTGGCATATGGACAGTAAGGGGAGTTAAACAACATGGAGTACTTCAGGCTAAGAGCCCACATGCGCACTAGAGGGACAGGGTGGAACTGTCAGGAATTGACACCTTATGCAAATGAAACACTTAGTCCTGACCAATTTTTCATGCCTTATGCAAATAAGTCATTCTGCCCCACCAGGCTGTTTATAAAAGTTCTTGTATTCGACTGAAAAATGGCACCCCTCTCCACAGCAGAGGGCTTTCTTCTTTTGTTAGTAAACTTTCGTGCCAACCTCACCCTTGGTGTCCATGCTCCTTAATTTTCTTGGTCTTGAGACAAAAAACTTCGGGTGCTACCTTGAGCAATGAGATCACTTCAGAACTACTGGCCTCAAGCAATCCTTTTGCCTTGGCCTCCCAAATAAGCAAATACTTTCTAATGACTTTGATAGAACAATATTAAATGAAGAAAAGTTAAATAAAATATTAAATATCACCACAAATGGTAACTATGTAGGTAAATATATAAGAATTTTTAACATTAATATCAGTGAAATTGTAAACAGAAAAAAAAAGGAATCAATAAATCCAAAAGCTGGTTCTTTGAGATGATCAAAAAAATTGATAACTTCTATCAAGGCTTATCAGAAAAAAAGATAGAAGAAACAAAGGCCAATATCCAGAAAGAGAGAGGTAAATCACTACAAATGCTACAAATGTTAAAAGCAAAACAAGAGAATACTATAAATACTATTATGGCAATAAATCTGACAATTTAGATAAAATGGACAAACTTCTTAAAAGACGTAAACTACCAAAGCTCACTGAAGAAGATAAATAACCTAAATAGCCCTGAATCCAGTAATGAAATTGAATTTTTAGTTAAAACCCTCCCAGAAAAAAAAATCCAGCATAAAATAACCACTGGTGAGTTCTACCAAATATTTAAGAAAATAATAATACTAATTCTACACAAACTCTTCAGGAAAATTAAAGGAGAACACTTCCTAATTATCTCTACAAGGACAGCGTTACTAATTCAAAAAACTAGCAAATGTATTATTTTTCAAAATTACACATTAAAATTCCACATAAACATATATGTAAAAAATCTAAATAAATCTAAGTCACTGATACACAAAAAGGACAATATAACATGATAAAATGGGGTTAATCCCATGAATGCAAGGTTGGCTTGCATTTGAAAATCAATCCAATTTATCACATAAACAAATGAAAAGAAGAAAACTATATGATCATCTCAAGACAGAGAAAAAAAGTTTCACAAAATCATATTTACGTTTTTCATTTTAAAATCTTGCAAACAGCTTGGAGTAGAAGTTGCTCAAATTTAAAAAGAGCACCTACAATAAACCTATAGCTAACATCATACTTGACAGTAAAAGATTAAATACTTTCCCCCTAAATTAACAGCAAAAAGATTTCACTCCACTTCTCTTCAACATTGTAGTAGAAGTTCTGAGCAGTATAAAAAGGTGATAAGAGAAATAAAAGACATTCAAATTGGAAAGGAAGAAGTAAAACTGTCTCTATTTGCAAACAGAAAACTATGAAGAAAATCCAATGAAATCTGCTACACAGCTACCAGAACTAGTATAATATATCATATTATATTTCTATATGGTAACAATGAACAAGGAGAAATTGAACTTTAAAATACCATTTATAGTAGCATAAAAAACACTTGGGAATGAATCTGACAAAAATATGCAGACCTGTACACTGAAAACTGTAAAATATTACTGAGAGAAAGTGCAGAAGAAATAAATGAACGACAGAGATAACAGTGTTAAATGCAGAGATAACAATGTTTACAGCTTGAAAGAATCAATATTATTAAAAAGGAAAATCTCTCCTAATTGATTTATAAATTCAATGAGATTGCAATCAAAATTCCAGCAAGTTTTTTTTTTGACAAAAACTGACAAACTGATGCTTAAAGAATGTTAAAATTCAAAAGATTAGAATACCAAGACAACTTTTAAATGGCATGATAAATTTGGATAGCAGCACTATCTGATTTTAAGCATTATTATAAAGGTACAGTGATCAAGATAATGAGATATTAGTGTCAAGATAGACACATAAATCAATAAAAGAGAATAAAGAGTTCAGAAATAGAGCCACACACATATCTTTTAATAAAAGTGCAAAGGTAATTCAGTAGATTAAAATATAGTATTTTCAACACACAGTGCTGAGATACTTGGATATCCATATGCAAACAAAACAAAACAATACAAAAACCCAAAAAAGTGAATCAAAAAAGAATTTAAAGTATTCCTCACATCATATAAAATGTTAACTCAAAATGGATCACAGACCTAAATGTAAAACCTAAACTATAAAATACCTGTAAGAAAGTAGAGGAGAAAACCGTTGTCATCATGTGATAGGGAAAGATTTTTTAGATACAATGTAAAAAGTATAGTTAATTCAGAAACAGTTAATGAATTAGACTTTATCAAAATTCAAACTTTCTTCCCATTAAAAGCACTGCTAAGAGAATGAAAAGCTAGCCATATACTAAAAAAATTACATTGCAAATCGTCAATCTGATAAAGATATCCAGAATGAAAAACTCTAAAAATTTAATAATAAGAAAATAAGCAACCCAATACAAAAAACTGTGTCAACACTTCAGGAAAGATGAGATAAGAATGGCTACTAAGAGTATGGAGAAAGTGTTTAAAATATTTATCAAATCGAAACTTCAACAAGATTTCACAATGTAGCTATTAAAGTAGATAAAATTCAAAAGACAGACCATACCAACTGTTGGAAAAGACGGGAAAGAACTTGAACTTTCTTATTCTTTTGATGGGAATATAAAATGGTATAACCACTCTGGAAAACTGGCAAGTTCCTGAAAAACTTAACCATTGGCCTACAATGTGACTGATCCAACCATTTGACTCCTATGAAAGAAAATGTACATATACACAAACACATGTATGTGCTGGAACAATTTGTAATAGCCAAAAGCAGGAAAAACTCATATGTCCATCAATGGATATGTGTATATCCATACAGTGGAATACTACTCAGCAATAAAAAGGAATAAATGATCGATATCCACAACAACATGACTATATCTCAAAATAATTATACTAATGAAAGAAGCCAGTAGGAAAGTTGTGTGGCTTCCTTTACAGGAAATTTTAGACAGTGTGAATTAATCTCCAATGACAGAAAACAAATCAGCAGTTGCCTCAGGATATGGGGTGGGGATAGTGGGGGAGGTACGAGGAGACTTTTAAGGGTGACGTACAAGTTCATTACTCATTTATGCCAAAGGTTGCAATTTTTTGAATTTTTGCAATTAGACCTTGGCAATTACCTTGAGCAGTAGGATGTAAATAACTCCCACATGCTTAATGTTTCAACAATCAAACATCAGGCATAAATGGGTTAACTGGAATGTGGTAATGGTGTCACAGGTCTATCCGTATGTCAAAATGTGCCAGACCTGTACCCTTCAAATATGTGAAGTTTATCATGTTCCAGTTATTCAATTACACACATCAATAAACCTTTTTGTTAACTATCAATGTTTTAATAAGGCCAAAGAATGCTTGTAAAGTAAAACAGCTGAGGCGGGTGGATCACGAGGTCAGCAGTTCAAGACCAGCCTGTCCAAGATGGTGAAACTCCATCTCTACTAAAAATACAAAAAATTAGCTAAGCATGGTGGTGGGCGCCTCTAATCTCAGCTACTTGGGAGGCTGAGGCAGGGAATTGCTTGAACCCAGGAAGCTAGGGGTTGCAGTGCGCCAAGATCACGCTACTACACTCCAGCTAGGTGACAGAGTGAGACTCTGTCAAAAAAAAAAAAATCCAAAAAAGATTTAAAAGAAGTTTTTTAAGTTAGAGCTTATCAAAAGGACATCAAATCTGAAACAATTTAGGACCACAAAATACATAATGATACTATTGAACAGAGTAAAATAAACATCATGAAGTCACAAGTGATGTAAATAAATGAGTAAATAAACAAATAAAATGGGGAGAGGGGGACAGCACTTCATTACAGAAGAATGACAAGTCATAAATGCAGAAGGAAAGAGGGAAATAAAAACTCACCATCAAACACCACAGCAAAACTTGCCATAGAAAGATCCATGGATGGGTGCTGAAATTGGTGAGCAAAAGTTTGAGGAGAAGCGGTATATTCACGTAGTCTCAAATATCTCCCTCAAGATATTTATCAATTACAAAAAGACCTGAATAATGGAGAAACTCAACAGACACTAACTTACCGAAATGATCAAAGGGAACATCACCCTCATATTCATATAACTCATATTCATATCATGAACCCCTTAATGTGAAGCACCGGGAAAGGCATAACATGATTTCTGTAATTTTCTTGCCAAAACCCTCATTTCATAAGAAAATATTAGATCAACCTAAACTATTGTACAAAATAACTGGAGGCAAAGAACATGTAGGCTGTGTTCACCATGATGTCCCTAGCAATTATTGTCATATTTCACACATAGTAGACATTTAGTAAATATTTTTTGAATGATGAAATTGATTAAAAAAATGAGTTTCAATTATTGAGAAAAAATCTAATGTTTCTTATCAGAGAGTTTTTTGTTTTTGTTTTTGTTTTTTGAGATGGAGTCTTATTCTGTCTCCCAGGCTGGAGTGCAGTGGTGCAATCTCGGCTCACTGCAACCTCTGCCTCCTAGGTTTAAGCGGTTCTCCTACCTCAGCCTCCCCAGTAGCTGGGATTACAGGCACACGCCACCACGCCCTGCTAATTTTTGTATTTTTAGTAGAGATGTAGAGACGGGTTTTCGCCATGTTGGCCAGGCTGGTCTCAAACTCCTGACCTCAGGCTATCCGCTCACCTTGGCCTCCCAAAGTGCTGGGATTACAGGCATGAGCCACAGCATCCAGCCAAGAGTTTTTTAAAAAGCAAAAATTGACAATCACTTTGAGGTAATGGAATTATGGCCCAATCTCTAAGGAAATGTATGAATCTCACAGGTAATCAAGAGTTTGTGGGTTTGCTGCAGCATTTATTTCAGAGACAAAAATTCTATGTTTTGTACACACAAAAAGGCAAATATTGTTGAGATAAAAAGGCTTCCTGAAAGTTGATTTCCATGGAATAGAAATGTTTTTTCTGCCTTGTTTGCTTGTGCTTAGGGAACATAAACCATGAGTAATTTTATGTGTGATATTCTTTTTCATTTATCTATTTTTTGAGACGGAATCTCACTCTGTCACCCAGGTTGCAGTGCAGCAGTGCCATCTTGGCTCACTGCAACCTCCGCCTCCCAGGTTCAAGCGATTTTCCTGCCTCAGCCACCTGAATAGCTGGGACTAGAAGCATGTTCCACTACCCCCGGCTAATTTTTGTATTTTTAGTAGAGACAGTGTTTCACCCTGTTGGCCATACTGGTTTTGAACTCCTGACCTCAAGTGATCCACACATCTTGGCCTCCCAACGTGCTGGGACTACAGGCATGAGCCACTGTGCCTGGCCTTAGTTGTGATATTCTTTAATTGTATTTCTCAAGCCTTATTCACTTGAAATTTCTTTTCCACATCAAAAACTAATGTTCAATTCCACATGACACACAAAACCAGAAGTGCGATACTACAAGCTAAAAAGATAAATCTCAAGTCAGTAAGATGTGCCCTCATTTTGGGGCTATTTTTAAATGTTTAATTCTATCAGTTTTCTTAATTAGATAACATCTACCAATACAAATAAATGCACAGTTCCCATGTTTTAATTTCAGAGAAAATTTTAGACTAATCTGTATAATGAATGATTCTCTTAGTGTAATGTCAGAAATGTCTCTGCTTTAAAATACTGTCTCAAATGGTTAAATAGTTTTATTAGTATAACCACATGAGGAAAATGCTAAATAGCAAAGATTTAAGAACAATTTTTGAAATATGCTGGGAAAAAATCAAGTTTATGTCTCTTTTGTTATGTCTATTTTTGTTGATAATTCATTATGTTTAATAAGACAAAGGCTTATGAGGTAAAACCTACTGAATTTTTGTATTCTGCTTTTATTTATAATGCTATTATGGGCTGAATTGTGTTCCTCCAAAAATCTCTGTGTTGAAGTCATAAACACCAGTACCTCAGAAAGTGACCAGACTTGGACATAGAGTCTTTTCAGAGGTTATGAAGCTATAATAAGGTCATTATGTGGGCCCTAATCTAATATGAATAGTTTCTTATAAGAAGAGGGTATGTGGACGCACACATGTACAGAGGATCAACCATGTGAAGCCACAGGGAGAAGATGACCATCAACAAGCCGAAGAGAGAATCCTAAAACAGATCTTTTCCTCATAGCTCTCAGAAAGAATCACCCCTGCTGACACATTGATCTCAGATGTGTAGCCCTCAGAACTGTGAGAAAGTAAATTTTTGTTGTACTCAGAAGGTCCTGACAATATGTGCCCAAGGTGGTTGAGGTACAGCTTGCTTTTATACCTTTTAGGAGATATATCATTCAATATATCATTCGAAACCTGTAAGATGTACATTGGTTTGGTCTGGAAAGGTAAGACAACTAAAAATGGGGTCTTCCAGGTTATAGGTAGATTTAAAATTTTTCTGATTGGCAATTGGTTGAAAGAGTTAAGTTATTATTGAAAGGTCTGGAATCAATAGAAAGAAAGGTCTGGGCTATGATGACAAGGTGTTGTGGAGACCAATGTTTTATTATGCAGATGAAGCTTCCTGGCAGCAGGCTTCTGAAAGAATAGATTGTAAACGTTGTTGTTGTTTTTATCAGACTTAAGATCTGTGTTGATGTTAATGCTACATCAGATTTTCCAGAATTCCAAAAGGGAGGAGGGTGTAATGAGGTATGCCCGACCAACCCTTCCCATCACAGCCTAAACTACTTTTCCAGGTAATTTTGGAATGCCCTTAGCCGAAAGGAGGCTTCCATTCAGATGGCTGGGGGCCTTAGAATTTTATATTTGGTTTACATAGCCCAAAAATACTTCATAAGCTTGTCGAGAATTATGAGGGGGCTAGGATTTTACTCTACTTGTGTGCTAACAAGTTAGACTATTACTGTTTCTCAGGTGTTAGCAGAAGACATGAGATTCCTGGGTCAGAGACAAAGGACTTCCTTACTCATGGCAACAGCAGGTCATGTGCATGGATATTCTATTTTCCCTGAATCCCACAGGGCCAATTTAAATAGTCCATAATGAATGCCTGTGTGTACAGGGATTGTGTTACAGAACAAGAACCCATATAGCTTAGAAGAGTCATCATTAATATGCTAAGTAAAAAGAGTCCTGCTTTTTGTCTGAAAGGAGACATTATTTCATTATCTCTCAGGTGTGCTCTCTGCAAATACAGTCCTGAGGAGTGGGTCCAGATAAAGAGTGATCAAGATCTTATATTCTTGGTATACTCAGCAAGATCACGAAGAGATGTTGAGGGCCAGCTGTGGCTTGTCTTTCCCAACAAAGTTATTATCTGCAGGGCACAATGCTAGAGGCCCTAATAGTGGAGACTAACAAGCCAAAATGTAATTTTAGTGTGGTATGTTAAGAGTTATGATAACAATCAAAACACATGGAAGGATGTAATTCTTTAAAAGGACACCTGATTTGTATAAGGAAGTCAGAGTATGTTTACCAGAGGAACTGATGACTTAACTGACACATATAGATCAATGGAAATTCTGTATATGAAGAGGTAGAGGAGCAGAACTAGAGGCAGTTCTAGGCAGCGTACAAAATTAAAACAAAGGCCAGGAGGTGAAAGGATTGGGTGCAATTGGGAACATGCAATATTCAATATATTTGGAATTAGGAGTAAGAAGGGAGAGTGATAAGAAGATAAAATTAGAGGTAGGAACCAAAGCCAGGCCATGGTGGGCTTTCAAATCATGCTAAGAAAAATGAACGTTTTCTTGAGGATAATGGAGAGCTAGGAAAATGGTTTTAGAGTGAGAAGTGTTGGGATGAAATTTGTTTTTCAGAAAAAGTTACCTTGGTTACTGTTTGGGTTACAGATTTAATCAGAGCAAAGCTGAAGCCCATTAGGTACCATTAAAGTAGAACCGGAAAAATTTTGGTGGCCAGGAAGTTAGAGTCAATAGATCTTTAGGATTTACAGAATTGAAGGGAGAAATAGACAGTTCTGCAATAATAATTGAAGACTTCAATACTCGATTTTCAATAATGAACAGAATAGCTAACCAAAAGATATATAAGGGCACAGAGGGCTTGAACAACACTATAAACTAACTAGACCTAACAGACATACACAAAACCCTCCAACCAACAAAGAAAAATACACATTCTTCTTGAGTGCACGTGAAATATTCTCCAGGACAAATCATGTGTTAGGCCACAAAGCAAGTATCAGTGAATTTTAAAATTGAGATTATACAAAGCATCTTCTCCACCTGTGATAGAATGAAGCCAGAAGTCAATGCCAGTGAAAACTGGAAAATTCACAAATATGTGGAAATTAAGCAGCACATTCTTATATAACCAATGGGTCAAAAAAAGAAATCACAGAAGAAATTAGATGTTTAGAGACTAATGAAAATGAAAACCAAACCAGTATACCAAAACTTAAAGGATGCGTCAAAGGCAGAGTTCAGAGGGAAATTTGTAGCTGTAAATGACAACATTAAAAAGATAGATCTCAAATCAGTAGCCTAACTTTATGTCTTGAGGAAATGGGGGAGAGGAGCAAATTAAACTCAAAGGTAAGGTAAAGAAGAAAAAAATAAAGCTTAGATAGCAGATAAATAAAACAGGAAATACAAAAACAATAAAGAAAGTTAATTAAACCAAAAGTTTGTTCTTTGAAACGATCGACAAAATTAACAAAATTTAGCTAGACTAATAACGAACAAAAGAGAAAAGATGCAAATGATTAAAGCCATAACACAACAGTAAAGAGAATGAATCAAAGCTTAGCACTACAGAAAATCTTCAAATCACGAAGATAGACAAAAAGGAAGAAAAGCAAAGAATCTACAAATCATCGAGAAAACAAATAACAAAATGGCAGTAGTAAGGCTTTACTTACAAATAATAACCTTAAGTGTAAATTGATTAAATTCTCCAACCGAAAGACATAGAATGGCTTAGTGAATTAAAAAAATACAATCCAACTATATGCTTCCTACAACAAGCCCAGTTTAGGTTTAAGGACAAACATAGACTGAAAGTAAAAGGATAGAAGAAGATATTCCATGCAAATCATAATCAAAAGAGAGCAGGGTGGCTGCAACTTACATCTGAATAAATAGACTTCTAGTCAAAAACTGTCACAAGAGACAAAAAAAGGTCATATTTAATGATAAAGGAATCAATTCATCAAGAGGACATAATAATTATAAATATATATGCATGCAACATCAGAGCACCTGAATACATAAAGCAAATATTAATGGACAGGAAGAAGGAAAAACATAGCAATACAATAATAGTAGACCATTTTGATACCTCATTTTCAACCATGAATAGATCAACTACACAGAAAATTAATAGGGAAATACTGGACTTGAATGACACTTTAGACCATATGATATGACCCTGACAGACTTACACAGAACATTCCATTCAACAGCAGCAGAATACACATTCTTCTCAAGTACTCATGGAATATTCTTCAGGAGAGACTGTATGTTAGGCCACAAAGCAAGCCTTAACAAATTTTAAAATATTAAATCATATCAAAGATTGTTTCAGACCACAATGGCATGAAACTAGGAATCAATAATAGAAAGAATTTTGAAAAATTCACACATATATGGAAATTAAACAACATGCTTCTAAGCAATCAATGAGTAAAAGGAGAAATTCAAAAGGAAATTGTAAATATCTTGAGACAAATGGCAATGGAAACGCAACATACCAAAACCTATGGGATGCAGCAACAGCAGTTTTGAGAGGAAAGTGTATAGCAATAAATACCTACATAAAAAGGTAAAAATATCCCAAATAAAAAGGCTAAAACTATGCTTCAAGGAACTAGAAAAAGAATAACAAACTAAGCTCAAAGTTAGCAGAAGGAAGGAAATAATAAAGATCAGAATAGAAATAAATGAAATGGAGAACAGAAAAACCATAGAAAAAAATTCGGTAAAACTGAGTCGGTTTTTAAAAAAAAAATAAGCAAAATTTAAAAATGCTTACTAGTCTAGCTAGCAAAAAAAAAAAAAAAAAAGACAGAGAGAAAATACTCAAATAAAAAATGATATTGAAGATATTACACAGATGCCTCAAAAATTAAAAGAATCACATGGGACTCTTATGAACAATTATATGCCAAACAAATTGGATGACTTCAAAGAGATGGATTAATTCCTAGAAAAGTAAAGCCTACCACAGTTAAATCAGAAAGAAATAGAAAGCTTGAACAGAATAATAACAAAGAGATTGAAGAAGTAATCAAAACCCTCCCCAAAATTCAGAGCCCAAGACCAGATGCCTTTGCAGCCGAATTCTACGAAACATTCAAAGAGGAACTAATGCCAATAGCTCTTAAACTCTTCCAAAAAATAGGGCTACAGGAAATACCTCCAAACATATTTTATGAGGCAAGCATCAGCTTGATACCTAAGCCAGACAAAGAGATCACAAGAAAAGAAAACTACAGGCTAATTTCTGTGATGAGCATTAATGCAACAAATCATCAATTAAATATTATCAAACCATATTCAACAACACACCAAAAGATGATACATCATGACCAAGTGAGATTTATTTCTGCATACAACACTGATTTAACATATGCAAATCAATTAATATAATATACTCCATTAACAGAATGAAATATTAAAAACCATCTGATCCTCTGAATCGATGAAGAAAAAGCATTTAACAGAGTCTGACATGCTTTGTCGATAAAAACTCCCAACAGCTTAGGTTTAGAAGGAAAGTTTATCACACATAATAAAGATTTTCTTGTGCAAACTCCACAGCTAACATCATAATCAACAAAGAAAAACTGAAAGCTTTTCCACTAAGATCCAGTGCAAGGCAAGGATGTCAACTCTCCACTTCTAGTCAGCATAGTACTAGAAGTTAGCAAGAGCAATCAACACACACACAAAAGAAATAAAAGGCAATTCAATCAGAAAAAAAAGAAAAAGTATCTCTATTTTGCAGATTGTATAATCCTATATGTAGAAAATCCCAAAGATTCCACGGGGGAAAAAAAACTGTAAGAACTAATAAGTGAATTCAGTAAAGCTGCAGGATACAAAATCAGTATGAAAAAAGCAGTAGTATTTTTATACACAAAATAATAATAACCTAGCTGAAAAGAAAAATCAAGAAAACAGTCCCACTTACAGTAGTATCAAAAGAAATTAAAACACTTAGAAATTTAACCAAGGAGGAGAAAGATCTAGAGACTGAAGACTGTAAAACACTGATGAAAGAAGTTGAAGAAGAATAAATACAAAGATATTTCATGCCCATGAATTACAATAATTAACATTTTTTTCTTTTTTCTTAATAATTAACATTTTTAAATTGTCCATCTACCGAAAGCAATATACAGATGCAGTACAATCCCTATCAAAATCTTAATAGCATTTGTCCCAGAAATTTTTTGTTAAGTTCTAAAATTCTGATGGAACTGTAAAGGATCCTGGATAATGAAAACAATTCTGACAAAGAAATAGTTGAAGGTATCACACTTTCTGATTTTAAGTTATATTTCAAAGATATAATAATCAAACCCATAGCATACTGGCATAGAAACAGGTCATAGACCAGAGAAAACAGAGTAGTGTGCACAGAAATTAATCCAAACATGTATGGTCAATTAATTTTTGGCAAAGACACCAAGGGGACACAATGGAGAAAGGATAGTCCCTCTAATAAATAGGGCTGGGAAGACTGAATTTCCATATATAAAAGAATGAAATTGGACCCTTTATCTTACATCACGCGCAAAAAGCAACTCAAAATGGATAAAATACCTAAATGTAAGACCTGAAACTATAAAACTCCCAGAAGACACTACAGGGGAAAAGCACCTAGACATTAGCTTGACAATGATTTTTTTTTCCAATTACACCAAAAGCTTAAGCTACAAATGTAAAAATAAGCAAATAGAACTATGTCAAAACAAAAATCTTCTGCAAAGCAAAGGAAATCACCAACAAAATGAAATAGCAGTCTATGAATTGGGAAAAAAAATTTGTAAACCATGTACCTGATAAGGGGTTATCATACAAAATTTGTAAGAACCCCTACAATTCAAAACAAATAACCCAATAAAAAAATGAATGAAAGCTCAGGCAAAGTGGCTCACGCCTGTAATCCCAGCACTTTGGGAGGCAGAGGCAGGCGGATCACAAGGTCAGGAGTTCAAGACTAGCCTGGCCAGCATGGTGAAACCCCATCTCTACTAAAGATACAAAAAAATTAGCTGGGCGTGGTGGCGAGCACCTATAATCCCAGCTAGTCAGGAGGCTTGGAGGCTGAGGCAGGAGAATTGCTTGAACCAGGGAGGCAGAAGTTGCAGTGAGTGGAGATCGCTCCATTGCACTCCAGCCTGGTTGGCAAGGCGACACTCCATCTCAGCAAAAAAAAAAAAAAAAAAATGAACAAAAGACTCCAATAGACATTTCTCCAAAGAAGTTGTAAAAACTGGCCAGCAAGTCTATAAAAAGGTGTTCAACATTGTTAATCATCAGGAAATATGAGTCAAAATCACAATGAGATACGACCTCACACCCATTATGATGGCTATTATTTAAAAGTCAAAAAAACAAATATTGGCAAGTATGTGAAGAAAAAGAGAACCTTTGCATACTGTTGGTGGAAATGTAGGTTGGAGCAGCCGTTATAAAAAACAATATGAAAATCTCCAAAGAAATTAAAAATAGAAGTACCAAATGACCCAGCAACCCCCCTTCTGGCATATATCCAAAGGAAATAAAATCACCATCTCATAAAGATATGTGCACGCCCATGTTTACTGCAGCATTACCCATAATAGCCAAGATATGGAAGCAATCTGCGTGTCTGGAGAGAGACAAATACTTAAGAAACTGTGGTATAATATACATACAGATAATGACGTATTATTTTGTCTAAAAAAAGGAGGAGATACTGCCATTTGTCACAACAGGCACAAAACTGGAAATTTGTGCTAAGTGAAATAAGCCGGACACAGAAAAAAAATACATAATCTCATTTACATGTGGATTTTTTTTAAAGTCCAAATATACAAAGATAGGAAATAAAACACTGTTTATCAGGGGTGGAGCTGGGGAGGTAGAGAGGAAATGGGGGAGATGTAGGTCAGAGGACACAAAGAGCAGACGTGTAGGACAAACAAGTCTAGAGATCAAATGGACATGAAGATTACAGGTGATAAAATTGTACTGTATTTGCGATTCCTGCTAAATGAGTAGATTTTAGCTGCTCTTGCCACAAAAACAAAGTGTAACTATGTGAGACGAGATGTTAATCTGCTTCTTTATAGTGATCATTTTACTATCTGTCTATATCCCATAATATATTTATATCTTACATATAAATGATTAAATTTATTTTCTTAAAAATGGTCAACAGGTAAATTTTGTTATATATGTATTTGTAATCCAAAAAATATAGCATGTAATATATCAAATTCCATTGAATCATACACTTTTAATGGGTAAATTGTATGGATGTGAATTCTATCTCAATAAAGTTGTTTTAAAAAGAGATTTAGGACAGCGGTCTTCACCCCCAGGCCACAGATGAGTAGTAATCCATGGCCCGTTGGGAACTGGGCCGAACAGCAGTGGGTGAGCGGTGGGCGAGCAAGCATTACCACCTGAGCTCCGCCTCCCGTCAGAGCAGCGGAAGCATTAGGTTCTCATAGGAGTGTGAACTCTGTTGTGAACGGTGCACGTGAAGGGTCTAGTTGCACACTCCTTATGAGAATCTAATTCCTGATGATTTGACATGAAACAGTTTCATCCTGAAACCATCCCCCAAAACCCTTGCCCGTGGAAAAATTGTCTTCCATGAAACCAGTCCCTGGTGCCAAAAAAGATTGGGGGACAACTGGATTAGGAAATAGAGTTAGTAGGAAATTGTAATTGACTGTATGTGAAGGATGTAGTGAACATTTATCACTTTATGGCTACTCAGCAGCTGAACCTCTTCCTATTTTGGGTTATAGAGCCTGTCTCCAATCAGAGAAGTTGAAGATTTTCTATTAATTTTCCCAGTCTCTTGGTAGCCAGAGTCCTGGCATATGACCTAGGTCCTGCCAATCAGAAATACTTAACACCTCCTTAGCTCCCCACCTTCTACTCTTAATCAGAAAATGGTGATGTGAAGAAATGGAGATCATGCAGCCTCTTTCCTTGTGGGGGCAGTGCCTGTGAAGGTGGCTGTGTCCTGTCTGCGGGGAACTTTCTTTCTGGTAGCAGCACTGGAGGAGTCTGTCATGCAGATGCAGTTTCTCTGTCCTACAGTAGAGACAGCAATGCCTGCAGGAGACCATTTCTGCCTTTTGATTTGGGGAATAGCTTCTGGCGTTTCAGCCTCCAAACCTGATTTGCCAGCATTCCCCACAGATTCTGTGAGTTGCCAGGAGTTTTTGGGGTTTTTTGTTGAATAAATTACTGTTCTGTCTTTCATTAGCCAGAATTGGTCTGTGTTGCTTGCAACAAAGTACCCTGAATGCTGTAAAAACTGCTTCCAGATTCTCAGGAAGTTGAGTGAACGATGGGATGTATAAGATGAAACTGAAGGAAGTAAAAATGCAGCTAGTATTAAAGGGAGGAGTTCTGATAGTGACCGGCATGCATAGGTGAAATGTTAATTGGATTATAAGCTGTAGGCACATGGAATAAAGTGTTCACTGAAGCTCGACAAGGGACCCTGGTTGACCCCTGTCACAGAATAGAATGGTAGTCATGAAGACTTTGTGGCAAAGTCATAGTCCACCTCACCAAGGCAGACCTTGTTTCCTACACGCCTCGGTTTCCAGGTGCAGGCAGATGTCTCTAAAACTGATTCAGTGCCAAACGGAGCGGTCATCCAGCCCCTAGAGGCAGATGGACTCGGTTGGGCTTCTTGAGGACCATGGTGAATTGGCACTCAAGTTCCATTCCAACCTCTTTCTTGCAACTGGTATTCTGGATGCAAATTAAGATAAAATCTGATGGTGATAGAGGGGTGAGGCACACTTCCTGTTGAGTTAGCAATTGCTGCAGGCCGTCAAGGTCATAGAGATGTTGGAGTTTTCTACACCAGCAGCTCCAGGGACCTGATGATTGTAGTATTGCATAAGTCAGTTGCGTCAAGCGTTTTGTTCCAATTCTCACAGCACTGGGTTCTGATCATTTAGAGGACTGAATATCCAAGGAGGGTGATGCTTCCATTACTTGACATAGCAATACTTGCTATGCCTAGCGGGGGCAGTGGAGAGAGAGACAAAGAAAGAGAAAACACATAATTCAATTATTAGGTATGTTGGGGGGAATGCAAGAGAAAACAAGGGAAAGGACGGGGTGCCCAGAATCACTGGTGACGGCTCATACGGATACTGCTATTTCACCTAAGGACAGCTTTGCCTGGTTCTCAGGCATGTTCATGCCAACCTCCACATTCCCTAGGAAACCCTTTAGAGAAGCGTTTGGCAAACTGCAAGCCTATGTGCCAAATCTAGCCTGCCACCTATTCTTAATTTTGTTTTTTAATTTCAATAGCTTTAAGGGTACAAGTGATTCTTGGGTAAATGGATGAATTGTATATTGGTGAAGTCTAGGTGCGCTTGATATTTTTTGAAAATTATTCAGATCCTTTTACTATTTTTCTATTGGATGTTGATTTTCTTATAAATTTATATAAGCTCTTAACATATTAAGAATGTTAAACCTTTTTCTAGAATAAAAAATATGAAATATTTTTAAAAATTTTTTGTCTTTTAACTTTGTTTAAGGTGTCTTTTATTAAACAAAAGCTGCTTGCCTTTTTCTTAATTAAATATATTTATCTTTTCTTTTGTAACTTCTGGGTTTCACGTAGACCTGTTCTCCCATATTTTGATTTTGTACTTTTATGTGTAATTTAACACTTAATTCTTCAATGGTATGGGAATATTTTTATGCTTGGAATGAGATGAAGGGCTAGCCAATGATTCCAACAAGATGTATTTTCCTACAGTTAGTAGGCACTTAGCATCCATTTTATTCTACTCTCATGTAATCTGGCATCTACTTGGGAAGACTTGAAAGCTGAAGAAACATGTTTTAGACTTTGTGAAGCTGAGGTTCTGGAAGCAAGTTATGTTCCACCGTTTAGATGCACTCACGAGAGCCTTTTTGTCCATACTGGTCTCGAACTCCTGGTCTCTAGTGATCCTCATGCCTCAGCTTCCCAAAGTGCTGGGATTACAGGCATGAGCCACTGTGTCTGGTCTGAGAATCAACTTTTTAAGTTTCTCAAAATATCCATTAGAATTTTGATTAAGAGAGATTATACTCATTGGTTAATTTGGGGATAATCATCATTTTTACAATATTCTTAATCAGAAATGTGTTCAATTTCTTTAATTGTATGGCTTCTTTTAGTCATTACTCAATGTTTAATAGTTTTCTTTATGTAGACTAACTTGTATTTTTTGTTAGATGTCGTATGAATTATTTGATAGTTTTTCTTATTGTGAATAAGACACTTTTCCCAAGTATATTTCAAATATATTTAAATATAATATTTTCAATTAAAATACTAAGAGCTATCATTTATTAAACACTGCCTAGGCACCAATATGTTATTTATGTTATGCTTCACATGTTATTTGGTCACAAATGAAAATCCGTAGTTCAAAATACTCATCTAACAATGACTTAAGCAAATCAAGGTTTGTGTTTCTCATGTTCAAGAAGCCCAGAGGTAGGTAAACAGGTGCTGACATGGACGCTTCCCCTCATGGTCAAATGGGTGCTATAGTTCCAGCATTATGGCCATTTTTAAGGCAGGAGAAAAGGAAAATAGGGGCACCTGCAACTTCTTATTACACCCCTTCGGCCAGAATGGTGTCAGTTAGCCACCACTGCCATCAAGGAAGTCTGAAAGTATTTGAGACTTGCAAATCCCAAAGTAAATAAAGGCTGGATGAATGAGCTTGTTAGTAGATCTTGTGTGACTCTAAGTGCAGCAGTGTTCATTCATAATATCCTCACCATAACCTTCAGAGGGCAGCATGACTGCAGTCCCAAGTGTGCACAGGAGGAAACTGAAACAGCGAGTCTCAGCACTTTGCCAATAGTCACAGCAATAAGTGTAGAATACGTGCTTTTAGCCATTCTATTACAAATGATTTCCATATGCAGGAAAACTCTTGTTTTTACATATTAACATCTTGTCCAGCTACATTACGGAACTCTTCTATTATTTTCATAGGCTGTTTTCCTGCATATTTTAAGTAAGTGAACATATGGAATTATATCTTCCTTGTAATATTGATAATTCTTTTTTTTCCTGTCTCATTGCAATGGCTAAGACCTTCAAAATGATGTCAAATAATAATGGATTTCTCGTTTATTTTCCATTTAAATAGGAAGGCTTTATTGTTCACCATTAAATGATTAAATTTATGCTGAAAAAGAATGCTTTTCAGATATTCAGTAGAAAAGATAAATATTTTTCAGTAACAAGAAAGTTTTATTTTCTAGTCTGCAATTCAGAATGTTTTCCTCTTATCACATCAAAATAGCTATACTTCTGACTACTCTCCAGCTACCTTAACAATATACATCATACTCCAAAAAGAGTGCCAGAAAGACCTCCCTAAGGCCTTCTCGCACTAATGCTTTACAAATCAACCTCCCATTTCTTTTCAGCTCTGCCTTTGCACAGCAGAATTAAGATCTGGCAAGAGACTAAACAACTTCGCTGGAATATATAGTATTATGTGTCAGGAACAGTTTCATAATACTGCAAAACAGTAACATGATCAACGATTTTTCTCTGCAAGACTAAGAGTCATCTTTCTTTGCTACTTTTAGTGAGGGACATGTTATCAGGAAATCTATTTTTGGGAATATTGCTACATTTTGAATCTTTGACAAGTTCTGAAAGAAATTGGCTGGGCCCAAGTTTCCCAGAAACTGGAGCCCAAATCAAAGCTCTTGTGCTAAGGCTGTCTTGGGAGGTACAATTCTAGAACTGCAAGAGTAAGGGGGAAAGAAGAGGAGACAGAGAAATAGGGTAAGTACATTTACAAGGGCAAGGTGTACTACCAGGTTGACTGCAGTGTCCCAAGACAGCACAGACTGTGGCTGGGATATGGGACACCATGTCACCAAACATTGTAGGGGGGAGGCATTTATTTACTGGTTCCATCCCATCTCCTGTCACTCATGGCTCAGAACTCACCTGACAGTGTGTCAACTTTCCTACACCTTGGGGCTGTAGTCCCTGGGAAAGACAGGTCCCTGGCTCTCTGTGCTTGTATGAGTTCCTAAGTGATGAGAGGTGCCCATCTGTAAGTTCTGTCTGCCTTAGTTGGTGAGCAAGAAAACCATGGGAAACCAAGAGGACCCAAATTAGCTGCTGGTGGTAGAAGAGGCAAGGGCACCCAAAACAAAGCCTCTCCAGTAACAAGCAGAGGAGGCTTGGGACAGGTGAGGCAAAGGGGATCCAGGAAGGAGACGTACTGGGACTTGCAGAGAGGTCATTTTTACAAAGGAAAGTGGTTATTTACTTATGCGTTAGGGGAAAAGTCTTGTGTAGTCCGGGTCATTGAGCAGCTCGAGTTCCTGCACTAGGAACCATCCCAGACAGGCAGGAGCAGGAGCAGGAGCAAAAGGAACTCCTGAGCAGCATAACCCAAGTACAGACACTCCCCCGGAGGCCAAAGTCATGTCGGCTTCCACTATGGTTAAGCTGTTCAAGTCCAATTCCACTCCCGTCTCCAGCTGGCTTCCTCTCATGGGATGAAGACACGCCCTTTGTAATGGCACAGGAGACCATGTGCCAGGGCACCCCTTTGCTCAGGCTCTGTTTCTTCCACACAGTTCCCCCTCTCCATGGAATGGCAGAAGGATGAAATATCTTAATATGTGTGATGCCCCCAAGACGGCGTGTGGATGCTGTGGTGTTTGAGCAGTATTAGTTATTACTCTTACTGTGTAGAGGAACTGAAGCACATATATAGCATAGTAAAGTTTATTGTGCAGTTTCTCAGATAAGGGAAACTGAGGCATCAAGGTTTCACGTGACTTACCCACGACGCCCAGCTCCAGGCTTTGTACCATTTCCCTACCTTAATGCTTAATGTGTGGCATTTGGGGGAAAAAGTGTTTAAAACAATGTGTCCTTTTTGTAGAATGTGTTCTCTGGAGCCAGCTATACTCCTGCCTGCCTGAATAACGTGTTAGTTGGTTTCGCTACTCCAGGTCCCCTAGGCCTGGGCCTGATCTACGTTTTTACACCGCTCTCCCATGCCAACTTTGCAAACCCTGGGTTTCCATCAAGCTCTTTGCCAGGACTTGTTACTCCCCCAAGGTTTCCTCGGTCACCAACCACGCTGGCTTTGCTAGGCAGGTCTTTTTACGTGATACTCTCTTGAGGTGTGACTCCTGCCTGTAGAATACCCACACATCTTTAAAAACTGTGGTCATAAGCCCAGCACTTGGGAAGCTGAGGTGCGAGGATAACTTGAGGCCAGGAGGTTGAGACTAGACTGGGCAACATAGCGAGGCCCTGTCTCTAAAAAAGTTTTTTGTTAATTAGCTTGGTGTGTTGGCATGCACCTGTAGTCCTAGCTGCTTGGGAGGCTGAGGCAGGAGGATTGCTTGAGTTCAGGAGGTCAAGGCTGTGGTGAGTTATGATCATGCCACGGCACTCCAGTTTGGGCAACGGAGCTAGACCCTGTCCCCCCCAATTTTTTTTAAATAAAAAATAAAAACTTTGGTCAAATTCTACCTCTTTCAGGAAGTGCTTCTGCCTCTGCTTCAACGGAATGTGGGTCTCCTTTCCTTCAAGCTCCTCTTGGTACACGGTCTGGTATTTCCAGTGACAGTTCCCACACTGTGACAGTATTTGAGTTATGCTTTTAACCCACCATCCTCATCTTCCCATTAACCTCTAAGGGCCTGGCTTAGTTTCTGGTCCCTCCTAAGTAGTCAGTAAATGTGTATTAAGTGAGGGAGTGAGTGAATGAGTGCCAAGTCTAGAGCAAGCATGGGAAATCACTCAACTGTTCAGGGAATGCCTGGCACCCAGCAGGTACTCCATAAATGGAAGAATGAATGAATTCCAATCCCCTTCCACCTCTGTTATTCTTTCTTGTAAATGTAGGTGCTCAGTTGTTCAACTGAATTGAATAGGATCCTGGCGGCATAACAAGATTTATTATGTATATGCAATTAATGTGGACACACACACACACACATGCACACACACACAAGTATTTGGTTGGTGATACCATTTTTCTGATGTATGTTGATTCTTTTATTGGGTTAATAATAATGATAGCTAATGCTTGCTAATATATCAGGCACTTTCCTAATCAGTTAATAGATACTAATTTTATGCTCAGAACAAGTTGAGATTGATACTGTAACTACAAATGGTTGTCAAAAGGGGAAAATGAGGCACACAGCAGACGAAAAAAGTAACTTGCCCATAGCCACAGAGCTCCTCAGTGGTAGTGCTAGGATGCAGACACAGGCCTCTGTATCTGGGTCTTCAGCACTGGGCTCTACTACCTGCAATTCCTGGTGACTGCCCAAGAGCTGGCTCTTTTATCATTCTGTCAGTAAGTGGACTCACAAAATCCTCCACAGTTGTGCATGCATTGCCTGAGAGCAGCATCGCACAGCAGCAGCTGAACACACAGTGGCAGCTGAATGTTGAGCGCTTTGGAAAATTTCTCAGAAGACCAGAAATGTGGTCAAACACCCAATTTCCGGACTTCTTAAGTGCATTTACCAAACTGATACCATTCTCTTTAATCTCTTGCTGAAATAAACCACACCTCCAGAAGACAACTTTTGCCTCTGAAGTGACAAAAGTTGGTGGGCAACTCAACAATGTTTTCTCCTGTCCATGTTACAATTAGGCAAAGGGAAGGTTGTGAATGAGCCAGTGCTTACCATAGCTGCTTTGCTGCAAATGCCACATTTGCAGGTTTCCTTTCCTGCAATATATGCTGGTGTCATGTTAGTCAACCCATGTTAGTGAGAGAAGGAACGCGGCCGAGCATCTGGTCGGCTCCCTAGGGTTTCACATGAAGGAATGGACATTCAGAGAAGTGAAATAATTCCCTTCGTGAGTGTGGGGTGCAGAATGCACTAGAATCCCAGTGTCTGAACTGCAGCTGTGTAGCTCCTTCCAGTAAACTATCCTGTGCATGACTTCACAGAAATGTTTAGATAAGCTTTACTTCGCTGATTTGAACTGGATTGCAATGTGGACCTGTCATGTCTTATTCCTGGTGAAATGATTTTTGCTAGAACACATTTCACAATTTTCTATTTCATACACTCATATCCCTGCTAGCTGTGTCCCAGTTACTGGCTGAGAGCTGCCACAACGCTTGCTCCATTGCCAAGATTTTGCAATGAACACGATTAGCTGCTCCCACAGTCTTGACCATTTTTAGTGTATTCTCCTGCTTCCTACCCACCTTTTTTTTGTTAATGTCCCTTATTTTGACACCCTTACTCACATATACCATTTAATCTGAATGAATAAAAATGCTTACTGAAATGTGTGCCATCTGTGGTGGCTGAATTTAAAGACATGTTTCGGTTTTTGCAATGGTGTACTTGCAACAGTTTTTCTTCTTTGCAAAATCACCTCTTTCTGGTCTTTTCCTGGGTCTTTTGGAAATGCTTTGAAATGTATTCAGACCATCAGCTGCTTTTGTCTGGGGAAATCATGCCGTTGGTGAAGAGATCTAATTTCTTTCTTAGCTTGAGCAAGGGCTGTTTAATAGGAAACATTTTGGCTTCCCATACTTTAAAGCCATCGCTTCTACAGGGAATGTTATTTGACCATCTTCTATTGCCCAATTTCCCACAAAAGCTAGTTTTTGAAAAGAAGGCCAAGCATGTTAATGGAACTCCTGCTAATGGAGCCACGTGGCAAAGCTGGGGACTGAGAGGCAGAGGCTGGAAGAGAGTGTGGAAATCTTAAAAACTGCAATGACTCGGTTGTGGCTGGGATAGGTAGGTGGCAAGAGCAAAGAGAAAAAGTGGACGTTTGGTGGAATAAAGGAATCCCAGGGAGTAATGAGGATCTGAATGACTGTAGAAGGCCAAAGAAAAAAATTAAGAATGAATAGAGTAAATCGAGATAAAGAAATACAAAAAAGAAAAAAGAATAAAGGTCAACAAAGGTAGAAAAATTACAAGAAAAGGCAAAGCGGAAGAAGAAGACAGAAGTTAAAGAATAAAAATGGCAAGAAGAGCAGAAATAAAAGTGCATGAGTGAAGGAAAGAAATATCATTCCAGGAAGTTTCTGCCTCAACAGTCAATAACTCAGTACATCAAAGCCAAAATCCCAGCATAAAGCACACAGTGATGGACGTAGGGAGGAGAACCTCACCACTGCTGCCATGCTAGCTCACATCTTAAAACCTCGACCTGAAAACAAAACAGGCCTGGTGCTGTGACTCATGCCTGTAATTCCAGCACAAGGAATTGCTTGCGCCCTGGAGTTTGAGACCAGCCTGGGCAACACAGTGAGACACCGACTCTTAAAAAAAAAAATTAAAATAATAGCCAGGCATGGTGGTGTGTACCTGTAGTCCCAGCTACTTGGAAGGCCGAGGTCGGAGGGCTGCTTGAGCCCAGAGGGTCGAGGCTGCAGTGAGCTGTGATCACGCCACTGCACTACAGTGTAGGCAACAGAACAAGACCCTGTCTCAAAAAAATAAAAACAAAAAAACAAAAACAAAAAATTATAAGCTATGGATTCCTAGAAAATGAACTTCTGTTCCTGAAGTTTAATTAAAAGACACAAGATGGTCCATAAATATACTACAGTGGAAAGAAAATGATCCCCGCACACAGGGGCCCTGATGCAGGCTGCCGGCCACCAGACCAGACAGGAGGTCACCAAAGGGCTTTTAGTTATTGAAATTTTTCTACAAAGAAATCCAGAAGCCCAATGCACAAATTGGAGATGCCCAATATGATTGCCAGGTAGGCAGCCTGCCTTTAAGCCGCTGAGTCCCCTTGTTCCACCTCCTGTTCCCGGAATATCTTTGTAGAACTCCTCTGTGAGAGGACTCAGACTGTCCAGCTTTTGGGTAGGTAAGTCCTGCAGCCTTTTATTTTTTATTTTTTTTGAGACGGAGTCTCACTCTGTCACCCAGGCTGGAGTGCAATGGCACGATCTCGGCTCACTGTAACCTCCGCCTCCCAGGTTCAAGCGATTATCTTGCCTCAGCCTGCTGAGTAGCTGGGACTACAGGCGCGTGCCACCTCACCCAGCTAATTTTTGTATTTTTAGTTGAGACGGGGTTTCATCATCTTGGCCAGGCTGGTCTTGAATTCCTGACCTCGTGATCCACCCGCCTCGGCCTCCCAAAGTGCTGGGATTACAGGCATGAGCCACCGCGCCCAGCCTTAGTCTTTTATTTTTTAATGAATTCCTTGCCTAAACCTGAAAATCAAGGTATCTTACCAAAAAAAAAAAGTTAACTTCCTTTTGAATAACTGGAGCTGTGGGCTCCTGGAAACAGCAACTGATGAGAGCTGAAAAACAGTCTTCTTCAATAGGTCACTTTCTTTTTGCCACAGTCCACAGGTGGCTAATGTCCTGAATTCTCAATACCCATCTGACTTTACAGCTACTCCTGCCCAGTGAGGTCCACTGGAAAATCCCTGGGACATATATGGCCTTTTAGGGATGTTCCAGCTCAAAACATTGTGCAGCTGTAGAAAAATTACTACTATATTAAATTGTTACTAAACTACAAATTGCTAGTAAATTCCCATTTCAGTAAGGAGAAGTCACTCTTTCAGTCATTCTGCTCTCAAGCTGTAGCTCTCACATTTGCTTAGTCAGAAACCATGTCGGTAGTGTAATAAAATAAATAAGAATGTGGTTGACTGTCTTCTGCTGGTAGTTCTCATCCCTGTCCCAGCCACCTCCTCCCTTGCCCCTGCCCTCAATCCACCCCCCAGCACTGAGAGGTTGCTGAAAACAAGAACCCCTTCCTCCTCCTCCTGAGAACCTCACAGCCCAGCTTCACAATCAGGCACATGCCGATGTTTTCCTAGAGGCCTCCATACTCCGGTTAATTTGTTTCAGATATCTTAGGTTTTATGCTCGGGTTAATCTGCAAATACTTATCTACTCTGTGAATGTTCTAGTACATAATATTAGACACATCATCACTTGGGCCCTGGGGACGGATCCTTTATCCTATTGTTTAGTGGTTTCCTAATCACCAGGAGGAGCTAAAGAGTTGTTTTCTAAGCTGGTATCTCAGATACCTTTTACACTTCCTCTGATTTTCAAGTTAGATGGTAACAATGAATGGTGCACAAATGTAATGCATACACAATCTAAATACTCCAAGTAACTACAGGAGCATCAGATTTCAAAATTCAGCATAAAGAATAAGTTTCCAGGTTCAGAGAATTCCTCCACCATTACTGTCTGGGGTGGCTCCAGGCATGTTCTTTACCTATCTCGAAGGTGGAGTTGTCTTTAAAGAAAGACATTTACTAACCATTCTACAACAGCTTTGAAATTCCATGAAATTATTCAAAATGCAGAACAAGGTGAGAACACGTGAAGGGGAGGGTAGATTACGCAGGGCAACTCTGGACTTCTAGACACTAGCTACATTTCTGACCCTGAAAAGGCAACTGATTTATGGATATGATTTTGGTTTCATCTAAGGGAGGTTTTTAAAGCTATAAATAGGCATTGTAAGGTTTTGGCAAAAAAGGAAAGTATCAGTAAATCTGAGAAAAGTGGCCAGGTGCAGTGGCATGTGCCTGTAATCCTACTACCAGGGAGGCTGTGGCAGGATGATCCTTTGAGCCCAGGAGTTCCAGGCCAGCCTGGACAACATAGTAAGACCCTCATCTTAAATATTATATATGTATGAGAAAGTGGAAATTATAAACTGAAATCAGGATTTGTTCTCATGAAAGTAGTCAAGTTTGGAAAAGGTGTAGTCGGGAGGATGTGGTTCTTACATTCGTCAGCCAGGCAAGGTGGTGTCGGGGAACACGCTTAGCCAATATTGTCTGTCTCTGAGTTTTCACAGCCTTGTCAGTAGAGCTGTACTACCAGAGAAGTTACGAACAAGAGTGAATTCAAAACCACAACACTGCCCTGGGAGGCATTCCAAAACCCAACTGATAGGTGATAAATATTTTTAAAATATGACTCGGGTGCTTATATTAACTGTGTGAGAATCGGAAAGGTAGAAGAGACAAACTTGGCGAGTAGATCTGATGCTCATGGCAGACACTAGGGATGGTACCTGGGTGTTCACTCTGCTCTGATCTTTACTTTGGTGTTTGCTTTTTTAAAAAGAAAGGAGGAAAAAGAACTGGAAAGTCGTGGAGGCACTCGTCCCAGCCCCCACGTAGTTCAAGCGGTGCAGGAGGGAGCTGGCTGGAGGAGGTCCTGCCCACCTGCCACACTCCGTATTTGGGCAAGCCTGTGAGTCACTGGAACATGGTCCCCTTCGCCAAGGCCAGCACTACCCCACCAACCATTTATCGACGCAGGGAGTGTGCCGCGTGCCTCGACGGTCTAGCGCAGTGACTTAAGAAGTCGCAGCTAGGTGCTCTTTTTCCCATTTTTTTTTTTTTTTTTTTTTTATACATCTCTTCCGTAGCCCGGGAATTTGGGAGAGAAGACGACCGCATCCAGTTAGAGGCAGAAATGACACTAAACAGCTATTAGCTCAAGATCACAGGAAGAGATCCCGCGCGGTCGTCTCAAGCCCCAACACCCAACGCCAGTGGGCGTCCCAGCCGGGTGCACCGGAGCGCCGACCCTCACATCCTCCCAGGAACGCCGCACCCGCGTGGTGGTGGGGGTGGGAGAGGGGCAGATGGACCTCGACGAGCCTCGTTTCCCAGTCATGTTACGCAACAGCTTTGCAGCCGTCATCTTCGCCCTAATTGTGCAGGGGGCGGTGTTTGCGCGTGGAGCTTTCCCCTCCCGGCTCCGGCCGGTCGCGGCTCTAGGGAGAGGCGTCGCGGCTCTCGGGAGAGGCGCCGCGGCACTTTAATCGCTGCCTCCGCCGCGCAGCCCTGCGCAGCTGCCTCGCCGGGCCAACCCATTCCCTGCCGCAGCGCGCTCCGAGCGCTGGCAACTTGCCAGCCGCCACCCCCCGCCTTCCCTCCTGCCCACCCCAAGGTAGAGGGCTCCTCTCGGGAGTGTGCGGGGAAGGGGGAGGCCGAGGTCCCTGCCACGCCCGGGTAGCCGCAGCCCGCGGTGCTCGCTCGGCAACAGGTAGCCGGGCCGGCCGTGGCTCTCGGGAAGACAAAAATCGTCTCTGCGAGAGAGTGAGGGTCGCGGGGTGCGCAGAGCCACCGCAGCGACCCGGAGGGTGAAGGAAGCCAAGAGCTGATGGGGCGGTGAGGCTGGGGCTCTCGGGCTCCTCTGTAGCCTCGCTCCGGTTGTGTCGGCCGCGCGGGCCGTTGCGCAATCGTCGTTACGCGGGGCATGGGGCGCCGGCCCTCGCGGGCGCTCGGACGGCGGTGGCCGCGACCGGGAAGGAACGCGAGCTGGTAGTGGCGCCGCCGCGGTGGGGAGCGGAGGGCGGGGAGGCATGGGCGGGGCCGCGGAGAGCCCGCCCGGCCCTCCCCTGCCGGCCGCGGCCATTGGTGGCGGTCCGGGGGCGGGTGCCGGCTCGGCGATTGGGGCCGCGGCCGCCAGTCACGCGGGGCTGGCGGGCGGCGACGTAGCGCGGCGCTCGGAACTGACCTACTAACACACATCTCTCGGCGCGGCCACGGCGCCCGCGGACCAGGCGCGCCCGCCCGCCTCCCGCGCCGCGCCCTCGCCGCCGCCGCCAGCCTCCCGCCGCGGCCTCGGAGGCCCGGCCCGGCCCGAGCTCCGAGCGCCACCGGCCCGACTCCCGGCCGCCCCTTTCTTTCTCCTCGCCGGCCCGAGAGCAGGAACACGGTAAGCGCTCCGCCCACCGCCGGCCGGGGGCCCGGCGACCGCTCCCCGGGCGCGCTGCGGGCGGGCAGGCGGGTGGGCGCGGGGTGCGGGCCGCGCTGTGTGCAGGGTCGGGCTGTAAGCTGCGCTTGCCAACGGCGGGGAGTGCGCGCGGGGCATTCATTACATAAACTTTTGCTGCCCTGTCAGGATGGGACTCGCCACCTTAAGGTGGCTGCTTTGATTGCAGCGCCCTCGCGCCGGCACGTAGTCCTGGCTGGTTTGCGCTCTCCCCCCGCTGCTGTTGCATAATGTCTCCTGATTTCAGGAAAATTGATGTTTTGGTGGAGAAGAGCGCCAGGGAGGCTAAGCCCTCTCCGAGCGGGAAGATGCTCTTTCCTCTCTAGTGTCTTTCCTTTCTCCTTCCTTCTCTGGGGCCGGCGGCGTAGAGGGGGGGAGAGGAGTGGGTTGAGGAATGGGGGAATAGTCTTGATTTGCTTGGTGAGGAAAAGGGTTGGTAGCGTGAACGGTGACGGCATTCGGAGAATGCCTGCGCGGCGTTTGTTTGTGTCAGGGGCTGTGTCTGCACAGACGTTTTCCACCCTGTTTGTCGTCAGCGTGTTTTACAAGCCCTCGGGAAGGTTGTGGGATATGTCCTTTCATACATTGCATAATCTGCCCACAGTGAAATGTTGGCAAGGATTGCGGGCTGATGTGGGAATATGCTCGTATGTGTGGAATGATTTAGTAATTGAGGCGCAGCGTTGGATATTAGATCGTTATTTACGTCTGTATTACGTCTCAAATAAACAGGTTTCAAAACCATACTACAAACCTAAAAGCAAGAACTCCTCGGGTTGAATTCTGATCTTGGGTACTACTGGGGTTCGCCCTTTCAATGTTCTCAGCTGTTATTTTTAAATCTAGGACGAACCATTGTGACGTTTACCTCCCCACCTTTCTAATTTTAATGCATTCCATTCGATCAGCCCTTTTTCTCACCTTATCGTCATCGCTTTTTCAAACACGGCAAGACAGATCACATAATAGTTTCCTGGAAATGTTGCATTATGTAACTGCCGAATTTGCTGGCAGTGAGCATAGAGAGAGGGAGCTAATTACGTGATTTTATAATCTTGCTACAAAGAAAGTAGGACAGTCTCAGCCTTTAAGAATGTCACTATAACAGTTTTTTTTTTCCTTAAGGATATTTTGAACAGTAAAGTAGACAACCGGGTAAGCATGGAGTTTGCTCATGCTGCTTAATGTGTGTCTTTTGCCCTAAATGAAACGCGCGTTCTTCTAAATTTAGCCCTATCACATTTTAACAATTGTGGCCTCGCAGTGCTATTTCTGGTGTTTTCTCTAGGGCTGTGTGCAAATACAAGTTCAAGGCCATTTGCTGTAGTTTTAACTCCACGCCTTCGGAGACCTTTGATAAGATTGTATTTTTAGGAAGGCATTTCACAGCGCCCGGTGATTTGCTGGATGCTGGCTCCCATTTATGTTTTTAAAGGACACTTTAGGAAACTGCTGTCTCTGAGAACAGCAGGGAATGGCCAAGTGTCATCTTCTGTTCTTGGCTTTTGTAAATAACAACAGTAAATGAGGTCAGAAGTGTTTATTTACCCTCAGAACAGATATGACCTATGGGAAACAGATATAGGTTAGTAGATTGTGTTTTGTCTGGATACCCTAGTTTTACTCATGTGAAGATGTATGAATATGTAATTTGCCCAAATATTAAATTTCTTCCTGGACTGTTACACAGTGATGTGTGAATATATGTGTATAATGATATGTATATGATCAGATTTCCCCCCCCTAACGTAACATTTAAATTAACTGCAGGGTTTTTTGCGGGGTTGGAGGGGTGGGTGGACGTGTCTGGAACAGAGTATTTTACTCCAAATAATTGCAGTCGCTTTCTAAGCAGCTAGTTGCTCTAGGCCCCCAGCTTCGGACCCCGACCTACTTTGCGAGCTCGGGTGGGAGTCCGGGGCCTGTAGGGGCCGCGTGGCGCCACCTTCCGATCGCGACCTCCAGTGGTGCGTCCGTGCGGCCCCCAGTGCGCCGCTCCCTCCTGCGGGCCAGTGGGGTCTGCGGGAAGCCGGGGCTGGGGGCGGGTCTGGTAGTGGCGGGCAGGGACCTCAGGTCGGGACGGAGAAGCGCCTCCAGGCGGTTGTTGGACTGGGGCTGCTCGGTGGCCTGCGCTCCTCCTCCCTGCCCCCTCCCCACATTCCTTTGTTCTGGCGCGGGGGGTCCTCGCGGCGCCGAGGCCCCGCTGCGCCGCCCACCCGGAGGGAGGAGGGTCTCTGAGAGGCGCCGCGTGGGGGGCGCGGCCCGCAGAGCCCGGGCGCTAGGGACCGGCCGGGAGCCGGGGAGCGAGGGAGCCGGGGGACCCCGGCACTCGCACGGAGAGGAAAGGGGCAGCCCGGGCGACCCGGAGCGCCTGCGTCTCGGAGGCCCTCCCTCCTATGGGGCAAATCTAGGGCCTTGACTCCGCGCCTGTTTCGCGGTGAGGTTCTGAAACCTGCAGACACCTTTGTTCCAGGAGTCTTCATTGTATTTCTGAGCCAAGCGTGTCTCTGTTCTTGAAGTGAAAAAGACCTTAAGAAAACCTCCAAAGGTCCACCGACCAGAAAAATTGGTGGTTGGGGGCGCTCCAGTATTGATAGTGATTAAAAGGAAGGCCTCAGCTTGACTTGGCCAGCTGAGTTGAGCCGATTTTTTTTTTACCTTTATGTGGTCAAAGGCTAAAGTAGAGAGAACACTGATCTCTAGAGTTCAAAATAAAATCAAAACGCCCAAATAGACGCTGCTGTCCTACTGTAAAACTACAGTCCTTCATCCTGGCATAAAGACTTCCAAGATTGAACCCGTGTAGTAATTCACAGTGAATTCATGGAGGCATCACAGATGTTCTCCTGAAGCATGTCAACGCAATCTGCTCTTTGTTGAAAACTGACCGAAAACTTGGCTTCTATGGGATCATATCCTACACCCCATCCCTAATCAGTTTCCCTTGTTATAGGCTTTCAGTAGTTGGGCAATAGGCTTTGGTGAGGTACAGATCCTAAGAGCGCAGGCCCTAGGCTCACAAGAACCTGGGTCCCAGCCCCAGCTTTTTATCTTCCTCCACTGTCCTGATTTCCATCACTCTCCAGGGTAAACTGAGGGAATAAAACCTGTTGAACTAGTTGGTTGTGAGGAGTTCAGTAAATGTTTCCTGTATAATTGACCAGGAACCAGAATCTTTATGTGTGTGTATGTCAGTATTTACCTTCATTTTTCTCTTTGTAAATCTCTGCAGTAAAGTAAGGAATAATGTTGGAATTAAGTCCATAAGATCTTTCTTGAGATACTTTTTTGTTCTAATAATTGTTTTTTTCTGAAAACTTTGCCATTGTGTTCAATGTTGATTTCAGTTTGAGGGGGAATTCCTGACAGGATTGCAGAAACTCAAACTTCCCAAATCATTGGGTTAATGTTTTGGGGGAGCTGTTCGAAGGAATAGAAAGATGACTTGATTATAGTAGCAGGAATGAAGTGACAAGTGCCAAATATTAATAGTTCAGCTTTTTCCAATTCCCTTACACATTCTGTGACTCGTCTTCTGTAGCCTAGATGATTTCTGTATCTAAAACTTTGTGGTCTGAGATCAGCAGTGGACGGTGAGACCTCCCAGATCAACTGTCTTGTAGGGGGTGTATGTAGCCTGAAAATTAAGGCCAGTCCTGTGAAACTGTTGATATTTGACCCTTTTGACTAACAGAAGAAAATTTCATTTGGCACTTGCAACATAGGGCAGTGCTTCAGTAAGAGTCATGAGCAGCGAAAACAGCCTGGAACTGATAGGCATCGTGGCCTTTTGATACTGATCATTCTTCAGAAAAGAGATTAACAGTTAGTATTTACTAAACACTTACTCTGCATGTGCCAGGCACAGTGCGGAGGGGTGAGGGGCTCTGTTATCACCCACGTTTCATAGATGAGGAAATGGAAACTCCGAGAAATGAATTAGCAGCCCAGGTCGCAGAGCCTGAAAACTAGATGGGAAATTTGCACCTCGACGAAGTTGAAACAATTTCCTTTTCTGTGTTAAAGGCTTATCTTTGTGCAGTGCAGTTATAACATCACTGTGATGCAATAGCCTGAAAATGAAGGCCCTTTGTGAGAGGCCTTTCGGGCGTTGAGCAATGTGCCTGACTCACCAGCTGAGTGGATTTTTCTAGTTGACCTTGCCTTGGTCATTAGAGTCAATTTTGAGATGTAAATGCGATTGCAGCATGGAATGGAAAAGGTGCAGTCATGTTGCCTAGGTTTTATTTTTACCCAAGTGAAGCTCATATACTTCATGATTTCCATTGTAATCCAGATGGCATTGATGCTGTTAAAGTTGTTTATTTTTAATTTGTATTGAGGAATGAGAGCACACTTGGGATTCAATTCAAAATATAACAGAAACAATGTAATTGAAATTTCCTTTAATATTCATTTCTTGTTTTTGTAAGGTATGCCTGTATTTCACAGGGTTTAACACATTGTTTGATATCCTGTTATTTTTCTAAATTATATTTGAGTTGATTTCTATCCAGGTTGGCCTCGTATGAGAATGTCGAAAGACGTTGACCTTTGAGCACAGACATTACATAAGAATTTTTCAGTTTCAAAATGAATTTTTATTACTATCACCCCCAGTTATCTTTCACATTTCTTTGCAAGTAACTTTACTGTAGTTAAAAAACAAAGCCAAACAAACAAAAAACGCCCAAAACTGTTTCTTGTGTGGCTTTAATAAAAGAGCATAAGCTTGTTTTTATGATAAGAAAGTTTACTAGAGATTTACTAGATGCCATTTGTTATTAATCTGTGCTTTGAGGACTCAGTTTCATAGGAATCAGAATAATGTTTATAAGCCTTTTAATTATCAGAACATGATGTCTTTTATTAATTAGCTTTTTAGGGGTCTTACACTATAATTAACTGGCCTTCAAATAAACACTAAAAATAAGCATTTTAAAATCCACTGTATCCATAAAGTAGAAAATGACATTTACAGTCATCCACTGACTGGAAAAGTGGAAGAAGAAATTAAAAAGCCAAGTGAGGCAAGTTGGGATGATTCTACATTATCATTAGAAACTTTCAAGAACTTTCTCGACCTGACTGCCCCTGCCCACCATTTTTGCCATCATTACACCATGTTGCATGTATTACTTACCCACTGGAGAATTTCCTACAACGGAGTAACTTTCTGATTGTTAGTGTCCTTTGAAGATTTCAGATGAGTGCTAGACTGATCAATTACCTTTTCAGAAGTTTCGAGAATATTAGTGGTCCCCATTTTTTAAGTTCCTATAGATTTTCTTTTTTAATTTTTAAAAAATTATTACTGTTCTATTTTTCCCCCCACATTACTCCCCATCTTTAGTGAGAGCTGTTCTTATTTCTCAAGCCATGCAGTTAATCATTTGATCGAGCTAGTGTGTATGTGCTTACTCTGTGCAGGCTTCAGAATAATTTGTGTATTAGGTAACCAACACTGACCACCTCTTAAAAAAGAATGTTAAGTTATACTATTTCATATTTCATTTACTTAAATTACATCAGGATGATGTAATAAAAGGCAATGCTGTCATCATACTTATTAAATTTAAATTTAATTTTCAACTAGCCCTTTGTTGAACTTGAAATATTTTCATTTATCATAAACTGCATCAGGCTTTGACACATTTATTTACAGAGGCACCCAAATAGAAAAAGTAGGTCAATTTGTTGCTATGACAGAGTAGATTCTGGCAGTGTGTGTGTGTGTGTGTGTGTGTGTGTGTGTGTGTGTTCTTGCCTGTCTTGATCAAGTATACATTTCTAACTTTGGGGTAAGCTGCTTCTTGGGGGACAGAATGGCCCTTAGAGAGGTTTAACATAGTTTTCTCAGTTTAAAAATCCTTTTCTTTTTCAATGGGATTAGAAAATTCTCTTGCAACTTCAGTGTTTTCTGACTTTTTTCACTCCCCATGTCCCCTGGGTTGTACACGTGTAGTGAATTATTTTCATATTTCATCTCTGTTTTAAATACTAGATTGTTTTTCATCCATGAAAAGAAGTAAAGCATTTCATTGACACAGACACTGTGAATTTTACCCACAGCAAGAAAATGTAGGGTTAACATGTTGCCTAGTATTAATAGTTTAAAAGTGTAAAGAGATGTGAATTGATTAATTGCTTTTGTTTTTTCATAAAGATGACATTTGTCTCAAAAATAAGCAACTGCTGTCTTACTGGAGAGATGGCTTACAGTTTAATGAAACTTAGGTTTATCTTAAAGGTCATTTTTTTTTCCTTTACTGTTAGATGTATTATACAACAAAGGGAAAACAATAGATTCAGAGAGTAGAGGGAAAATAAGATAATTCCCTCGTGTTTCAAAATCACTGGGCATATCAAATAGTAGTTCATCTTCTATTGACAGAATTTCAAAATCAAAATATATATAGCAATTTGCAATAAAACTTACCCTTTAGAGATAATTAATAACAAAATGTTCTCAGTAGATGATTTTAATGTTTATTAGTAAGATTTTAGATGATTCAAACAAAACATGTTTATTCTTCTCTTTTGTAGAGTTTGGATTGTTAAACATTATTTCTGTGAGAGATCAGGTAGAGACCAGGGAAGATAAAGGTCTATCATAAACATAAGTAATGAGATAGCTCCTCAAGGATAAATTTGGTCTAGAATTATTGTTATGAGGTTATATTCTTTTATAGAATTTTCTAAATCAAATCTTGTTCTTAATTACAAACAATATTTAGGTCATCTGACTTAAAATTTAAAACCTTGGCATATGGAAAAGAATTCTTGCTTGTAGAAATAGTTTGATGAACTACAAAAAAGCATTAATTAGTGATGGCACCTTCAGAGTATGTACGGAAAAGTATGTCAACTGGTATGTGATAATACCTGCTCTTAAATTTCTCTTTTTATTTATGTTTTCAAGGAGAGTCATATCATCTAACGTGTGTAATGAAGTTAATCATGCTGAATACGCTAACATCATACAATTGGCATGTAGTGTCAATTATTCACCAAAAAAGAAACTTAAGCAATGACGAATATACCACAACATTAGATGTTGATCTGAAACGATGATGCATAGATGAAGTAATTGTTAAATTAATCATAAGGGAAAATAGTGAGGCTTGAAATAAATTTGTTAGGTTAGCATAAATCCTGAGGCTTTTTGAAGGCGTCGTAAACTGCCTGTGCATTTGCTTTAAGTTTATTGTTGAGGGGCATAAGGAGAACCCAGAACTCTTCTGTGCCCAACTGCCGTGTGGTCTTGAGAAGGTTAGCCTATCTTCTAGCTGATCAAGCTGAAAAATGAGAGAGTCAGAGAAACACTGCCCCACCCCCACCCCCCACCCTCCATGCCTCATGTTGAAAACAGATTACACTCTTGGTTTTGTTAAAAAAAAAAAAAAAGATCATAGGTGACAGTGTCCACAGCTATTATATTTCTTTTTCTCTATTTAACATAATTAGAATTGCCAGGAGATTAAAATTTTAGCAGAGATATGAAAATTAATAAAATGTTAATTCATAAATAGTGCCAGGATCTGAAACAACTCTAGGGAGGATGGGAGAAAAGTTCTACATAGTATCTTTGCTGGCTTAAAGAAGTTAAGACAACATCTAAAAGAAGTTAAGATAGCATAGTGCCTTACTGCACTCAAAGTAACTTAGTAATGGGTGTGTATTACTCAGAAATGAAAGTGACACAGAGGAGAACTGTGTGTAAATGAGACTGCATTGCACAGATGCACAACAACCTGTGAAAGTGTAGGAGAGAGTAAAGGAACTGGGCTGGAATGTAAGCTCTGCCATTTAACCAGCTGTGTGACACTGGGCAAGTTACTTGACTTCTCTGAATCTTAGTTTTCTCATCTGAAAGTGAATGAAAGAAAGGAGGTCAGGCTCCCAGTGCCAGTTCTGTGGTAAGTGTCTAATAAATGGCACCTATTATGATTGTTTTTGTTATTATCTCCATGATGAGAATAAAGCCTGCACCCCAGGCCCCTGTCTGTGCAGCTCTGCACTCACACCTGGTTCTCCTCTGCTCACCTGTTTGTCTCCCATCCATGACTGTGAGTGCCTGGTGTTGGGAGTTTGGTTTTTTCCTCCGTCTTTATTCACCCCAGTCTCCCCCTTGTGTCCGGTGCACAGTAGGTGCTCCATATGTGTTAAATAAACCAATTAACGAATAAGAGAAACCCTCTGTTAATAAGTAAAATATCTTCTTTAGAATTCACATGACAACATTAAAAGAAAGCATCAAAAAAGTTTTCTGGTTACAAAACTGTCTTATTTAAGGTATATGGGTGACCGTCAATCAAATGCTGAGCACCTAATATCTTCAGGTTTTTGCTAGAAGACTAAAAGTCTATTTTAATTTCCACCCTGAAGTAATCGCAGTGTAGTTGGGCACAAAAGACAAACATGTGGAAAGACACACAGTGCATATGATTGTGCCTCTCTCTGTCATCCCACAATGCTGATAAACTCTTCTGCACTGCAAGATTATTTGATACATGATATTACAGAAAATACCCTAAGGTAGTGTGGTGATTTGCCTTTGAGTTGTAGATATCATGAATGCAATACATACAGATGAGAGAAGAATCACAGATTCATAGTGACATGTCGTGAAATTCAAATAGGAAGATGATTAAAAACAAATGAAGTGGCCGGGCGCAGTGGCTCACGCCTGTAATCCCAGCACTTTGGGAGGCCGAGGCAGGTGGATTGTGAGGTAAGGCGTTCGAGACCAGCCTGGCCAACATAGTGAAACCCCGTCTCTACTAAAAATACAAAAAATTAGCGGAGCGTGGTGGTGAGCACCTGTAATTCCAGCTACTTGGGAGGCTGTGGCAGGAGAATCACTTGAACCTAGGAGGCGGAGGCTGCAGTGAGCTGAGATCGTGTTGCTGTACTCCAGCCTGGGCAACAGTGTAAGCCCCTGTCTCAAAAAAACAAAAACAAAAAAAAAATGAGGTTTTCTGTAGGTCTTAATGTACCTACAAAGTTGTAGAGATGATAAAGTAGACGTTTAGTACTTACACACCTAGAAGACACGAGTTAAAGAAACTTTAAGACACATGGGGCTATTTTAGTTCAATAGAAATAGGATTGTGAAGGCTGCTTCCCAATTGGGCCCCAACCTTGGAAAGGTCCTAGAAGTTTAGGAAGAGTAACTAACACAGACAGAATGGTGGGGCATTTCAAGAGCATTAGTGTAAAAACTAGTACGTGGGCAAAAAAAAGGAATCTGATTTTTTTTAAGAAGGAACACATAAGATAACACATGGAAGAGAAAGACTCTCAAGTGGAGAAAATACCCAGAATAATAGTCTGCCAGGGACCATATGATGTTTAAAAACTAAAAGTGGAAAAAAGTAGTGGCTGAGAGTATAGTGGAGATTTGAAAGGCGCCTTGGAAAAGGTCAATGCAATCGTCTTCTTTAACTGGGATATCTTACTCTTTGCTTCCTCACTCGCTTTAGCAGGGAGGACTTTGCTGAATGGCAGAGTACAGACTTCAACAGAGGAAAGAATCCATTCAATATGTAGAGGAAAATGGGTTTTTATGTTAGAGGACAAAACCTAAATGGAAATTGGAGGAAATAGTATTGTTGGCTGGGCGTAGTGGCTCACACCTGTAATACCAGCACTTTGGGAGGCCAAGGCAGATGAATCACCTGAGGTCAGGAGTTCAAGATCAGCCTGGCCAACATGGTAAAACCCCATCTATACTAAAAATACAAAAATATTAGCCAGGCGTAGTGACGGGCGCCTGTAATCCCAGCTACTCAGGAGGCTGAGGCAGGAGAATCACTTGAACCCGGGAGGCAGAGGCTGCAGTGAGCCAAGATCGTGCTACTGCACTCCAGCCTGGACTAGCAGAGCAGGACTCTGTATCCAGAAAAAAAAAAAGCAAATAGTATTGATAAACAGAAAGATTCCTTCTCCACAACATCACTGCTGACTGTGACATACTCCTTGCCTTCATTTCCCATTAAGGTTTCATTATCAAAAAACAAACAGAAACTTGGTATTAATGATCACAAATTTCTCTGAGTTACAACTAGCTGTTCCATTTACTGTGTTGGCTCAGTTTAACGGGCAAAAACATGGCATGAAACGTTATTCCTTATGATCCTGAAATTATTACATCATTCCTTTCATTCCTTCTGGAAAAGACAAAAGAAGCTGGCAGGCTTTTCCAATTGATAAAAGTAAACTTCACGTTATTAGTCGTGATGAAACTAGGCATAAGAAAGAGATAGTGACATCGTGTAAGAACATCACATCTTTTTAACATGGGAGGAAAAAGTGCCACTGTGTGCAGATCGCGCTGATGGAACCATTGTCGTATCACGTCTACTTTTTGAAAAGTATTACCGACTGGAACATTGGGCAGAGAATCAGTTGTCTAGAAACAGTTAGAGTCAAAAGCCCCCATGCAACGATTGCTATCCAAACATAACATGGATTTTATTATCTCCAGTCAAGGCAACTGTTAGGCCAAATTTGCACTGTGTTTCATCAGTGGAAGAGAAAACTAATGGATGATTCTATTTTTGAGTTGTTATATTTTGCTTGAAACTAATTAATATAACTGAAAGAACCTTTTTCTGTGTCTATATTCTCTTGGTTTAAAATAATTTTGTTTCAAGACTGCACTGTACTTTTAAAAATCCCTTTGAATAGTAACTGTTTTTTAGTCCAAAACTACTACGTAACTGAAATCTGAAATCTGTTTTGACAGAATTTTCAAGATCACAAAAAGTGTTTTGGACACTTCAATCTTGAATGTTTGATAGAACAATTCAAAGAAATCAGAAAAAAACAATTTCTAATCTCTTAAACTCAGATGCTTGTAAAGAGATGGCTTGATGGAGAAGACCCCTTTCATTTAGATGCAGTGAGTCACCTGGTAGGATTTGCTGGGATATAAGCTCCCCCAGGCAGTCAGGGGTGTTGATGGGCAGGTTTATGTCCACATTAAGGTGCAAATTAAAACCAGTAGCTCTGTTGTTAGTGGGCTTTTACTTTAGTTTTTGTAGAAGAAATTTGTCTCCATTTATGTTTTATTCCATCTAGGAGTGCAGAACTTTTTTTTACTGACGTTAAAGTTTACTTGGTAAAGTCCCTTTAAGAGGTGAGCATATTTGCTTGGCAGTGATATAAATATTAGGTAACATCATTTAGAAGCACCATGGTATGCATGTACTGTTTAGAAACCTACCAACCAGAGGCTCTGTCATTTCCTTCCTGTAATTGCCCACACCCAACTATTTCTCCATTTCTCCTCATTAAATACAGCCTTCCTCTATTTCTCCCTGGGCAGAGGTTATTTTATTTTATTTTTCCCCTCACTTTCCTGGACCACATATTCTCTTACTGATAGGTCTCCTTAGGGATTTGCCCTTTACAGCTTTATAGTTTAGGTATTTGGGAACTTACTTCCTTTTTGAGAATGCTAACTTGTTGAAAGAAAGAACTATGACTGTGCCTCATCTGTGCTTGCATGCCCTAAATGCTTAGCATATTTCCTTGTATATAATTTTTAATAAACATTTATCCAATGATAATTTTTTTTTAATTCATGTATTGCAGATAACCAAGGAGGCCCAACTTCATTCAATAAGGAACCTGACGGATTTATCCCAGACAATAGAACGAAAGGAAGAATATTGATGGATTTTAAACCACAGTTTTTAAACAGCTTGAGAATACGGGGAAATTAATTTGTTCTCCCACACACATATATAGGGTAAGGTTGTTTCTGATGCAGCTGAGAAAAATGCAGACCATCAAAAAGGAGCAGGCATCTCTTGATGCCAGTAGTAATGTGGACAAGATGATGGTCCTTAACTCTGCTTTAACGGAAGTGTCCGAAGACTCCACAACAGGTGAGGAGCTGCTTCTCAGTGAAGGAAGTGTGGGGAAAAACAAATCTTCTGCGTGTCGGAGGAAACGGGAATTCATTCCCGATGAAAAGAAAGATGCTATGTATTGGGAAGGCGGAAAAATAATGAAGCTGCCAAAGATCTCGTGAGAAGCGTCGACTGAATGACCTGGTTTTAGAGAACAAACTAATTGCACTGGGAGAAGAAAACGCCACTTTAAAAGCTGAGCTGCTTTCACTAAAATTAAAGTTTGGTTTAATTAGCTCCACGGCATATGCTCAAGAGATTCAGAAACTCAGTAATTCTACAGCTGTGTACTTTCAAGACTACCAGACTTCCAAATCCAGTGTGAGCTCATTTGTGGATGAGCACGAACCTTCGATGGTGGCAAGTAGTTGTATTTCTGTCATTAAACACTCTCCACAAAGCTCGCTGTCTGATGTTTCAGAAGTGTCCTCGGTAGAACACACGCAGGAGAGCTCTGTGCAGGGAAGCTGCAGAAGTCCTGAAAACAAGTTCCAGATTATCAAGCAAGAGCCGATTGAATTAGAGAGCTACGCAAGAGAGCCAAGAGATGACCGAGAGGCTCTTACACAGCATCCATCTATCAAAACTATATGGGGAATTCTTTTCTGGGTATTCACACTCTCCCCCACTACTGCAAGTCAACCGATCCTCCAGCAACTCCCCCGAGAACGTCGGAAACCGACGACGGCGTGGTTGGAAAGTCATCCGATGGAGAAGACGAGCAACAGGTCCCCAAGGGCCCCATCCATTCTCCAGTTGAACTTAAGCATGTGCATACAACGGTGGTTAAAGTTCCAGAAGTGAATTCCTCTGCTTTGCCACACAAGCTCCGGATCAAAGCCAAAGCCATGCAGATCAAAGTAGAAGCCTTTGATAATGAATTGAGACCACGCAAAAACTTTCCTCACCTATTGACATGACATCTAAAAGACATTTCGAACTCGAAAAGCATAGTGCCCCAAGTATGGTACATCTTCTCTTACTCCTTTCTCAGTGCAAGTGACTAACATTCAAGATTGGTCTCTCAAATCGGAGCACTGGCATCAAAAAGAACTGAGTGGCAAAACTCAGAATAGTTTCAAAACTGGAGTTGTTGAAATGAAAGACAGTGGCTACAAAGTTTCTGACCCAGAGAATTTGTATTTGAAGCAGGGGGATAGCAAACTTATCTGCAGAGGTTGTCTCACTTAAGAGACTTATAGCCACACAACCAATCTCTGCTTCAGACTCTGGGTAAATTACTACTGAGTAAGAGCTGGGCGTTTAGAAAGATGTCATTTGCAATAGAGCAGTCCGTTTTGTATTATGCTGAATTTTCACTGGACCTGTGATGTCATTTCACTGTGATGTGCACATGTTGTCTGTTCGGTGTCTTTTTGTGCACAGATTATGATGAAGATTAGATTGTGTTATCACTCTGCCTGTGTATAGCCAAATAGTCCATGCAAAGGCTGTATATATTGAACATTATTTTTGTTGTTCTATTATAAAGTGTGTAAGTTACCAGTTTCAATAAAGGATTGGTGACAAACACAGAACTCCTGCTCCATTGCATTTGATTTGATGGAAAAGGAAAATCAATTTAAGTCACAAAAATAAATATTAAGATATTTTATATGGGGGAGTTTTCTCCCCCTAAATAAGAGAAAACTGAAATGCTAAGTTCAGCAAATAATTTGTTTTTCCAGGCTATCAGTTGGAAAACTTTTTTTTTTTTTGAGACAGATGCTCTGTTGCCCAGGCTTTTGCTCTGTTGCCCAGGCTGGAGTGCAATGGCGTGATCTTGGCTCACTGCAACCTCTGCCTCCTGGGGTCAAGTGATTCTCCTGCCTCAGCCTCCCAAGCAGCTGGGATTATGGGCACATGCCACCATGCCTGGCTAATTTTTTGTAATTTTAGTAGAGATGGGGTTTCACCATGTTAGCAGGGTGGTCTCAATCTCCTGACCTCATGATCTGCCCGCCTCAGCCTCCCAAAGTGCTGGGATTACAGGTGTGAGCCACTGCATCTGGCCTGGAAAACCTTCCAAAGAGAAAGAAAAAATAATAATAACAGTAAATTTTCTTGCATTTGAGACTAATTCACTAAATTCTGTATAATATATATTTTTCTTTAAGATTATGTTATCTCTATAATTAAGTAGAAAAATCCAAGTTGTTTGGTAACAGCCTCTCTTTTGTTTTCTACCCTTTGAGTATGACACATGGATATGGATAGTTGAGTTGCTGACACATTTTATTAGAGTCTGTTTAAAAGAGCAGATGAAGACCAAGGATGAGGCCTTTTTATGTTATTATAAGTCTTAACAGTTCTAGGGTATAACAATCTAGGGAACTAAGCTAAACACTATTTTCATTTAGTTTCTAAATTTCAAAGAACACATCAGTTACCACGTGCCAACATATATAGTCTGAGTTTATATAATGACATCTTAAAAGATTTATTTTAATGATGAATATAAAGAGTGGCTCTAGGCCAGGCCCAGTGCTTTATGCCTATAATCCCAGCACTTTGAGAGGCTGAGGCGGGCAGATCACGGAGGTCAGGAGTTCGAGACCAGCCTGACCAACATGGTGAAACCCCATCTCTACTAAAAATACAAAAATTACCTGGGTGTGGTGGTGCAGGCCTGTAATTCCAGCTACTCAGGAGGCTGAGGCAGGAGAATCACTTGAACCCGGGAGGCAGAGGTTGCAATGAGCCAAGATTGCGCCACTGGACTCCAGCCTGGGTGACAGAGCAAGACTCTTGTCTCAAAAAAAAGAACGGCTCTAGGTCTTCAGATATTAGCTTAAAAATTATAACATCCAAAAATGTTTTCTAAGTTAATTGAGGATAAGACCATTATTGGTTATTTGTCCAAGACCCTCAGTTGCCTTATAGAAGTAAGAGTGGTCAAATGCGGACCAAGTGCTTCTGTTGCAATGCGTGACTGGCATCTGCCTGTTTCTGGGATGAAGTTGGGTTGGGGGATAGCTGTGGAGGTTGGTAGGTGGGCTAGGCATTAGTCAGACACAGCTTTCTCCAGAGGTAACTGCTCACCAAAGCCCTCTCCAGAATCATCTCTTTCCACACTGACCTCTTTCTATTCTAGAAGTGGGTAAAAGACTTGAGCAGTCCTGGAACAGGTGCAGAGTGACTGACTCAGCCCTCACTTCCCACCAGCAATCTCATGTTGGCAGGGAGGCAAAATACAAGCAGGAAGAGCCCAAGGGTAGCATCCCATTTTAGGAGTCTGCAGTCTTTGTGACTGTCCATTTTGAGTACAAGCCTGTTTTTTGATATGCTAAATTTCCTGCACTGTCATATTTTTAAAAAGCATGATGCTTTGTATTAAAGGCACTGCCAGTAACACACACACAGAGGCCATTGACTTTGTCCTTTTTGCCACAGGGATCACTTTCCTCTCTGAAATCTCCTGACTCTTAGAGAAATATGCTGCCTGCGGGGAGCTGTGGCACGTGCCTGTAGTCCCAGCTAGTCGGGAGACTGAGGTGGGAGGATCGCTTGAGCCCGGGAGTTCTGGGCTGTAGTGCGCTATGTGGATTGGGTGTCTACACTAAGTTCGGCATCAATATGGTGACCTCCCGGGAGCAAGGGACCACCAGGTTGCCTAAGGAGGGGTTGAACCGGCCCAGGTCGGAAACGGAGTAGGTCAAAACTCCCGTGCTGATCAGTAGTGGGATTGCCCTGTGAATAGCCACTGCACTCCAGCCTGGGCAACATAGCGAGCCCCATCTCTTAAAAAAAAAAAAAAATGTGCTGCCTGGCTCCACTTTTGGCCCTCTCTCCAGTATTTTACTAGTGGCTGCGTGAAGCCCCAAAGGCAGACTCTTCTCATTTGTGGCAGTTATAAAGCAGGGAAGGAGAGCTACAATGTCAGATGGGAGTCAGGAGCCAAAAGCCTTTGACGGCCTAGATGGCTGGGATGAATCTAACAACACGAAATATAATAGGGATACAATGTAAAGCCAAGTTCCTACCTTAAAAATAAAAAGCAACTATCCAAATTCACAATTGGGAGAAAAAAAATAATAATAAAATAACTACATTAAAAAAATGAGTTTTAGTTCCTTCAAGCTTACTAAGAGTAAACAACCAGTGGAATGCTGGGTTCTGTCGATGCAAATACCATTCCAAGCCCGGGTGGCTGTCCTCCATACCAAGAGTGCATACTTCATAAGAGGACCAACATCCGACTTCCAAAGGAGATGGGAGACTTTGTAGCCATGAACTAAGATAACATACTAAGAAAACTGTTGGTAAGTTGTCCAGAAAGGGATGAACTCCGGGCTACTAAAAAGGGAGAATAAGTAGATAGTAGCAAGAGTAAATCTCAATTTTTTTTTAGGAAGAACTTTGATCTCTCAGAGCATTGCAGAAGCAAATAGCATCTTCCCCAGTAATCTCTGAACATTAGCGCTCATGGGGTATCTCACACTCAGACATCACCATTTGAGCTCTTTTCCTTAGTCTTCTTTTGCCTTTTCTTTTCAAGGATCTAAGTTATCATTGGGATCATGTTTAAAATGTGACTCCTGGCCAGGTGTGGTGGCTCACGCCTATAATCCCAGCACTTTGGGAGGTCTAGGTGGGAGAATCACTTGAGTCCAGGAGTTCGAGCCAAGACTGGGCAACATAGTGAGACCCCCACCTCTACCTTCACCCCCCACAATCCCCCAGAAATTAGCTGGGCATGGTGGCACATGCCTGTAGTTCTAACTCTGCAGGAGGCTGAGGAGGGAGGATCACTCGAGCCCAGGAGTTCAAGGCTGTAGTGAGCTGCAGTGGTGCCACTGCACCCCAGACTGGGCAATAGGGCAAGACTTATCTCAAAAAAAAAAGGAACGCCCTAGGAATGAAATATCATAAACAAGCAATTTCAACCCCACTGGAGACCAAAGAAATGTAAAGTAAAAGTACACTGTGACACTTTGGTTTCATGATGTCAACTGAACAAACACTACCACCTCTCCTTCCCACTCACAGAGCCCCCAAGAATGAGAGAAAATGTGTTTAAAGCCAAATAAATATATAACTATATTAAGAAACACAAACCTCAGAACTCCAGAAGGTTTAAGAATTCCCAGCAAGGTGACTATCAGGCAGACCTGGATAGAGGAACCTGCAGTCAGGCACAATCCAAGAAAGCTCCCCACAGGGTTCCGCCCCAGTGACTGGACAGGAGAGGCGTGTGGGGGAACCTGAGTGATCCTCAGGGGCATTGCCTGGGCGAGGACACAGCAGCCACAGCCACCAGCCAGGCCAATCGCAGTGGGGAGCAGCACAGGGCAGAGTTGGGGGGCTGTGCCCCGGTAGCCCACAGATCCCCTGTGCAGTGCACGCATGCATCCCGCAGGAAGCCTGCCCAGCCATCGTGTGTCCATTGTTTGGGCTTTTTTTGGTTTTCGTTTTTTATTTTTGTGCCCATTTTTATGAAGAAGAATGCTGAGACTCTGAAAGGTTGACTTGTCAAAACTCTCCCAGCTGGCTAGCAAAAGCAGCGGTCAGGTCAGGCACTTTGTTCTTCCCCCGTTATACCCGGGAAATGAGACTAGGGCGTCTCTCTAACCTGCATGAGAAAAAAAAAGGAGTCCAAGAGACTGTCCAAAGTGGCTTTCCTCTGTCAATCAGTAACACTGCTGTCTAAGCATCTACTTGTACAGATATATAATAGCTGTGTAATAACTTAATTCTTTTTTATCCTCAACCAGCAAACACTCTGAAATAAAAACAGCCCTCATCAGTGTAGGTCTTCCATTTCTCGTGGATATGCACATGTGTTTCCTCTCCTGAAGTCTAATTCCTAACAAATGGGCACCTTTTTGACACACCACCATTGTTAATTAAAACCTTAAAAGAAATCATGTTACATTAAAAAAAAAACAAACTGGAAGCCATTAAGCTCATTTTTGAAAACTAGAAATTGTTTCTCAGAAATGAGACTCATTGGCAGCACCCATCTGGTTTTTGTTGTTTTGTGTTCTGTGGGGCGGAGATGAGGAGGTGTCGTAGTATTAATTACTGCTGGGATGTCTTGTGCTGGGACACCAGCTACTTGCACCAGAAAATTTAAACAAGAAAAACTTGTGGCCGAGTGCAGTGGCTCATGCCTATAACCTCAACACTTTGGGAGGATGAGACAGGTGGATCACCTGAGGTCAGGGGTTCGAAACCAGCCTGGCCAACATGGTAAAACCCTGTCTCTACTAAAAATACAAAAATTAGCCAAGTGTGGTGGCGGGCACCTGTATTCCCAGCTACTCAAGAGGCTGAGACAGGAGAATCGCTTGAACCCGGGAGGCAGAGGTTGCAGCGAGCCGAGATCGTGCTACTGCACTCCAGCCTGGGCGACAAGAGTAAGACTCTGTCTCAAAAGAAAAGAAGAAAAGAAAAACTTGCCAAGGGTGTGAAATTGTGACATATTCAAAATACCAGTAAGGATATAGAACATGCAGAATTATGAACCATAATCTTCCCAGAAAAAATGTACACAAGGATATCTTCTGGAAAGTAATACAAAATACACTGGTTTAAAGAGTTGGCCGGGTGTGGTGGCTCACGCCTATAATCCCAGAACTTTTGGAGGCCAAGGTGGGAGGATCACGAGGTCAGGAGTTGAAGACCAGCCTGGCCAACATGGTGAAATCCCATCTCTACTAAAAATACAAAAATTAGCCGGGCATGCTAGTGTGTGCCTGTAATCCCAGCTTCCTGAAAGGCTGAGGCAGGAGAATTGCTTGAAACCGAGAGGCGGAGGTTGCAATGAGTCGAGATCACGCCACTGAACTCCAGCCTGAGCAACAGAGCAAGACTCCATCTCCAGGGAAAAAAAAAAGTTTGGCAGTAATTCCCAGAGGTGGCTTATTCTGATTCTACTGGACATAAGGAAAAAATTAATCCAAGAACTAGTGAAGATAAGACCCGGGGTAATATTGCAGAGCAGCAGAGAACAGATGACGCTCAGTGACGAAGACGCACTACTTAAGAAAGTCGGGAGAGAGAAGCTGTCATTGCTAAGTCATGCTGGAGACTGGCAAAGAACAGTTACTGTTTGCTGAGTATTGATAAGGCTACAGACAGGCAAACAGAAGTACTTGTGTAGAGCCTTCTAAAGTAAACTATTGCGGCTGAGTAGCCCGGACAGGTATGCAGGCTATTTTTTATACCTCATTTTTGTCAATCTGATCCACTTCAGAAGGAAAAGGTTACTTTGGGGAAAATACCTAATAAAGTCCAAGGTTCTGGAGGTCAAGAATAAGGCACTTTTGAAAGAGCACATGGTAGAAATCATGGTAGGAAAGGAGGGAGATAAAGGAAGTTGTTCAAGAATAACACAGCAATCTAACAGAAGGGAGACGAAGAGGAGGAAGGAACCTCAAAATTAATAACCCCCTGAAGTAAACATGTTTCAGTATAACAGGGTTAAGAAAAGAAAGTTGTTCTAACAGCTATGTCAGATTTCTAGTGAGAGAGGGAACTTTCTTTCTGAGAAAAGAACTTCGATACGATACGGGGGGTCCCAGCAAAAACGCTAAAAACAACGATGCTCGTCATTGCCTGGCACAAACAGATGAGTTGCTTTGCAGAGAAAGTGAGTCAGATGATGGTGGTGATTTGTGCTTTTACAGGGCAGTGGGGAGGGTTACTTTGGAAAGGAAGAGGATGAAGGAGAAAGAGAAGGGAGGGGACCCTGCATGGCTAAGAGCCAGTGCAGACTCCCTGCGGGTGGGCAGCCACACCAGAGAGCCGCCATCTGATTTGAAGTCGTTTCCATTGCTGAATGGAAACAGGCCAAGATAGTTCCTCTTTAGATTTTCGGTAGGTTCTACTAGACTCAGAAACGCTTTTTGCCAGTGAGTTTTTGTTTGCTGGACTTTATAGCTGAGTGAGCATTCTGCAGAGCAGCTTGTCTGAAAGCAGGAGCCCAAGGCCATGGCTGTGAAGGCTGATCCAAGGAACCTGCAGAATCTGGAAGGAGACTTGGACTTTGACGACCCATGCAACTAAGACCTGCAGGTCATCTTATCCAGATCTCAAGGGTTAGGGAGCACCTCTACCTGCTAATTTTCAATGACTGTGAATTGCCTAATGAACACCCAGTTCTGTGCAACGTGCTGTAGAGGAAACATAACAAAAAGAGACAGTATCTCCTTTTGAAGAGCTTTAAATCTACTTGTAAAGGAAAGACCCAAATGCTAAAAGTAGTAAGAGCCAATAGAGTACATTATCAAGAGGTAGAATATGTAGAAAGAGCTATATCTACCAAAGAAACTGAGCAAACAGAACTGGGCAGAAACTAAGGACGTTTGGGCAATTAAAGCACCTGGATTAGTCGGGTGTGGTAGTCACACCTCTAATCCCAGCACTTTGGGAAGCTGAGGCAGGAGGAACGCTTGAGCTCAGGAGTTTGAGACCAGCCTGGGCAACATGGGAAAACCCCATCTCTACAAAAAATTTAAAAATTAACCAAGTGTGGTGGTGCACACCTGTAGTCACAGCTGCTCAAGAGGCTGAAGTAGGACAATCACTTGAGCCCAGGAGGTCAAGGAATCACTTGAGCCCAGGAGGTCAAGGCTGCAGTGAGCCTTGATCGCACCACTGCACTCTAGCCTGGGCAACAGACACCGTCTCAGGAAAAAAAAAAAAAAAAGACAAAAAGAGAAAACGAAAAAAGAAAGAACCTGGATGAGAGGGAAAGTTTAGAACTTGGATGAGCAGGGAAGAAGTGTTGGGCACGACTACTACTGTTGGGGGCAGGGGCGGTAAGGTGATGAAGTACCCTGCATCATTGCAGAAGGGAACTTATTTGGAGGATTAGTAACAGAATTCAAAGATAAACATAGAACCAGTTGCCGAAGGACCTTGAATTCCAGGCTTAAGAAAATGCCCTTGATTCACTTAGGAATGGCTGGAGGGAACATAACCTTGTAACTGCTGCTGAAAGACTTAGCAGGGGCATCAGCTCAAGGTGAAGCCAGGTGGGAGAATCAGGAGAACAGGTGACCCCGGGTCAAGAAAAAGACCTGGAGAAGCCAAAGAGCTCTGCCTTCCCTGGGTACATTAGCATGTCCTGAACGCTTCAACAGTGACGCCCCAGCTGAGCCAGAGTCACTGAAGACAGTGGGTTGTAATGAATCTATTCTTCATGTTCTGCAAAGTATGATAAGTATCATGATGTTATTTTTTGCTTCTTCAATTTGTAGTTGTTTTTGTATTGTATGCCCTGAGTGGCACCCAATATCATGCTAACATCAATTCAGAACAAAATTGGGGTAATTGCTGAGATAATCCAAGGGAAAGGTTTCTGAATTTTTGAAATTGTAAATGAGTGTGTTTCTAGAAAAATCAAGATAATTGTCTGTATTTTTCACTTCCCTTGCTGTGAACATGCAAATTGGGCTTAAGCTTGCAAAACACATTTAAAAACTCATTTTCTCCAGGTAGAAAGAAGCATCTTAGCACCTTCTTAGAGTCATGCAATAAGGCAGAAATGAGGGAAGTGTCATTCTTCCCATTCATTGAATTTGAGAGTAAATTAACCTCAGGCCAGAAAGTTCTAGGATAGAGCAAAGTGTACTATAGGCTGAGCACGGTGGCTCACACCTGTAATTCCAGCACTTTGGGAGGCCAAGGCAGGCGGATCACCTGAGGTCAGGAGTTCAAAGCCAGCCTGGCCAGCATGGTGAAACTCTGTCTGTACTAAAAATACAAAGAATACAGGTGTGGTGGCGCACATCTGTAGTCCCAGCTACTTGAAAGGCTGAGGCAAGAGAATCGCTTGAACTCGGCAGGCACAGAAGTTGCAGTGAGCTGAGACTGCACCACTGCCCTCCAGCCCAGGCAACAGCGCAAGACCCTGTCTCAAGAAAAAAGAAAAAAAAAGAAAAGTATGCTGTAATAACTGGTGAAAGCACCAGGGTGTGGCGGCTCGCACCTGCAACCCCAGCACTTTGAAAGGACAAGGCAGAAGGATCGTTTGAGGCAGGAGTTTGAGACCAGTCTGGGCAACACAGCAAAACCCTATCTCTATAAAAAACATTTTAAAATTAGCTGAGCATGGTGGTGGGCATCTGCAGTCCCAACTACTTGTGAGGTTAAGGTGGAAAGATTGCTTGAGCCCCAGAGTTTGAGGCTGCAGTGAGCTATGTATAGCTCTATTGCACTCCACCCTGGGTGATGGCAAGACCTTGTCTCTTTAAGAAAAAAAAAAATTCAAACTTCTTTTTTCCTCTCTGTGCTTCATGTTGGGTAATAAATAAATAACTGGGGAAAGCAATAAAAAATGGCTAAGCAGAGGAAAATACAAGTAATGGCTAGAGCCTGCTACTTTTGTTTGTCCCTGCCTAACGTTTTTGCCAAGTTCTCTTACACCTCAGTACTATGAATAGCTTACCAAAAATTAAATGGTGCCCTAAACATGCAGTAACACGAATTTATGATGAAAGCATAATACAGAATGAACAACAGGTCATTTTTGAGTATGCCTTTAATGTACTTTAAGCATACATAATGACAGTGAGTGCTAAGTCGAGAGTCCTGGTGGCATTTCCTTTGCCCCTTCTTCCCACAATTGTGATTGAAGAACTAGGTGACCAGGGTGCAAGTGACAGCAGATTTGGAAGCTCCTTCAGTGGAATATTTTGGCTTTGCAGAGGGGGAGTTGATTCCCTGGGGACATGGCTGGCACAGCTGGACTCCATGAACGCGAACTCCTGAGGAAGTGCGGTACTCTGGGCTTCTGCACTACCATTCACTGAACTTTGAGAGCTCTTCCTGTGTCCTAGGAATAGCCTTTCACAGAGCTTGGCAGGGAAATTTAAGTCACCTGGCCATGTGCACAGAGCATGTAAATGGGGAGCAAGGAGGTGACTTTGAGAGCCACACTCCTAATTGCTATGCGACACTGCCTTAGGTCTGAGCTGGTAGCATTTTTAAAGGCAAAAATCATGGGGGAGAGGGTGGGAAGCTCAATAACTATTTTACTCCCCTCAGTTTAGGCTGCAAGAGCCTAAACTAGTGTATGGGCTACACCACCACAGCCCCCACTGCCGGTGAGCCCTGCACCATCTACCACACTGGGCCCACTGCTACAGGCCGACCACCTCCCCAAAGCTCACATGGAGACACACTGTCCACCTTCTTTTTGGGGGGGGGACAGGGTCTCATTCTGTCACCCAGGTTGGAGTGCAGTGGCACCATCATGGCTCACTGCAGCCTTGACCTTGACCTTGACCTTGATGATTGCGAGCATGGCTCAAGCAATCATCCCACCTCAGCCTTCCAAGTAGCTGGGATTACAGGTTTGTGCCACCATTTTTTAAGTTTTAAATTTAAAGTTTTAAAATTTTACATTTAAAGTTCACACCACCATAATTTTTAAATTTTTCTGTAGAGACTTGATTTCACGATGTTGCTCCGGCTGGTCTAGAACTCCTGGGCTCAAGCAATCCTCCCACCATGGCCTTCCAAAGTGCTGATATTATAGGCATGAGCCGCTGTGTCTGGCCACATCACCCAGCTTCTAAAAACCTCAGGAGACCCTCTTGGTTACAAATAACAAAGCCTAAACCCCCTTTTCTGAAATTTAAGGCCCTCAACATTTTGGCTGATGCCATACTAACCTTTCCCGCCATACCCCCCATCCTCTGTGAATTCCAGACTGTGGGTTGCAGCCGCACTGGCTTGTGCCATTAGTGCAGGGACGCTAGCCAGTGTTTCGGATGCAGGAACAGACGACATGGCAGTGCCGTCGAGATAGCAAGTCCAGCTGCGGTTTTAGAAACACACATTCTGACATGTTTCCATTCACGATGTAAAATACATCTCTTATGATAGGTCTCTGCTGAAGCAAGGTCTTGAAAGCTGCAATTTCATACCACTGATGTGAACTGTTCTCCCCGGAGCCCAGGAAGCCCACAGAGAGGCTTTTTGCCTCCGGGAGGCAAAAGAAGGGGACATGAAAGCCTAGGTCTCAGGGCCGGGTTCTCCTCTTCATTAGTGCTCCTCTTTTTCCTGCGTGTGTGTGTGTGTGTTTAGGACTGGGCTTCTGCCTGGTAAAAGGGTTCTGCTCTTCCCTACTCTGTGACAACATTCTTCATCACCCATATCCTGGGTGCTCTTCTGCTTCCAAGTATCTGGTACATGCCTGCCCTGGCGTCCGTCATACAGCTCTTGTCCTGTAGCATTATTCAAAATAAATTCTGGTACAAGAAAGTTGGGACTACCTTTTCAAGACAATCATTTTATAGGTTAGATATTATCTGTCTACTGCTGGCATTACTGATCTTCCCATCCAAAAATTAGTTCTCCTAAATCGTACCCCTTGAAAACAACTTGAATAAATTAAGTAGTACCTCGCCAGGTTCTGGAAATGCAAAACAAAAATGTCCTGGTATTTTAGACCAGTGGTTTCCAACTTTTGTTTATCCCACAGTCCTAGCTATTAAAAAAGGAAAGTTTATCCCACAGTCCTAGCTATTAAAAAAAGAAAGTGAAAGAAAGAAAGAGAAAGAAAGGAAAAAAGTACATCTATCTATGTATCTGTTATCTACTTTCCTACCTATCTATCTATTATCTATCATCCACCTATTATCTATCTACCCACCCATTCACTCATCCATCTAGCTGTTATCTACTTACCTATCTACCCATACATACATCATCTATCTATCTATCTATCTCTCTACCTACCTAGCTTTTATCCATCTATCCATCTATCTGATGAGAGAGAAAGTACAGGTACTAAAGTCAGTTAAAACATTAAACATTAGTGGCTCATGCCTGTATCCCTAGCACTTTGGGAGGCCAAGGTGACCAGATCGCTTGAGGCCAGGAGTTTGAGATCAGCCTGACCAACATGATGAAACCCCCTATCTACTAAAAATACAAAAATTAGCTGGGTGTGGTGGCGCACACCTGTAATCCCAGCTTCTCAGGCAGCTGAAGCATGAGAATTGCTTGAACCCAGGAGGCAGAGGTTGCATTGAGCCACTTGCACTGCAGCCCGGGTGACAGAGCGAGACCCTGTCTCAAAAACAGGAATAAATAAAATAAATATTGTTAAAGCTTAATGTATCTTATTTTCAGACAAATAAATATGAAAAAAGAATTCCAGTATTCCCCCTGCATCATAGAGGATAATCCTGTAAACATCCCCAGGCATCATCCTGCACCCCAGTAAAGGCCACTGCTTTGCATGAGTGGGGATTGGAGGTAGAGGAATGGCAGCTCTTCATATGCTTGATCAGTTAATTGGGTTTTTACAAAAAAAAAAAAAAAAAGTAAGGCACATTTTGGCATCTCAGCTCAAAGCTCTTAGATGTTTCCAAATGTTAAAAATATACACAATCTCTATTTCTTCTTCTCCCTATATCTTTTCACCAGCTTGGATTTTAATAGATAAGATAGCCTTATAGGTAGTCTCTAGTTTTGAACTATTTTTGACACCTACACTATATTTTGAAATTGAGGTTATGTTTGTCTTGTAAAATGCCTAAGACTAGTTTATTACCTGAAAGTGAGCAGACCTGCTTTAGTGTTCTTCCAGTGGTCAGGAAAAGGCTTCCACCACTGAGCAGTTTCATGAGGCAGTGGGAAACTACATAGAGTTTGGCTTTGAACCCATCAGGAATTGTGTTGATTCAAGGTACCAAATAGCTCTTTATAGAATAGAAGGCCAAAGAATATAAGTTCCCCCTTTAAAAGTTGTAAATTCTTTCAGGGCTAGCGTTCAAATCGGCTTTGAGGGAAAGCAATCACCTATTACATTCTTAGTGAGAAACATCTCTGGATTAAACTTTTGAGGTATTCTATCTGGTCTCTGATCTTTGAGCTTCTTTATAATTACAGCTGATCCCAAAGTCATTCTGTTTTGCAGTTTTCTACCTTGGGTTCCAGCAGCCTTCACAATATTTGTAAGATATTAAAATTACCATCTGCTATTGCTTACTATGTCTTAGGCTTCTGATGTAATAAGAGTATTAATTATTTTAAGCAGTACATTTTTAAACTTCTTATCCTCTTTTATGAATGCTCACTAATGAATTCTTATTAAGCCATTAAGGTAAGTATGGCAATTTATTATTACATTTTTTTTTTCTATAAAATAAGAACAGCTTGTCTGGATTTGCATCTATAATGGTAACAGAAGCTTCCAGAACAGCTGCTTTGGTGTTAACTTCTAATAGGCCTTGCATGGAGCAATCTGTTCTCCATGTATGGGACTCAGTCATTACTCACGTCCCTGAGAAAAGATGGCACAAAGACAACTACTGCTGGTTTTATGTATAAATTATTTTTAAGTCATTTTATTTTTTGCTGTAGATATTCTGTAACTGAAACATACTTACTTATAAGAATTCTACTAAAATTCCATTTCTAGACTAGGACTAAAATATTAAATTAGCAAGAGACATACACAGGACATTCAAAGAATGCATATTTTGTGCGTCTCTGAGGTATTCTTGCCATTTGAGGAATTCCTGAAATGAGTCATAACCCACAGGATACAGATCTGCGGAACTTTTGTTGTCATTTACAACCAATTTTACACGTTTCTCTGGTTTAACTTCTTAAAATACAAATGTGATCAAACCAGTCTTCTGATTTCTTACTTTATAGACTAAGCTTTGCTATTCAAAGTGTGGTCCAGGCTCCAGCAGTGAGAATCTGACATGGAATCTTCTAGAAATGCAGAGTATCAGGCCCCTCTCAGAATTAGAATCTGCATTCTAACAAAATCCCCAGGCAAGATACATCCATGCTCATTAAAGTTTGAGAAGCAAGATCTATAGGAATGGCCCCCCAAAAAGTCTGTCTTGGTGAAATTAGTGAAAAATGAAGAACACAGTGAGTTTGTCATAAAGCTAAAGGTATCTAACTCTTTCAGTAGACAAGTATGAAATCTCCCCCTCCCCCCCACTGCCATACTCCAGTCTGCTCTCCATCCACAGCGTCCTTGTTCCCACCTTGCACAACTCTGGGCCTTCGCATATGAAGCTTCTTTTGTTGGGAATCCCCATCTCTGTCCGACAAACTCCTTTGAATTCTTCAAGACCCACTCAGTTTCTACCACATCTGTAAAGACATTCTCAGTGGTATCCCTACAATGCCATACTCGTGCTGTGATCATAGTGTTTTTCACATTATATAAAATATTGTTCATGTGTCTGTCAACACATCTAGGTCATGTGCTCCTCAAAAGCAGAGGCTATGTTCTCTACGTCATTGTCTCCTCAATTCCTTAGAGAGACACAAACTAGTTGCTCAATATGTTTGCTGAATGAATGTGACCTATGTGGAAATAAGCACCAGCAGAGATAGTTATTGTGAAACACTCCGTTTGATAGGTGGAACATGGTACATGGAAAGGCTGTTGGTTCAGGAGACTGCTTGCTAGAAGACTTTGGTCAAGTCACTTAATCCTTCTGTGCCTCAGTTTCCTCATTTGTAAAATAAGAATGCCTGATTTCCCCTCAATGCACTGGATTATTCTGAGGGTAAAATGCAAGGAATTATGAAAGACTCTTTAAAAGTTAAAAAGCAGAAACGTCAAACAAAAGGTTGAACATCAATATGAGGCAGTAATCTTGTTTTTAATGTACCATTAGAATGAAGACACACTGTATATGGGTTATTTGTGACTCTTTTGGTTTTTTAGGACTGCTGTAACAAAGTCTCATGGGCTGGGGGCTTAAACAACAAAAATCTATTTTCTTATAGTTCTGGAGGTTAGAAGTTCAAGATAAGGTGTTGGCAGGACTGGTTCCTTCTGAAGCCTGTCTCCTTGGCTTGCAGATAGATGATGTCTTCTCCCTGCATCTTCACGTAGTCTTCTGTGCATGGCTGTGTCCTCTAACTCTCTCTTTTTATAAAGACACCTGTCAGACTGGATTAGGGCCCACCCTACTGACCTCATTTTAACTTAATTACCTCTTTAAACACCCTGTCTCCAAATATAATCACATTCTAAAGTACCAGGTGTTAGGATTTCAACTTACAAATTTTGAGGAAGACAATTCAGCTCTTAATAGTGACTTAAATTTAACTTTGCACAATAGTATTTGTGGTGTTTTAGTAAAGCTAAGGTACCTCCTACCTGGTCTATCCATTCCTCAAATGCAGCTGGTTGTAAGGGTTCCCAGTTTTTTTTCCAACAGTAGGCCATTCAGAAATGCAAAGCACCGTTCAGTTAATAACGGTGTGCCAAGGAGGTTCAGATTTGGTAAGTGGGATTTCATTCGAACATGACCCAAGTGGAGAAGGAGGTTTTCACAATAATTTTAACATTATAAAAATATAAAAGAAACATAGTATAGATGCATAGAAAGAAAAATTTTAAAGGTCCCCTTTCCCAATCTGATCCATGCAAGATGACCAATGTTAAGTGGTTTAGCATGTATTTTTCCATATTAAAAATGCTTATATATGCAAACCTACACAAAAGCATATGCACATATGGAGTCTCCATATGGAGGCATTTTCACACCCATTTTACTTTTGTCAGTAACCCATCATACTATCTCAGTTTCATGATGTAATTGCAGTGGAACTACATTTAACAGCTCAAAATTACATATAATCAACACATTTCAATGGGGGTGGAGGAGGCAAGCTATGTGCCTCTCACTTGCTGGTGAGCCCTGGTGCTCTACTACCTCCTCATGCAGACTTAGTCAGTTGGCCACCATGATGGTTAATTTTAGATGTCTACTCGACTGGACTTAAAGGACACCCAGATGCCGGTAAGGCATTATTTCCGGGTGTATTTGTAAGAGTGTTTCTGGAAAAGATGACCGTTTGAATTGGTAGACTGAGTAAAGAAGATAGCTCTTCCCACTGTGAGTGGGCATCATCCAATTTGTTAAGGGCCCACACAGAACAAAAGAGTAGAGGAAGGCCAAATCAATCTCTTCCATCTGAGCTAGGACATCCATCTTCTCCTGGCCTCAGGTATCTACACTCTGGGTTCTCTAGCATTTGGACTCTGAGATTGACACCATCACTTCGCTGGTCCAGATTCTCAGGCCCTCAGACTCAAACTGAATTACATCACTGGCTTTCCCAAGTCTCTAGCTTGCAGGCAGTAAATTGTGGGACTCCTTGGACCTTCATAATTATATGAGCCAATTCCTATGATAAATCAATTCTTCTGTGTGTGTGTGTGTGTGTGTGTGTGTGTAACCATATGTAACTCCACAGTGAACTCTTAACTCACAAGAGTCAACCTCTAAGATGCTGTCCTCTGTTTTATAGCTTTATGCTGATTTTTTTTTTTTTTTTTTTTTAAGATGGAGCCTTGCTCTGTCACCCAGGCTGGAGTGCAGTGGCACAATCTTGGCTCCCTGCAACCTCTGCCTCCTGAGTTCAAGTGATTCTCCTGCCTCAGCCTCCTGAGTAGCTGGGATTATAGGCATCTGCCACTATACCCAGCTAATTTTTGTATTTTTAGTAGAGATGGGACTTCTCCATGTTGGCCAGGCTGGTCTTGAACTACTGATCTCAGGTGATCCACCTGCCTTGGCCTCCCAAAGTGTCATGATTAGAGGTGTGAGTGTACTGACTTCTTGAGGTACTTTAAGCACAAGTCTCTCATGTTTAAGAAGGTAAATTTACTTACTGCTATGCTTAATTTAAATATTGTTTTTCTGGCTTTAATAATTTCTTGTCTTTAGAAAATTATCACATATGTTCATATTCCAATGTGATTAAATGCTTGCAACTATTTTTTTCTGTTTCCTTTTCCTAATATTTAAAGGCACTATGCCTTGTGGCTTAGCCCCTTTCCTCTCCATCTCCCTCTGGGGAAGCATGCATTCTCTGCTCCTCTGTGTCTTGAATCTTAGGACACTAGCCGCCCACAAAGATGAGGAAGCAAAAAGTTACATCAGCTACAGCAGTTGTCCAGTTCTATCAGTGACTGAGCAAGTAGATCTTATTCTAGAACTTGGTATTGGCAGGCTCATTTGGCCTACAGATGGAAAGCCACGTTTGCTAATAGCCATGTTAATAATAAAAGTAATAGAAGAGAACCTGAGATAACACAGAAATGAATGCTGGCTTTGTCTTCCTCTCTAGTCCCGTTTGCTCAACAGGTTGGGGTAACAGAGTATAAAATGCATAGCATCACGTGCATGTTTTGGTGGTGTTTGTTAATATTCGATCCTGACGTGGAAGGAAAGAAAACAAATCGAAAGGAGGAAACTTAAGATAGAAGTATAAATGAGTAGTTAGTAAGTATGTAGCTTGGAAGGCATCCACAAAATTCCCAAGATACGTTAGATAAAGAAAAGCTAGCAATGCGTAAGAATGGACTGAGAGATACCCAACATAGATGACTCTAAATATACAAGAAGCACTTGAGGCACCACATATTCATGAGGTTTTAATTCAACCACCCATCGGTGACACCCTTTCTGGCCCTATCTGTTCTCTGTCTAAGAAAAGCAAATAAAACCGTTAGCTGCTCAACAGGCTAATTGACAAGCTGTCAAGGGGCCAGCCATCCTTGCCCCCTTGGTGCCAGGCACCTCCTCTGATTGGGCACCCTGGCTCAAACCTCAACACTAGTCCTTATAACATCATCTACAGGGACAGCTGATCAGGCAGAGACACATGACAGACACACCACGTGAACACTGTCATGTACCAGGATTCAGAGAGCATGACCCTTCGTCCTGCTCACACCCTACCCTAAGTGTGCTAGCTAACCCTATGTCTTTTTCCTTGCGTCTCTGTGTGTGTTTTTAATTGACCTAATACATTAACTGCTTGAAAGAGTTTAACTTGTCCGGTGGGACTTTCTGTTCTGTGATCTCTGGAACCACTTGGCTGGCAATGTCAAGTTGGTGATGAGTATGGGATGAGTCCCAACTAAATTAACAGGAAAACGAGGTCACACTGTGAAAAGACTCTCTGAAATTAAAGCCATACTTAAGAGGAAACCTCCAGCCTAGGAAGACTATGAAAAACTGACTCACGGTCTAGTGTAGAAAAGGCATTAAACAAAAATTTGGGAAATAAATCCAGGTTAAAACTCAATGCAGGCCTAATCAAATCCATAGGAGTGAAAACAAGAAGCAGAAACCTAGAGCCCAGGGAGATGGCTTCGGTGTTAGTGGGAGCTTTGATAACGTGCGTAGGTAGAAGTTACGGCAGAAGTCAGAATAAAGTTAGCAACTGCCCACCTCTGGGAGCAGACCCTGGGGAGTGTTTGACAGCACCCCCACCTCTGCCTGGAGGATACAAAGAGGGTCACTACGATCAGCCAATAGACTGATCGTATTCTTCCAAACCAGGAAGTACTGCTTGTGGTCCTGTTGCTCACATCAAAGAAATGGAGGCTTATACTAGGTCAGACTTAAAACAAATGATAGGAAAATTTAATAAAATCTCAAGAAACATAATGTATTAGCAGACTGGATTAAAACATTTCTGGGCTGGGCGTGGTGGTCACACTTGCAATCCCAGCACTTCAGGGTCCCAAGGTGAAAGAGTCACTTGAAGCCAGGAGTTTGAGACCAGCCTGGACAACAAAGCACATCTCTACAAAAGTAAAAAATAAAGATAAAATAACCATTGTAGTGGCATGTAGCTATGGTCCCAGTTACTTGGTAGGCTTAAGGTGGGAGAATCACTTAAGTTCGAGGTTACAGTGTGCTATTATCACACCACTGCACCACTCTAAACTGAGTGACAGAATGCGAGCCTTACTCAAAAATAAATAAATAAATAAAAAAGCTAGGTGCAGTGGCTCACACCTGTAATCTCAGCACTTTGGGAGGCTGAGGTGGGCAGATCACTTGAGGCCCAGAGTTCGAGACCAGCCTGGCCAACATGGTAAAAACCTGTCTCTACTAAAAATACGTGGTGGTGCACATCTGGTGCTGAGGCATGAGAATCGCTTGAACTGGGGAGGTGGAGGTTGCAGTGAGCCAAGATTGCACCACTGTACTCCAGCCTGAGTGATGACAGAGTGAGACTCTGTTTCAAAAACAAATAAATAAAAACAAATGATAGAAGAATTTAACTAAATCTCAAGAAACACCATGAATTAGCAGAATGGCTTAAAAACATTCTAGGCCAGCCATGGTGGTCACACTTACAATCCTAGCACTCTGGGAGGCCAAGGCAGAAGAGTTGCTTGAACCCAGGAGTTTGAGACCAGCCCGATCAACAAAGTATATCTCTACAAAAATATTAATAAAAAATAAAATAACCCAGTGTGGTGGCATGCACCCATAGGTCCTAGTTACTTGGTAGGCTAAGTTGGCAGGATTGCTTGAGGAGTTCAAGGTTACAATGTGCTGTGATCCCATGACTACACTCCAGCCTGGGAGACAGAGTGATATCATTACTCCAAAGAAAAATTCTGCTCAGAACCACTCTATCATTATAGTTTTATCTTTGTCTTTTCAAGAATGTCTTATAAATGGAATCGCATGGCATTTAACATTTTGAGTCAGGCTTCTTTCACTTAGCACAGTACCTTTGAGATGATCCAAGCTGTTGTGTATATCAACAGTTGGCTCCTTTTTATTGCAGAGTAGAATGTCATGGTATAGCTAGATCACCATCCGTTAGTCATTCACTCTTTAAAAGACATTTGTGTTGTTTCCAGTTTGGGGCTATTACAAGTAAAGCTTGTGCAAGGTTTTGTGTGAAAAGAACTTTTCAGGCTGGGTGCAGTGGCTCACGCCTGTAATCCTAGCACTTTGGGAGTCCGAGGCGGGTGGATCATTTGACGTCAGGAGTTCGAGACCAGTCTGACAAACATGGAGAAACCCTGTCTCTACTAAAAATACAAAAGTAGCTGGGTGTGGTAGTACACACCTGTAATCTCAGCTACTTGGGAAGCTGAGGCAGGAGAATTGCTTGAACCCAGGAGGCGGAGGTTGTGGCGAGCCAAGATTGCACCACTGCACTCCCGTCTGGACAACAAGAGCGAAACTCCATAAAAAAAAGTTTTCATTTATCTAGGGTCAAAACTCAGGGGTGTGGTTTCTGGGTCATATGTAAGTGTGTGTTTAACTCTGAGAGACCGTTAAACCCTTTTCAAAGTGACTGCAACGTTTTGCATCCCCCTGGAAATTCATGAGGCTTCCAGCTGCTCCCTGTCCTTCCCAGAACGAAATACTATCAGTATTTTTTTATGGGCAATTATTCTAATAGGTGCCTAGTGATTCCTCATTATTCTTTTCTCTGTCTCTTTTTGAGAAACTTTGAAGATTAATTCATCATAAAAGAAAAAAAATATCACTTATTAAAAACCTAAAAGAAAAAGAAGAGAATGTAGCTGAGGAAAAGAAGCCATTCAGCCAAAATAGCAATAAACTATTAGGCATTACCCAAAGAAGGCCTTTAGTACCAGATGATATAAAAGAAAAAGAAAAATAACAGCTCTTCCTCTCTGGCAAAAAGACTTCACAGAGGCCCAGAGAAACATGTGGGTACTGGAGACATATATTTTAACCTCAGGTAACCTCTTTATGCAGTAACTGGAAGACCTGGGACTTTGGGAGAAGAATTTCACAACAGCTCGCCCTTGGCCCACCTGAGCAAGCTAGTCTCACCTCCCTCCTATTTTCCCCATTCCTTTACCTGGAAATCACTATTTTGGATAACTGTGCTTTCTTGTCTCTGACATCAACAAGTGGGTGGTTGGACAGTCTGAATCAAATACATTGATACATCGATTTACATAAATACACGCACCAGACACCACACACATGCTGTAATAGTATTTTGGGCATTACAACGAATTGGATAGCCAGCAACACTGACCACTACAAGTACAATGGGCTGGATTTACCTCTGATCAGGCATAGTGGGGATATAGCCTTTGTACTCAGGTAAAATGAAGAGGGACATCGCAGAAGGGAATGAGAACCTGTGGTGTGTCATTTGCTGTGGGCCTGCTGGGTCTAACAAAGCTTGAGGAGTTGGGGAGTGGGAAGACACTTGAGGGGGAGGGCCCTGGAGACTTGGGCCCTCCTTACTCAAAGCTCTCAGAAAGGCAGTGCCCGAGACCCTGGTTATGGTCTGCTGATACTCCCAGGGTCGAGCCTGGCCAGGCTCTTTATCTACAACTCAGCCAAAGGTGGGAAAATGTATCAAGTTGGCTGAATTACAAGCTATTCAGACATAATATGCGACATATTTTACACTGATTCCTAAACAATACCAAGTGGTGTAACTAGTTGGTCTGCAGCACATTGACAGACTACAAACTGGGAAGTTAATAGCAAAAGGGTGGCAAAATCTAGCAAAAAAATCATAAACATACAAAAGAGAGACAGAGAGAGAAGAAAAGGACAGGCACTCTTCATGCCTGTAGTCTCAGCTACTGAGTAGGCTGAAGTGAGAGGTCATTGGAGCCCAAGCGTTCAAGGCTGCGGTGTGCTGTGATTATGCCTATGGATGGCCACTGCACTCCAGCCTGGGCAACATAGCAAGACCCTATCTCTAAAAATTGTTTAAAGATTAAAAAAAAAAAAGAAAGAAACCCAACCAACAAAACAAACACACAGCAAAAAACGTTGCCACATAGCCCAACCATCACCTTAAAAAAAATCTGAAACCATATAACAGGAGGCAATGGACTAAGTAACTTAGAAAGTATATACAAGACTGTAGTATACAAGGAGCAACGAAAAAAACATAAGTTAGGCATAGTAAGAGATTAAAACAATAACTAATAATAAAATAGAACAATTATAAGAATATACTGAAATAAAAGTTATGTGAATGTGGTCTCTGTCTCAAAACATCTTACTGTACTGTACTCACCTGTTTTGGGAAGGTGGTTGTCTGTGGGTAACTGAAACCATGTAAAGTGAAACCCTGAATAAGGGAGACTATCATACACGAACCAAACAAAAACAAAACTTGGCAAGTGATACTGTTGCAAAAAAACAAACAAATAAAAAAACCCCAGCAAAACTCCCCATAAATTATCCCATAGAAAATAGTAAATCGTGTTTCTGAAGACTCAGGACACTCAGGAACAAATTCTCTGATAACAAGAATTGAACAAAGGCACATTCCATTAAACAACGAGGCTGTTTTAACAGCTCTCCAAAAATGTGATCCATGCCACGCTGATGAAGTCAGCCTTTCATCTGTCAACGGAGAGATTGACTTATCAGAGGAGATAAACTGAGCCGAAGACGGCAGATGGGTTATGCGAGGTATGACCCAGACCCCTGTCATGGAGCAGAGAAATACTGTCTCACCACCTAGGATACAAGCTCAGCATTGGCATTTGCCGTCTGGGCAGATCTGCAATTCCTGGCCACTACTGCAGTGTCTCACCATCTCTCCAAAAATGACACCTGCTCACAATCAGAAAATGACCAGCATGATTCACAACTCAGGCGGTCCAGGTAGGGGCACAGGTTCTTAAAGTAGGGCTTTTACCTCCTCTTGAACTCTGAGTTGAGAATTAGATGAAGTTCCTCTTACTAATTTGGCCTGTAGAACTTTAAGAAGCATCAATTTAAAATAGGCTAGAGGGCAAAGACAAAAAGCAAGAACAAAATTGGGATGGGTGACAAAATAAACTTGTAATGTTTGAAGGGTGATAGTCTTTTGATATAAGTCCTTGTCTCACTGAAGTGGCCAACAGAGTCCATAACATGATTAAATAGCTAGATAACCAGATAAACCAAAACGCCAAAAAAAAAAAAAAAAAAAACCAAAAAACGAAAACGTCAGTACTATTAAGTACAATTTAAATAAACTGTAACATTTGGTTGGCAAATGCAGAGGTTTACAAACTGTATGGAGAACATCAGGGGTGGCAGGGGTCAGTGGCTCATACCTGTGATCCCAGCACTTTGGGAGGCAGAGGTGGGAGGATTGCTTAAGGCCTGGAGTTTCAGACCAGTCTGGGCAACATAGAGAGATTTCGTGTCTAAATGAAAAAGAAAGGAATAAGCTAGCTGGGCATGGTGGTGCATGCCTGTAGTCCCAGTTATTCAGGAGACTGAAGTGGGACGATGACTGGAGACCAGGAGTTTGAGGCTGCAGTGAGTCATGATTGCTCACTCCAGCCTGGGTGACAGTGAGACCCCAACTCTTAAAAGAAAAAACAACCTCAAGGGTTATATTTCTACTTAACATGAATACTTGAACACAGTTTATTAGTACACACAGTATAATCAAAACACAGCATATTCAAAAACATCTATTTGTCTTCTCTCTTACCTCATTATTTTATACTTTCTAGATTTCCTCTGTTGAGATCATGGGTCAGATAAATTATCACTCTTCACACAAAATATGTAAAGGCATAAAAATATAAATATATGTATTTAAGTAAATTAAATAGCAATTGCTGTTTTATAAAAAGATTCATTGCTGTAAACCTGAAATAATAGTATAAAACAATTTAATTCTACTATCTGCACGCGATTTTTTTTTTTTTTTTTTTTTTTTTTGAGAGATAAGGTCTCACTGTGTTGCCCAGGCTGGTCTTGAACTTCTGAGCTCAAGGGATCTGCCTGCCTAGACCTTCCAAAGTGCTGAGATTACAGGCATCAGGCATGAGCCACCATGTCCAGACCTGCATGTGATTTTTTTTTTTTTTTTTTTGAGATGGAGTCTGGCTGGAGTGCAGTAGTACAATCTTTGCTGAAGTGCAGTAGTGTGATATTGGCTCACTGCAACCTTGGCCTCCTGGGTTTAAGCGATTCTCCTACCTCAGCCCCCTGAGTAGCTGGGATTAGAAATATGTGCCACTACACTCAGCTAGTTTTTGTACTTTCAGTAGAAAGAGAGTTTTGCCATGTTGGTCAGGCTGGTCTCAAACTCTCGACCGCAGGTGATCTGCCCGCCTCGGCCTCCCAAAGTGCTGGAATTACAGGCATAAGCCGCTATGCTGAGCCCTGCATGTGATTTTTAAATATCGTCTCTTTGATTTTTAAAATCAACAATGATTATATCACACTTTAAATATAATTTTTGAGATCTGTAATTATCTTCAAGACCTATGACTAATATTCAATTAAGGTAATAAGTCACCTGAAATTTTTGGTGACTAAAAGGCATAAATACAGAAGTGATGGACCACTCTATAATAACATATTTGTTCTTTGCAAAGCTCAAATTAAGATGATAAATTTATATGAGGTATATTGCTTTAGATAATATAATGATATTTAATTTACCAATATTTATTTTAAAAAGCTGAACTTAAAACTTTAACTACATATGTATATTTAATCAAAATGCATATAAAGGTATATTAAAGGTGTTAAATGAAAAAAGCTTATGAATAATGAAGACGGAGAGTGAATAGTTCAGATAAATATTATTTTGACCCTTGAATGTACAATCTGCTCTTTAAAAAGAGAAAACAATTTTGCTCTCTGTCTTGAAAACAGAACCCCACTGTTAACTCTTCTCACAAGAGTCAACCTCTGAGGTCACTCTCTACTTTGTAGCTTTACCCTGATTTCTTGAGTCATTTTAAATAAGTCATTTTTAAAAAGTCAAAGTTAGGTACTAGTATGCCTAATTTAAATATTATTTTTCTGGCTTTAGTAATTTCTTGTTTTCAGAAAATTATCCCGTGTTTACATCCTAATGTGATTAAATGTTTGGGAATTCTTTTTTTCTGTTTCCTTTCCCCCATCTCAGTACACAAATTACAACAAACCTGGCAAAAAAAGAAATTAATTATGTAGTGATAAAATGTAACTAATGTAAATTTCAATAATCATTTGCTTGTTAGGTTGGATAGAACATACTTAGGTTATGTATAATGACTGAGGCAAAGCTGTCAACAAATTAGTTTACTCCTAGATCCAAAACTCCTTGTAATTTAGTACAACTCTAATGTATGAACAAAATCAAAGACCCTGGACATTTGTCAATAACTTCCCTGATCATAGTTCCTTCTCTTCGTATGATCATTCGCTAAATACCCAAATAGGGGATTCTACTCTCCTCTATTCTGATTAAATAATATTGACTAGTCAGAGCTATTCAATCTTGTCTCCTGCAGGTGGTTTTATAAAGTATAAATCAGAAATTGAGTTTTCTAGAAGTGCCTTCTCCCCCAAAAAAGCCCTGATAAAAGATGGTACCAGATAGAAACAGACTTTTCCCAAAAGATAAAATTATATTAAAAAAGGACTTTTTCTGTCTAGAGAGCGATGACCCCATTGAAGTTGACTGCTCGGCCCAAGTTCATCAGTATATTTGACTTTTGAGGTTATACCAACTAGATATCCATGTATCAAAAAATTAAAATTAGATTACTATGTCACACCATATGCAGAAATAATTCCTGATAGATTAAGAACATAAATGTGAAAAATAAAATACTTAATATCTTAGAAGAAATAGGAAAATATGTTTTAAGACTCTCAAATAGAATAATATATAGAAAAGGCAGATCTGATAAGAAACAAATGGTAAACCTGACATCATTAATGTAAAACCCCCATTCAACCAGTGACAACAGAAATAAAATGAAAATGGAGTTCAAAGAGTGAAAAAAGATACTCAAATGCACATAAGAGTATATAAAGAATATATTAAAAACATCTGCAAACCAATGAAGACAGGATGTACCACTCAGAAAAAACCTAAATGATATGAGTAAAGAATCTACAGGGGAAGAAATAAAAATATTGCATAATCGTGTATAAAACCACTCAGTCTCCCTAGTAATCCAAGAAGTGCAAATTTAAACCACAAAGATCAACCATTTCATAGCCATCACGTAGGAAAAATAATTTGTTGTCATTATCTTTGGAGAAATAGAAAGTCTTCTGCATTGATAATGGAAGTATAAACTTTACGCAACTACTTTGGTGGATAATTTCTCAATACTTTATGAAGCTACAGCTGTGCATATTTTTGACCAGCTTCATGATTTGGCCAATATCTGTAACTTTTTGGCAAGTGCATGTAAGAAGACAGATAACAGAATGTTCACTGCAGTATTACCTATAATAGTGAAAAAGTTTGAAAACAATGTAAATACCATCAACAGAGAATAAAATCATGATGTATTCCTTTAATTGAATACAAATAATCAAAAGAGTGAGTCAGAGCTGCATGTATCAAAAAAGATATATCGCAAAATCAAACTGTGTTTAAAAACACACACGCTGAGTCTGAAAAGAGTTAACAGTGTAAAAACTCGCAAGAAACTAAACACGATATTTTGAAAAGTGATCATCTCTGGGAAAGAAGAGGCAGCAAGAGGATTTCAGAAATAGCTTTAATGTTTCCATCCTATCTAATGCCCTTAAATAATTTGAACTAAGGCAAAATACTAGACTTTGAAAGGACTGGGTTGTGGGTATATAGGAGCCATTTTGTTATTCTGTATATGATTTTCCATATGTTTGAAGTATTTCCTCACAAAAATGTAATAAAGAATTTTAGTTGTCTCAATAACTTCAGTTCGTTGCTATAATTTAACAAATGAAATCTGGGACAGTTCCTCAGGCTTTGTCTTTTGTGGCATCTAAGAATGTAAGAATATACACATATATAAAAATGTTCTTCATTTGGGGTTCATCTAATGCCTCCCACAAGTAGAGTCAAGTCACTTGGATACTGTGCAGATTATGGGTCTTTCTCAGGATTCACATCTAGTGGTAAGTGAGGTCACTCATTGGTGGTGCTATTTTGATCGTCTAGTCATGGTAGTGTCCAGCTTCTCCATTGTACAGTATTTTCTCTCTATATAAGCAATCTGTGGGAAAAGACTAGGATCATCTCCTCATCATAATGGCTCACCAGCTCGGTTTATCCTTCATTGCCACTTCTTGATGGAATCAGTATTTATTTAGGATGTTGTAATATGAATTTCCAACTCCAGCATTTCTTCCATGTTTACCGCTTGGCATTCTACTGTAAGCAAATGCTTTCCCACTGCAATCAACCATCCATCCACCCATCCATCCATCCGTATATGTCTATCTATTGTCATTCATCTTCAGTATGGACTCATTGATTTCCCCCTTTTTTTCTTAATAGTTTATAATTTATTACCATCTTCAGTTATTCTGGTGTTCGAATTACCTCAGATTTGGCCATTGGCATCCCCTTAAAGCCTGCTCATGCAACATGTGCCCATTATTTTTTGTAGCACTTCCTCCTTTTCTTGCATAAGAGCATATTCCAGAAAATAAAATAATGATGTATTATTTTATAATACATCATTTTGTAATAATGATGTATTCCTTGTTTTGTGAATATTATAATCACACTGAAATCCCTTTCAATGTGAGATTTCAGTGTGATTATAATATTCATTTGAAATACACGTAGTTTAGGTTTACTTTCAGTTTTAGGGGTTTTTTCTTCTTTTCCATTCTCATAAATTAATATTATTTTTTAAAGATGTAGAACATCAACATGCTTCTAAAAATCAAAATGATATAAAAAGGAATAGTGTCATTATCTTCTCTATCCCTTTCATCCCAACATCCCTCACTTATTGGTGACCACTCCCAGTGTTTTTTTTGACATATCCTTCCTGCCTTTTTTCCTTGTTTTTGTAAACATAAGCAGATATGTGTATGTCTTCTTTCCTCTTCTTTCTTTCTTTTTTTTTTTATTCCATTTAAGGTTTTGGGGTACATGTGAAGAACATGCAAGATTGTTGCACAGGTACACACATGGCAGTGTGATGTGCTGCCTTCCTTCCCATCACCTATATCTGGCATTTCTCCCCCATGCTATCTCTCCCCAACTCCCCACCCCCTGCTGTCCCTCCCCTATCTCCCCCCCAACAGACCCCACTGTGTGATGCTCCCCTCCCTGTGTCCATGTGTTTTCATTGTTCAACACCCACCTATGAGTGAGAACATGCGGTGTTTGATTTTCTGTTCTTGTGTCAGTTTGCTGAGAATGATGGTTTCCAGGTTCATCCATGTCCCTACAAAGGACACAAACTCATCATTTTTGATGGCTGCATAGTATTCCATGGTGTATATGTGCCACATTTTCCCTGTCCAGTCTATCATTGATGGGCATTTGGGTTGGTTTCAGGTCTTTGCTATTGTAAACAGTGCTGCAATGAACATTCGTGTGCATGTGTCCTTATAGTAGAATGATTTATAATCCTTTGGGTACATACCCAGTAATGGGATTGCTGGGTCAAATGGAATTTCTATTTCTAGGTCCTTGAGGAATCACCACACTGTCTTCCACAATGGTTGAACTAATTTACACTTCTAGCAACAGTGTAAAAGTGTTCCTATTTCTCCACATCCTCTCCAGCATCTGTTGTCTCCAGATTTTTTAATATCGCTGTTCTAACTGGCGTGAGGTGGTATATCAATGTAGTTTTGATTTGCATTTCTCTAATGACCAGTGCTGATGAGCATTTTTTCATATGTTTGTTGGCTTCATGTATGTCTTCTTTTGTAAAGTGTCTCTTCATGTCCTTTGCCCACTTTTGAATGGGCTTGTTTGTTTTTTTCTTGTAAATCTGTTTTAGTTCTTTGTAGATTCTGGATATCAGCCCTTTGTCAGATGGGTAGACTGCAAAATTTTTTCCCATTCTGTTGGTTGCCAATTCACTCTAATGACTGTTTCTTTTGCTGTGCAGAAGCTGTGGAGTTTGACTAGGTCCCATTTGTCTATTTTGGCTTTTGTTGCCAATGCTTTTGGTGTTTTGGTCATGAAGTCCTTGCCTACGCCTATGTCCTGAATGGTTTTGCCTAGGTTTTCTTCTAGGGTTTTTATGGTGTTAGGTCTTATGTTTAAGTCTTTAATCCATCTGGAGTTAATTTTAGTGTAAGGTGTCAGGAAGGGGTCCAGTTTCTGCCTTCTGCACATGGCTAGCCAGTTTTCCCAACACCATTTATTAAACAAGGAATCCTTTCCCCATTGCTTGTTTTTGTCAGGTTTGTCAAAGATCGGATGGTTGTAGATGTGTGGTGTTGCCTCAGAGGCCTCTGTTCTGTTCCATTGGTCTGTATCTCTGTTTTGGTATGGCCATTTTCACGATATTGATTCTTCCTAACCATGAACATGGAATATTTCTCCACCTGTTTGTGTCCTCTCTTATTTTGTTGAGCAGTGTTTTGTAGTTCTCCTTGAAGAGGTCCTTTACATCCTTTGTTAGTTGTATTCCCAGATATTTTATTCTCTTTGTAGCAATTGTGAATGGCAGTTCTTTGTTGATGTGGCTCTCTTTAAGTCTGTTATTGGTGTATAGGAATGCTTGTGATTTTTGCACGTTGATTTTGTGTCCTGAGACTTTGCTGAAGTTGCTTATCAGTTTCAGGAGATTTTGGGCTGAGGCAATGGGGTCTTCTAGATATACAATCATGTCGTCTGCAAATAGAGACAATTTGACTTCCTCCTTTCCTATTTGAATACCTTTTATTTCTTTTTATTGCCTGATTGCTCTGGCTAGAACTTCCAATACTATATTGAATAGGAGTGGTGAGAGAGGGCATCCTTGTCTAGTGCCAGATTTCAAAGGGAATGCTTCCAGTTTTTGCCCATTCAGTATGATATTGGCTGTGGGTTTGTCATAAATAGCTTTTATGATTTTAAGATATGTTCTGTCAATACCTAGTTATTGAGGGTTTTTAGCATAAAGTACTGTTGAATTTTGTCAAAGGCCTTCTCTGCATCAATTGAGATAATCATGTGGTTTTTGTCTTTGAGTCTGTTTATGTGGTGAATTATGTTTATAGACTTGCGTATGTTGAACCAGCCTTGCATCCCCGGGATGAAGCCTACTTGATCATGGTGGATAAGCTTTTTGATGTGCTGTTGCAATCGGTTTGCCAGTATTTTATTGAAGATTTTTGCATCTATGTTCATCATGGATATTGGCCTGAAGTTTTCTTTTCTTGCTGAGTCTCTGCCAGGTTTTGGAATCAGGATGATGTTGGTCTCATACAATGATTTGGGAAGGATTCCCTCTTTTGGATTGTTTGGAATAGTTTCAGAAGGAATGGTACCAGCTCCTCTTTGTATGTCTGGTAGAATTCGGCTGTGAATCCGTCTGGACCTGGGCTTTTTTGGGTGGTAGGCTCTTAATTGCTGCCTCAACTTCGGACTTTGTTATTGGTCTATTCAGGGTTTCAATTTCTTCCTGATTTAGGCTTGGGAGGATGCAAGTGTCCAGGAATTTATCCATTTCTTCCAGGTTTACTAATTTATGTGCATAGAGTGGTTTGTAATAATCTCTGATGGTGGTTTGTATTTCTGTGGACTCTGTGGTGATATCCCCTTAATCGTTTTTTATTGCACCTATTTGATTATTCTCTCTTTTCTTTTTTATTAATCTGGCTAGTGGTCTGTCTATTTTGTTGATCTTTTCGAAAAACCAGCTCCTGGATTTATTGATTTTTTGAAGGGTTTTTTGTGTCTCTGTCTCTTTCAGTTCTGCTCTGATCTTAGTTATTTCTTGTCTTCTGCTAGCTTTTGAGTTTTTTTGGTCTTGTTCCTCTAGCTCTTTCAATTTTGACGATAGGGTGTCAATTTTAGATCTTTCCTTGCTTCTCATGCGGGCATTTATTGCTATATATTTTCCTCTAGACACTGCTTTAGATGTGTCCCAGAGATTCTGGTATGTTGTGTCTTCGTTCTTGTTGGTTTCGAAGAACATCTTTATTTCTGCCTTCATTTCATTGTTTATCCAGTCAAGATTCAAGAGCCAGTTGTTCAGTTTCCATGAAGCTGTGCGGTTCTGAGTTAGTTTCTCAATTCCGAGTTCTAACTTGATTGCACTGTGGTCTGAGAGACTGTTTGTTATGATTTTCGTTCTTTTGCATTTGCTGAGGAGTGATTTACTCCCAGTTATGTGGTCAGTTTTAGAGTAGGTGCGATGTGGTGCTGAGAAGAATGTATATTCTGTGGTTTTGGGGTGGAGAGTTCTGTAAATGTCTATTAGGTTTGCTTGGTTCAGATCTGAGTTCAGGTCCTGGATATCCTTGTTAATTTTCTGTCTCGTTGATCTGTCTAATATTGACAATGGGGTGTTGAAGTCTCCCAATATTATTGTGTGGGAGTCTAAGTCTCTTTGTAAGTCATTAAGAACTTGCCTTATGTATCTGGGTGCTCCTGTATTGGGTGCATATATATTTAGGATCGTTAGCTCTTCTTGTTGCATTGATCCTTTTACCATTATGTAATGTCCTTCTTTGTCTCTTTTGATCTTTGTTTGTTTAAAGTCTATTTTATCTGAGATGAGAATTGCAACTCCTGCTTTTTATTGCTCTACATTTGCTTGGTAAATCTTCCTCCATCCCTTTATTTTGAGCCTTTGTGTATCCTTGCATGTGAGATGGGTTTCCTGGATATAGCACACCGATGGGTTTTGGCTTTTTATCCAATTTGCCAGTCTGTGTCAAAAGACACAAAAGATTGGGGCATTTAGCCCATTTGCACTTAGGGTTAATATTGTTATGTGTGAATTTGATCCTGCCATTTTGATGCTAGCTGGCTCTTTTACCCATTAGTTGATGCAGTTTCTTCATTGTGCTGATGTTCTTTACCATTTGGTATGTTTTTGGAGTGGCTGGTACTGGTTGTTCCTTTCCATGTTTAGTGCCTCTTTCAGGAGCTCTTATAAAGCAGGCCTGGTAGTGATGAAATCTCTGAGTACTTGCTTGTTTGTAAAGGATTTTATTTTTCCTTCATTTATGAAGCTTAGTTTGGCTGGATATGAAATTCTGGGTTGAAAGTTCTTTTCTTTAAGGATGTTGAATATTGGCCCCCACTCTCTTCTGGCTTGTAGGGTTTCTGCTGAGAGATCTGCTGTGAGTCTCACAGGCTTCCCCTTGTGGGTAACCTGACATTTCTTTCTGGCTGCCCTTAGCATTTTCTCCTTCATTTCAACCCTGGTGAATCTAACGACTATGTGCCTTGGGATTGCTCTTCTTGAGGAATATCTTTGTGGTGTTCTCTGTATTTCCTGGACTTGAATATTGGCCTACCTTGCTAGGTTGGGGAAGTTTTCCTGGATAATATCCTGAAGAGTATTTTCCAGCTTGGATTCATTCTCTCCGTCACATTCAGGTACACCTATCAAACATAGATTAGGTCTTTTCACATAGTCCCATATTTCCTGGAGACTTTGTTCATTCTTTTTTACCTTTTTTTTCTCTAATCTTGCCTTCTCATTTTATTTCAGTGAGTTGATCTTCGACCTCTGATATCCTTTCTTCTGCTTGGTCAATTCGGCTGTTGAAACTTGTGTATGCTTCCTGAAGTTCTTGTGTTGTGTTTTTCAGCTCCATCAATTCACTTATATTCCTCTCTAAGTTGTTTATTCTCGTTAGCATTTCATCAAATCTTTTTTCAAGGTTCTTAGTTTCTTTGCATTGGGTTAGAACATGTTCTTTTAACTCACAGAAGTTTCTTATTACCCACCTTCTGAAGCCTGATTCTGCTAATTCATCACACTCATTCTCCATCCAGCCTTGTTCCCGTGCTGGTGAGGACTTGTGATCCCTTGTAGGAGGAGAGGTGTTGTGGTTTTGGGTGTTTTCATCTTTTTGCGCTGGTTTCTTCTCATCTTTGTGTATTTATCCACCTGTCGTCTTTGTAGTTGTTGACTTTCAGATTGGGTCTCTGAGTGGATGTCCAGTTTGTTGATGATGAAGTTATTTCTTTCTGTTTCTTAGTTTTCCTTCTACCAGTCAGGCCCCTGTGCTGTAGGACTGCTGAGGTTCACTCCAGGCCCTGCTTGCCTGGGGGATCACCTGCAGCGGCTGCAGAACAGTAAGGTTTGCTGCCAGTTTCTTCTTCTGCTATCTTTGTCCCTGAAGGATACCCACCTGATATCAGTCTGAGTTCTCCTTTATGAGGTGACTCTTTGGATATACGGGGGTCAGGGAGCTGCTTGAGGAGACACTCTGTCCTTTATAGGAGCTCAAGTGCTGAGCTGTGAGCTCCGTTGTTCATTCAGAACTGCTGGGCAGGTACGTTTAAGTCTGTTGCAGCAGAACTCATAAACCCTCCCTTTTTTTTCCCCAGGTGCTCTGTCCCCGGGAGTTAGGGCTTTATTTATGAGTTTCTGTTGTGCTGCTGCCCTGCCCAGCAAGGAGGCAGCCTAGTCACTGTCTGCCTGCAGAGGCTTTGCTGAGCTGCCGTGTGAAGTCCTGTTTATACGGGTATAGTTAGAACTGCCTCGGCAATGGTGGCTCACCTCTGTAATGGCGAACTCTTTCTGTAATGGCTGGCTGCCTCAGCAATGGCGGACTACCTCCGTAGTGGTGGATTGCCTCGGTAATGGTGGACGCCCCTCCCCCACAGAGCTGGACTGTCCCAGATTCAGCTGTGCTTGCTGTGAAACTCTCAATCCAGAGTGTTTCAGATTGCTGTTTTTTTGTGGGGGTGGGACCAGCTGAGCCTGATCACCTGGCTCCCTGCCTCAGAGCCTTTTTTTTTTTTTTTTTATTTGAACAGTCGACTGTCTCCCAGGTGTTCCAGTTGACTGTTGAAAAGCACCGGGATCTGTGTGATTTCCTGTGCAGCGACCCACTGCGCTGGCTGAAACAGCCGCGCTGAGATTCATGGCGCTTTTTTGCCCGGGAATCTCCTGGCCTGGCTCCCTGTTTCAGTCCCCTTTCTATCAGTTGAATGGGCAACTCTGTCTTCCTGGAGCTCCAATTGCCAGCTAAAATGGTGCCCGGACCCGTGTATTTTATACAGAGAACTGCCATGCTGGGGCGCCGGCCAAAACAGCCATGCTGGTGACCCGTGAGGCTTCTCTGCCTGGGAATTTCCTGGTCTGTGGGCAATAAAAATCCATCTGGAAATGCGGCGTCCACTCACCCTCTGTGCTTTTGCTGGGAGCTGCAATCCTGAGTTGCTCCTAATTGGCCATCTTAGATCCCCTCCTCTTTTTTTTTTTTTTTTTTTTAAGAGACAGGTTTTCTCCATGTTGATCAGGCTGGTCTCGAACTCCCAACCTCAGGTGATCCACCCTCCTCAGCCTCCCAAAGTGCTAGGATTACAGGTGTGAGCCACCACGCCCGGCCTCTTCCTCTTCTTTCTTACATAAAAAGTAGCATACCATATATGCCCATGTTGATCCAGCATGGTGGCTCATGCCTGTAATCCCAGCACTTTGGGAAGCCAAGGTAGGCAGCAGATCACTTGAGGCCAGGAGTTTGACCAGCCTGGCCAACATGGTGAAACTCGTCTCTACTAAAAATACAAAAAATTAGCTGGGCATGGTGGCACATGGCTGCTATCCCAGCTACTCAGAAGACTGAAGCACAAGAATCACTTGAACCCAGGGGCGGGTGGGGGTGGGCGGTGGAGGTTGCCACGAGCCAAGACTGTGCACCACTGCACTCTAGCCTGGGTGGCCAAGCAAGACTCTGTCTGCTCCCCCACAAAATATATATATATATACATGTTTACTTTGCTTTTTTTCACTTAACTATATATCTTGGAAATAATTCAATCTGTTCAGAGCAATATTGTTTACTCATTTTACAATTGCACAGCACTCTTCTGAGCATAGAGTTCTTGAACATTATGACAAGACCTGATGAGTTAAGAACGGAGAGAGGAGAAAGGCAGGAGGCAGGTTTTCTAAAGATATATAGAGAAAGGCTGCTTCATTTACTTTAAAATGTCACCCTGGGCTCTGGGAGTGTGCCAATACCGTAGTCAAAATACCAGGACTGGGTTGGAAGCCTGCATTTCATAGCTTCTGTCTTGATTCCATTTAAATCTCCTTTTGAGAGACAAGAGAGGAAGCAAGAGAAAAATATACATCTATCTGCTATCACCCTCTTCTCCTTTTTACTCTAGTCAGGATTTCCAAACTGGAATAGGACTCGAAGCTTGACTACACCATACATTTGTGCTTGGCCCAGCCATAATAGTTTGCAAAACTAAAAATATAAATTAAATGATGCAAAGAAAGGCTCAATTTCTCAGCCATACATGTGTTCCTATAAAACATCATAGAAGATCATTATCTATAAGAACTGCTACACTATAGAATTTTAAAAATTATAATCTACATTGTTGTTTCTTTGTATAAGAACTCATAATCTGACCAGTTGGATTAAATTTTGAAAAGGAATCTCACATGTTCTCAAATAAATCATACTCAATTATTTTTGTTGTAGTCTTGCTCCCCCTGGGCAGTAGGGAGGAGAACTTCATAAACAAAGTTACCCCATAGCATCTAAATAATACATAATCAATGCACTACTGTCTCCTCTCATTTTCTATATTTCCTCAGTGGTATCTACTACGAAATGGGCTGGCCTCTTATCGACTCTAGGAAATGAGCCTGATAGTGATTTAAGAGAAACATCTGGTTCCTTTTATTAAGTGTACAGATAGAAATCAAGATAAAATGTTATCATTGGAATGTTGCTTGTGTTTCATTATCCTGGCTACTGATAATAAATGAAGTTCCAGAGTGCCGTTCTTGCTCAATAATTCAGAGAAAATGACCCAGAATAGCAGTTTTATGCATTTCTTGGCCAAAAGAGCCCTAGTTGTTGGAAACAGCTTCTCAGGCAAGCTTTCTTCCTGTTTGCTGAGACACTAATACCTTGGAGCTGCAGAAACTATTGGATTAGTCATTTCTGCCCTTCAAGGAACCTTAAGTATGCTGCACAAATATCATCAATTTCTGTGGGCACCGTAACATGAAAATGACCAGCAGTATTGTTCATAAGACAAAAGTCACTTATTGTCTATATGCATTGATGGGCAAAAAGCATTTTCCAGCTGTAAAATTTCAAATAATCTTTTAAGCACTTCAAAAAGTGAATATAGTTTAGATGAATACAAGTTAGTAACAATTACTTTTAAATGCTTATAGGTACTGTACATAAAATAATACATAAAGCCCGAAGCATCTGCCTCTTCTAAGAACATTTTAATACAATGTGTATTAGTCCATTTTCACACCGCTGATAAAGACATACCCGAGACTGGGCAATTTACAAAAGAAAGAGATTTATTGGACTTACAGTTCCACATGGCTGGGGAGGCCTCACAATCATGGCAGAAGGTGAAAGGCAAGGAGACGCAAGTCACATCTTATGTGGATGGCAGCAGGCAAAGAGAGAAGCTTATGCAGGGAAACTCTCATTTTTAAAAACCATCAGATCTTGTCAGACTAATTCACTATCACAAGAACAGCACAGGAAAGACTTGATCCCATGATTCAATTACCTCCCATGACACATGGGAATTGTTGGAGTTACAATTCACGAAGAGATTTGGAAGGGGACACAGCCAAACCACATCACAGTGGTTCTCAGCCTTGGCTGTACATTAGAATCATCTGGGGAGCTTTTAAAAATCTCAGCGTATAGTTGGGTGAAGTGGCTCATGCCTGTAATCCTAGTACTTTGGGAGGACAGGTGGGAAATTTACCTGAGGCCCAGAGTTTAAAACCAACCTGGACAACATAGTGAGACCCCATCTCCATAAAATTAAAAAGAAACATTGGCTGGCATGGTGGTGTGTGCCTATACACCAGGGCAGGAGGATCATTTGAGTCCAGGAGTTTGAGGCTGTGGTGAGCTATGATCCTACCACCAGCCAGAGTGACAGAGAAAAACCCAATCTCTAAGAAAAAACAAACAAACAAACAAACAAAAAACAAAAAAACACTAATATCCACTCTGCAGCCTACACCAATTCAATCAGAATCCCTGAGGGTGGTATCGGCAATTGTAAGAGCCCGGCCCTCCTAGGAGATCCCAGCGTATACCCAAGAGGGGCCACTCTAAAGACAGAAATTTTATTTTGTCACTTCTTCATTCCCTATTTTGTGGGAGCCTTTAGAAACATGCCACATAGCACCAAGGCAACCAATACCTACCTGGGCTCTACCCCAGTGAGTCTGAGGTCATTATTCACCTGTACAGATTTTTGTTTTCCTAAAAGGAGACTTCGAGGAATGTTTTAACTAAGTGTTGTCATTTGACTCACGGAACCCATTGAAGAATGACGTGTTTTAAAAAAATCAACTAAAGAAATGACATTTTAACTAATCTACCAGAATTGGTACAACAATAACAGATTAATACCACTTGCTCTACAATTCTAATTTAAAAGCCAAATTCTAAGTCTTTAAAATTAAGTTGTAATTTTTGGAGGGTTTGGTCCTGGTTCTGACTGACCTCATGGAAAACCACAGATCTTCATTTTATTTTAATAGAATGAACAAATGCACTGTTTTACATGGACACAAAGAAGGGAACAACAGACACTGGGACCTGTTGTGGGTGAAGAGAGAGGACAGGAAAACTCCCACTGAGTACTATGCTTATTACCTGGATGATGAAATAATCTGGGCCAAGCGCGGTGACTCACGCCTGTATCCCAGCACTTTGGGAGGCCGAGGTGGGCGGATCACTTGAGGTCAGGAGTTCAAAAGCAGCCTGGCCAATATGGTGAATGAAACTCCATCTCTGCTACTGCTACTACTACTAATAATAATAAAATTAGCCAGGTGTGGTGACAGGTGCCTGTAATCCCAGCTACTGTGGAGGCTGAGGCAAGAGAATCACTTGAACCTGGGAGGCGGAGATTGCAGTGAGCTGAGATCACACCACTGCACTCCAGCCTGGGCAACAGGGCAAGATTCCGTTTTAAAAAATAAATTAATAATAGTAATCTGTACAGCAAACTCACGTGACATGCAATTGACCTGTGTAACAAACCTGCACATGTACCTCTGAACCTACAACAAACGTTTAAAAAAATTCAGTGTTTTACAGCATCTAATTTGTGCCAGGCATTGTGGTAGACTCTGGGGACACGACAACATGTAAGATGCACAAAGCCACCGTTCTCGTGGTTCTGATCACTTAGCAGCAATGAGATGTGAATTCTGAGAATATACATAAAAGCCACAGACATTCTTCAACATAATTGAGAAATCCATCCTGGCCTACAGACTTGAAAAAGAAGAACACTTAGCCCCAAATGTTAAAACTTAACAGGTGGCTATAGATGATACTTTCCCTTATAGTAGATCACATACGTACTTCCCAGAAACTGACATCATTGATAAATAATTATAAAAAGCAACAAGTATTTTCCCAAGCAAGATTCAAATTATACCAAATGCCCCCACTTGGGCATAATTTTCTCTACTAGTAGCACCTCAGTGACGTGCCTGTTAAAAATATATGCTCTTTCTTTTATATTTAATAGGAAATGAAGTCAGCTTTGTCTTTAGGGCTAAATATGCCTTTTGGCTCTAAAGGCCAACATATTCCTGGGCTTTCACTGGGTTACAACAGATTGACAGTGACTGAGTTGAAATAAGTCACAAGCATTTCTGAGCTGTTTTCCCCCTCTCCCTGGGGATCTACATCCCAAAACACTTAATACTTGAAGGGAACGCCTCTATTGTTTCAAAAAATAATTTGTTTGACAGGTTTGATCTTCTTAGATTTTTCTCCCCCTTTTCTCTTCCGTTTCTCTTTGAAAGTGGTTATTATTTCAAGCAAAATTTTGACAATCTCCCTTTTCCCTTGAACTGCAACTGTATACTACCTTTTTCTTAGAAAAATAAAAGTCAGGGCCAGTTGCAGTGGCTCACATCTGTAATCCCAGCACTTTGGAGGCCGAGGCGGGCAAATCACCTGAAGTTCAGGAGTTTAAGACTAGCCTGGCCAACGTGGTGAAACCCCGTCCCTACCAAAAATACAAAAAATTAGCTAGGTGTTGTGGCAGGCACCTGTAATTCTAGCTACTCAGGAGGCTGAGGCAGGAGAACTGCTTGAACTAAGGAGGTGGAGGCTGCAGTGAGCCAAGATCGTGCCATTGCACCCCAGCCTGGGCAACAAGAGTGAAACTCCATCTCAAAAAAAAAAAAAAAAGAAAGAAAAGAAAGAAGAGAAAAAGTCAGGCTCCCACATGGTAGGTCCTCTGCATATCAACCTCCTGGGTGGCAGCCACTCAGGAAGGTGGCACAGGAGAAATGTGCGAGAAGCACAGGATGCCCACACTGCTGCTGATTAACAGACATTGAAAATCAGGAGTTCTTCCTTGCACATCTCCCAAGCCCCAGCTTCATTTAACTGGGTTTTCTAATTTGGAGATAGATAATTATCAAGTGACTTCATATAAGATGACACACATGGAGAATTTCTACTGGATATCTATAGTAATGTTGCTGATAAAATAAGGCCTGACTCATTTCCTGAATTATTTATAAATTCAGTTGCTGAAAATAAACCCAGCATCATAGGCAATACACTGCTCTTGATCTGGTGATTTGACAAAGAAATTTTCATGAATTGCTGGGGTTGGAAAGAAACACATCGTTCTGGCTTTCTTGGCCCTAGTTCAAAATATGAATAGTCACATGCTACACTACAGGTTGGCAACCTTTAAATAATTAAAGATTTGAAAATATTTTGTAGTTTTTATGAAAGAGACTTATCTTGAGAAAGAAAATTCTGTAACGCTTCTTGGCCTTTTGGCTAAGGTCAAGTGAAAATGCTACACAAATACATGTTTCTGGACTTATTAAATCTCTGAGCCAATTTAAAAAAAATCACATCTTCCATCAGTGAAAACATTTTTAGGTACATAATTCCTATATATACACATACATACATATATGTAGATATACACACATGTATATGTATGAATGTATATAAACACACACAAATAAAAATTGTAGGGAGAAGTAAAAATACAAGCAGAAGTCCTAGTGTTTTTTTTTTAATCCCAGTGTATATTGTCTTGGAATCACTAATCATGCCAAAGTTATTGTATCTTAAAGGTAGTAATAATAACAACTGAAATTTATCTAATACATATAATATGCTGTACTATACTAAGTACTTTACATATATTATCTCATTAAACCCTCAAATGAATTGCTATGGTCTGAGTGTTTATGTCCCCCCCCAAAATTCCTGTGTTGAAATCTAATCACTAACGTGGTAGTTTTGGATATGGGGCCTTTGGGAAGTTATAGGTCAGGAAAGGGAAGCCCTTATGAATTGGGATTTAGTGCCCTTATAAAAGAGATCCCAGGCTGGAGGCAGTGGCTCACGCCTGTAATCCTGACACTTTGGAAGGCCAAGGCAGGAGGATTACTTGAGCTCAGGAGTTCAAGTTCAGCCTGGGCAATATGGTGAAATCCCCATCTTTACCAAAATACAAAAACTAGCTGGGTGTGGTGGCACACACCTGTAGTCCCAGCTCCTCGGGAGGCTTAGGCAGGAGAACTGCTTGAGCTTAGGAGGTTGAGGCTGCAGTGAGCCGAGATCCCACCACTGCACTCCAGCCTGGGCAACAGAGAGAGACCCTGTCTCAAAAAACAATAAAAAAGAAAATCATAAAGGAGACCCCAGAGAGATGCCCTGCCCCTTCTACCACATGAGGACACAGCTAGGAGGAGCCAGGTATGAGCCCAAAGTGGGCTCTCAACAGGCAACAAATCTGCTGGCACCTTGATCTTGCACTTGCCAGTCTCTGGAACATTGAAAACTAAATTTCTGCTGTTTATAAGCCACCAGTCTATGGCATTTTGTTAGAACAACCTGAATAGAAAAAGACACAACTGGGCAAAGCCAATAATACTATTTCCCCCATTTTATAAATGAAAGTTGCTCAAGGACACACTACTAACAAATTGTTTCACTGAGGCTGATATTTACATGGTTCGAATCCAGAGGTCATGCTTACAATCACCATTCTGCCAAAGTGATCTTAGTTTCTGCAACATATTTTTAACTTCACTTCCTTTACGTTTGAAAAATTATCAGATAATAAATGAATGTGGTTGAAAAGATCCAAATAGTTAAAAAAAAAAAAAAGTACAAAAGGAACAGGAAAAGTCTCCCTTCCCTTCTAATGGAATTTTTAAAGTGATTTGCCAAAAGATCCTAGATACTGTGATGTCAAACTTGGGAAGCATTTTTTTTCTCAGAAGTACAGCTAAATTGTATTTGCCTCATGTTTGGAGTTCTGTTTCTGGTAATGACAGAGTGTCTCATATCAGACCAAACCTCCTGCACATGACAATTATGACCTCTGGGCAAAATATAAAAAACAACTATCTGAAGGCACTGGAGAGAAAAAAAAGAGCAGAAGACACTGGTTTAAGTTGTGAAGATAATCTGGCTTCACATTGTTGGAAAGATAGGAATATTGTAATAACCTTTACTGATAATTATGAATATTCTTTAATATTACACTAAAATTCGACAACTGGTAATTTTTTTTTTTTTTTTTTTTGAGATGGAGTTTTGGCTCTTGTTGCTCAGGCTGGAGTGCAATGGTGCATCTCGGCTCACCGCAACTTCCGCTTCCTGGGTTCAAGTGATTCTCCTGTCTCAGCCTCCCAAGTAGCTGGGATTACAGGGATGTGCCACCATGTCCGGCTAATTTTTTGTATTTTTAGTAGAGATGGGGGTTAGTTGCAATGTGTAATCTGAAACTGTATGGCATTCTGCTATAATTCATACACTATTCTATCAAAATCCATTGTTTTATATTGTACTTTAAATGAATATTTATGTATGCTTTTCCATTTATTCTTTATAATCCTAAAAGGTGAGCTCTTCATATTCCTATATTACAGATTAATGTTTTAAACTTTGTACAGTAAGGCACACTGATCCTTTCCTTAAAAAACACATAATCTCATGAGGGCACCAGGTAAAAATACAAAATATATGTATCAGCTATGACTTTGCTACTATAAACCTTTATTCAGCTTGATCTTTTTAATAACAGGCTTGTATTCAAATACTAATAGCATATGAAAATCACAAAAACAAATGTGATTCAAGAACATTTTCTGGCCAGGAGCAGTGGCTCATGCCTGTAATCCTAGCACTTTGGGAGGCCGAGGCGGGCAGATCAATTGAGGTCAGGAGTTCAAGACCAGCCTGGCCAACATGGTAAAACCCCATCTCTACTAAATATACAAAAATTAGCCAGGTGTGGTGTCATGCACTGTGATCCCACCTCCTCTGGAATCTGAGGCAGAAGAATTGCTTGAACCTGGGAGGCAAAGGTTGCAGTGAGCCAAGATTTCACCACTGTACTCTAGCTTACGCAACAGAGTGAGATTCTGTCTCCAAAAAAAGAATATTTTCTGATAGTAGGAGAGTTAGTTTCTCTTTTTGGAGACAGGGTCTCCCCAGTCATCCTGGCTGGAGTTCACTGGCCTGATTATAGCTCAGTGCAGACTGGACCTTTCTGGCTCAAGTGATCCTCCTGAGTAACTGAGACCACAGCTGCGCACCACCACGCCTGGCTAATTTTTTTTCTTTTTTTTTTTTTTTTTTTGAGAGATGAGGTCTCATTATGTTGCCCAGGCTGGTCTCGTACTCCTGAGCTCAGGAGATCTACTGGCCTCAGACTCCCAAAGTGCTGGGATTATAGGTGTGAGCCACCATGCCTGACCTGGGAGAGTTAGTTTCTAACATACTGTAGACCTGGCCTTTGCAAAGCTTGATGGCTAGTCCCCCAAATGCCCAAGTGATTTTTCTCTTTGCAATACAAATGGAAAACTACTTGAAGAAACAATTATGACCCTGATAGAGTGGTACAAAAAGAACATCACTGCAAAATCTTGAGAAGTAGAATATATTTTGCTGCTTTTTTTTTTTTGTGAATTAATTTCTGGATAGGCGCGAATCAGAGACAAACCAACTGCACTGTCATCTGTTGCTTTTTTCTGAAGTTGCTAAAAGCACTAATGATCAGTAGATTAGCTAATGCCTGTTCTTTGAGCCAAAGGAAGCATTATTCTATCAGTGCCTCCACTGTCAGTGCCTCGTGTCTAACAATGACAAAGACTTTAATAAGAATAACTGGATGTCCTGGAGAAAAAAGAAAACATGAACAGGGAGGCAGGAAGTTATGACAAAATACCTTGCATGGATTTGCATAAGGTTCTGCAGCTGACTAGCTATGTGACCTTTGGCAAACTGCCTTCCTTTACAGGGTGAGACAGAGTGCTTGTAGGCATAAGAGGAGGTGTGGGCTGTTGACACTATAATCACCCAGGGAGGCTGCCACAGATTTTGATAGGCTCAGGGATATAGAGGTAGGTTCACAGAACTGGCTATGGGAAACTGAGGAAGAATTCCTTTGTTACAGATTGAGTCGTGCCCCTCCAATTCATATGTGGAAGCTCTAACCCCTACTGTGAGTGTATTTGGATAGAGGGCCTTTAAAGAGGTAATTAAGGTTAATTGAGATCATAAGGGTGGAACCCTGATCTGACAGGAAAGGTGTCCTTTATTTAAAATTGAAGTTTAAAATTTAGATTCAGGGGGTACCTGTGCAGGTTTGTTACAAGGTTGTATTGCACGATGCTGAGGTTTTGGCTTCTATTGATCCATCACTCCGATAGTGAACACGGTACTTCCAATAGGAAGTTTTTCAGCCCTTGCCCGCCTCCTTCCTCCTCCTTTTGGAGTCCCCAGTGTCTATTGTTTCCATCTTTATGTTCCTGTGTACCCAAGATTTAGCTCTCACTTGTGACAGCATGTGGTATTCGGTTTTTGTTTCTGTGCTACTTTGCTTAGAATAACGGCCTCCAGCTGCATCCATGATGCTGCAAAAGACATGATTTCATTCTATTTTATGGCTGCATAGTATCCCGTGGTGTATATGTGTCACATTTTTCTATTCTGAATAGTGTTGTGATAAGCATATGAGTGCATTTGTGGTAGAAGTATTTATTTTCCTTTGGGTATATACCCAGTAATGAGATTACCGGGTCAAATGGTAGTTCTATTTTTAGTTCTTTAGGAAATCTCCAAACTGCTTTCCACCATGGCTGAACTAATTTATGTTTTCACCAGCAGTGTATAAGCATTCCCTTTTTTCTGCAGCCTTGCCAACATCTGTTCTTTTTTGACTTTTTAATAATAGCCGTTCTGACTCGTGTGAGATGGGATCTTGTTGCGCAGGGGTCCCTAGTTCTCGGGCCACGGACAGGTGCTGCTCTGCAGCCTGTTAGGAACTGGGCCATACAACAGGAGGTGAGAGGTGGTCAGGGAGCATTACTATCCGAGCCCCACCTCCTGTCGGATCAGCGGTGGCATTAGATTCTCAGAGCAGCCAAACTCTATTGTGAACTGTGCATGCAAGGGATCTCTGTTGAGTGTTCCTTATGTATGAAACTCTAATGCCCAATGCTGATCCAAAAAAGGTCAGGGACTCCTGTCACTGTGGTTTTGATTTGAATTTCTTTGATAATTAGTGATATTGAGCGTTTTTCATATGTTGGCTGAATGTATGTCTTCTTTTGAGAAGTGTCTGTTCATGTCCTTTGCCCATTTTTTATTTTTTATTTTTTTGAGACAGGATCTCACTCTCAGTCAGGCTGGAGGGCAGTGGCATGATCTCGGCTCACTGGAACCTCTGCCTCCCAGGCTCAAACAATCCTCCTGCTTCAGCCCCCCGACCTCAGTAGCTGGGACTACAGGTGTGTGTCACCGTGCCTGGCTAATTCTTATATTTTTGGTAGAGATGGAGTTTTGCCATGTTGTCCAGGCTGGTCTCCACCTCCTGAGCTCAAGTGATCCACCTGCCTCAAGCCTCCCAAAGTACTGGGATTATAAGCATGAGCCACCACACCTGGCAGCTTTGCCCAATTTTTAATGGGGTTATTTGTTTTATTCTTTTTGATTTGCTTAAGGTCTTTACAAATTCTGGATATTAGTGTTTGCTGGATGTACAGTTTATAAATATTTCTTCTGTTCTGTAGGGTGTCTGTATACTCTGCTAATGGTTTCTTTTGCTGTGCAGAGCTCTGTAATTTAATTAGGTCCCACTTACCAATTTTTGCTTTTGTTGCAATTGCTTTGAAAGACTAAGCCATAAATTCTTTGTGTAGATGGATGTTCAGGAGAGTATTTCCTGCGTTTTCTTCTAGGATTGTTATAGTTTGAGGTCTTACAATTAAGTCTTTATTTCATCATAAGTTAATTCCCTTGTATGTGGTGATAGATAGGGGTCCCGTGTCATTCTTCTGCATATGGTTAGCCAGTTTCCCTGGCACCATTTACTGAAAAGGAAGTGGGAAAGATGGTCCTATAAGGAGAAGACATACCAGGGATGTGCTCACACAGAGAAAAGGCATGTAAAGACACAGGAAGAAGACACCATCTGCAACGCAGAGAGAGGCCTCAGAAGGAACCAGCCCTGCTGACATCTTGTTCTCAAAACTTAGAGCTTCCAGAGCTTTAAGGAAATAAATGTCTATTGTTTAAACTGCCCAGTGTGTGATACTTGTTATGGCAGCCTGAGCTAACACTCCATCTTCAGTGCCCTCAACTCCATAGAGGATGGTTGATTTAGAAGAGAGAATAGAATTCTCACCCACTAGACAAGCACTTAAGTGACAAGGCACAATGAACCCAAAGACCATAAACAGGAGGGGGCTAAGACCACAGATGTCTGGTTATACCCTGATTAGAGCAGGTACTCTTTTTACCTGTTTGGAAGGATAAGAGGGAGATACCACCTACCTTAGAACTTAAGAGGGTTAAAAGCAATAGGGTGGGCCTCCTGATCTTAGAATTTTATGGACAATTTCTATCCCAGGCCTGCTGAAAGCAGACAAGAATATTGTATTATGTTATTGCAATAGTATATCACTGATTAGTATCTGTCCTTACTACTTTAACTACTGTTGGCTTTGTTTACCTTTGACACCTTCCTCAGGTAGGGCAGAGTAACTACATGAATTATTGGAAATTCTTCTGCTTGGGGAGATTGGTCTCTCTCTCCATTTAATTATTCAGTCATTTATTTATATCAGTATGGATTCATGGGTATTTATTTGCTTTTGGATATCATGCTATGCTACTTGATTTATTTTATTGTTCATCTTGTTTCAGCTGTGGCCACTGGGAACTCTCTCAGTTGGTTCCTGCATCTCTTTGACATATGCCCATCATTTTGGGGTTATTTTGAACACTTTATTTTCTGGCACCACAACATCCTTCAGGCTCATCTTGTATACTTCCTGGCCCAGTCCTAGAATCATCCATTTCTCGAAGGATCAATGGAGAATTCTCTTTTTTGGAGGATGGTATTAGAAACCAAGATCTGACACTAGGTGTGCTCATTGCTTCTGGTGTGTTATTGCTTCTAGTTTATCTTAGCTGACAGAGCAAGGAGATGTGTGTATACTCATGTGTGTATATATACTTATCTATAGATGTTTCTATGTGTATCCATCTATATCTATATTAAACTAAACATGAGTTCATACCGATGTTTCCAGTGCTAACCACGCCTTATCACACAGATCATCCTGGCCTCCTTCCCTTGCTTTTCTCCTCTACCAACAGGGAGAAACTGGCTTCTACCATCTACCATCCACCATCCATTTACTTAATTGTTCACTGGTATCTTTAAAAAATGCTAAATGTTTGTATTGGTTACTAGCGTGGGTCTCTTTGATGTTCTAATTGTCCTAGGCTTGGCCAGTAGAATCCCTTCCAAGTGGTGGCCTTTCACATCTCTGTCAATTGTGGAGCACTTCAGTGTTTTTTTGGCACAAGGAGATACTCTGATCTCACCTAGTGTTTTTCTCTGTCTCAGACACTGAATCAATCATCTCTTCAAGGATCCCAAATTCCATCTCCCGACTTTTGCAGCAGCTTTATTGAAGTATAATTCACATGCCAAGTAATACCCTCACTTAACATGTACAACTAAATGGTTTTTAGTATATTCTCAGAGTTTGTGCAACCATCATGCAATCAACTTAGGACATCCTTATCATCCCCCAAAGATTCTATGCACCTTTTAGATATCATCCCCTAGACTCCCCATCCCTCTCATCCTGAGACAATTAAGGTTTGTATTTTCAGGGCATGGTGCATGTGTTTGTATATTTGCATGTATGCATGTATACATAATCAGCAACTATGAAATTGTAAGGGGAAGAAGCAGTATCTGGGAAATCATGACCATGCAGGGTCCAACGCAGAGGGTGAAGTTTCCAAATGAAATGATAACAGAAGAACTTGATAAAACTCCCTACTGCTAGGGGTCCGAGTAGTGGCGGGGGAAGATGAAGCCCTTACAAACAATTAGGAAAAGCAAACAAAAGTCGTGATTAAGAACTCAGGTTTTTGGAGTAGAGTGTTCGAGTCCCAGCTTTGTAACTTATTCGCTATGTAACTTTCAGTAATTTATGTCTCTCTTTATTTGTCTGTATGATGCCTACTCTACTCCAGAGGTCATGGAGCTCACAGGCACACATGGTTGCTACCTAAAATGAGACCTACAATAACCTTGGTGGGCATGGATTGCAGTGTCTGGTCAAGGAGTCTCTGCAGGGCAGAGTGAGAGAAGGTGTCTTCAAACATACTTTTCTCTGGGGGTAGTGTCCTTGGGTGAAGCTTACTGGATCCCTTCAAGGCTCTAGAGATTGGATTTTCTGGATTTGACATCCAATCCCTCCTTTTGGAGATAAGATTAGGTGGGAAAAGACCTTCTGGAGTGAAAGGCCACCATGAGGGCTTATAATATTGTGATACACTAAGAAAGAGATATTTGGTCTTTGTCTTAGTCCATTTTGCATTGCAATAAAAGGATACCTGAGGCTGGATAGTTTCTAAAGAGGGTTGAATACCCCAGCTTTTCCACTCTTTCACTCTTGCCATTTCTTCATTTTATATTATTTTATTTTTTAAATTTTTTTAGTGGTAGAGTCTCATTATGTTGGCCAGGTTGGCCTTGAACTCCTGGGCTCAAGCAATCCTGCTTCAACCTCCCAGTGCACACCACTGCATCTGGCTGTACGCTTCCCATTTCAAAAAACAAGCCCCACCCACCTTTTCCCAAACTGATACTTATTATTCCTGTTTCATACTTGACAAACTTTCATTGAAAAGTAGAAAGGAACCAGAGAGCATGACATTTTATTGAGTGCCTTAACACATATTGAAAGGCTGTTCTAACTAGTAATTAAGAATATGGGCTTTGGCTGGGCCCAGTGGCTCACACATATAATCCAGCACTTTGGGAGGCTGAGGCAGAAGGTCAGCTTGAGCCCAAGTTCAAAACCAGCCTGGGCAACATAGTGAGACCCTGTTTCTAGCAAAAAAATAAAAATTAAAATTAAAAGATTAAGAAAAAAACAAAAAGAACATGGGCTTTGGAGTCAGATGTATCAGGATTTGAATTCCAGCTCTATGGATTCCCAGATGCAGGCTTTAGTAAATAACTAAATCTCAGTTTCCTCATCTATAAAATGGGGATAGTAATACCAACTTGAAGGTTTTCTGAACATTAAATAAGATATCTTAAAGAGACTAAGAAGGAAGTTGGTAAATGGTAGCTAATATTTCTACTCTGTTCTTATTTCTTTCCTGGTGCCAAGTGTTTTACATACTTATTAGCCCAATAAGTGGGCATAATTATTCTCATTTTATAGGTGAAGGAACTGAAGGTAAAAAATTCGGCTGGGTGTGGTGGCTCATGCCTGTAATCCCAGCACTTTGGGAGGGTGAGGCAGGTGGATCACCTGAGGTCAGGAGTTTGAGACAAGCCTGGCCAACATGGAAAAACCTCGTTTCTACAAAAAAAAAAAAAAAAAAATAAGCTGGACATGGTGGCATGTGCCTATAGTCCCAGCTACTCAGGAGGCTGAGGCAGGAGAATCACTTGAACCCGGAAGGTGAGATCATGCCACTGCCCTCCAGCCTGGGTGACGGACTCCATCTGAAAAAAAAAAAAAAAGAATTCATGAGGTGAAATAGATATTATATTAGCTACACTGTAGATAAAGAAATGGAAGCATGAAGTATTTAAATAACTCACTCACTTCTCAAAGTGAAGCAATGATGGGGCAAGGATCCAAAGCCGTGTCTATTTGATTTGGAATTTGTTAACTTCCTGATATTTCGCAATTTGCTATTAGTTGTCATTCGTGACAGGCTGTGGTAGTGATGGTAATATTTATTAGTTACATTAATTTTTAAGAATCAACTTTGGTCATAGACCTGAGATATCTTCATGACTATTTTAAGTAAGGACGAGCGTCCCAAATGTTAGGGAAGGGGATAATCCTCTATGTTGCATTTTTCCATCAGGCTCTATGCCCTTAGAAACAATGGATGGTCCTTTGTTTTCTTCTATAACCCAAACAATCTATGATTATCTTTTTGCAGTTGTCCTAGTCAATTACTAGTAACTGAAGTTAGATTATTTTAAATAGCACTGTCAGGAGCTCTGTATAACAGTGTTTTTTACTGCTTTCTTTAAATTTACAATCTATTGATGAACCAACATAAAGATATCAAAACAGACACAAATACTAGTGAACAGTAATTATGTAGTTGCAATAATTGCAATGATTGAGCTATAAATAAAATTCTGAGTTTCCTAGCGTTACAGGACCTTTGGGGTGTCGATTTTCTGGCCAGAAACCTCTGTGGCTGGTGATGCCTTTGCCAGAGGTCTTGTCCTGCGTCAAGGAAGAATGAGGGTGGAGGGTGAACAAGACAAAGAGGAGCGTTACTGACTGTTAAGAGCTCAGAGGATACCTGCACTGGGTAGCTCCTCTCTGTAGGCAGGTCATCCTGACATCTGCCCAGCGACTAGGAGAGGAGGCCCTGGAGAGGATCACTCCTCTCTGCAGCTGGTAGTTCTGACATCTCTGCAAGTCTCTGAAGCTCTCAGCAGAGAGGGGAGCTCCTCTTGGCAGCTGGTCATCCCATCATCTGCTCAGCTCTGGCTGAGCTGGGGATTTTATGGTTCTCAGAGGGGGAGCAAGTGCCTGCCTCTGATTGGTCCATGGCAGCCATGGGTGGCTGTGGGTGGGACTGGAAAAGGCACCACAAGTTCCCACTCTGGTTCATGGGGCTGGCAGCCCAACCCCCAGCCTTCAGGCCTTCCTTGGACCCACCCTCTTCTGCCCAGGAATATGTTTGCCTCCCACTGCCATTCATGGCACCCAGGCTCAGCCTCAATTTTGCTGTAAGAATGGAGCAGGTGCCAACAGCAGGGAGAAGCCAGGCAGCAGGAGCAGGCACGTCTGAGCCTGTGGGGGGCATGCGGGGCTTTCCTGGGCCCCCAAGAGTGCAGGGATGCCTGGGTCTGCAGCTGTGGTTTCGGTGGCTGCAGCTGCCCCCAGGAGGGCAGGTCTTCTATTCCTGGCCCCCCAAGAACACAGGGAGGCTCAGATCTGCAGCCACAGCTTGGGCGGGGCTCCTGCCTACTCTGTGGAGTAGGAGGCCCAGGTCTGCAGCTGTGCTGCAGAGGCACCTGGGGAGCTCCCACCCAAACTCGGAAGGGGTGGGTCTGCTGCTTGTCCCTGGCTCCCCCCAGAGAGGGTGCAGCCCTGGCCATGCCTCCCTGCTGCAGCGGCAAGCCGTCTTGAGCAGCCACTGCCATCACTAGCATAGTGAATTCTCATTAATTTTATTTTGTCTTGGCATCCATTTTGAATATGTTTAACTTTCTCACATGAGAAGCAGGGCAATCACCTTTGACTCAGTTTCCAATTCTCCGCTTCCTCCCAGTTCTTCAATGTGATCCATCCAGATAGCTGCCTAATGCAACTGCCTCCTGGTGACCATCTTCCTATGGGAGAGGTAAATGCAGCCTGCTTGACTCACCTGTTGACCTCCATAACCCACACGGACTGTGTAGATGGGCTCCAGTGACCACCTCACAGTGACAGGGTGACTCCATGGAACTTGTGCCTGCTTGCTCTAAATCCACCAATTAGAACTCCCATGTGAAACTGCTTGAGTAACACCCTGGATCCCAACAGAGGCTTTAGCTCCACAGGTACCACCTTCTTTGCTCCCTTTCCACTGGCTGGCTCCCGCCAGAGAGGGTGCAGCCCTGGCCATGGCTCCCTGCTGCAGCGGCAGCCTGTCTGGAGCAGCACCTCCAGACTGACTCTCTCTCTGAAGACAAGACCAAATTAGAAAGAAACCAAAACAATAAAAATCACAACAGCCAGCAGTCAGTGAACGTCATTATCAGAAAAGAGGAAAGATACAAAGGAAGCAAAGTTTTTCCTTGTTGTAAACTTCAAGAAAAATTCCCTTCATGGAACTTTACTAAAGATAGAATAAAAAGTGGGCTGTGCATGGTGGCTCACGCCTCTAATTCCAGCATTTTGGGAGGCCGAGGTGGGTGGATCACTTGATGTGAGGCATTCGAGACCAGCCTGGCCAACATGGCGACACCCGTCTCTACTAAAAATAAAAAAAAAAAAATTAGCCAGGCGTGGTGGCATGTGCCTGTGGTCCCAGCTATTCAGGAGGCTGAGGTGGGAGGATCATTCGAGCCTGAGATGCCGAAGGTGCAGTGAAATGAGATCACACAACTGCACTCCAGCCTGGGCGACAGAGCCAGAACCTGTCTCAAAAAAAAAAAAAAAGAAAGAAAATGATGCCTTCAACATCATTCTACAGCAGATGCAGTAATGGAATTCAGGCTACGTTTTCTTTCCACATTGCATAAAAGCTGAGGACATAATGAAGGATGTATTGCTTAGGATTAAAAATTACAAGAAGTTTGTATGGCAGGCACTAGGCATATGCTCATAGCAGCACACCTTTCAAACAGTATCCTTGAATACAAGCTTTCCCATTAGAGATCTGATAAAAGCTAGGTAGCAAAAATTCTACTACAGCGTGCTTTGATGAGTACCTACACACTAAATTGACATCCTGAGTTGCTGGAAGAGCTACATACTCTAAATCCTATCTCAGACTATGGCCTGTTTGAACCCCTGGAGGATTCCTTCCATCCTGGAAGAGCCATCATACACCTACCCACGTGAGTGGGAGGGCTGGAGAACTCCTTTCCTTGCTTGCTGTTCTCATCCCCTTCCTGAACGCCACCTACTAAACATCACTTATGCTCATCAGGCACGCTTAACCAGCAACCTGAGATACATGAGTATCGCAGTGTCCCACGATGGGCTGCCACACTTTCAGCCAACTTGAGAAGACAAATTGTTCATTTTTGCAACTTTCTTAACACAGGACCGCAGCATGGTCCAGGGAGTACAGAGAGACAATTCCCTCCGGGTAGTTCTTACAGAAAAGCCTTCCCTGAACTATCCCATAGCCTTGGAAAACTTTCTTTCCTTCTGTATTGGACAAACCATTAAACCTCGCGCGGAGAATGGGGCAAGGCCTCCGGGCACGGGGCTGGGCCGGGGCCGGACGGTGAGGGGCGGGCACACGCCCCAGAGGGCGGGGCCAGGCTGGAGTCAGGCTGCGGGTCGGGGCGCCGTGCGCGTGCGCGCGGCAGGTCTGCGCCGGGCGGGGGCGGAGCCACCGTCGCAGGCCCACGCCGTAAACAGACAACATGGCGGCCGCGGTGGCGTCGGCACCTGGGACATTGGGATCCCTGCATGCTGGCGGCGTCCGCCTGGTGGCTGCTTGCAGTGCGCGGCTCTGCCCGGGATTGAGGCTTCCCGGCTCGTTGGCAGGCCGGCGGGTGTGCCCGGCGATCTGGACCCAGAGCTGGGTGCCTGCGGCCGGGGGTCCCGCCCCAGAAGGGGCTACAGCTCTGAGGTGAAGACGGAGGACGAACTACGGGTGCGGCACCTGGAGGACGAGAACCGAGGTGAGAATGCGAGCGCGGGGCAGGCGCGGGGTAGTAGGCGGCCGCTCGCCCACAGGACGGGCAAAAGGTGCAGCGTCCGCCCGCAGGACGTGGGGTCGAGGTCCGGCAGGCGCGCCGAGCCTGGGTCCCTCCCCTTCCTTACCTCCCCACTCACCCCAGCGTGGGCCGTTTCCTTGTGCACGTTTTTCTTGCTTTTCATACCTAAACGTGTACCCCGGAGCAGCTTACCTGTAAAGTGACCGCATTCCTCGCGGCAAAAAGAAGTGCAGCTTACGCCCTCCGCTCCAGACAAGGGCCAAGGTCAATATATATCCTGGGTATTTAATCCTTGCTACCAGGCTTTATTCTTGCTGTGTAATGGCTTTCTGCAAACTCAGCTGTTAGTGGTGGAGTTGTAAAAGCTGCAGTGAAACTGCGTTTTATTATTACGAAGAATTTTAAATTTGAAGCTGCTCAGCTGGAACAGTTTTTTCTCTTGTTCATTTTATCTTAGAAAGTTAGTCTTGAGGGACTATTCCACTTCATTTAAACAATTTTGAGCACTTTATTATTTTGCTCCTCTCTGAACAAGAATGTGGATGGTATTGATCTTGCCCGCGAGCTACCTGCTATGGGAGGAGACATCATTAGTAGCAGTACAATACAGAGGATGGAAGGCTTTGAAGGAGGTTGTCTTTTCTAGAGAATACTGTTAAAGCTCAGTTCCTTTCACTGGCAGTGAAGGGAAAAGCTAAAAGGGTCGTGAAGGGTGGAACAGCAGTTTACCCGGGTTAGCCAGAGGACCAGTCTTTTAACTTTGACATGCTTTTGTTGAGCATCTATAATCTGTTAAGCAGAAATGAAAAGCGAGTAAGCCATGATTGCTGTTAGTATAGTGAAGCAGATCCTGGTTACTAGTAGGCTGTGTGAACTTTGAAGGCATGGTAAGAGGAAAGGGCTGTAATATCTGCAGGGTTTCGTTATATGAAAGGGTGGTCCAAGGCATTCTTTAATAGGCAGTGGATTTTGCCATTTGCGAGGGTTCTTGAGAAGACTTGTCTTAACTATCTCATATGTAAAACAGGAAAAATAATACCAACCTTATAGGTTTGCTGTGAAGACGAGATGAGATTTTAATATAAATTGCCACTATCTAGCCTGTAGCAGATGCTCAGGAGTGTGATGAATTACTTTATTCCTTACTTGTTTATTATTCCAGACAGAGACAAGAACATGGGTCAAAGACATGGAGATGTGAACATGTATGGTGTATTTGGGAAGTAGCATAAGGCAAGTGTGGCACTAGTGTGGCATGATAAACAGAATAGTAAGAAATTCAGCTGGAAGCGTAGACTGGCACTGGAGTGATTAGAGCCTGAATGCCACCATCTTTTGGGTAAGCTTAGTCATGCTGGGACTTCACTTCCATTAAGTGTACCAACAATATGTTAGATATAAAGGGATTGCAAGTACAGCTACTAATATGCACCATATTTCTTTTTTCTTTTTCTTTTTGGTCGTTATAACATGAATGTAATTGAAAATACATTTATGCAAAATGTCGGGAAAGACTTTGAGTTAGGATCTGAATGGACCAAAGAGAGAATATCAGATAATAAAAGATAATAAACGAAATGTTTTTTGGATGTCACGGTTTCTTTTTTTTTCTGTAGCCTTCATTTCCTGATGAGATAGAACATCATGGTTTCTTAAAGTTGACCCCGCCTCTTTGAGGATTGGCAAGAATGAAGACTCAGGCTTGGCTAACATTGCTTATGCTTTGCTTTGCTTTACTGTTGAACCAGCAATAAGCAATGCAAAGAAAAACATGAGGTCAGGGGTACAACAGGTGAAGGAGTTTCCTGGATGCCTTTGTTTCTCTTAGAGGTTGTTCCAAAATTTGGTGCTCTCAGCAGCCCCTAAGGAATATGATTGATAACTCTCCTAGTCATGGGAGCCCCAAACAGCATACAGCACTTTAGGTGGGACAGGGTTCCATATTTGTAATTTGTAATCTGTTATCTGGGCTCTATGTTTGTAATTTGTTGTGGGAGACATAGCTCTATAACCAAATTTTCTTTTTTTTGAGACAGAGTCTTGCTGTTTCACCCAGGCTGCAGTGAAGTGAAGTGGTGCGATCTGGGCTCACTGCAACCTCTGCCCTCACCCGCCTCCCCGTTGCCTGCAGGGCTTTCTTAACTGTCAGGCATCTCAGAGTCCATCTCCTTGCCACTGGACCTGAGCTCTGCCTTTTTCTGTTCTTTTCTTTCTGTAGGCTTTTGCACATACTTTCTGAAATGACTCCTCCCCTTCCCTATCAACCTTCCTGCAATGTGGCATAATTATGACCCATTTCAAAGATCATCTTTTTGAACCGTGTCAGAACAACTTCTGGCAGAAATAGAGCAAACAAGCCATTGTATAGTGCAGATCGTCCTTGATACCTGCTCCTTCCTCCTTTTTCACATCTAGATTGTCATCAGATCTTCTTGTGTTTGAAATCTTTCCATGTGTTTCTTTACTGACATCATCCTCGTCCAAGCTTGTCAAGTGAACTGCTGCAGAGGTAGCAGGTCTTTCTGTATCTACTGTCTTTTCTTATTTAAGAAGTTGATTCCTTTTGTATGTTTTTTTAAAATGTTTAAAACATGTTTTTATATATTTTATAATATGTAAATTATGTCAATAAATATATGTATATTGATGTGTGTGTATGTATTTTTAAATATTTAAATATTTAAGATTAAGATTTAACTTCATCTATATTGAGAATCATATACTGTAAAATTCAAAATGTAGAGTTGTTTTTAGTATATTCACAGTTATGCTTTGTCAACTCAAGCCAATTTTAGAACATTTATCAATTTTTAGAACATTTATCAGCTCAAAAATAAACCCTGTAGTCTTTAGCAGTTACTCCCCCACTTCCCCCCTTATCCCTCCAGCCTTAAAAAACCCACATTTATCTACTTTTTGTCTCAATAGATTTGTCTATTCCAGGCATTTATATAAAACAATAGTATAATAAGTGGTGTTTTTGTACCTTCCTTCACATAGCATTATATTTTCAAGGCTCGTCCTTGTTGTAGTTTATACCAGTATTTCTCTCTTTTTAATAGCCAAGTAATAGGTATGGATATATTACATTTTGTTAGTCTATTCATTATTGATATAAATTTGGATTATTTCCATTTTTTGGATAATATGAACCATGCTTCGGATTATTTCCAAGAAACTATTGCCTAACCCAAGTTTACAAAGATTTACACTTACGTTTTCTTCTGAGTTTTATGGTTTTTGCTGTTACGTTCATTTGTGACTGTGATCCAATTTTGAGTTAATTTTTATATATGGTGGGTAGTAAGAGGTCTAACTTCATTCTTTTGCTTGTGGATATCTAGTTGTCCTGGCACCATTTTTGGGAAAGATGAGTCTTTCACTATTGAGTTATCTTGGTACCCTTGTTGAAAATTAATTGACCATAAATGTAAGGGATTACTTCTGGATATTCAAGTCTATTTCATTGATCTGTTTATCTATCCTTATGCTAGTTCCAAACTGATTTCTGTAGCTTTGGTAGTAAAATTTGAAATTGGATAGCATGAGTTCTCCAACCTTGTTCTTTTAAAGGAGTGTTGGCTATTACGGGACTCTTGTATTACCATGTGAATTTTAGGATCAGCTTGTGAATTTCTGCCAAAAAAAAACCACGTTGGGATTTTGATAGGGATCGCATTGAATAGGTAGATTAATATGGGGAGTGTTGCCATCTTAACAGTGTTAAGTCTTCCAATATATGATCATGAAGTTTTTTTCCATTCAACAGTATTTTGTAGTTTTTAGTGCACAGTGTACAGGTTTTACACTGCTTTAGTTAAATTTATCCCAAAGTATTTTATTCTTACTGAGTTGTAAATACAATTTTTCTTAATTTCATTTTCAGATTGCTCATTGTATAGAAATTACAAAATAAATTGATTTTTGTATATTGGCTTGTATCATACAACTTTGCTGAACTTGTTAATTTGTCCCTAATAGTTTTTTTTAGTGAATTTCTTCATATTTTCTATGTACAAGACTGTGTCTTTTGCAAATAAATAATTCTGTATTCAGTTGGCTCTACTGTTCAGTTAGATCTAGTTGATTGATGGTGGTGTTCAATTCAACTATACTCCTACTGATTTTCTGCCTGTTGGATCTGTCAGTTTCTGATAGAAGTATGTTAAAATATGCAACTATAGTAGTAGGTTTGTCTGTTTGTCCTTGCAGTACTATCAGTTTTTACCTCACATAGTTTGATGTTCTGTTGTTTGGTGCATACATATTTGGGATTATTATGTCTTACTGGAGAATTTTTTTTTATTTCTCCCTTTTTATTATGTAATGCTCTTGTTTATTTTAATAGCTTTTGGGGTGCAAGTGGCTTTTGATTACAAGTGGATGAATTGTATAGTGGTCAAGCCTGAGATTTTAGTGTACCTGTCACTGGAGTAGTGTACATTGTACCCAGTATGTAGTTTTGTATCCCTCAGCCTTCTTCCCCTACCCCTTTATGAGTCTCCAATGTCTGTTACACCACTGTTTTGCCTTTGTGTACCCACAGCTAGCTTATCTTTCACTTCTTTTTTTTTGAGACCGAGTCTTGCTTGGTCGCCCATGCTGGAGTGCACTAGTATGATCTTGGCTCATTGCAACCTCTGCCCCCCAGGTTTAAGTGATTCTCCTGCCTCAGCCTCCCAGGTATCTGGGATTACAGGTGACCACCACTATGCCCGACTAATATTTGTATTTTTAGTAGAGATGGGGTTTCACCATGTTAGGCTGGTCCCAAACTCCTGATCTCAGGTGGTCTGCGCGCCTTGGCCTCCCAAAGTGCTGGTATTATAGGCGTGAGCCACCACGCCCGGCCTTAGCTCCCACTTCTAATTGAGAACTTACAGTGTTTGGTTTTCCATTCCTGGATTACTTCACTTAGAGTAATGGTCTCTAGCTCCATTGAGACCTTGAGTCGTGGTTCATTGAGAATTTTAGTTAAGGTGACTTTAGTCAATTAACTCAACTTTAGTTCAGAAAATAGGTGAAACCAGCTGGGCGTGGGAGCACCTGCCTGTAGTCCCAGCTACTCAGTAGGCTGAGACGGGAGGATTGCTTGAGCCCTGGACTTTGACGCTGCAGTGAGCTGTGATGGAGCCACTGCACTCTAGCCTTGGTGATACAAGACCCTGTCTCTTCAAAAAAAGAAAAAAAAAAAAGTGTATGAACCTGTTTATGTAGAACAGCACCAACAGAACATATAATCCATTTATGTAAAATAGCAACAGCAAGCTAAATGGTAATATACAACTCTATTTCTGTATGTAAATACGTTAAACATTTTCTGGAAGGTTACATGTAACTGTGATAACTGTGGCTTCCTCTGGGGAAGGGAATGAGTTTGGTCTAGGGAAGAAGGACTTTCACTTTGGGTATATTTTTTCAATTTTATATAAGCAAAATGTATTTCTTTTTTTAAGTCTCAGCAAAGTTGTTACATTCATCTTTTAGTTGTGTGAGCCTTAGAGAGCAGGGTTAATGCTGTAATGTGACCTTATTACAGATTCACTGAATATTTTTGTATCTTTTGTGAAAAGTTAGGGAAAGTTTAAAACAGGAACTTAAGGTTGGCATGTAAATGCCTAAGTTTTTCTGAGTTCAATAAACTTGTCTAGGTTATGTGAGGAGGATGCATGATAATTGAATTCTTGAGAAGTGATTGAATTGTGAATTAAAGTGAGACAATAATAAAACAAAAATTTTAGACTCTCCTGAATAAAGCTAAGGTTTTATTCCATTTTGGAGTACCAAAAGGCTACAGATATATTTGATGGTACAGTTGTTACATACTAGATGATTTATTTCAGATTGCAGAGCTAATTTCTAGCTTTTTGAAGTAGAAGCACTCAAAACATTAAGTCTCAGATATGGGACCAAAACTGCTGGAATTAACTGTGACAGAAATATTTTGATGGCATTTTACACTTCAGTAATAATGTCGGCAGTATCATATCTAGCAGAAATTATAGTAAAACTTAAGTACTTATTGCATGGGAAGTGTTCATCCTAGAAGGGAGGATGATTGGGTGCTCATGTTCATTTGATTCTAATACAGTCCCATGGAGTGTGGAACTGTTAGTATCTTAATAGAGTAAGAAACTGAGGATCAGAGAGGTTAAGTAACTTGCCGAATAACTAGTAAGTGGCAGACTGGTATTTCATCCCCAGCAGCAACACCTTAGAGCCTGCATTCTTAGCCCTTGTAGGTGATAACAACTTGGATGTCTGAAAGGCATTTTGGATTTGCTTTAATTCAGAACAGAACTCATGAGCTTTACTCCCCTCCACCCTCACCTTGGTATTTTTTATGATTTGTCTCATTAAATGTCATCTTCTTTCATCCAATTGCTGAAGCCAGAAACGAGGTAAATAATCCTTAACACTTTCTTCCAATTAAATCAGTCCTCAGTCTAGATATCATTAACTCATTTAAAATTTTGAATAGTTCTTGAATCCTTTCACTTTCCTTTATTTCTACTGCTGCCAATCTCAGCCAAACCTGTTATCTGTTGATTGGACTTGAATTGTGTCTTGAAACTCCCACCTGTATCTCCTTCTGGTATGATCTCCAAGTATAGAAACTGTTTCCCCCCGTTTTATATGTGCATGTGTGTATGTTTATACCTGTGTAAACTCCTTCAATGGTTACTCCTTGTTCTTAGGATAAAGACCAGACTTTTTAGCAGGTCTGTAAGGATATTTCTGGCTGGTATGTACTGACCCCTCTACTTTCGTTGGTAATGCTCTTCTTCCCCGGGTAGGTGACAGGACGTTCAGTTGGGACCATGACTAGTTTATGCTTTTCCTGTGTTTCCTCTGCCTGGCAGTTAGCGCCTCTCCTTCACTCTCACTTTAACTCTTACTCATCCTTCCACCCTCCACTGCCTTGGGTCAGCTTTCCCTGACCATCTCCTTTTGCCCTAGACCATTGTTAGTTTGGGTTTCAAGTTACTATAGCACCACTTACAGCTTGTAAAGCATTTGAATTGATTATTAATGATTTTTATGATTATCAATGTTTGTATTTCCCTCCCAGACTCTAGTTCCTTGGCTGCCGATCACCATAGTACTACTCAGTATGTTTGAATGAATGGACACATTTAGTCTTAGCTGCTTGATTTTCTTCCTGAGGAAACTGAAGATTGAACAGTATAACGCAGTTTTATTCAAGTATAGAGTTAGATTGCCACTTAATAGCTGAAGGAAGTTACTTCACCTCTCCAAGTCTCCATTTCTTTATCTGTTAACTAAGGATAAAAATAGTGCCAACGTCTTGGGTTGTGGTGGGGATTACTTGAGTTAATTCACTTAAAGCACCTAGAGTAGTGCCTGAGGCCTACTGGTGCTAGCTGTTGTCAGTAGTACTGGGAATAAACCAGGGTTATTCCCAAGGTTTAATACAGAGCTTGTCAGATGCCAGTCCTTTATGCTTTTCTCTGTACTGAGAGCATTTGGAATTCTTGCAAACTTATTCTTTTGTGAGCAGAAGTTCATCTTTCTATTTAAAAAATGGGTCTGCACAGTTTCTTGCACAGCGAAGGCATGTTATATTTTGTTGTCTTCAGTTTAACTCAGTTGCAAATAGGAACCATACCCACCTCTGACTCAGTGGAAGGTATTTCTGATACACAGTGAAAATTTGTTTACTCCAGGAACAAGAAAGTTAGTAGAGGTTGTGTAGAACTTTGCATATCAAATTAAGGTCTTTGAAGTTAGCTATTTTGAAATAAATAATGAAAGGATTTTAAGTAAGGGGTGAATCTTTGCATAGTATTGTTTTTACAAAATTGGTAACTGAAAGGAATGGGAGGCTGGGTTTAGATGATGGTCTTTGATTAAAAAATGGTGCAGTTAGGAGTGATAGCTGGGGTTGTGGGACACATAATGAACTTTGTTTTTTATAGATTGAGTTGGAAGTATTTGTTGGACATCTAAATGAAAGTGCCCTCAGGTTAAGTGTATCAGACAGAAATCAGGAGAGAAGCCTGGGATAGAATTACTGAAAACTATGTAATATGACCAAAAAAAAAATTGAGATTTTTTTTTTGGAGTGCAATGGCGTGATCTAGGCTCACTGCAACCTCCGCTTCCCAGGTTCAAGTGATTCTCCTGCCTCAGCCTCCTAAGTAACTGGGATTACAGGCATGCACCACCATGCCCAGCTAATTTTGTATTTTTAGGGGAGACGGGGGTTTCTCCATGTTGGTCAGGCTGGTCTCGAACTCCCAACCTCAGGTGATCCACCTGCCGTGGCCTCTCAAAGTGCTGGGATTACAGGCATGAGCTACTGTGCCTGACCTAAAAAATTGAGATATTAACAACTGGCATCCTAGCAGAAAGAAGATGATATAATACCTGCACGTGACAAGGTTTATTAGCTGTTACTTCTGTATCTGCTTGAAGATGAAGTAACCACATTTTAAATAATATGCTTTAACTTAAAATTTTCACTAATAAATGTGGTCTAATAAATGTGGTCTTCCCTCTAGTTTGAGTTAGTGATGTAAAATTTACCAAGACATTGCAAATTACGTTGGTGCTTAAGAAGAGATAAATTGAAAGGAACATGATGTCATGAATTTCTTTGATTTGTTAGGTTTGAAGTTAGCTAGATGTGATGTAGAGTCTGTGTTCTTTAAATGCCTCACTCACTCAAGTGCTTGTTCTTTTTTTCTCCTTTAACTAGGAATTGTGGTGCTTGGAATAAACAGAGCATATGGCAAAAATTCACTCAGTAAAAATCTTATAAAAATGGTGAGTGTAAAGATTAAACTGTTTACTTCTAATATTAAGATACCTTATTGTCATCAATGTAAAAACATTTTTTTTGGTCTCTTTTTCCTCCGATGCTTCCTATTTCTGTTTAGCTGTCAAAAGCTGTGGATGCTTTGAAATCTGATAAGAAAGTACGGACCGTAATAATCAGAAGTGAAGTCCCAGGGATATTCTGTGCTGGTATGTAAATATGTTGTATTATAAAATTAAACTGTAGTCTGATTTTTCCTCAGTGATAGTTTGTTTTCCATTAGAATGTTCTATAGTTTGAACACCATTACTCCTCTTTCTCTGTGTTTTACTGTTCGCAAGAAAAAACATGCTTAGTCTGTCAGCCTTAGGAAGAAACTTTTGCAACATGTAGATTGTTTCAGAAGTTGAAAAAAATCTTTGAGCCGTTAAAATACTTGTTTGTAGTACGTGAAGTGCAATATTTGTTTGTTGTATCTTAATTGTGGCCAGTATTCTTTGGTTTCATTCATTTTCTTTGAGATAGAGTCTTGCTCTGTCGCCCAGGCTGGAGTGCAGTGGCATGATCTCAGCTCACTGCAGCCTCTGCCTCCCGGGTTCAAGCGATTGTCCTGCCTCAGCCTCCTGAGTAGCTGGGATTACACGTGTCCGCCACCTTGACCTGCTAATTTTTGTGTTTTGAATAGAGACAGGGTTTTACCATGTTGGCCAGGCTGGTCTCGAACTACTGATCTCAAGTGATCTACCATCCTTGACCTCCCAAAATGCTGGGATTACAGGGGGTGAGCCACTGAGCCTGGCCCCTCGTTTCATTCTTAAGGGTTCTCAATTTTTTTAAGCTTCAATCTCTGTAGCTTCTGCCTTAAAATATTGCGGAGTAATGTGATATTTAGAAATATGTAATATAAATATTTTGGCTTTTGATAAGGTTTTATTGCCTTCTTAATACATTTCTTAAAATGCAGGCTATCTAAAAGAATAGTTTTAACTCCAGTTGAATAATCAAAGAGTGTAGATTTATTATCCTCACTGCCAGGGTTATGATGTTGTGCAGTGTAGATTTCTATTTTTACATTTGTCAAATGCAAGTAATACTGTCTGCTTAGTAGGAGTGCTTATAAGGGTTTTACATATATTTTGAGTTCTTTTTTTTTTAAAAAACAATATGTAAAACTTATACCAGTTAATTAGGATTCTTATGTCTAGTTTCAGGAACCAGGTGAATATGATCTGGAGATAAAGGAGTCTAACACTATGACTAATGGTCGAGAAGTTCCATTGGATGGCTTATTGGGAAGACGTAGAGTAGCTTTAGGGTTTTTAAAGAAGGCCCAATTACATGAATCTTTGAGGAGTGATAACGATGTTGTGAAGACAGGTTAACATTTTAAAAATAAACGTTAGTGGTCATCCTGGCATTGTTTTTCTGTTGGCAGTAGGTTTTATAATTATCACACTATAGTTACTGGTGGAATTCTTTTTATTTTACCTATTCTTTTGGAGCCCATTTGTTTAGGATTTCTGTGTTAGGAATATGCTTTGAAAAAGGCTTTAATGCTTTGGCACAGTTTGTGGCTGTCACAGATTGCCTTTTTGAGGACATACAAAATGTCCTCAAATAATATACCACATGCTGTTTATCAGAATAACATGTTAGCCTCGAGTACTTTTTTTTTTTTTTTTTAGAGATGGAATTTCGCTCCTGTTGTCCAGGCTGGAGAGCAATGGCGCTATCTGGGCTCACTGCAACTCCGCCTCCTGGGTTCAAGCAATTCTCCAGTCTCAGCCTCCTGAGTAGCTGGGATTACAGGCATGCACCACCACTCCTGGCTAATTTTGTATTTTTAGTAGAGATAGGGTTTCTCCATGTTGATCAGGCTGGTCTCGAACTCCCAACCTCAGGTGATCTGCCTGTCTTGGCCTCCCAAAGTGCTGGGATTACAGGCGTGAACTACGGTGCTCAGCCACCATTAGTACTTTTTAACAAGTTAATTTAATCTATTTACTTTGCTTTATGTGCTTTTAAACTTTGTACAATCAGGATAATCTTTTAACTCATAAGATTTGTGACTGTATTTGTCAACAGAAATCAGTGTTTCAATTATAGAAAAATTGGGCATGTCATCTCTTCTAGTAATTCAGTATATATGATGGAACTATTATTTCAGATTTCTCTGAAAGATTTTTCTTTCTTTCTTTCTTTCTTTTTTTTTTTTTTTTTTTTTTTGAGGTGGAGTTTCACTCTTATTGCCCAGGATGGAGTGCAATGCCGTGATTTTGGCTCACTGCAACCTCCGCCTTCCAGGTTCAAGCAATTCTCCTGCCTCAGCCTGCTGAGTAACTGGGATTACGGGCGCATGCCACCACAACTGGCTAATTTTTTGTATTTAAATAGAGATAGGGTTTCACCATGTTGGCCAGGCTGGTCTTGAACTCCTGACCTCAGGTGATCCACCCACCTTGGCCTCCCAAAGTGCTGGGATTGCAGGCATAAGCCACTGCACCCAGCCCCTTTCTTACATAGATTTACATTTACAGGCTGACTAGTAGGTCTGTCTTTTAATATGTACATATGAAATAAAATTCTAGGTAAATAAAATCTGTTTACATTGTTTAAAGAATATTTAAACTTAAAGCCTATATTAGTATAAATATCTTAATCAGGCCACATTTATCAGTTATTGTTGAAGAATGCAGTCTTTCACATAATTAAAGTTTTAAATTGTATTCCAAAGTAGTAATATTAAAAGAAACCTCAAAAACACAGTGTACCATTTGTTGATAATTCTTTTAGCCCCTTCTTCATTCCTTCAAAGTCATCATTTTCCATTTTCTTACTCTGCCCCCACAAAGGTTTCTCTATATTAATATCTGTATCCCAGTGATACCCTGTTCATTTCTAAACACTTAAAGCTTAGCAAATGGTCTTGCCTCAAATTTCTTGAGCATAGGAACATCTCTAATTCTTTGAGAATCATCTTTTACATTCTCAGAACACAGCACACAATAGGGACTCAGCATATATTTGCTGGAATTAATCAGCCTTTAAACTGTGCTTTAATTCACTGATAATTTTTTTCAGGAATGGTTGGGATATAATAAGCAGCTTCTTTGAATTGTCTCATACCACTCTCCTGTTTACTGATAGTAAGTTTGATGAGATCTTTTTTCTAAAATGCTAGCACAGCAGATAAACATTATTAAAGAGATTCCTAAGGCCACGCGTGGTGGCTCATGCCTGTAATCCTAGCACTTTGGGAGGCCAAGGCGGGCGGATCACCCAAGGTCAGGAGTTCGAGACCAGTCTGGCCAACATGGTGAAACCTTGTCTCTACTAAAAATACAATCAGCCTGCGTGGTGGTGGGTGCCTGTAATCCCAGCTACCTGGGAGGCTGAGGTAGTAGAATTGCTTGAACCAGGAAGGCGAGCGAGGTTGCAGTGAGCTGAGATCGTGCCACAGCACTCCAGCCTAGGTGACTGAGTCAAAATCCATCTCAGAAAAAAAAAGAAAAAAAGTTAGCGGTGCATGCCTCTAATCCCAGCTGCCTGAAGCACAAGAATTACTTGAGCCCAGGAGGCGGAGCTTGCAGTGAGCTGAGATCATGCCATGGCACTCCAGCCTGGTGGACAGAGCTAGATCCTGTCAAAAAAAAAAAAAAAAAAAAAAAAAAAAAAAAGAGAGATTCTTACATTGCCTTGCAGGTGATTTCTGACTTCTCATTTAAATCTACCTATTATTTTGGATTGTTAAGTACTTACATTTTAACTTTTTTAATCAAATTTTAGTTTTAAAAAGTAGGATGGTAGGTCAAAATATATGAAAATGTATACAAAGAGAACTCTAACCCTACTTCCTCTACTTTATTCATCCCTTAATAAAAATAACAATTATTATGTTTATCCATCTAGTATTTTATTATATATGTGTACACGTTCACACATACACACAAATAGAGTCATGTGCTGCATAACAACGTTTTGGTTAACAGTGGTCTGCATTATACAGTGCTGGTCCCATGAGATTATTTGTTTTATATTTTTGTGACGGAGTCTCACTCTGTCACCCAGGCAGGAGTGTAATGGTGTGATCTTGTCTCACTGTAACCTCTGCCTCCAGGGTTCAAATGATTCTCATGCCTCGGCCTCCTGTGTAGCTGGGATACTGTGTGTCACCATGCCTCGCTAAATTTTGTAATTTTAGTAGAGTCAGCGTTTTACCATGTTGCCTAGGCTGGTCTTGAATTCCTCACCTCAGGTGATCCACCTGCCTCAGCCTCCCAAAGTGCTGGGATTACAGGCGTGAGCCACTGTACCTGACCTTTTAAAATTATAATACTGTATTTTTATTGTACCTTTTTTCTGTTTAGGTACATATAAATACTTAGCATTGTGTTACAGTTACCTACATCATTCAGTACAGTCACATGCTGTACAGGTTTGTAGCGTAAGAGTGGTAGGTTATACCACATACTCTATTTATGTAGGGGATGGTTTCAGGATGAAACTGTTCCATCTCAGATCATCAGGCATTAGTTAGATTCTCATAAGGGGGAGTACAACCTGGATCCCTTGCATGCATAGTTCACAGTAGGGTTTGTGCTCCTATGAGAATCTAATGTGGCCACTGATCTGACAGGAGGCGGAGCTCAGGCAGTAATGCTCCCTTGCCTGTGCTCACCTCCTGCTGTGCTACCTGGTTGCTAACAGGCCACAGACCAGTACTGTTCCTCAGCTCGGGGACTGGGGACCCCTCGCCTATACCATCTAGGTTTGTGTAAATACACTCTATGATATTTATACAAGGATGAAATATCCTAAGAACTCATTTCTTAGAATGTACTCTTTAAGTGACGCATTATTATGTACAGATGTACTTGTTAGAATGTTAAGTAGATATTTAAAGTGATACATATAAAGACATATACATATGATACATATAAAGTGACATACACGCAGAGTGGAAAATACCTGTTATGAGCCTGGAGAGAGTTGTATATAAAATGTTATGGCCATTATTACTATAGCTGTGTAAACTGTGTCTACCAATAAGATCACAGCTGTAGTTCCGGCACTTTGGGAGGCTGAGGCAGGCAGTCAGCTTGAGCCTAGGAGTTCAATACCAGCCTGGGCAACATGGCAAAACCCTGTCTTAGCCAGGCATGGTGGCACTTGCCTGTATTCCTAGCTACTCAGGAAGCTTAGGTGGGACAATCGCTTGAGCTTGCAGGATCAAGGCTGCAAGCCATGATTATGGCACTGCACTTCAGCCGGGGTGATGGTGTGAGACCCAGTTTCAAATAAAAAGATCATATTAAGGGTGATATTTTTTTCTGTCTTCAAACTTCTGAAATAATACTTTCATTATATTAGTAAATTATATCAAGCAAATATATACAAAGTAAATAAGTTTGAAAAAGTACAAAGTATATTAGTATATTTTTCTTTTTTGGAAACTAAAATTGGGATGTTAACTGAGTTTCCTGGATTGTTACAACTTTTTTTTTTTTTTTTTTTGAGATGGAGTCTTGTTCTGTCACCCACGTTGGAATGCAGTGGTGTGATCTCGGCTTACTACAACCTCTGCCTTTCAGGTTCAAGTGATTTTCCTGCCTCAGCCTCCTGAGTAGCGGGGATTACAGGTGCCTGCCACAGTGTCCCACTAATTTTTGTATTTTGAGTAGAGACAGGGTTGGCCAGATTGGTCTCTAACTCCTGACCTCAAGTGATCCGCCCGCCTCGGCCTCCCAAAGTGCTGGGATTACAGGCGTGAGTCACTGTGCCTGGCCTGTTAAAACATTAGAGAAGAAAAATTTTACACTAAAAGAGTTCCTATAGAATAATTCAGACCATTTAATTTTACAGAATCCCTGTGAAGTGAAAGACCTGGTTAAAGGTGGTGGCTTAGCTGAAATTGCTTCTCTTGACAATTACGACAGAGTTTTCTCTTAGACTGGGGTTTCTAATCTAGAATCTAGAAGGAAATATGAAGTCTCCTTTTAAAGTTCTTAAAATTTTATACACTTAGACATTTTAGTGGCCCTACATTAAGAAGATGTATAATGTCAAAATGTCGTGGTTACAGTAATATATTAAAATGGATGTTTCTGTTATTAAACACAGTAATATCTAAATACAAACAAAAATATGTCATAGTTGTCATAGCTACAGACAGTGTTTCCCATACATAATGTGTTTTCACATAGTATGCCATACTCTCAAAATTTTAATACATTGCTGACCATGAAATTCTGAAAAAGTCTTTCTGGTTGGCCTGCTGCACTGGATGTAAATGTGTGATCATAGTCATATCCTTCAGGTTGGGAATCACTGTTGTGTATTCTTTCTTGTAGATTAGAACACCACTTCTGGGTTCATGGCTTGCCTGTACTTCTCTTAGAATACTAAGAAATGTAATTTTGATAGTCAAAGCTTCTTGTGAAGCATTGGCTTACGTGGATTATATGAGATTGGCCTGTATGTGTGCTGCCTCCTTACATATTCTAGAAACTATTTCATCACTTTTAGTTTATCCTCTCTCTCTCCCTCTCTCTCTCTCTCTCCTCTCTCTCTCTCCCTCTTCTCTCTCTCTCTCCCCCTCTTTCTGTGTGTGTCTGTCTCTCACGTACACCCACACCCACACCCACACCACACACACACACACACACAGAAGCCAAAATAATTCTGCTATTTCAAAATGTTTATGCAGTCAGAATTTTAATATTTGCGAATCATGTAATTATGAAAAAGTGTTTCTGGTTGGGCTGCTGCATTGGATGTAGATGTGAGATGACAGTCATCTGTTTATTTTTGTTCTTTTATATTCTAATTCAAAGTAACAAAGTGTACATGCATTGTTTTTACCAAAATATTTGTGAAATGAAATTTTGTGAGAAGTTACTGAGACTGAGGATTTTTTCTTTTGAAATTCCTAAAATATAAACAAATTCTTGGTAATTGATTGCTATATGTGGAACCCTAAATTGAGTGTTTCACTAAATTACACCAGTGTGGGTTTTATAAGAAAGTAAAGGTGGTTTTGCTTCTGCTTTTGAATTCTAGTAAATTATGTTATGACTAACAACTGACTTCTCACTAAAATTGTCAACATACATTATTGAGTGTTGTATGTATTGTTCATATGGATATAAGTGTCATGATCTAGATAGATGTGTGGGCATCTTGGACTATGGAGTAACCTGGCCATTGTTGTTTCAGAATCTTAGATTGTCATATTTATGTATCTAAATATTAGTCCTTCAGAGAGTTGGGGTAAGTAATGTGAAGGGACAGATACCACCAATGTGTAGTAGTTTAACAAGTGTGTACTAGTTTAGCTATACAGGGTTTTGTTTTTTGTTGTTGTCATATGTAGTTTGTTGGAATAAAAAATGTTTTATTGAGGTATGAATTACTTGGAATAAAGTTTACGTATTTTAAATGTATAATTGATGAGTTTTGACAGGTGTTTAAAGTATGATCAGAATCATGATACAGAACATGTTCATTGCCTAAAAAGTTACTTAAAAAGTTTTCTTGTGTCCATTTGTAGTCAAGCCCCTTTCCTTTCCTAGACCTCTTAAAGTACTGATCTCCTTCCTACTCCTAGTTTAGCATGTTCTGTAATTTTAAAAATAAATTGACTGATACATGGGTAGTTTTTTTGTGTCTGACCTCTTTCGTTTAGCATAATGGTTTGAGGTTCACCCATGTTCATGTTTCAGTAGTTTCATTTTATTGCTGTGTATTTTATTTTATTGCTGAGAACACTATTGTATGACTATGCCACAGTTTGCTTATCTATTCATTAGGTGATGGTCATTTGGGTTTTTCCATTGTTTGGCTTTTATGCATACCGCTTCTATGACCATTCACACATACCTTTTTGGCAATGTATAATTTTATTTCTGTCTGGTAAATAGTCAGAAGTAGAATTGCTGGTTTTATTCTAACTGTGTGTTTAATTTTGTAACAAACTGCCAACTGTTTTCTGTATCATTTTGCATTCCCACTAGCAATGTATGAGAGTTTCAGGTGTTCTGCATCCTCACCAACACTTGATAAGACGAGGTTTAAATTTTAGGCATCCTAATGGATACAAAGTCATATTTCATTGTGGTTTTAGTTTATATTTCATGTGTGTCACCTGTATATCCTTTTTGGTGACTTGTTTATTTAAATTTTTCCCCAATGTTCTTGCTAGAGTTGTAAGAGTTTTTTTTTTTTTTTTTTTTTTAATATTCTTGATACAATACAATAAATATAACAGATAAAATATGCTTTTATCTGTTACATTTTGTAAGTTTTTTCCAAGAAATGGCCTGCCTTTTTCTGCTTTATAATGTTTTGAAGAACAACAGGTTTTTTTTTTTATATGAAGACTGATTTATTATTTTTTTCCTTTTATGGTTTGTACCTTTTTGTGAATTTTAGAAATTTTATTTTACCCTAAAATCACAAATATTTTCTCCTGTTTTCTAGGACTTTTGTAGTTTTTATATCTTACATTTAGGACTATGAAGCATTCTGAGTTAATTTTTATATATCTTGTGAAAGAGAATAAAAAATATATCTGGTCTTTGCCCTTGTTCTTGGTACAGAAGAACAAGGGAGTCCCTTTAAAACCCTGGGAGTTTCCTGAGTGGTACAAGTGCTTTTTATTGGTAATGAGATGATCTAAGGGAGGGGGATCCTAGATAGCTTCAGGTTGGGGGGTGGCTTGTCAGAAAAACCAACCAAAAAACCAACTGTGGGTAGAGAGTTAGGACTTTCAGCACCCTCTCCCCCCCCCAGAGGGGAAAGGGGCCAGAGACTGAGCTCAGTTACTAGTGGCCAGTGATTTAATCATTCCTGCCTCCCTGTGGAGGTAATGAAACCTCCATAAACACCCTTAAACAGTGGGGTTCAGAGCCAGGCATAGTGGCTAACGCCTGTAGTTCTTTCACTTTGGGTGGCTGAGGCAGGTGGATGGCTTGAGTTTGAGACCAGCCTGGGCAACATGGCAAAATCCCGTCTCCACAAAAAATACTCTAGCTGGGTGTGTGGTGGCGCATTTCTGTAGTCCCAGCTGTTTCAGGGGGCTGGGGTGCAAGGATCACTTGAGCCTGGGATATTGAGGCTACATTGAGCTGTGATTGCGCCACTGCAGTCTAGTGTGGATGACAAAATGAGACCCTGTCTCAAAAAAACTAAAACAACAACAACAAAAATGGGGTTCAGGGAGCTTCTAGGTTGGTGAACATGTTGACACTCCTAGAGAGGGCATGGAAGCTCAGTACTCCCTCTCCCCATACCTTGCCCTGTGCATCTCTTCCATTGGTCTGTTCCTGAGTTGTATACTTTATAGTAAAGCAGTAAATAGGTTTTTTTTTTTTTCCCTAGGAGTCATTCTAGTGAATTAAATAACCTGAGGAGTTTAGGAGAACCCCCAAATCTATAGCTGGTTGGTTCAGAAGTATGGGTTGCCCCAGGGCTTGTGAGTTGCATCTAAAGTGAGGGCAGTCTTGTAGGAACCCTTAACTTGTGGGATCCCACTAATTTTGGGTGGTGTCAGAATTTAACTGAATTGTTGGATACCCACTTGGTATTGGAGAATTGGTGTGGAAACTCTCACACAGTTCGTGTCAGTAGTGTTAGAAAAAAGACATCATAATTGGTGTCAGGAATGGGATTTGCTAGAGCATCTCACAGAACTCAGGAAAGTGCTTTATTTACTATTACCAGTTTATTATAAAAGATAAAACTGAGGAAGAGCCAAGTGGAAGAGGTACTTAGAGCAAAGTTAGGGTGGAGAGTTGCAGAGCTTCCATATCCTCTCCAGGTGTGCTACTCACCCAGCTCTCTGTGTTCACTAACCTGGGAGCTCCCTAAGCCCTGTTTCAGGGATTTTTATGGAGGCCTTATTACATAGATAATGATTGATTACATTATGAGACATTGCTGATTGAACTCAATCTCCAGCTACTCTCACTCCCCCAGAATGTGAGTGGGGTGCTGAAAGTTCTAACCCTGTAATTGTGGCTTGATATTTCTGGTGACCAGCCTCTATCCTGGAGCTATCTAGGGGCCTTCTAAGAGTCACCTCATTAGCATAAACTCAGGTTTGGTTGAGAAGGGCATGTTATGGCATGTTATGAATAACAAAAGACACTCTATCACTCAGGAAATTCTGAGGGTTTTAGGAGCTTTGCTCCAGGAACCTGGAATAAAGACCAAATATTTTTTATTATACAGATGTTTTTTTTTTTTTAAATTTTTATTTTGTTGCATTATCAATCCTCCCAGCACCATATGTCAAAAAGATCAGCTTTTCCCCCATTAAATTATTTTGGGACCTGTCTAAAATATCAGTTGACAGTGTATATGTGAGTTATGTCTGGGTTCTCTGTGCTGCTGCATTAATCTATCTATCTATCTACCTACCTACCTACCTATAGCTATCTATCTATCTGTCTATCTATGTTTATATATATTGTGTCAGTTACCATGTTCAGGTTTTAGACGTGTTTGGTTAAATTTATTTATAAGTTTTTCATGTTTTTTGATGTTATTGTAAGTGGCATTTTTTCTTAATTTTACTACCAATTTTTTATTGCTAGCACGTTGCTAGTATATACAATTGATTTTTGTATATTGTCTTTGTATCCTGCAACCTTGTTAAATTCACTTTTTAGTCCTAGGACTCTTTTTTGTAGATACCTCGGAGTTTTCTACAAAGGTAGTCATTTTTGAATAAAGATAATTTTACTTCCTCCTTTCATATCTGTTTGCCTTTTACTTTTTTACTTATTGTATCTATTACAGTTTTCATTATAATGTTAATTAAAAGAAATGAGAGTGTTCGCTTTTGCTTTTTCTCAATCTTATGGGGAAAGCATCCAGTCTTAATACTAAGTGTAATGTTAGCTGTAGTTTTTTTCACAGATATAGTTTATTAGGGTGAAAAGTTTCTTTCTTTCTTTTGTTCTTTCTTCTTTTCTTTTCTCTCTCTTTCTCTCTGTTTCTCCTTTCTCTCTCTCTCTCTCTTCTTCTCTTCTCTTTTCTTTTCTTTTCTTTTCAAGACAGAGTCTCACTCTTTTGCCCTGGCTGGAGTGCAGTGGTGTGATCTCAGCTCACTGCAACCTCTGCCTCCTGGGTTCAAGTGATTCTCCGGCCTCAGCCTCCTGAGTAGCTGGGATTATAGGCACCCGCCACTCCGCCCAGCTAATTTTTTGTATTTTTAGTACAGATGGGGTTTCACCATATTGGCTAGGCTGGTCTTGAACGTCTGACCTTGTGATTTACCTGCCTCGGCCTCCCACAGTGCTGGGATTACAGGCGTGAGACACTGCGCCCAGCCAGTTTATTTTTATTTGTAGTTTGCTGAAGTTTTTTTGAACATGTATTGAATTTTGTCAAATCTCTTTTTTGCATCTATTAAGATTCTCATATTATTTTTCCGCCTGCTAATATGGTGAATGATTGATTATCAATTATTAATGATTGTGTATTCCTGGAACAGACCTCTCTTGATCATTAATCCTTTTTATATACTGCTGGATTTGATTTGCTAAAGTTTTTAAGAATTTTGTAACTCCTTTCACAAGGGAAATTGGTTTGCCTTCTTTTCTTGTAATGTCTGTATTTCTGGTATCAGGATAGTGCTGGTTTCATAAAATGCACTGGGAAGTGTTCCTTCCTTCTATTTCCCTGATCAAGTTTGCATAGGTGTCATTATTTCTTAATTGTTTGGTAAAATTCGCCAACAAAGTCATTTGGTCTAGGAATTTTCTTTGTGGGAAGATTTTTAAGTATGAATTTAATATCTTTAGTAAATACAGGACTACTTGAGTTACTTACTTCTGTTTGAAGAGTCAAATTCTGTAACATATTTGAAGAGATTTATTCTGAGCCAGATATGAGTGACCAGTGGCCCTTTACATAGCCCCAGGAGATCATGAGAATGTGTGCCCAAGGTGGTCAGACTGCAGCTTGGTTTTATACATTTTAGGGAGATGTAAGACATCAATCAATACATGTAAGATGTACGTTGGTTCAATCTGGAAAGGTGGGACATCTGGAAGCAGTGAGGGGTGGGGTGCCTTCCAGGTTATAGGTAGATTCAGTGATGTTCTGATTGGCAATTGGTTACAAGAATTTATCTAAAGACCTGGAATCAATAGAAGGCAGTGTCTTAGTTGTGGAGACCAAGGTTCTTATTATGCAAATAAAGCCTTCAGGTGGCTAGCTTCAGAAAAAATAGATTGTGAATGTTTCTTGTTAGACTTAAAGGTTCTGTTCTATCAGTCTTCAGATCCCTGTGTCGAGGCTAATGCTGTTCAGCTTTGCCTAAATTCCAATGGGAGGAGGGTATAATGAAAAGTGTCCCACTCCTACCCCACTTTCCATAATGGCCTGAACTAATTTCTCAGGTTAACTTTGGATTGCCTTTGGTGGATAGGGCAGTCAATTGGGGGGGCTCCAAATTTTGGTTTACATTTCTTTTTGAGTGAGTTTTGGTAATTTGTATCTTTTAAGTTGAGTGAGTTTTGGTAATTTGTGTTTTATCTAAGTTTTCTAATTAATTGGCATAAAGTTGTTCATATTATTCCTTATTATCCTTTTACTACATTGAATCTATAATGATAGCTGATTTTTTATTTATTTATTTTGAGACAGAGTCTTGCCCTGTCAATCAGGCCAGAGTGCAGTGGCGTGATCTTGGGTCATTGCAACCTCCGCTTCCTGGGTTCAAGCGATTCTCATACCTCAGCCTCCCCAGTAGCTGGGACTACAGGCATAAGCTGCCATGCCTGGCTAAATTTTGTATTTTTAATAGAGATGGGGTTTCACCTTGTTGGCCAGGCTGGTCTTGAACTCCTGGCCTCAAGACCGTCTGCCTTGGCCTCCCAAAGTGTTGGGATTACAGATGTGAGCCACTGCGCCCAGCCAATATCTGATTATTTATTTTCGATATTGATAAGTTGTGTCTTTTTTTCTTAAATGCTAGCAAAACGTTAGTCACTTTTGTTCATTGTTTCAAAGAAACGGCTTTTGGTTTTTTTGTTTTGTTTTTCTTTCTGTTTCATTGATTTCTTCATTATTTTCTTCTTTCTGTTTGCCTTATGTTTAATTTACTCTTTTTTTCTAGCTTCCTAAAGTGGAAGTTTAGATAATTGATTTGAGGCCCTTCTTAAAGTTGGGAGGTTAGGAGCGATGACACCTCCACCCACACCCCTGCCCCCACCCCTCACAGTTGAAAATCCTCCTATAACTTGACTCCTCAAAAACTTAACTACTAATAGTCTACTGTTGACTGGAGGCCTCACTGATAACATAAAGGGTTGAATAACACACAATTTTAATGTTGTATATAGTATATGCTATATTCTTACAGTAAAGTAAGCTAGAGAAAAGAAAATGTTACTAAGAAAATCATAAGGAAGAGAAAATGTTTTTACTATTCATTAAGTGGAAGTGGATCATCACACAGGTTATCATTGTCATCTTCATGTTGAGTAGGCTAAGGAGAAAGAGGAGGGGGTTGTCTTGCTGTCTCAAAGGGATGGGAGGAAGTGGAAGAAAATCTGTGTATAAGTAGACCTGTGCAGTTTAAAACCTATATTGTTAAAAGGTCAGCTGCACTTAAATTTTAATGTTTTCATTTGATGACGTCAGAGATGCCATTAAAAATGACTCAGAGTACTCATGCCCTTTCTGTGTAAGTAATGATTGAATGGCTGTTGCTAATTCATTTCTGACTCTAATTCCATTTTTAAAAAAGCCTACCTGTATGATATTTTAGGCTCTGTAGATATTTTCTTTTTAAGGAATAGAAAGTGTATATTAGTAGTAAACTGCTGACTCATCTCCTGCTTCCATTCTTGTACTTTCCCCACGCAGCAGCCCAGGTGATCTTAAGAAAGTTAATGGATCACATCACTCTGCTGTTTCAGACACTCCTCATAAAGTGTGTGGGAGGGAGAAACAGCCCCCAAAGCTGTCCCACATTCTAGATCCGAGAAGCTTACATGGAAGCAGGAACTTCGCAGATGTGAGGAAGGTGAAGATCTTAGGATGGGGAGATTTTCCTGATGTTATCTGGTGGGCCCAATGTAAAGACAAGAGTTCATACAAGAGGGAGGCAGGAGGCATCTGAGAAGGAGAAATGACAACAGGAAGCAGAAGTTGGAGAGATACAAGGAACGGGCTGTGAGCCAAGGAATGTGGACAGCCCCTAGAAACTGGAAAAGGCAAGGGCGTTCATCTTCCCTAGTGCCTCTAGAAGGAATGCAGCCTTGCCAACCCATTTTAGACTTTTGATCTAGAATTGTCAGGTAATCCCTCTAAGCTTGTAGTTATTTGTCCAGCAGCACCAGGAAACTGATACCAAGTGTGTCAGGTCTTGCCTACTCTGGCCACATTGCCTTCTCCCACCCATCTCCCACTGTCCCTTCTTACTCTCTCTGCTTGACAGAGCTCATTCTTCTCTCCAACTCATTGTACTCAGTGTCTTCTTTGTGTTCAGAAAGGCCTCTGCTCTAATGTCATCTTAGGTAACTGTTCCCTCATCATTTAAGTCAAAGCAGGTCTCCCTACTTCCCCCCAGCCCCCATCACATTTTTCCTTTTTTTTTTGAGATAGAGTCTCGCTCTGTTGCCAGGAGCCAGGCTGGAGTGCAGTGGCGCGATCTCGAGCTCACTGCAGCCTCTGCCTCTTGGGTTCAAGCAATTCTCCTGCCTCAGCCTCACGAGTAGCTGGGACTCCAGGCGCATGCCACCATGCCCAGCTAATTTTTGAATTTTTTTAGTAGAGATGGGGTTTCACCATGTTGGCCAGGATGGTCTCGATCTCTTGACCTCATGATCTGCCAGCCTTGGCCTCCCAAAGTGCTGGGATTACAGGTGTGAGCCACCATGCCCAGCCCACATTTTTCCATTTTAGCTTCATCTCTGAACTTTTCAGTTCCTGAATTTATTTTTTACTTATTGTTTATCAGTCAGCCTCCCCCACAGATAAGCTCCTTTCCACGGCACTGGGGCAGAGGCCTATTGTCAGAACAGTGCCTGGCCCATAGAAGATGCTTAGCAAATAGTTTATGGGATGACTGTGAACCATTTTGGTTGTTGAGGAAGTAACATTGACAAAATGTCATGGTTAAATAAAACAAGCTTTGATACAGAGTATGTGTAGGTGGCTTGTGTGGTTAAGAAGAGTGATTTATTCTTGAGATATTGTCAGTCTTATAAATAGAAGGTTGTATCTAGGGACCGGGTAAATTTGTCCAGTGGAGATTAAAACGTTAGCTTTATGACTTACCGTTAAACCTATTTCAAAGATATGGCTTTGATGTGTTCCCAAGTGGACTTCAAGTTCTTTGTTCCACCTGCTGCCACAAGATATGTCTAGAAGGAGCAGAGCTGCCTCTGTTGGGGTGAGAAGAGAATGGAAAGAGAGCCTAGGCTGTTCTTGCTCAGTCCCCTTTCTCCAAGGGTGCCCAGTTAAGTGGTGAGGTGGGCATTGTGGTCAGTGGGAGTCTGCAAGGGGCCTTTCTGCAGCAGACCCCTCTTATATGAGGCCAGAGGAGTGTGATTCAGCTCTAGAACTTTGGTTAGCTTAAGTAGAGATCCAGCTGTTAGAAAAGGAGACTTGAAAACATTTTAAAAATCAGATTTTTGTCAGTCTGCTTCTGGAAATTGACACTCAGTAGTAGTTTGTCTTCTCAGGGCTTTCTCTGGAAACTGGCATTAGTCTAGACTGAGGTTAGTAAACTTTGTGTGTAAAAGGCCAGATATTTTAGGCTTTGTGTACCTCTTAACAATTTTTGTCACATATTCTTTGTTTTATTTTTACAACCCTTAGAAAAGATATAAAGCGGGGTACAGACTGGCCTGCAGGCTGTTTTTTGCTGTCTCCTTATTCAGACTCCATTTTTCTGTTTGTTCCACCTGGAGGAGCTGAGCTCAGTTACGCTGGGCTTTGCCTAGGAAGAAGCTGGAGAGGCTGGCCATGAAGGCTGTTTTTCTTGTCATAAAAGTAAAAATGCTCATTTTTCTTGTGTTCTTGGTGAGTGATCTGAAAACAGTTGTACAACTCAGTTTGAGAAGTATTTTGGTCAATGATAGCGTCATTTGGGTGAATGCTAGATTTGAAGGCCAGTACCAATTAGGATGATCTTGAGGTTTATGGTTCTTGAAAACTCCCTGAGTTGAAGTTTTAAGGTTAAAAGAGTTGGAGGTAGTCAATATTTTTATATTCTCTAAAGAAAAAGGCAACATGATTAATAAATACCATAATAAATATCATAAAAGTTAATATTTACTAATTAACTTTTATGATAATGGATATTATATTCATTATTTTTTTGTGACTATAAACATTTGGTGATTTTTTTTCTCTTGAATTATGTGAAATATCTGTAAATTGGTTTTGTTTTGTGACAGATAAGACACATGCCTATTAGATGTCTTTCTTATTCAGCAGGGTTTTGCTGCAGAAGGTAGTTACTGTTTTAGAGGAAATCCACAGGTTTTCTCTTTCCTGCTGGTCATAGCTTGAATGTCTATCAGCTCAGTGTAATCTCCAGGATTTGTTCATTTCTTAGCTCCCTGATTGTATTTCTTTCTCTGGTAATTTCTTATGAATTGGCAGTTTACTCTTCAGTATAAGCATAAGGGAACCCTAGTGCAGATTATTGGAGCTCTTTCTCTGAGAGGCGCCCTCTCTTTCCATTTATCTGCCCTGCATGTTCCAGCTACCTCAGCCTCCCTGCACTCTGATCTCAGATCAGCAAGACCACAGTGCTTTCTTGGGGTACCCCTGCCTTGCACCAATCTGTCAAATGTCTTCAGGAAAAAAACAGAGACAGTCACAGGATCCCAGATGGAGTCTATTACTATCTGTTGATCAATATCTGAAAGAGCCATTTCATATATTTTGAGGGAGGGGATCCAGTACCAGTTACTCCATTGCAGCCACAGGTGCAAGTCTCCAGTTCCCGTTAGTGGGGAATGGTATTGAAGAACCAAGATCTGGGTACAATATGGGTGTCTTTGCTTCCCAAGACAGACCTAAGAAATAAGTAGATAAATTATATTACATATTCACATAGTTGGAGTTGTTCTCCAACTCATGACAACATTTTTACAACAATTTCTGTACTTACATGTTGAAAACCATGAGTTCATATTGTTACCTCTATTTCTAGTTTATCACCACAGCGTTCATTTTTATCTTCTTCCTTTCCATATTTGCAGTACCTGCAGTATATTGACTCATTTGCTCAATCCTGTGATAAGTGGTTTCAGAATTGCTGATCCATACCACTATGATAAACATACCTTTTTTCCAGAGCTTATTACCTATTGACAGTACAGTCCCCGACTTACAATGATTTGACTTAGTGATTTTTCAATTTGTGATGGTGCAAAAGTGATACACATTCCGTAGAAATTATAACCCCATTTTAAGTTGAGGAGCATCTGTAAAATGCATTGTCCAGTTGTGATATTTTCAACTTCCCATGAGTTTATTGGGATGTAACCCCATTGCAAGTCAAGGAGTATCTGTACTTTATGTCTTTGGACTGAGGTATGTAATACTGTAATATATAATAGTAAACATAGTGTGTGAAGAGTTACTTAGGTTAATTCACCTTTATTGTGGTTGTGTTTTGTTCATTAGAAGTAAAGTTAGGTTTCCTCACTCCTATTTATATTATTCTGGGCATGTAAAATATTAATACGGTTTCAGAAGTCTTAACTATACAAAGAGGCATAATCTAGAACTGTTAGTACCCACTTCCTCCCTCTCATCTCTTCCCTCCAGTTTCTGCCCTTGAGGATGTTAGTGAGTCTCATTAGTTTCTAGATTATCCTTCATATTTCTTTCTGCAAAATTAAGGATATACCTGTTTGTTCACCTGTTCTTTTGTTCATTCCATTCTTTCTTACACTAGTAGCATTCTATATATATTCTTGCACTTTATTTTTTGCAGTTAACAATACCTCCTAGAAATCAGTCTCTATTCACAGAAATGTAGTGATGGCTGGAAGTGTATAAGGGATCAATGAGACTTTTTCAAGATGGAGGTGTTACTATAGTTTGCAAGATGGAGGTGTTACTATAGTTTGCAAGATAGAGGTGTTACTTGTTACTATAGTTTGCATGCTGATGAAACTAATCTGATTATGTTGAAGAGGGAGAGGTGTCATCACGTTTCAGAAAGAAGCCTTGAAGTAGGCCTTCCAGAGGGGCTGAGATGCTGGATAGAAATGGAGGGTTTTGGTTTTGGTTAGTGAAAGGATACTTCACTTTGAGGAAAAAAAGCGAAATCTGATTTATTAGAGCCTTGAATTCTGATAGAAATCCTGTGGCAGAATAGTCCATTTTATCAAGTGTGCAGGTAAAATTTTACTGGGTGAGTTTCCAAGATAGACACTTTTTATTTAATTGGAGTAAAAGGTGGCTGCAGATTCTGGATGAGGAGTTAAGTAAAAGCGCTTACAAGCTGGTAATCTTACTGAGGATCTGGTGCTCTAGAAGCTGTGACAGTTGTTGTGTTATACCAAGAAGGTCATTCTCCTTAATCTCACTTGATCCTCTCCAAACCTTACCTGGAAATTTTCTGTAATAATTAGCGCTAACTCTGTATCTCCACCAATCAGTTCCTTCCCTTGAGAACAGATATGGACTAAAGCAGAACCAATTTGTAATCATTTCTAATGTATCATCTGGTAGATAATGAGCTCCAGCTCCATCTAACAAGGAATTTTCACAAGTTAACTTAAACTACAAGCCTGTTAGGATTGCCTGAATCTAGTGGTTTTGAATTTTTCTGAAATTCCTGTAGTTTTCCTGCCAGCTTTATATATGGGTTGGTAGCCTAAAATTTCATTTCTGGGCCCCATATCCACGTATGACCCTGTTAAAAGAAAGAGAATACTCGCTGCAATCCAAGCCGGAGCCCTTCAATTGACCTTGATTTGATCGCTGAGGGGGAATGGAATATGCTGGTTAGCTCAAGCTAACCAGGGTCTACTCCTGGATATGGGTGTAGATTCGTCTTCTTCTAAAGTATGTGGACTGTGGGGAGTTGGGAGGACAGACACCAGAACAAAAATAAGACTGCCTTCAGGAAATGGGAGGAGGAGGGAAGTTGAAGAGGATGTTAAGGTAGGTAGGTAGTATTCATATGTCTTTAAGCATTTCTACTGTAAACTCTCTTCATCAGGGCTCAACTATGAAGAAAACACATGAATTTCATTCATCAATTCATTTATTTAATTTTTTTTAGAGGGAGCCTGCCATGTGTTAGGTACTGTTTTACGATCTGAGGATATAGCAGTAAATAAGAGAGAAATAATCTCTGCTGTGTGGAGCCTCCGTAGACAGCGGGGAGGGACCATCCCATTTTGCCAAGAAGATGTACAGTAGTATTGTTGAATCTCATATGATGTTTATGTGTGATCATTTACTTGATATAGCTTGTAAATGAAGTGTTGAAGGCCCTTGTGTATACAAAGGTCGTAAGAAGGAAATAGATGGTCTAGAAATGAAAACGAGTCATTGGCTTGATCATTCTGACTGATGTTTATAAATCTAAAAATGAAAGTATATGGCAATTAGGGAGCAGAGAATATGGCTGTCCTCTTTTCAACAAAATTAAGAGCCATCAGTATTTTCAAAAACATTGCATTTCCGCAATGCAAGTGCAAGAAGAATCAGAAGTAATGATGATCTACTAGAGATGTATTTGAAACCTAGGTTCGGGTTTTGTAAACCTGTGCCATCCAGGTTCTTTTTTTTTTTTTTTTGGAGACCACGTCTTGCTCTGTCATCCAGACTGGAGTGCAGTGGTGCAGTCATGGCTTACCTCTGCATCTGGGTTCAAGTGATTCTCATGCCTCAGCCTCCCAAGTAGCTAGGATTACAGATGTGCACCACCGCACCCAGCTTGTTTTTATAATTTTAGTAGAAACAGGGTTTTGCCTCGTTAGCCAAACTGGTCTCCAACTCATGACCGCAAGCGATCCACCCACCTCGGCCTCCCAAAGTGCTGGGATTACAGGTGTCAGCCACCATGCCTGGCCAATCCAGCTTCATTTCTGTTGATTAACAATTTCATTCCAATGATATAGCCCTTTTCAGGTGTGTTTGTGTATGTATGTGAGTATATATTTGTGTATTTATACATATGTACGTGTTTGTAGGTGTACGTGTGAATATACACATACCTGCATATACCAGGAAAATGTAAAGTAGCAATACAGATTTGTTATGTTTAAATCTTTATTAAAATTTCTCATAAAGTTTTTTCACTATTTCATTTTTCTTTAAATTGTTTGTAAATTGACCTAAATATGAAATAAAGATCTAAGGAATCCATTGGCCCAGCTGATAGAGTGTTAGTTACTTTTCCTGTTCTATTGAAGGGTTAATGTAATATACCTGTGTGGATCATCATCCACAGTGGTTGATGACTAGGCATTCGTTTCAAGCACACATGGACTATTTATGAAAATTAGCCATCTGCTAGGCCATAAAACCTCCACAGATTTCAGAGGACTGCTGTCATCAGAGCACATTCTGTCACCACAGGCAGTTAAGTTAGAAGTCATTTACAAAAAAGGTAATTAGAAAAAGTCCCCTACATTGGGAAATTTAAGATGACTTCTGAATAACTTACAGCTCAACAAATGAATCTTAATGGAAATTAGAAAGCATTCAGAACGAAATGCTAACAAAAAATGCTTTAAAAAATTGTATAATATAGCTAAGGTTGAACCTCAGGAAAGAAAAAAGGCTGAAAATGAACAAACTAAGCATGTACCTTGAGTGACAAAAATAACTACAGAATAACCCAAATAGGATAGAAGAAAGGAAATGCAGTGAGCTTAAACTAATGACATGGAAAACACATTAAGTAGTAAGGATAATAAAGCCCAGAGCTGATTCTTTGAAAAGCCAAATAGTCAAACCTTTGGCAAGATTAATCATGGGTGAGGGAACAAATACATAATATTCAGATTGGAAAAGGGAGCCATAAATATAAATTCCACAGAGATTAAACTGGTAAGATAATATTTATTAAGAATGACTGTGCCAATAAAGTCAAGATTTTAGGTGGTATAGATAAATTACTGGAAAATAAAAATTAACCAAAACTGACTTAAGAAATAGAAAACTTAGTAATACCAGAGCAATAGGGAGATTGAAGCAGCAGTTAAAGATCTTTCTACACAGAAAGCACCTAGCCACAATGACTTCTGAAGAATGTTATAACTAAGCATTCATGCAACAGATAATTCCAGTCTTTTTATAGACTCTTTGAGAAAAATAGAAAAGAGAGTCTTTTCCAGCTCATTTTATGAAGTTAGGGTACCCCTGATACAACCACCACCTAAGAGCAGCAGGAAAGGAAAACAGACTAGTTTTCCTGGTCCTAGATGGAGATATTCCAGGAGCCAGGAGAATCCCCACTTTATCCAGGGCTGCTTGCAGATTAAGATGCAGATTTAGCCACATGGAAATCATTGGTTATCTTGACCTGATTTTTTGGCTTTATTGGAAAGAATAAAAGCCTGTTTGGAGTGGGATCAAGAGACCAGCGTGTTCCAATCAGCAGCACATGTACAAAAACTGGAATGATTGAAATTATGACTTTAATCACTGCATAATAACCCCCCACAATTTTGTGAAGCATTTCATCTTTTACTACTGAGAAAAATGGAACTTAAAATTACCATTTCTCATTCACTAGATTGTCAGAATTTAATAAGTGTATTAGGGTTCTCCAGAGAAATAGTGTCAATAGAAAATAAAAGATTTATTGTGAGGAATTGGCTCACAGGATTATGGAACTGAGATGTCCCACAATCTACATCTGCAAGCTAGAGTCCCAGGAAGGTTGGTGGTGTAATTCAGTCTGAGTCCAAAGGCCTGAGATTCAAGGGGCCAATGGTGTAAATCTAGTCCAAAGGCAGGAGAAGATGAGATGAGATGTCCCAACTCTAGCAGTGAGGTGGAAAATCAGGTGTTCCCCCTTCCTTCACCTTTTGTTCTGTTAAGGCCCTCGGGGGGTTGGATGATGGCTATGCACATTGGGAGGGCTGCTGGTTTCCAGTTCATGAATTCAAAATGCTGGTCAACAAGAAGTACCATCACAGACACACCAAGAAACTTACTTTATCTGGGTACCCTGTGGCCCAGACAAATAGACACATAAAGTGAGTCATCACAGCAAGTATGACAATGCCATGTACTGGAGGCAGTGTGTGGATGTGGAGCCACTTTGCATTCCATATGACCTGGTAACTGACTTCTGATGAATGCAACTTAACAACAGAGATCCCCTGGCTGGGGCCGGGATGTTTCTAGGCCTTCAGGAGGTGCACAGATGGGTTTAAAGGATCAGTCTAATACGTAACTTACATATGTCCCCTGTCATAAAACTCTTCAGGCTGAACTGGAGGTTCCAGTTCTCTTTCTCTGTCATAGTTGCCTCTTCTGCAACAGAAAGTCATTCCTGATCTTTGCTCTGTTGCTCTAGGGACGGGAAAAAAGCCTGTAAATTGCCAAAAAAAAGGCCTTTAAAAGTTAATGTTGAGAATTTCAACTGGGATTCTTACTCTGGCGGTTTCTGGTTCTTTGCTTTCAGCATAGTTTGAAGACAGTTTACTAGAGATGTTGGGGAATTGTTAGATGTTTCTTGCTTAGAATGTGATTTTTCACCAGAGTGCTAAAAGAATGACATTGCTATAGTAAACATCGTCCTTGTGAAAAGGTTTTCTCAGCCTGAGTAATATTGATGGTAAATTCTGCCTCACTCTAGTAGTAAATAATTTTCATTCATGGATATATGAAATAATGAGAGGAGGGAAATAGTCCCATCTATCTCATTGTGATGCATTTCTAATAAAAGTTTATATTTAGTATTTAATAGTTATCAGATTTGAAATATATTTTTGCTTTAGTCAGTTCTGTGCTAAGAATACTTGCAATGAAAATTCAATCCAGAAGAAAACTTTTAAACTTGGCACTTTATAGTATAGGGAATTGAATAAAAATTAATTTAATTTATATACATATTTTGTTGCAAAGAAATGTGACAGAATGACCAGTAAAATATGTTAAAGCACAAATACTTTATATCAGGAAAAAAATGGAAGGAAAATGGAGCAAATACCAGTTCATGAAGAAAGGAGATGATGTCACATTTTTTATATTGAGAAATAAAAATGAAATCCTAAGCCAACTGACTTGGACAACTGTAACCCCCTTTTGGCCAAGGAAAACCTGAGGTCTCAGCCATGACATGACGGGATCTCCTCATTCTTCGGACATCTCTTGTAATACCACCTCCCTGGATAACTGCCATTAGGCTTTCTTTCCTAAGGGTTAAACAAACTAGCCCTTTGGAAAGACTCGTTTCACTGCTGGTATCAACCAACTGCCTGGTGCTGCCCCCTCCTTTCGTAGTTTTAACTGCTCACCAGCATTCCTTCCTGAGAAGAGAGCAAGAACCGCAGAGTGGTTCTGGGAAGTCTCCATAGGATGCACAGTGAGGGTTTTTGTGTCCTCTGCTTCATCTTTGACATAAGAGGGCTAAAAACTTTGCCTTCGGGCCGTGCTCAATGCCCCCGTTTTTGTACATGTGACCCATGAAAGGGCATGAAGCTCAATTGTGCATGCACATTTCTCTTTTTATAATATTCATGACTCTCATAGTTTTTATTCAGCCACCTCACTCAGCGTAAATTTCCATTCCCTTTGCCTTTCCCTTGAAGCGTCTTTCTGGCTTCTCACCAGAGGCTGTGCTCCCCAGCCTGTCAGTATGGCAGCCCTACAGGCTGCAACCTTTTATGAGACATAAAGCTCTCCTTTCCAAATTTATGAACTTCCTCATTCTTCAGTTTACAATTTTTAAGGTTGGGTTTGTATGTTTTATTTATTTACTTATTTATTTTTTGAGACAGTCTTGCTCTATTGCCCAGGCTGGAGTGCAGTGGTGTGATTTTGGCTCACTGCAACCTCTACCTCCTGGATTCAAGTGATTCCCTTGCCTCAGCCTCTCAAGTAGCTGAAATTACAGGTGTCCACCACCACTCCTGGCTAATTTTTATGTTTTAGTAGAGATGGGGTTTTACCATTTTGGCCAGGCTGCTCTGGAACTCCTGACCTCAAGTGATTCAACTGCCTCAGCCTCCAGAAGTGCTGGGATTACAGGCATGAGCCACTGTGCCTGGCCTGTTTCTATGTTTTAAATGTGGATAATTTTGAGAACCAAACCACTGATAATGTAGATTCCACTGAGTTCATTGAAAATGACATATGAATTTTGTTTAAAAATGCCAGTGTTCATAGTGCACTGAAATCTTTGAAACTACTTAAACTTATGATGAAAAATTTTAAATGTCAGCATAAAAATGTTCAAAGGAGCACACATACTTTCAAAATTCTTTTGGCAATAATGGGAACGAAAAGGTTGAAGATCTGGCTTAAAGCATTAGATCTCAAGTGGGAGGTTAACACTCACTGTGAAGCTGTTTGGAATTTTAGGGACATTTTTGGCTGTTGAGGAGCTTTATTGACATACGGTTCGTGGGGGCCAAGGAAGCTATATATCATGTAGTGCATAACAGAGAATAGTGTGTTTTCCCATAACTTCTCTAAAGTTCCCTGGAGTAGTCTACTGCAAATATAAGTATCAAAAATTAATACATATTAATCCTAAAGAATATTTAAAAGAAGGAATTTATTAAAACAAACTGAAATTTTAGGAGAGGACCATTATAATGGGTGATATTTAAAATATGTTTTCTCAAAATTGTTAAATAATATATCAGTTCCATGCATTGTCTACTCAGTGTATTATACATTTCCAACTATATATTTAGATGAAAAGTTTGCAATAGATAATGCAAAAGCAATACAAGTTATTGCAAATATGTAACGGGAGATATGAAATTCATTTAAAATGACTGGGAAACATATTAAATTATTAGGAACATTTGAAATACAAGGAACATATGAAATCTTATTGAATCTTCTTAAACTTTTTTACGATAATCTCTCCTCAGATCAACCTCATTGGCTATGATACTGCCACTCACAAAGCTTATTATACATTCTCAAATAGACTAGTATTTGGGACATTATTGAATATTGTTACATGGTAACCACATTTAATACCCCTCTGTACTATCTTCACCTTTTTCTCCAAAACATATATCCCCTTCTAAGTAAATTACTTATTTGTTATGTTTATTTTTTCCTCTTCTTTTTGTCTCCCTTGCTTGGAGACAGTGTAGGAGGAGAGCCTGGGAGGGCAGGTCTTTTGAAAAGTTTGGCATAAAAAGGAGGAAAAAATTGGTAGCTGAAGGGGGTAGGGCATATGAAATCAGGAAATTTAAAACTGAAGTTTTTAATTGAAGTATTTTTAATTTTACTTTTTAATTGAAGTATAATGTGTACATACAGAAAATTGCACATATCAAAAGCATATAATTCTGTAAATTTCTACAAAATGAAGTCAACTGTGCATCCACCACCTAAATTAAATGAACATTCCCAGCACACCACAGTCATTTCACATGTCCCTTCTTTATCATTACCCATCTCCCAAAACACATTGACATTTATCACCAAATACTAATATTGCCTATTTTCAAACTTCATGTAATTGGAATTATGCAGACTGATCTCTTCCCCTGAACATATTTGTAGGATTCAGTCTGTACCATTCATCTAGGAGTAGTGCAGTCCTGTTCCTTGTAGAAATATTTCATAATTTGTCTGTTCTACTGTTTGCTCATTGTTTGAGGTGTTCCCAGGTTTTAACTGTTACTAATAGTGCTGCCCTAACTATGCTTGGACATGTTTTTTAGTAAACATATCATACATTTTTGTTGAGTGTATATATTTTGAGTGGAATTGCTTTCCAAAATGATTGTACTAGTTTTACTACCAGCAGTCTTAAGTCAGAGTTCTCATTGCTTTACACCTTCACTAATACTTTATACAGTATCTCGACTGTTGTTGGGACTTTGCATTTTCATCTTATTAATTTCCGGAAAAATTGGGATTTTTATTGGAGTAACATTTAATCTATTAATTTGGAGAGAAGTTACATCTTTTAGTATGGACTATGCTAACACATGGACATAATGTGTTCTTCTTTTATTTGGGGCTTCTTTATTTCAGTAAGATTTTCAGTTGTGTCAAGGCCTCATGTGCCTCTTGTTAGATTTATTCTTTCACTTCTTGATTTTTGGATGTTTTGTAAGTGATATCTTCTTGAAATTTCACATTCAAGTTTCTTTTGCTAGTATATAGAAATACAGTTGATTTTTGTATATGAGCTTATATCCAGCAACTTTACTAAATTTACTTATTTTCATGGTTTGAAAATTCTTCAGGCTATTCTTCAAATACAGTTAAGTCATCTGCTAATAATGACAGTTTTATTATTATACCTTTCAATTCTTATAAGTTTTAAATTGGTCTTATCACACTCACTAGTGCATCTACTACAGTGTTTAAAAGTGTTAGGGAACACCCTTGTCTCTTTCTTGGTCCCTGGGAGGAAGCTTTTAGTAATTGACCATTATATTAGCTATAGGTACTTTACAATTACTTTTTGTTATAAAAATTAGCTTTTCTTCCTAGTTTGCTAAGATAATTTAATCAAGAATGAGTGTTGATTTTTAGATATTACAGGAAAAGCACAAGTGATAAAAGAAAAAATGGTTAATTTTGATTAATTTTAATCAAAATTAAAATTTGTGCTTCAAAAATCACCAAGAAAGTGAAAGGCAAGCCCCAAAAATGAAGAAAATATTAGTAAATCTTAAATTTTAGAAAGGGCTTGTATCTAAGATATAACTCTTAGAACTCAGTAAGGAGAAAACAAATTACGTAGTTTAAAAAAATGAGCAAGATTTGAATGGACATTTCACTAGAGCAGCTGTTCGAATGGCCAATAAGCACATGAAAAGTGTTTAACCTCATCCGTATTAGGGAAATGCAAATTAAAATCCTTATGGATACCACTTCATACTCACTAGAATAGGCATAATTAAAAAGACAGACAATTGTTCCTGTCTAGGAAAACAGAGACCCTCATACATTGCTGGTAGGAATGTGAAATGGTGCAGCCAACCTAGGAAAACAGCTTGGCGGGATTTTTTTCTTTTCTCCAAGTTAAACCTATACCTATATGACCTAGCAATTCTACTTCTTTGTGTTTATCCAAGACAAGTGAAAACATCTGTCCCCACAAAAACTTGTAAGTGAATGTCCATATCAGCATTAATCATAGTAGCCCAAAAGTAGGAATGATATGAATATCTGTCATCTGATGAAGGGATAAGCAAAACATTTGTATATTCATATACTGGAAGACTTACTGCTTATAGCATGCATGAACCTGAAAACCTATGCCATATGAAAGAAAACAGAAAAGACCACATATTGTATGAACTTATTTACAGGAAATGTCCAGAAAAGCCCAAGTTTTAGGAACATATATTAGTGGTTACATGGTGCTGGGATGGGAACAGGGAGCGACTTCGTATGGGCATGAGAGATTTTTTTGTGATAATGGAAGTGTTCCAAAATTGGATTGAGGTGATGATTGTACAACTCTATAAATTTAGTAAAAATCATTGAATTCTATACTTACAGTGACTGAACTCTATTTTATGTAAATTATTCCTCAGTGAAGATGTTAAGGAATGGATATTGAATTTTATCAAATTCTTTTTCTGCAGCTAATGAAAATGTGTATGATTTTCACCTTTATTTCATTAATTTAGTGAGTCCCTTTAGTGAGCTCTCTTGTTTGTAGTTCCTTCTTCTCCAGGATCTTGGCTTCAAAGTTCTGGCTGAGCCAGTAGTCTTCACTGCCAGTGTTTGTCTCCCCCAGTTCCAGGAGATTACAGAGATTTCTGAGCTGCTGCTTCCTGCTACAGCTCTTATACTCTCTTCCCCAACCAGTTTATAACTCAGTGTATGTTTTGGGGGGGAGAGCAGAGGCTTACCATAGTTTCCCTTCTCTGGCTTTCCAGCCTTTTATATTCTGGCTGCCTTAGTTGCTCAAGCAGCTGTCTTACATATTTTCTCCAGTGTTTCATGGAAGAATTGGTCTGATGATAACCTGTTCCATTATAGCTAACAGTGGAAGTCTATGTGAGTTTTTTTTTTAAGATGCCAGTATTACAGCATTGCTGTATGTTGATAGGAACAAACCTGTAAGGAGGGGGTAATATTGGTGCCAGCCAAGGAGAGAGTTTAAGTGCTGGAGTGAGTGATGTCCCCAGGGAGATTAGAAGGGGTTGAATCCGGTGCACAAGGGGATGGATTGGCCTCCCTCATGATGTTACAGGATTCCTTTGATGCCACTTTGCCAGCCAGAAATCTCTGCTGCTGCTGCCACGTCTCTGTCCAGGCCTCACTCGGGTCCCCGGGCTTGCCCCGCCCACTTGGCCCGGCAGGTTGTGCTTGGCTCACGCCCACTTGAATCCTGTGCCTGCTCCGACTCCACGCTCAGCTTGAGACTGAACTGTGCATGCCACAAATGGCTTCCGTGTTGGGTGCTGGTGTTTAGACAAGGAGAATGTGGTATCGCCCAAACACTCAGAGATGCCAGCAGTCATGGAGTCCCAAGGGGTGTAACAACTCTTGCTCGGGGAGTCCTGAGGTCTGGGCCCCCAGAAATGTTGGAGCTCTTCACTCCCTTAGTTCAGTGAACGGGAATGTGTTACAGCTCTCTTTCTCCCATAGTTTGGCTAGGAGGAGCGTGGTGCAGCTCTTTTATTCTCGTTGCCCGCGGCTCAGCGAGCTGGCCAGGGGCACGTCACAGTCCTTTCATTCCTGTCGCCCACAGCTCCGCGAGTTCCAGGTTCTTGTCCCGTGATCAATAGGAATGAGGTGTGTGGACACCAGAGAGTGAGTAAAGCAGAGAAAAATTTTATTGAGTGACAGAAGGAAAGCTGTCAGCTGTGAGAGGGGACCCAAAGTGGGTAATTGCCTGTGAGGCTGAGTCTGGGGTTTTTATGGGTTAGAATGGGGGAGTGTGTGCTGATTGGTCCCTGGGTGGTCCTGGAAAAAGCACTGTTTGATTGGTTAAAAGGCATCATCCTGAAGGAACCAATCAAGAGAGTGAGGGAATATGGGGATAGAAGTTCTCTCTCTGTTTGTGGACTCTCTGCAACCAGTGGCTCAGTTTTTAGGCTTTAAACTGTCTTTGGCTTGAAGGTTGAGTTTTACTGGGAACCCATCCCTTTCTGCCTAGGAATTTGTCTGTCTCATGTCACTCTCAATGAGTTAGTCCATTCATAGTAACAGGAGTCAGGGCAGAATGTATGCGTTCAAGTCCTGGGTGGATAGCTTTGGTGGTAGGTAGTAGTAGAATTTCTTTTCTGGCTTTTGGTAGGATTGATAGGAGGTTTTGAGATTTGTGGAGAGAGAAGTTGTGAAGTGGTCGAACTCAGGAAATACAGTAGGATTGCTGGGCAGCAGAATGGCCCACTTGAGATGAGTGGTCATAAATGTGAAAGATTTAAATTTAAAAAGTAATGGAACTGAGAAATACTGGGCCTTAAAGAAGAGTTTGGCACCAAGTTAAAACATTTACTTGTTTTGGGTTTTGCCAGCATTTTTCTTTGTTACATTTCTTCATGGAAAATTTAACTGTGAAGACACATATCAGGCATCCCAGAACACTTAAAGACTCACATGTTTAGCACCCACCACCCAACCTGAGTGTTACAAACAAAACTGAAGTCCTCTGTGTACTCATTGCCAGTCACACCCCAGCTCCCATAACCACCGACTGAATTTATAATTTCCATGTGCTTTATATCCCTGAACAGCATTATTGTTTTAAACATTTATGTTCATCATCCTGTGTATCTTTTTGTAATTATGCTTTTTCACTAATATTATTCATTAGATTTATCTGTATTTACTGTAATTCTTTCATGTTCATGCTACCCAGGTAACATTCTGTTTATAATTATGTCCTTGTTTTATTAATTCTCCACATACCCTGTGGATGGATATTTAGATTATGTCCATTTTTTTGCAAGTCTTTATATGCTCCCTTGAATGTAATTATATGTATTTTCTTGTGTATGTGAGAGATATTCTAGGATATACACATCTAAGATCTGATGGATGCTAGGATATGTGCTTTGTCAACTCTGGTTCTCACTCCCCGTGAAAGTGCGTGACATCAGAATGCCCCTGCCCCAGCCCTTATGATACTATATGTCATCATGATTGATTTATAATAGACTAATCAGGGTAAATAGCTAAGTGTATGCCTTCTATACTGGAATTTTACTTTGTTGTTCGTCTGTTTAATTGGGGACCCATCTTATCTTTGATCTCAGAGTTAATGATCCCTTAACGAATTCCATGTATTTATTTTTCTCTGTTCCAAAGTTACGATTCTGTGGTAAAGTCATAATTATGAAATTGTCAGTTTGTTAATACTTTAAATCTACACTTCTCCCATGTGGTTGACAGTCCCCAAGGCAGGCATCCATGAAGTCAAAGGGACTGACCGAAGGGTGATCTGCCCTTTTTGCTGGGTTGGCATTTGTGCTAATACACTGCAGAAACAGTGATAGATAAACCAACAGGGCTTTGCCAGAAGCAAGGTTGTATCACCAATTTGTTGTTATTTATGTTAACGTTAATGGGTTCATTTGTATTTTTAAATGAATAAACATTGAAACAATTTTTTAGTTTTGATTTCTAATAGAGTAACTATAGATCAGTAGATGCCAATCATAGTGTCTTCCTTGAAGAGCGTGAAGGGGTCTGAGACCAGAAAGCTGGAGAAGCACTGCTTTAAGCACATGGTAGACATATGAATAGACAAATACTTTATTCTTGCTGATATGGCCATTGGGAAGGAAAACTTAAGTAATGTCATTCTATTAAAAGATGAATTAGGTTGATCTTGAAGTTATATATTAATCTTAAGTAAATTTTCAATTCCTTGCCTTAAAATTTTGTTTACAACTAGATTATATTTGTGAATAAAATACTTTGCAGGTGCTGACCTTAAGGAAAGAGCCAAAATGAGTTCCAGTGAAGTTGGTCCTTTTGTCTCCAAAATAAGAGCAGTGATTAATGATATTGGTAAGCACTATTAAATTCTTCTTTCAGCATGCTGAAGGTGATCTTAAAAGTCCGATTTAAAAAGTTACACATTATATATATATATACATATATGTAAGCATTGGTTAAATATTTATATAATTATCTAATCATCTATAGCTGTTCATTTTAAAATGGCACTTAATATATTTAATTTCAAAAGTTATATAAAATATTTAATAATTATAAATGTCTTTTGTGTATGATAGCATATGAAGGTATTTATTAGACAATAATTTGGCATAAGCCTATGACTTACAGTATCTGTATTTCTTGACTATATGTGCAAACATAGGTTAGGGATTCCTTTGTTTTATATATATATAGGATCATACTTTTTTGGAATTACCATAACTATTATTTTATTATTTTTATTTTAAATTTAATGCTGTATATTAATCCAGTCTTACCCCAGATGTTATTTCTTCATTAATGAGCATTTAGTTTTTTTCCTCTGTTTATGTTATTTATAATAAGGTAGTGAATACCTTTGTACATAAGCGTAGATTCCTAAACAGGGAATCACTGTTCCAGTTATCATTTGTTCATGTTATATTTTAATATTAATAAATTCTACAAAATTACATTCTAAAAAAAGATAATTTATATTCCCATCAGTTAAAGACAGTATCTGTTTCCTCATATTCCTGCCAGCATTTAATGTTGCTATTTCTGATTTTTTCTAGAGACAGGGTCTCACTTTATCACCCAGGCTAGAATACAGTGGCATGATAATAGCTCATTGTAGCCTCCAGCTCCTAGGCTCAAGAGATCCTCCTGCCTCAGCCTCCTAAGTAGTTAGGCCTACAGGCGTGCACCACCAGGCCTGGCTGATTTTTGCTTTTCTTGTAGAGATGGGGGTCTCACCATGTTGCCCTGGCTGATCTTGAACTCCCGCCTCAAGCAATCCTCCCGTCTTCCCACAGTGCTGGGATTACATGTGTGAGCCGCTGCTCAGCCTTTTCTTCATTTGTAAATTGCCTTTTCATGTCCTTCATCCTCCTTTTACAGAATTATTTAATAGCTACTTGTTTATTTAAAAGGCATTTTTATATTCTTTGTTTTAAATGTTACAGACATTCCTTTAATGTGCTTAATTTGATTCCAGTATCTTTAAATTTAAAACTTTTAATATTTAGATGATGCTAGATTCTCTTTATTATTCCTTTTCCTGGAAGGTTTTCTCTGTTGAGTCTCACACATCAGTTTTTCTAAATTAATTTAGAATTATTTTTTAAGGCAAAGGGGAAAAAATTTCTAAATTGCAGTTGCGATTGGAATTTTATAAATTTTTTTAGTACAATTTTGACATTTTTATGATAGTAAATCTATCCATGGTGTGCTTGGCTTTTATTGTTGAGGGTCATTCTTTTTTTAATGTATTTCGAGGAAATTTTGTCCTTTTCTGCACATTGGTCTTGGTCTTATATCTTTTTTTCCCCTGAAATATATTCCTAGCTATTTATAGCATTTATTCCTTTGAATGAGACCTTCTCCGTGTTTCTGTTGCAGTCTTTTATTATAGTCTGTAGGAAAGTTATTAACTTTTTTTTTGAGGAGTCTTACTCTTTCGCCAGGCTGGAGTGCAGTGGCGTGATCTTGGCTCACTGCAGCCTTCGTGTCCCGGGTTCAGGCGATTCTCCTGCCTCAGCCTCCTGAGTAGCTGGGACTACAGGTGCATACCACCACACCCTGCTAAGTTTTGTATTTTTATTGGAGATGGGGCTTCACCATGTTAGCCAGAATGGTCTTGATTTCTTGGCCTCATGATCTGCCCGCTTTGGCCTCCCAAAGTGCTGGGATTACAGGCGTGAGCCACTTTGCCTGGCCAAAAGTTATTAACTTTTATGTGCTTATTTCATATGTTGTCAGCTTTATAATTATTTGTGGTAATTATTGTTAATTTTCTTGTCCTTTCAGTTGAAAAGTACAATATCTATAGATAATTACCTACGACTAATGTAATTTTTGTCTCCCCTGCAACATTTTAACCTTACGTATTCATATTTTTTCATACTGGCTCAGGCCCTCATTGAGTATTCATTTGTTAAGGTGAGCATGATCATCCTTATCTTTCTTTGACTTTGGTGGGTGCCTTTAATATTTTGCCAGTAATTACGCTATTCAGGCAGTTCTCTTCTATTTCAACGTGTTAGGAGATTGCTTCTGTTTTTCAATCAAGAATAAGTGTTAAAGTTTGTCAAATGCTTTTAAGATATGTGTCAGGATTATAATTGATGTATGTTAGCGTTTGCCTTATTTAGCCTTTATTATACTGAGCTGTGTTAATAGATTTACTAATGTTGCACTGGCCATACATTACTAGAATAAGCCCTACCTGGTCATTGTGGTTAGGGGTGGTATCATAAAGGAGATTGAGCTCTTAATTTTGTTTTGTGTGTTTTTTTTTTTTTTGGTTTGGTGTCAAGATTATTTGCCTTCATAGAATGAGGTGAAAAGCTTTCCATGTTTTTCTATGCTATATGCAGAACAAATCATGTTACTTGAAAGAACTGTAGAATTTGACCATTTAACACCTTTTTGCATCTTGTGTGGTTTTGTCATTGTTTTCTCACTTTCTTAGAATTAAAATTTAAAAAATACATGTTTTGATTTCTATAATGGCTTTTGGCTTAGCTGCCTATTCTGCCTCTTCTCGTTCTGTGCTGGTATTGCCATAGGCCCTGTTTTTCTCCCCCAGCTTCAGCCTCATGTTTAGGTACCTTCTGACACAGATCATATGAACATTGTTTAGAAGTTGGTCAGAGAGCTTGATCTTAGAAGTATAAGTCGATGCTGCCTGTAAGTTTATATATATGGAAGGGGGTGGCTAAGATTGGTTTCATTGTTAAAATTACCCTTGATATTTGTTCCAGAGTGTCTTTCTGTTTAATGGATTCTGAAATTGGGAATTTTCTGGAACTCTTTCTGTCTTTGCAGTAGCATTTTCTTTTATGTGGTCATAGCTGTAGCTTTTCTTTTCTGGGCTAATCCTTATCTCCATTTTTTCTTGTGAGCTCCCTTGATATTTATTAATGATACTTTTTATTATAACATTACAGTAGATATAAAATTTTCAAACTATCTTTTGTGATGATTCCTTGAGATTTTGAAGGGCATGTAGAAACTAAGTATCTTAATAGAATCCATTCATTTAATATGTTAAAAACCATAGGCAGGCAGACTTTATCTTGAAGGGCTATATAGTAAATATTATAGGTTTTGTGGGGCCATATAGTCTCTGTTGCAGCTATACAGTTCTGTCTTTATAGTATGAAAGCAACCATAGATGATGTATCAGCAAATGTGTGTGGCTCTGTTTCAATACTGCTGTATTTATGCATATCAAAATTTGAATTTCATTTGATTTTTATGCATTATGAAACAATATTTTTATTTTGATTTTTTTTTTCTCCAGCCATTTAAAAATGTGAAAACCATTCTTAGCTCACAGGTTGTACTAAAACAGGCAGTGGGCCTGATTTTTCTTTGAATCTCGTGTGTCTTCTATCTTCATTTTCCCTGTTGTTTGGAATTAATTCTTCTCTTCTTTTTATTTGTTTAAGAAACTTTACTTCAGTTCTAATTTGAACAACTTGATGCATGCTTGGCTCATGCCTTTTTCATTGGGTTTTGCTGCTTGGAGACATAATGGTTTTGATTTTAAGGTCTTTGCTTTGATAGGGAGTTTAAAATGTTATATCTTGGGGTTTTGTATTCTTGGTAAAATTTGGGGGATAAGAGTGGAACATAAAATTTTCAAATGAATAGGGAGGTGGTGGAAGGAGTAGTAAGAAAAAACAAAAAAACGAAAGATAAGTTCATCCGATCTTAAAAAAAATGTAAAGAGAAAAAATAGCATAAACTTAGAACATATTAAATAGCAAGATGTTGAAATAAGTCCAGTAGTCACTATTAGTGTCAGTTGATTAAACTTGCTATTTAAAGACAGATATTCAGATTTGAATAAATAATTGACATCAGCTGAATATTGTTACTTATAGCCACATCTGGTGTACCTCTTTTTTACCAGAAGATAACTAGCCAAAAGAAAGATACATCAGTATTGATATTGGTCAAAATACATTTCAAGATAAAATGCATTACTAGAGAGAGAGTTGCCGCATGTGATAAAAGGTTTAATTTTTCAAGAAACATACCCTTGAACTTGTAGGCACCTAAAAACAAAAATCTCAAGATATACAAATAAAATGATACAGATAAACTGGTAATTTATCATCATTGACAAAATAACCCATCTCCCCTCAATTTACCATAAGGTCAAAAAGACAAGGTAATAAAAATTGTTCAATGATATAAACAATATAATTATCAAGTTTGATTTAATAGACTCTTAACCCCAACTTATGTATTCTCACACACACAAGAAATGTTTAAAAATATGGTTCATGTGCAGGACCCTGAAGTATCTGTTAAATTTCAGAAAATTGATGTATAGAGACTATATTTTCTATCCACAGGGGGAGTTATGTTAAAAGAAAAGCTTCAACCAAATTAAATTTAGAGTTTAATAGAGCAATGAACGAATTGTGAATCTGGCAGCCCCGAGAATCACAGCACATTCAGAGAGAGTCTAGGGATGCCTTGTGGTCAGAACAGATTTACAGACGAAAAAAAGGGATGTGATATGCAGAAATTAGAAGTGATGTACAGAAACAGCTGGACTGGTTACAGCTCAGCATTTGCCTTATTTGAACTCAGTTTGAACACTGGGCAGTGTATGAGTGGTTGGAAGTATGACTGCTGGGATTGGCCAAGACTCAGCTACTGTTACAAGGGCATACTCCTAAGTTAGGCTTTCTGTCTTGTCTACCTATTAAGTTAGGTTGCAGTTCATACACAGGGACTCAAATATAGAAGTACAGAGTCCTTCTCAGGCCCTATTTGTTTTCTTTAGAAAAGACAGGTATTCAGATTTGAATAAATAATTTAGTTTCTTTTGAAAACTAAATCTTGTTAGAAACAAGATACCCATACATACAGATTTTAAAACCTTATATTTGTAAACTTAAAAATAATACTGAACAGCTCATGGGTCAAAGAAGAAACTGTAATGGAAAAGAATACTAAAACCGAATGTTTGTGAAATTACCATCTGTCCAAATATATGAGATTTGATTAAAGTGGTACTTAGCTGTGATCTATCCGTGTTATGCAGCACCAAAGTATGTTAGCATCACTCAATCTGTATGGGTCTGTAGCAACCTCAGTTCTTGCTTCCTCAGAAGAAAGAATTCGACTGAGGGGCTTAAGGCAAGAGGAGAGACCGAGGCAAGTTTTAGAGCAGGAGTGAAAGTTTATTAAAGAGCTTTAGAGCAGGAACGAAAGAACTTGCACAAGGGTCAAGTAGGCGACTTAAGAGATCAAGCACGCCGTTTGACCTTTTGACTTGGGGTTTTATATGTTGGCATTCTTCTGGGGTCTTCTGTTACTCCTGTGATTCCTCCCTTGGGGTGGGCTGTCTGCCTGCGCAGTGGCCTGCCAGCCCTTGGGAGGGGCTGCAAGTGCAGTGTGTTTACTAAAGTTGGACGCCTGCCTACTTGAGGCGCTTTCCTGCTTTGCAGTCCAGTGTTCCTAGAGGGAGGTCTTCTGCCATTTTGCCTCTCAATGAGTGTGCTCAAGTGCACTTGCCCAGCTCCTGAGACCTTATCGGGAAGCTGCTGATCACCAGTTTCAGATATTTCTATCTGCTAGGAGACTGCCTTTCTCTGGTGCTGGCTGTGACCAATTATTATTTTAGAGAGACAGTTAACCACTTGACCATGATATGGTCACCTGACATTCCTGGTGTGTGTGTGTGTGTGTGTGTGTGTGTGTGTGTGTGTGTGTGTGTGTGTGTGTGTGTGGTGTGTTTTGCAGGGAGCCCTCTCCAGCTCTTCTTGTGTCTGACTAGCTATCTGTTGTAACAGTACTTGAGGGGAATTTACAACAATAAATCCGTAAGTTAGCAAGGAGATGTCACTGACGGTAAATAGTTAAGCATTACCTTAAAAAGATTTTTAAAAGTTTTAAGTTCAAAGCCTGTTGAACTAAAGCAGCAATACAAGGACCAGAAATGAGTAAAATGGAAGACAGAGATGCAGTACATAGGGTCAACACAAGGCCATGCATGCCCTTTACAATGGAGCAAAAAGTGTTTAACAATATATATTACAAATGAAAAAAAGGTGTGATTATAGATACAGGAGAGATTATAAAGATAAGAAAATACTGGGAAAAAACTTTATGCCAATAAATATGAAATTTCTGTCTCAAGAAGAAATCATGAGCTGGAATAGTTATGTAGCCAAAAGAGGATCTAGCTTCTCGCCACTTATATAAAGAAGCCAGAATAACAAGAGTGAGGTCTGATAAAAAAAAAATGTGAATTTTATTAATCGTTGCTAGCAAGGGGGAAAGTGGCCAGAATCCTTTTCAAAAACTGCCATTTTCCAATTTCTGGAGAGAGTGCACGGGTTTAAGGAGAAGGGCTTGGAATGTAGGAGCGGCAAGGGGGCTGGAAGGTGACCAACGACATGACTTGCTCCTGTGGCTTATCTTGAATTATTGTTCCATCTGGTGAAGGGGCCAGCACCATCTTGGGCCCAACCAGGTTACAAATCCGTCGCAGTCAATCTTGCTGTCAGTCTCTTAGCTGGGAGTAACTCTGGCCTTAAAGTAATCTCCTGCTGGGGGAGAGAACTCTGAAGGTGCCTGGTTTGTGTCAGTATTTGGCCCCTAAAGCTTCCAAGGAAACCTATGACCAGATAAGTGAGCATGGTATGAGCTTAACAAGCATCCAGGTAAATACATGTGCCTCAGGCATGAAAGTATAAGGTGGCAAAGGGAGGGGAGTGGAGTTTTAAAGTACATTCCCGAGACTGTATTTAAAAACAAAAGAAAACACATCTGTAGTTTTTCTCAAAGCTGTGTCTTGAGACTAGGGGAAAAGGGGAAAGGAAAAAAAGTTATAAAATGCAGTTTGAAACTAAGCTGCTTGGTTACTGTCATATAATCACTGAAGTGATCAAACCAGTTGTTACAATAAACTTTTTCACAGAGAAAGCACCAGACCCAGTTAGAGATTTACTTTTCAAATGTTTTACCCAATGCATAAGGAACAGATTCTTACAATCTTATACAAACAGTTCCACAGGATAGTAAAGTGAGAGTTTACTCTTAACTCGTAATTTCAGACTAGTGTAGTCTGTATATCTAAATCCAACAGAAACAATGGAAGAAAGGAGTAGGAGGAAACAGCCTCACTTGTGGGCATACATGAAATCCAGCCGGTTGCAACAAAAGACCAAACTGGGCTTTCCGAGGAAGGCAATGGTGGTTTGGAAGGCACTGGAAAATTGGCTAACTCATGATGTTAGCCAATTAAAATAAAATTGTATGTGTATCTCAGTGGATTGAGGAAAAAGTATTTGAGAAATATCAACATGTATTCATGGAAAATGTTCTCAGAGAACTAGGAATAGAAGGAAACTTCCTTAGCCTGATGAAAGGTATCTGTTTCTTAATAATAAAATATTAGAAGTCATCTCCTAAAATCAGGAACAAGACAGGAGGACCCACTGTCACCACCTCTATCCTATGTTGTTCTGTAAATTCTGGTTTGTGTGTTAGGCAGGAAACAACAATAAGGACTGAAAAAAGAAGAAATAACAGAGTCCTTCTCATGTGGCATGACTGTCTCCATCAAAAAGCTAAAAGAAACAATACATTATTAGAAATAAGAGTGCCACAAGATGGCTGGAAATAATACCCATGTTAAAAATAATTGATTGCCTTTCTTTATATTAGCAACAGACAAAAAATGTCAAGTAAAGGTACCCTGGACAGTAGGAACAAAATGGGTCTTAGGAATACATGTAGCATATATAGAAAAATTATAAAACTTTAACGTAAGATGTTTGAAAAAATAAATGCAGACAAGTTATCCTCTTGCATAGGAAGATTTAGTATTAAAAAGATGATTCTCAAAAATGGTGTAATTCAATGTAATTACACCTAGACTCTCAGTATGAATTTTGTGAGGAACTTGATGAGCAAAAAGAGACCCCCAAATAGCCAAACTCATAAAAAAAAAAGTGAAGCATCTTACCATTTCAGCATTCAAGATTTATTATAATGACATAGAAATGAAGACGGTGTATTGTTGGCTTTGGGATAGACAAGTATGACATTGAGTTGGAATATAGAACCCCCCAAACAGACCACCCAAGTGGGGAAGCTGATACGTGACAGAAGTGGCATTGCAGATCACTGGGGAATGGCAAAGACTTAACATGTAGAAATGGAAACTAAAACTTTAATAATCATAACAGTGAAGAGTTTCTTAAAACATAAAATGTGACACATAAAAGGAAACGGCGATCAATTTTACTAAATTAAACTTAAGAACATCTATTCGTAAAAGATACTGTAAATAAAGTAGAAAGAAAAGACAGACTGGGAGAAAATACTTGAAACATAATCACCAAAGGATTCGTGTATGCATTGATAAGTGCATACAGGAATCAGTACATGCATACATATGCACAGCCTTGAAGTCAGCAAGAGGACATGATAGAAAAACATTTCACACAGAGGTAGAGGAGTGAGGGTAGACATAGGAAAAGATGGTCAGCCACAGTAGTAGCCATAGACATACAATTAAGACCAGAGTGGGATGCTGTTTTACATCCACCAGATTAGTCAAAAATTCTTAAGCCAGGAGGTCTTACTAAGAGTTAGTGCATTACGTGGATCACCACGCAGGAAGATTTATACTTCTAATGGGAGTTGAACTGGTATAACTGCTTAGGAAAAGTATTTGATACTGTCTTTCAAATTTGAATATCCACATTCCATAAGACTCAGTAGTTCACTTTTTAAGGAGGAATTTACATAAAGGGGTGACTTAAAGACTGTTTTTATTGGACCCATAGTAAGAAATGTATCTACACTCTGGCCCAGTAAACACATAGGGGTGGGGAAAGTATCAAAGGTTATGGTTCTTTTGTCTGTACACTCCAGTTTGATACTACCCTATGTCATTAAAAAAAATTCCTCATCTTGACTAGCTTATGAATGGGTTGCTACTTGGATTTGAAACTACATTATTCTGCAGACATTTTGCACATGTGTCCTAGGGAAACTTACATTGTTAATAGAAAAAGCTGAAAAACAACCACATTTCTATGACAGGAGAATGGATCAATGTTTTGGTATATTTATACAATCAGACAGTAAAGAGCAGTGTATATAAATGAACAATACACACGTACCAATGTGGATAAATCTTGGAAACATGATTTAAAAGTATGGCTTATTTTTTTATGAAACTAATAGCATTCAGAGCTAAACAGTTGTGTTTAGGGATGTATATGTGTGTAGTGAAATCATATATATACACACACACAGACTTCACAAGGATGGTTATCTTTGGTTTGGAATTCAGGTGGAAGGATAGTTGAAGAGCTCAGTGGCAGACAGGTGTGAGTTCTGACCTAGATCTAGCTTTGAGTGGTGATTGTATTGGAGCTTATTATGATTATGCTTTATTACATATATATGAATGTATTCTTTGTATGTGCCAAATAAGATCAATTTTTAAAAGATTTATCTTGAGACCCGCAGACATTTCTTATGTTATTTACTGAATTTTTTTTCTTACTGTCAGCTGAAGAATGACAAGGTTGATAACTTTGGAAAGGAGTGCTTTATGTCTCATAAAGGGTTACAGCGTGCAAGGTGGCCATTCCAACAGGCTGGGAAGCACAGTCTCTGGCCAGAATCCAGAAACTGGCACTTTGAAGGTGGGGCAAAGGGAACAGGAATGTATGCTGAGCAGGGTGGCCAGGTATACATAGTTAGTAAGCTGCAGGAGGAGTCATGATTATTTATGAAAGGAGAAACTGGCACATGCGCAGTTGAGCTTCAGGCCTTTCCCTGGGACCTGTGTTTAACAAATAACAGCTAGAGGGTGGAGTCTTGGGCCTTCTGATGTCAAAAGATGAAGAAGAGGGCAGGGCACGGTGGCTCACTCTTGTAATCCCAGCACTTTGGGAGGCTGAGGCGGGCAGATCACCTGAGGCCAGGAGCTCAGGACCAGCCTGGCCAACATGGTGAAACCCTGTCTCTACTAAAAAAATACAAAAAATTAGTGGACGTGGTAGCGCACGCCTGTAATCCTAGCCTGTGGTGCCAGTCACCCGGGAGACTGAGGCATGAGAATTGCTTGAACCTGGGAGGCAGCGGTTGCAGTGAGCTGAAATCATGCCACTGTACTCCAGTCTGGGCGACAGAGCGAGACTCCATCTCAAAAAAACAGAAAAGAAAAAAAGATGGTTTCCTTTGTTAGATGAGCTTGGCTGTTAGGCAGCTATGCCACCTTGCTCCTGGCTGAATAAATCACCCCTTCCTTCTCCCCCCCCCCCAAAAAAAAAAGAAAAAAGAAAAGATGAAGCAGAGGACTTGAAAACCCTCATTGCACCTCCTCTGTAATCTAGCCAGAACCACCCTGTGGTTGGTGGTCTCTTATCAGGAAGAAATGCCAGTTGGTTGTTTTGATGGAACTGTAGAAGGTCAGGGCAGTAGTTAGGCTGTTGGTTGAAATCAGCAGTGGCATCTTGCAATGGCTGGTTTCTCTTTAGCCCTTGGGGGAGAAAGCCTAATGGCAGCTATTGTGGGAGGCAGTATAACCAGGTGTGTCAGACCTCCCATCACATCATAGCCAGGAACTCAGCCTCTGAGGTTTATCTGGGGTCCCCTTGGCCAAAAGAAGGTCAGTTTAGTTGGTTGAGGGGTTAGAATTTTTTTTATTCCTCATTATTTTTAAGGAAAGCCAAGATTTTACATTTCTAGAAAAATAGCTCTTGGGCTCTTTTTTTTTAAGGTGTTTTTTTTTTTTTTTTTTTTTTTTGAGAAAGGGTCTTCCTGTGTCCCCGAGGCTGGAGTGCAGTGGTGCGATTTCGTCTCACTGCAGCCTCAACCTCCGGGGCTCAAGTGATCCTCTTACCTCAGCCTCCTGAGTAGCAGGGATGGACGCCAGCACACCCAGCTAAGTTTTGTGTTTTTTGTTTCATCATGTTTCCCAGACTGGTTTCGAACTCCTGTACTCAAGTGATCGTCCCGTCTTGGCCTCCTGAAGTGCTGGGATTACAGGCATGAGCCTCTGTTCCTGGTTTCCTAGTTTTAAGGTTTTTGACCTTAAAGCTTTTCTTAAAACTGTTTATCTCTGATGGGAGAGAAAAATCTTTCTACATGTCTAACAAAATGCATTTATGACTGGGTGCAGTGGCTCACACCTGTAATCCCAGCACTTTGGGAGGCCGAGGCAGGTGGATCACAAGAGGTCAGGAGTTCAAGACCAGCCTGACCAAATGGTGAACCCCTGACTCTACTCAAAATACAAAAATTACCCGGGCATGGTGGCGTGCGCCTGTAATCCCAGCTGCTTGGGAGGCTGAGGCACGAGCATCACTTGAACCCAGGAGGCGGACTTTGCAGTGAGCCAAAGTCGTGCCATTGCACTCCAGCCTGGGCGAGAGACAAAACTCCGTCTCAAAAAAAAAAAAAAAAAAAAAACGCGTTTATGGACCAGATACTGCACAGAGGCCTCCATCTTTCTTTCTGGTCCCCCTTTTCACTAGTTCTTCTCATAAAGTTTGTTCATTTTCTGAGAGAAGAGCTTGTAAGCTTATTTTTCCCTTAGGAAGAAGTGACTTGGCCAGTGGATGTTCGTGGAAACTGATGGTCGAGGATCCTGCATTGTACTGTTAATATTATGGGAGGCCATTGTTTCAGACTGAGCTCCTGCTCGAATCCCCAGCAGACCAGATTAAATTAATACAAGTCACTCCTGCAAAATGCCACATAATCAAATTGAAACTTTAGGGAAGCAGACGGATTCCAAAACAGACCACTTTTTCCTGAAAACAGGAGATTCCAGTCTACCTGACTCAGCTTAATAAGAAAGTCTACTCTCCTTTAACCCTTGCCAAAAGAAAGAACACCCCCCCCCCACCCACCAAAGCGTGAAGTAACCTGTTAACCAATCAGGTTTTTTTTTTTGTTTTGCCTCTTGTCCTGTTTTCTTGTTTCTGCCTTACAAAACTCACCGTTCTGCCATTGCCTTGTGGGAGCTTTTATTCTATTTTGTAGAATGGAGGCTGCCCTGATTCATGAATCACAAATAAAAGCCAATTAGATCTATAGCTCAATTTGTTAGATTTTTGTCTTTGGCAGTACTTATGGGGCTGCTTCATATACAAACTTTCCGATAATTAAAAATGCCTTGGCAGTGGTGTGCCGGGGCCTACTCACGCTGACTCCAGGTGATTGTTAAATTTTCAGATTTTTTTTTTTTTTTTTTTAAAGACAGGGTCTCACTCTGTCGCTCAGGCTGGAGTGCAGTGGCATGATTTTGGCTCACTACAACCTCCACCTCCTGGGTTCAAGTGATTCTCCCACCTCAGCCTCCTATCCTGGAACCACAAGTGTGTGCCACCACGCCTGGCTGTTGTGTATTTTTTTGGTGGAGACACGGTTTTGCCATGTTGGCCAGGGTGGTCTCAAACTCCTGGCCTCAAGAGATCCCCCCACACCTTGGCCTCCCAAAGTGCTAGGATTATAGGCGTGAGACATGACTCTCAGCTTAATTTTCGGAAATTTTGTGAGCTGGCCGTTGAACCATAGGCATCTTGAAATTGTGGCAGTATTAGTACTGATACAAATCAGGGTTCACCCCTGTCTGTTGGGTACTACTTTTCCCTTTTCCTCCTACTAGATTTACGTTTTCTACAACTGGAGAATTGCTGGGATCTGAAAGCAAATGTACGTCGTTTTTGGCCGTGGTGGTTTCCTGTACTCTGTGTTTTTAATGAAAGCAAGTTCTTTCATTAGGAAACTTAAAGACACAACTTATTTGAAAGCTCTTCTATTTTATTAAAGATCAGAAAGCAGGTCTGTATTTCAGAGTCACTAAATTTATTGTTCTTAGTATCTTAGAAAGTGTGTTCTAAAGAGTAACTCAAATCCTAGAATAAAATTTAATTCTTTTGTTCTTTAAAAAAAAGTAATATGACTGTTTTTTAGATGTTTCATTCAAAGGAAATGGTGAATTTTTAGATTTCTAAAATGTTAATCATTGTTACAAGTCCCTTTCCCTCTTTAAATTTAGGTTGCCTGGGTTAGAAGCAGTAAACTGATTATTTTGAAATATTAGGCATCAGCAAGGCTACACAGCCATGAAATGATCAGGATCTATAACAGCTGTTGTTTCTTAACTTACTGTTCCTTCTAGGGCTTCCTGGTGTGCACCTTCTTCCAGTGGTTCTTGGTGACAGTGTTTACATCACCATTGGGACCCAAGTCGTGCACATTATCGCTATAGGATATGTGCAGTGGACATGTTAATTACGTCACTGAGGGCCATTCTTGCCTTTAGTAGCATTTAAATTAGATAGTGTTTCATGATGAGATAGAAAACATTTTTAGAATTCTTTAAGTAGAAACTCTGAAGGGATAGACCTAGTTTTCTCAAGTTGAGACATCAAAGAATTGTTACCTAATGATAAAGAAATATTAAAAATAGGTTTTCATTAGAATTTTAGATTACAGAATTTAGTATGAGGCAGTGATGTTTTTGTAAATGATCTTCCACAGTAATTTTTAAAAAATGCCAGCACTCATAACTTCCTTTTTCTTTGGTGAAATAAAATTGCAAAAGCTTTTAGTTTAGCTGGGTAAATGCAAAGCTGAATTGAAATACAGGTAATTATGTTAAAAGATGCAGCTTACAAAATTCATCTATTTAACAAATCTTTTTTCTTAACATTTTGTTATAAGGTTTTATAGAAAGAAATAATTTAATTTTGGAAAATTTCAGTCTCTGGTTATCTGCTTTTCATGTGATTGAAAATCTACTGTCCCTGTGCATTTTTCTGTGAAAAAAGCTGCTCTCTGTGAAATACAAAGAATATCTTCATATAACTGAATGAAAAATCTGATGTAGGCCTGGCACGGTGGCTCATGCCTGTAATCCCAGTACTTTAGGAGGCCAAGGTGGGTGGATCACCTGAGGCCAGGAGTTCGAGACCAGCCTGACTAACATGGAGAAATGCCATCTCTACTAAAAATACAAAATTAGCTGGGTGTGGTGGCACATGCCTGTAATCCCAGCTACTTGGGAAGGCTGAGGCAGGAGAATTGCTTGAACCGGGAGGTGGAGGTTGCAGTGAGCTGAGATCATGCCATCGCACTCTAGCCTGGGCAATAAGAGTGAAACTCTGTCTCAAAAAAAAAATAAAATAAGGAAAAATCCAGTGTAAGTTTTGTGGTATAAACCTCTTTTCAAGCAGTGCTTCTCATTTTATTTTTGTTAGCATGTTTTTCAGTTTGAGAATTGGGATACATTTGAATTTTGTTATTGAAAGGCTCAAAGTAACACAAAACAAGTCACTAATAATTAACAAACCCACTGCAGTATAATAGATGCACATACATATCAAACTTTATCTTGGCCTCTTTTCTGCAGAGGTTTAATATTGGAATCAAACTCTTCCTGTCCTAGCCTAGCTATCTTTGTATAAATGAGTGTTCTTTAATGTTTTGGTAACTACGTGATCTATCTTTCTGTCATCTTTATCTTAAGCTTGAAGTTTCCATTATGTTTCAGAATGTAATGATCCTCTTAGGATGTCACAGGATCTGCTCAGTTTAACATTTTCTCAAAGATATTGCCATAGGATGATGTTTATTTTGTTGTAGAAAGTGTAAATTTTATACATTATTAAAATGTGATGAACTCTTGAATTATTTTGGTGTAAGTTTATTGAGGCATACGAATCTTGATCTCTTGATGTGGAGTCGAGAATGGATTCTCTCTACCCCATTGCAAGAATCATGAGTTGGTTTTTTCTTCACTTGTACCTAGTGTCTAGTAATGGGCACATGGTAGGTACCTGGTTGAAAGGGCAAATTGGCTTATATCTTATTGGTGTAAACATGTTAGCCAAACTGTAGTTATTTCATCTTATCTTCAGGTTGAACTTTCTCCTGCAGTCCCTTTCTGTCGCCTCTACCTAAAATTCCAAGAATCCTGCTCAACTTGCTGAGTTTGATGCTCTGATCCTCTGTCTTTTCTATCCAAGCTCCTGCTGTCTCAGGATATGACTGAGAATGATAGAATGAACATGAGTGGAGCAGTCGTTGGACTGTCTATTGTGACAGCTGACCCTTTGCTAGATTGGAGTGGGAAGTCTTGCTCAGGAGTTCAAGTTTGATATGTGAAGGTAGTGATGCTTAGTGGACATCCAAGTGCAGATGAATTTAGAGTTGAGGCAAGTTGACCCAGGTGAACTTGGGAGTCAGAATATTGATGCTGTGTGAAGCCATGACCACTGGGTGAGACACTTAGGGGGTTAACTGTAGAGAGAAAAAAAATAGAGGCTAAAGTGAAAGAGGTAGCTAGAGAAAGGTCAGCCAGGGTGGGGAGGTAGGAAGAAAACAATATTCTTATTTTTTTGTGTGTTTATTTTATATTAAATCCAGGGGGTACATGTGCACATTTGTTACATGCATATATTGTGTAATGGTGAGGTTTGGGCTTCTAGTGAACCTGTCACTCAAATAGCGAACGTTGTATACAATCAGTAATTTTTCCCCCTCTCACCCCCTTCACCACCTTCCTCTCCTGTGGAGTCCCCCAGTGTCTGTTATTTACATCTTTATGTTCATATATACCCATTGTTTTGCTCCCACTTATAAGTGAGAACATGCAATATTTGATTTTCTGAGTTATTTCACTAAGGATAATGACCTCCAGCTCCATGGTGCAGCAAAAGACATATTTCATTCTTTTATTACGGCTGCATAGTATTCCATGGTATATAGATACCACATTAGGAAGAAAACAGTATTCCAAAAGCCAAGTGAAGGAAATGTTTCAAGAAGGAGAGTGTGATCAAATGCTGCTGACAGGCCAAATAAGATGAACAGTAAGAATTGACTACTAGGTCTTTGATACAGTTTGGATATTTGGCATCACCCAAATCATGTTGAATTGTAATCCCCAGTGTTGGAGGTGGGGCCTGGTGGGAGGTGTTGGAATCATGGAAGTGGATCCCCTCATGGCTTGGTGCTCCTCATCTCAGGTGATCCACCCACCTCTGCCTCCCAAAGTGCTGGGATTACAGGCATGAGCCACCACTCAGCCAGCAATTCTTAAAGTAATACATCTAAGATAACAGTTCAGGCGGGGAGCGGCACTTGATAGGCTGAGGTGGGTAGATCACCTGAGGTTAGGAGTTCGAGACCAGCCTGGCCAACAGGGTGAAACCCTGCCTCTACTAAAAGTACAAAAAATTAGCTGGGCATGGTGGCGGGTGCCTGTAATGCCAGCTCCTTAGGAGACGGAGGCAGGAGAATCGCTTGAACCTGGGAGGTGGAGGTTGCAGTGAGCTGAAATTGTGCCATTTGCACTCCAGCCTGGGCAACAACAGTGAAACGCTGTTTCAAAAAAAAAAAGAATTGCTTAATAAGGAATATTTTCAGTTTGCAGAATTTTTTTGTTGATCTGCCAATTTGACCTAAATTGTTTATTTATGTTCACTGTGTCTTTTTCGTTTGAGGGTCGAAGAGATTTCTAAAAATATATAATTAATGTAGTTTATTAGATTCAATCCAGCATATATTTTACTTTTTATTTTCCTAATTTGATGTAATTATTAGAAATTGGAAGTGCTGAATTACGGTGTGTGAAAGATTAATTGGTAGAACATTTTACTGTCTTTGTTTTCTGCACAGTGACTTACAGATCTTAATTTTGGTTTTCTTTAACCTCTTGCCAAGAATGATGGAGAATGAAAACAAGCATTGGGGAGTCAATTCTTTTCTCTTGTGAATTGTTAATATCCCTCTCCTTTTGAATCATAGTTCAGTATATAGTTATCTTCTTTTTAGGGACAGTGTCTCGCTCTCTTGCCCAGGCTGGAGTGCAGTGGCACAGTCATAGCTCACTGTAGCCTTGAACTCCTGGGCTCACATGATGCTCCTGGCTCAGCCTCCTGAGTAGATAGGACTGCAGGGGCATGCCGCCATTCCTGGCTAATCTTTTTCCTGGTGGATGGATACAGCTTCTTTAAATATATTGATATGTTTGCTATTAGGCCAGTCATTATGCTTGTCTGTGCCTTCTGATTTTGGCGATTTTACTTTTTAAAAATAAAAAGGTGCTTCTCTGGTTTGTTCTGTGTGTGGGTTTATTCTAATAATGTTAAAGGTTGTATTTTGGTATTACCTTGTTGTCGTTATTACACTTATGTAGTGTACTTGATATCCACTGTTTCTGTAGAAAGTTCTACTGACTTTCTACCGTGAGTGATAATATATATTATATATATGTAATATATATATTATATATTTTCTGATTTAAATTCTTCCCTCCCACTTTTCTCTTCACCCACCTTTTTTTTTTAAGCGTTTTCTTTATACAGTAGTACATCCCTTATTATTAGGGGATGCATTCCAAAACCCCTAGTGGATGTCTGAAACCACAGATAATACCAAATGATAAAGTACACACCTATGATAAAGTTTAATTTGTAAATTAGGCATAGTAAGATATTAGCAACAATAACTAATAATAAAATAGAACAGTTTATAACAATATTCTGTAGTAAACGTTTTATGAATATAGTTTCTCCTTCAAAATATTTCACTGCACTGTACTTACCCTTGTGTTGAAGAAGGGATGGAGCAGGATGGTATGAGATTTTGTCATGCTACTCAGAATGGTGTGTCATTTAAAACGTATATGTTATTTTTGAACTTTTCCATGTAATATTTTCGAACTGCGGTTGACCATGGGTAACTGAAACCTCGAAAAAGTGAAGCCGCACATAAGGGGAGACTACTATAATTTTAAATTTACTCATACCTCTGTTACTTGGTGTACAAGTTTTAAATTATATCTCTCCATCAACCTTTGTTTATGAAAGCTCAAGAGACCAGTGTATTTTCTTTTTTTGGCGTTGTGATTTTCAGATCAATTAGATAATATAATTCTTTAAAATAGCTTTGTCGAGGTATAATGACATAAAATAAATTGCCCATATTAAAGTGTACAGTTTAATAACTTTTGACTTGTGAAAACAGCACCACAATCAGGATAATGAATATGTCCATGACCTCCAGAAATTTCCTCATGGCCCTTTGCTAATCTCTTTCTTCTGCCCTTCCCTGCTACCCTTGCCTATCCTCAGGCAATTACTGAACTTGCTTTGTAGCACTATAATTTCCATATTTTTGAATTTCATGAAAATTCAACAGTATGTATTAATTTTTGTATGTATTCCATGTATTCCACCAGCTTTTTTTTTTTAATCAGTAGTTCTTTTTTATTGCTGAGTAGTATTCCATTGCCCAGGGGTACTACATGAAAGACATTTGGATTGTATTCAGTTTTGGCTGTTACACATAAAGCTACTACAGACATTTGTGTGTCTTCACTGCCCATATGTTTATGGATCAACTTATGGCCATTACTTTCTCAGTAGCATTTTCAATGTAGTGGATCAGCGTATTTGTCCTATGGATGGTGAGATTGTCAAGTTTCCTGTGGATTAGCTTCGGTATCCAGAACTCCTCAACCGATGTTGTGTGTGTAAATCACCTGGGTTAAAATGTACATTGTTAAAAATGTAGAACCTGCTTCAGTGGGTCTGGGATAGGACCTGGGATTCTACATTTCTAAAAACCTTACAGACTATGCTAATCCTGCTGTTCTACAAACCATACTTTAAATAGCAAGGTTACAGAGCCTGAGATTTAATGAAGCGAAGCAATAGTAGTGAGGTTTTCTTTATTGCCAAGTCAAAGTAAACTACTTACAGTATGCTATCTTTTTATCAGAAACAGAAGTGACTGCATTTACCATGTTAAGCAACATTTTAAATGCCGAGAGTTTTGTTACATGTGGAACAGCAATCAACAGAAGTCATTACTCAGTTCTACTAATAATTGTAACCTTCCAGATAAGATTGCTCAGTGGACGTGGACCTCCCTGCCAGCCGGTCATCTATGCATTTTCCTTAGGGAGGGTTTATTTGATTTGGAATTTTGGTAGGAAGGAGATATTCTGGGGTTAGCCCTTTTTAGTTTATAGCCTGTAGAGTCATGTACTAGGGGGCACTGCCACACTGTGGGTTTGGGGGTTTCCAGAGAAAACTGCAGTCAGAACTCGATTACAGTCAACTGACTGGTGCTTTGCATCTAGTTCCCAAGGTTTCCCCCAGTTGAACCCAGTGAACTGTGGTGTTGCTGTAAGTCTCAAGGAATTAGTGGCGCACAGAGCCAGTGTGTTGTCGGGCTTCCTACTGAGTTTTAGTATTTCTCTTTTCTCAGGTACATGGTGAGAAGTCCTTAGGGGAAGGATGGGAGGATGGCTTACAGTGTTGAGGATCAGGGGTGTGAGAACTAGTAATAGGCAGTAATGGTTAAGAGCAAGACCCTGGAACCAGCCTGTGCTCAAACTGTACCAGGCATGTAACAACTCCTTTGTGCCTTAGTGTGTTCTCTTCTATTCATTGAAAGTCATAAGAGTTCTTACATCATAAGGCTGATAGGATGTTTAAGTAATATTTGTAAGATTCTTAGGACAGTGGCCATACATAGTAACAACTTTATAATATTTGCTAGATACATAAATATTTATGTAGAAAGGTGGGAAGGCAGATAGGGAAGTGATCGGCTTAGAAAAATTAAGCAACTTTTCTCAGGTCTAATGTGGTAATGGTGGATTTGAGCCAGGATTTGACATTTGAACTCTTCACAGTTATATTCTGTAGCTTCCTTTAAATCATTCAGCATGGTATCTGGCATATATTTGATGAAGCAGTGACTGAATTTAGGATTTTACCACTTTACTGATTTGTTGAGATGTGAAATGTCAGCATAAGCATAGTTTAACAATTTAACACCCTTGAACTCACCGGACTATGTCTGTGATGTTCTGGCTTGGGTCGTGTTAGTAATAAAGTAGTGAATAAGCTCATGTGTAGTTATATTATTGACCTTCAGTTAAATTAAAGAATAGGTCTGTTTTAATAACTGAATTGCTTTTTTTTTTTTTTAACTTTTTCTGGGCATAGGTACATATGAATTGCTTTTTGAAGAAATTATAGGTGTTGTCTTCTAATTGACTAAGGAAGTCACCATCTGTTTTATATCATATCAGATTGTTTTTATAGACATTCTATCATGTTGTTTTAAAGATGCTAAAGGAAATAATATCCTGGTGGTGCATTAAAATAATGTATTGCTGAATTTTTCCAAATGAATAATGCATTGGGGAAATTTTCCAAATTTTTCTATGTAATCTTTTCAAACTGTGGTTGACCATGGGTAACTGAAACCTCAAAAAGTGAAACCGCACTTAAGGGGAGACTACCATAATTTTCAATTTACTCATACCTTCGTTACTTGGTGTACAAGTTTTCAGTTATATCACTCCATCAGCCCGTGTTTATGAAAGCTCGAGGAAACCAGTGTACTTTCTTTTATTGGCTTTTTTACATCATTAAGCTGTTTTACTTAACTTTTTAGTTAGAAACATTTTGAAGACAGCTTTCTACAATGCTAATTTATGTTAATTAATAATTTAAAGTACGAGTGCTTAACCTATTTGATGATTTGAGAATATTGGTATCCCATTTTTCTTGTTCTTTTTGAATGCGGAACCCAAATTTCTCATCATTTTCTGTTATGTATTTCTTGCAAGCTTTAGGTACAGGTGCTGTTAAGAATTAAGGAAGATATTTTCTGCCTTCATCATAGAGTGTAGAGTCTGCAGCACTGCAGTGAGGCTGTCCTCTTGCTGTTGGAGCTTATGGTCTTGCTGCACCGCTCGCAGTATTAGGAAGGAGTTGGACCCCATTCCAAGTTGCCCATTGCCTTTGGTTTTAGTTAAAGCAGGGATTGATTACTTTTATACTGTTTCTAGGCAGTTTTTCTCTTTTCCTACTAAAAAAGCGAATGTAATCCTCTTTTCAGGATGAATCCCCACAGCCTGAAATTGCTATGATGGGCCTGTATAAAAAAGCATGTGAAAGGGAATGCTAGTCTTCCGTAATTTGTTCGGGATATAATGACCCCTTTGGTAAGGAATGTTGCTGCTCTTCATCTGTTAGTTTTTCTTCACAACAACTTGTAGAGTTTTTCCATTTTGTTTAGATTTGAACCTAGTGCCAGAATCCAAGTTTCATATTTGGAATACTGTTACCTGTGGCTTTTGGATATATGCTCCTTTTAAGGCCTGCGGTGCCTGAGACTTCTCACTCGTTGAACTCCCATCTCTCACCCCTGGTATGTTTGCAGCCAGGACCCTGGTGTGGGCCTCCAGGAGAGCCAAGGCCCAGGCAGCCTGCAGGCTTCACTCAGGGCTTGTTTTGTTATTGTGATTTTTTTTAAAATTCAGTGATGGAAATGGTAGAATATACATTAGGATGAAGGTTAAGTTTTAGCTGACATGAAAGGTTATTAGGTATTCATTGTAATTTTCAGTTAACTTTGATTTTATTTCTATTTTTCTTGAAATATTTTAATATTCAGACTGCTAGCATGGTACTTACATAGGGCCTTTCCATTGAAATACTTGATTTCACTGTTTTCTGTAGGAACACTATTCTTCAAGCAAAAGCAAATTTAAAAATCATGCATCTGACACTGACATTTTTCTTTAATAATCAAATTGTTTATATTTTTCTAGAAGCATACAAATAACCTACATTATGTGTTGTATTTATTTGAGAGCTGAGAGTAGATACTTCAGTTTTCCCCACTTTCATAGTCCCTTGACTCCAGTTATCGTAGGCCGCAGATCCTGCAGGCTACTCAAGTGAACCAGGACCTTCCTTACAGCTGCTTTTTTTCCTCTTAAAATAGCAAACTGTTCAATTGTTTGCTTTAATTATATTTTTAGGAGCGTTTCAAAGGATTACTATCTTCTTTGTCATACCTGGCTCATTTCCTGGTATGAAACTCAAAATAGTATCTGATCCTATTGGTTGCATAACATACTGAGTCATAATTTTTTCCTCTTGCTGTTGGGAATAGCCATTGCTCATTGGATTTGCAGTTCCTGTTTCATTTATTTGTGCTTATATACAACTGTCAGTTTGCTATTCCTTTAGATCTTTGAAATTCATAATTTACTTTCTAAAGGTGTGTTTTATTGTGTTCATGCTATGATTATTAGTATCTTTTTTTTTTTTTTTTTGGGAGACATCTTGCACTGTCACCTAGGCTGGAGTGCAGTGGCGCAATTCCGACTCATTATAACCTCTGCCTCCAGGGTTCAAGCGATTCCGGTGCCTCGGCCTCCCCAGTAGCTGGGATTATAGGCGCGTACTACCACACGTGGCTGATTTTTGTATTTTTAGTAGAGATGGGGTTTCACCATGTTGTCCAGGCTGGTCGTGAACTCCTGAGCTCTAATGGTCCACCTGCCTCGGCCTCTTAAAGTTTTGAGATTAGAGGCCGAGCCATCGTGCCCAGCCCCTCTTTGATTATGAATTGCTACCAAGTAGAAGAAATACTAGATATAAAAAAAAAACAACAAAAAACACATATATTAGATAACTATGAGACTAGCATGTGCTTTGAGATGATGCATATTTCCTGGATAAAATTTACTACGACAGACATCTTTTAGGGAATAATTAGAATGATGTATAACTTTAGAGTTTATAATATTATAAAATGGCTAATATTTAATTACCTACTGAATACTAATAAAGCTGTTTTACTCAATTATTTAGTTGGAAATATTTTGTAGACAGCTTTCTACAATGCTAATTTATGTTAATTAATAATTTAAAGTACCAGTGCTTAACCTATTTAATGATCTGAAAATATTAGTATCCCATTTTTCTTGTTCTTTTTGTATGTGGAACCCAAATTTCTAGTAATTTTGTGTTATGTATTTCTTACAAGTGGTAAGGCATGTGTTGCCTGAGACTCTTGCTCTTGGCACCCCTGTCTCCCATCTGCAGGCCCCCAGTCCTCACCTCTGGTGTGTCTCGTGGCACCAGACTGGCACCTTTTGCAGTGACCCTGGCCTGAGCCTGCGCAAAAGGAAACAAGCCCTGGAATTGCTAAGCTTCTCAAGGGGTTACAATTTTCGTACCCTTTAGAAACTTAATTTCTCAAATTCTTTCTTTAAAAATCAAGGTGAAGTCTCACCATGTTGCCCAGCCTAGTCTTGAATTCCTGGGTTCAGACAATCCTTTGGCCTTGGCCTCCCAGAATGCTGGGATTACAGGCATGAGTCACTGTACCTGGCTCAAATTCTTAACTATCAGACTTAAAAATAATTTTCATTAATTCCAAAAAGTATAAACATACAGGAGAAATAAGAAACATACATGTATCTCTCCAGAGATTCCAAGGTTTTTAAGAGCTGTATGTCTGGAAACAGGGATGAAGACCAAATATGTATTTCATAATATCATGGCCCCCAGCAGCTACTTGGTAAATGACTTCAGCACTCATGTCGCAGGGCTCATGTAGCACCCACTCTTTATCTGATTCTGCTCTTCTTCTCCACCTTAGAACTCTTTGCAGTTTTTCTTTTCTTTAGTTCCATAGGACTGCATATGTTTCTTTTATTTTTTTAACTATTAAACAAAAGAGATTAATAATAATGAGAAAAGAAAAGTGGGCAAAATACCGGGTTTAATATAATAGAGGGGGGAAGAGGCAGTAAAAAACCTTGAGGTCTGTCCAAGATTAGTAAGGATGTTATTGAGTAGCATTGATGTAATGTTAATTTTTGTCTCATAGGGGGAGTATGGTAATGAATCCTCTGATAGAAAAGTATGCACAGAGTGCCATGGAAGCATAAGGAAGGGACATTTGAGCCTTGAGAGACAAGTAGGGGCTAGCTAGGCATTCTAGGCAGAGCTGCACCTTGTATACAGGTATTGAGTCTTGAATGGAGACTTTTGGAGGCGTTTTAGGGAGTTGGGGCTGGAACAGAATATCTGTCTGAGGTTGCAGAAGAGATTAAACAGGTGTGCAGAACCTAGTTCTGGGTACCTCGGGTGCCATGCTAAATGTTTACACCATTTCTATCCTGAAGCTAGAATAAATCATTATATAGTTTTAAATAGGGAATAGCATGACTATGCTTACATTTTAGAAAGATTACCTTACAGGAAATGTAGAAGATGCATAGAAGGGTGGCAGATTGCAGGTGAAGGAGACTAATTCGGTACTTCCTGCTGATGAGAAATGATGGGACCCAGAACTTGGGTAGTAGAAAAGGGCATTGGAAAGGGGGACATCTGGGATGACTTCTGAGTGTCTTGAATGACTTGGTGATTGGAGGTGCTATTAACTGAAATACAATCTAGAAGAAGGATTGAGAAGAAATGGTTTGGACACCATAAAGTATTTAAGTGGGTATGTCCAACAGGCAGGGGGCTGTTTGGGTTTGAGGTAGAGATCTGGAAATCATTGAGAGTATAGATGGTAAAAGTTGTGGATGAGACCAAGATCTCCTGGGTAGAGTTTATACTGAGAGGGGAAGAAGGCTGAGAAATCACAAGAGGTAGATGGAAAGGCAGGAAAATGAGGGACCCAGCAGGTGGTGAAGGAAGGAATTCAAGGAGAGAGTGTCCAGGATGGATGTCTCTGATAGTCTGAGGCAGTACATTTAATAGATACTGAATATTGTCCATTATATTTAGGACAATCTTAAAATGTCATTGGTAACTGGAGCAAGAATGGTCTTGGTGGTTTGGAGGTGAATGGGTATGAGTGGCATGGATTTACTCTACTCTCAGAAGCTGGTCTGTAAAGGACGTGAGCTGGAGGGCCTTAGCAAGGCCTAAGGAAGGCTTCTGATGGGTGAGACTTGAGGTTGGAGAGAGAGTAGATTGAGGAGGTCTAGAAACAGATGATCTCTAGGCAGGTTTTTAGGAAGGAAGCGGAGTTGAGAGTGGATAACTGAAGTCATTACATTCTACTTGTAGTAGCTCAGGATGACCTTGGGATGCACTCAGATTAACTTGTTTTGTATTTTTATTGATTTTACTTTTCTTTTTTCCCAGATAAAATTCACAAGATATTGTTTGCACATTAAACCCATTTCCAGACTGAAACACTGACATAGCTGTTATTTTTTTCACAAAGTGTTCTGGAAAGCACAGTTTGAATTTGTCCTGTCCTTTCAAGTCCCTCCCCACCCCCAACCCCTAAATGTTCAAAAAGGTACAGATAGTGAAATACTGCCTGCGCAAAAGCCCCTTCCACACCTGCTCTTCTGGAAGTTCTTCAGATGGCAGCTGTGTATATGTGCTCCTTCTTGGCCTTTTTAGGCTTGATTTCAATAACTCTGATGAATTCCTTTATTTGTGAATGAGTAAGACTCAGTGTACTTAAGCAAATTTGTATATTTTAGAAGGGGTTAAGGAGTGAACCTCTGTTGGGGATATTTCACATGTCAGAATACCTATGGAAGAAAGAGATTTTGGAGGAAGTACCTTTTTAAAATCCACTTTCTGTTACATATTAACGTTGGCCAGCCTAGCTTCACATTCCCATAGTCAGAAACAAAATTAATAGAGAGAATTCTGCTTTACAGAATAACTAATAAAACCAGTCACTTGTTGAACTGGTTATGAAAATGAAATCTGTATGTCATAATTTACAAAAGTTTTATTAAAATAATACTCAGTTTCTAGACTCAAAGAAGTTCAGTTTTTAGTTCTGTGACTGACTGGCCTTTTTCTAGGTGTGCTTGTGAGCAGGCTCTCAGGGCATCTTGCCTCTGAAGTGGAAGAGCCTGATTGTTTTCTAGCTCCCAGTCATAGTGTTAGGGCTCCTCACTAAATGACAGCTCATGGGCCAATGCCACAGCAAATACTTGGATGGTTTCTTTCTTATTTGAGCAGATGTCACTTGTTTGAATGAGACTGTGTCATTCTTAGCACTGAAGTAGCCCATAAAGGATCATAAATTTCACAATTATGTGTAAGTCATTTCAGTTTGAACTTTCTGTGAACCAAACATCTTGTGAAAGACTTCTGGCTCTAAGATTAAGAAATCATAGAACTGTGGTTCTGTTAATTCAACAAAAAATATTTATGAAAGTAATTCAATAATAGGGGAAGGTTTAAAGATATTGCACATTCATGTGATGGAACACTATACAGTAATTATGTAAAGTTTTTGAAGAATAATGAAGGAAATGGTTATATTTTGTTAAAGGTAAAAGGGATGCAAAAGTCTGTATATGATCTCCCATTTGAAACATAAATTCACAGAAAAAAATTTAAAATGAATTACAGAGAGAGGTAATGATCTTATTAAGGAAGCATAAATTTTTTCTTTCAATTTCAGCGAATCTTCCAGTGCCAACGATTGCAGCAATAGATGGACTCGCTTTAGGTGGTGGTCTTGAACTGGCTTTAGCTTGTGATATACGAGTAGCAGGTGAGAATTAATCCTGTTAAAAACATAATTTTAAAAAAGTGAAGTTTGCATTTACTCTTCAGGTGATTTCAAATATTTTATTCTGCTTCCTGTTGTTGAGTAGAACATTTTCAAAAAGTTACCTGTTGGGTTTAATGGTGTTTTCAAAATTCCCACTTGAAAAAAGTCTTTTGTTGTTTCTTGCCAGGATTTGGGTCAGCCAGAACTGAGTTTGAATGTTAGGTCCTGAACCAGGTGCGTGGCTCACACCTCTCTAATCCCAGCTCTTTGGGAGGCTGAGGTGAGCGGATCATTTGAGCCTGGGAGTTTGAGGCTATATTGAGCCATGATCATGTCATTGCACTGTAGCCTGAATGACGGGGAGAATCTGTTTTAAAAAAAGTTAAAGAAAGAAAAAAAGGAAAAGAATCTTAGGTCCTCCCCTTTTTAGGCCAATATCTCCCTCAGGAAATAGGGGGAAATGACTGTTGCTGTTGTGAAGATTAAGCGATTAATCTATGGATGTTAGCCCAAGCTACAGTAGTAATAACTTAATCTCTTTGAAGTCCACTTTCTTCTGAATGATTTTCTGAGGATCTTGTGGGGTAAGTAGGAACATAGTGAAAACAGTTAGTGCTAACCGCTGACTATGTGCAGTCCAGGCGCCCAGTGTTATTCTAGCGCTGGACATGCATTCACTCACTCCATCTGCCTAACAGCGCTCAGAGCAGGCGCTTTGGAGCGTTGGAGGAAACTGGACAAGAGAGAGGGGAAGCAACAAGCTGCAAAGAAGTGACTGAACTGAGATTTGAACCCAGACTATTTGGCCGCAGCCCAGACCCCTGTTACTTCATAGAGCAACATAGACTGATCTCCCATGTTTATAGTTGTGGACACTGTATTCCATAGAGACTCAGCTCTGCCTGTGTCCTTGGGCTCTGAGATTGAGAACTGGGCAAAACAGCCCAATGTAGGCACTGTTCGTCTTTTGCTTTCCATTTTCACTGCTGATGTGGCTTCATGTTAAAAGGAGAGCCACCAAGGCAGGAGGATTGATTGAGGCCAGGGGTTCGAGACTAGCCTGGGCAGCATAATGAGACCTCATCTTTACAAAAGATTTTTAAAATTTTTAGAAAAATGTAGAGTCAACATAATTCAGTTTCTTGGGATTTCTGGTTGCTAGTACATGTGTACTTTTTTCTCCTTTTTACTTTATTTTAAGACCCTATTTTCTTGTAATGAAATCACTGGATTTTAACTTGAAAAGCTAAGGTACATGTAATCCATTTCTGAAGGAATACACGTTTTGGAAACTAGAATATAGAAAGTAGTCTAAGTATATTTGGATATGCAAATAAAGAAGTAATTAAGATGTTTTAAAGTAGCTATGAAAACAGACATGAAAAGAGGAACCCTGTCCAGCTGTCAGAATAGTAAAACTATTTGTCAGAGGGTAACTAAAGACTTGGTCTTGAAAAGTTGCCATATCTGATATAACCTATTAAGCTCTTTGGTGTGGGGGACTATATTCAGGCAGCTGAAGAATTTGGACTTGTCAGATACTGACAAGTCTGCTGATGCTAAATAATTAATGGATCTAAGCCTCCAAATATGACTTGGCAATATCAGGTCTAATAATGGAGTGACAGCCCTGGTCTTACACATCAAAAATTAATTCACTGCCAAGCAGTTTTTAACAGAAAATGTTGTGTGACTCTCCTATTATATGTCATTTAGAGTGTTTACTTATTTCCATAACAATGCTTTAGAAGTGATTTTTAAAGAATTTGTGATATGAATTTAATTAGTAAATAATATTTTTAGTGTATCTCATAACTTTTTCAAGTAGTCATATTTGAATGTGATGATACGGATGATACTTAATTGTCTTTCTTTCTTTTAGCTTCCTCTGCAAAAATGGGCCTGGTTGAAACAAAATTGGCAATTATTCCTGGTGGAGGTATGAGTTGTTCACGCCTATTTCTCAAAGCCTTGATGTGTTCCTAGAAACAGGGCATAAGGCAAAATCATGTTAATTGGAAAGGCAACATTTTGCGTAAAGAGACTAAGGGTGTATTGTTCGCATCTTTAGCAAAGTTCCCATTCAAGTTACAGGCATACCTAAGAATTTTTTCCCACTGCAATGAAACAGATATTGCAATAAAGCAAGCCACACAAATTTTTTGGTTTCCCAGTGCATGTAAAAGTTATGTTTACACTATCTTCAGTCTGTTAAGCGTGCAGTACCATTATGTCTAAAAATACAATGTACATATCTTCATTTAAAAATACTTTATTGCTAAGCATTCTAATGGTCATCTGAGCTTTCAAGGAATCATAATCTTTTTGCTGGTAGAGGGTCTTGCCTTGATGTTGAGACTGCTGACTGATTACAGTGGCAGTTGCTGGAGGGTGGAGGTGCTGTGTCAATTTCCAAGGACAGCAGTGAAATTTGCCACATCAGTTGACTCTTCCTTTCACAAAAGATTTCTCGGTAGCATGCACTGCTGTTTGATAGCATTTTATCCATAATTCTTTCAAAATCGGAATCCATCCTCAAACCCTGCCACTGATTTATCAAGTAAGTTTATGTAGTACTCTAAATCCTTTGTTGTCATTTCTGCAGTGTTCATAGCATCTTTATCAGGAGTAGGTTCCATCTCAGGAAACTGTTTTCTTAATTCATCCATGTATTAGTCCATTCTCATGCAGCTAATAAAGACATATGCAAGACTGAGTAATTTATAGAGGAAAGAGATTTAATGGACTCACGGTTCTACATGGCTGAGGAGGCATCACAGTCATGACAGAAGGCAAAGGAAGAGCAAAGGCACTTCTTATGTGGAGTCAGGCCAGAGAGAATGAAAGTCAAGTGAAAGGAGAAACCCCTTATAAAACCATGAGATTTCCTGAGACTTATTCACTACCACAAGAATAGTATGGGGAAACCACCTCCATGATTGAATTATCTCTCACCATTGCCCTCCCACAACACGTGGGAATTATGGGAGCTACAATCCAAGATGAGATTTGGGTGGCAACACAGCCAAACCTTACCAATCCACAAGAAGCAACTCCCCATCTGTTCCAGTTTTATCATGAGACTACGGCAGTTCAGTCGCATCTTCAGGCTGCTCTTCTAATTCCATTTTTCTTATTTCCACCACATCTGCAGTGACTTCCTCTACTGAAGTCTGGATCCCTCCAAGTCATCCATGAAGATTGGAATCGTCTTCTTCCAAAGTCCTGTTAATATTGATATTCTGGCCTCTTCCCATGAATCATGAATGTTCTTAAAGGCATCTAGAATGGCACATCCTTTCCAGAAGGTTTTCAATTTAATTTGCCCAGATCCCTAAGAGGAATCACTATCTATAGCAGCTATAGCCTTATGAAATGTGTGTGTGTGTGTGTGTGTGTGTGTTTTTTTGAGACGAAGTCTTGCTCTGTCGCCGGGCTGGAGTGCAGTGGCATGATCTCAGCTCACTGCAACCTCCACCTCCCAGGTTCAAGCGATTCTTCTGCCTCAGCCTCCTGAGTAGCTGGGACTACAGGCACGGGTCACCACACTCAGCTAATTTTTGTATTTTTAGTAGATGCAGGGTTTCACCATGTAGGCCAAGATGGTCTCGATCTCTTGACCTCGTAATCCACCCACCTTGGCCTCCTAAAGTGCTGGGATTACAGGCATGAGCCACTGTGCCTGGCCTGAAATGTGTCTCTTAAAATATAAGACTTGAAAGTAGACTGATCCATGGGCTGTGGAATGGTTGTTATGTTATCAGGCTTGAAAACAACGTTCATCTCCTTGTCCATCTCTGTCAGAGCTCTTGGGTAACCAGGATACTGTCACTGAGCCATAATATTTTGAAAGAACTCTTTTTTTTTTGAACAGTAGGTCTTAGCAGTGGGCTTAAATATTCAGCAAACCATGCTGTAAACCACATGTGCTGTCATCCAGGTTTTATTTTTCCATTTATAGAGCACAAGCAGAGTTAACTTAGCATAGTTCTTAAGGTCCCTAGAAGTTTGGACATGATAAATGAGCAGTGGCTTTAACTAAAAGCCACCAGCTGCATTAGTCCCTAACAAGAGAGTCAGTCTGTCCTTTGAAGCTTTGAAGTCAGGCATTGGCTTCTTTTCTGTAGCAATGAGAGTCCTAGATAACATCTTCTTCCAGTAGTAGGCTGTTTTGTCTATTCAGTGTAGCCACCTTCATCGTTGATCTTAGCTAGATCTTCTGGATAGTTTGCTACAGCTTCTACATCAGCATGTGCTATTTCAGCTTGTACTTTTATGGCATGGGAGATGGCTTCTTTCCTTAAACCTCATGAACCAGCCTCTTCTAGCTTCCAACCTTTTTTCTGCAGCTTCCTCACCTCTCTCAGACTTAACTCTAGAGTTAAAGAGAGTTAGGGCCTTGCTCTGGGTTAGGCTTTGGCTTAAGGGAATGTTGTGGCTTGTTTGATCTTCTTTACTTACCTTAAAACTTTCTCCATATCAGCAATAAGGCTATTTTGCTCTCTTGTTATTCCTGTGTTCATGGGAGTAGCACTTCTAACTACCTTCAAGAAATTTTGCTTTGCATTGGCAACTGAGCTAACTGGTGCAGGAGACCTGGCTTTTGGCTGATGTCAGCGTTTGACATGCCTTCCTCACTAAGCTTAATCATTTCTAGCTTTTGATTTCCAGTGAGAGACGTGAGGATCTTTGCTCTACTTAACACTGCAGAAGCCACTGGAGGGTTATTCATTGGCCTAATTTCAATACTGTTGTGTCTCAGGGAATCGAGAGACCCAAGGAAAGGGAAAGAGGTGGGGAACAGCCAGTTGGTTGAACAGTCAGAATACACGCATTTATTGGTTAAGTTTGCTGTCTTCTGTGGGCATGGTTCATGGTCCCCCAAAACAATTACAGTAGTATCATCAAAGATTAATGTTTACAGGTTGCTATAAGAGATATAATAATGAAAAGGTTTGAAATATTGTGAGAATTACCGAAATGTGGCTTAGACATGAAGTAAGCACATGATGTGGGAAAAATGGTGCCAATAGTCTTGCTCAATGCAGGGTTACCATTAATTTGTAAAAATGCCGTTTTTGTGAAGTACAATGAAGGGAAGCACAAGAAAATGAGGTATGCCTATATGCCCTATTTTTAGCTTATGTAGACAGTGAAGATGGTGGTTCTTAAGTTTTAAATTACTGTGCTAAATTACTGTTGTCACTATTTGGATCTGTTTTCCTAAAGGATTACACAAACAGTTTGAAGCTTTTATGAGTGCCTTTAGTTTTATTTATTATTATTTTTTTGAGACGGAGTCTCACTCTATCACCTAGGCTGGAGTGCAGTGGCGCCATCTCGGCTCACTGCAACCTCCACCTCCTGGGTTCAGGTGATTCTCCTGCTTCAGCCTCCCGAGTAGCTGGGATTACAGGCACGTGCCACCATAATCAGCTACTTCTTAGTATTTTTAATAGAGATGGGGTTTCACCATATTGACCAGGCTGGTTGTGAACTCTTGACCTTGTGATCTGCCCACCTCGGCCTCCCAGAGTGCCAGGATTACAGGTGTGAGCCACCATGCCTGGCCTTATGAGTGCATTAAATGTGTGTGTCCTCATCAACAGCTTCATGAAGACAGTGAAACCCCAAGTGGAAGAAGAAGAGAGGTGGCCGGGTGCTGTGGCTCACACCTGTAATCCCAGTACTTTGGGAGGCCGAGGCACTGGATCACTTGAGGCCAGGAGTTTGAAACCAGCCTGGCCAACATGGCAAAACCCCATCTCTACTAAAAATACAAAAATTAGCTAGATGTGGTGGTGTGAGCCTGTAATCCCAGCTACTCGGGAGGCTGAGGCAGGAGAATTGCTTGACCCAGAAGGTGGAAGTTGCAGTGAGCCGAAATTGTGCCGCACTCCAGCAGCCTGGGTGACAGACGCAAGACTCTGTCTCATAAAAAAAAAAAAGGAAAAGGAAGAGGGTTTCCAGGCTTTGTGCCACCTTCTTTCTTGTGTTTCTTTGCAGTGGGACAGAAGTTGGGGTTAGTGGGTAGCCTGAACTTAGAGCTGAGGAGGTGTCATTTCTTCTGTTCCTATGAAAACAATAGATGAGTGTCTGTTCTTAAAGAGCTGTTTAAGAAAACATCTTTCCAAAATTGGTTATGAAATCTCACATCTCCCAATAAATCTGAAATTGTTGGTCTTTTGATTCAGAGAATTTGGAGGCATTCCCATTTTGTGAAGTCATTCTTTCAAAAAGTAGACTTTGTTTAAGGATATGCATGTTATACTAACCTTCCTTGGAACCTTTTTTTTTTTTTTTAACATGGAGTCTTACTGGTTGCCCAGGCTGGACTGCAGTGGCACGATCTTGGCTCATGGTATCTTTTATGTATCCTAAAGATGCTTAAAGTATGAATGAAACAACAGTAACGATGTAAATATTAAAGTCAATGTTGAACGTAGCAGGCATGTTTGCATGTGAATTGGTTAAAATTGTATGGTTAACCTTATCATTATAAGAGTGTTTATTCTGATTATGGTATATAGGTAGAAATTAAAAGCATTACAGTGAAATTGAAGACTGCCAAGATCAACGTGTAAGACTCCCTATGTTTTCTAGTTTGGCAATTCATGAAAATGTTATTCTTGTAGGCCAAAAGCATTTAATATATATTTATTCTATTATGCCTGCCTTTTTCACTATGACTAATAAAAACACTAGAAGGATTTATAAGAAAATGAATCCATTTAAAAAGAATTCCCAGAAAACTACGTGAAATAAAGCAAAATTTAGAAAAAGGGTGATGTGACATGTTTCTGAAATTTTTTTGAGAAGTAAGCATTAATTGGTAATAAGGATGAAACTAATCCTAGAAGATAGAAAGATAGTGGCTATAGTGGGTTGAATGGCCTGCTCCCTTTACCCCTCACCCCGCCTTAACACATAACAAGAGATGTCAGCCTGGAAGGAAAAGGATCTTTGCACATGTAATTAAGGATCTCAAGAGATCATTCTGGATTATCTGAGAGAGGTTTATATCCAAAGACAAGGGGTCCTTATAAGAAAGAGGAAGACACAGAAGAGGAGAAGGTGATGTGAAGACAGAAACAGAGTACAGTAATACATCTACAAGCCAAGGAATGTGCCAAGGGTTGTTGGCAGCCACGGGAAGCCAAGGAAGAGAGGCATGGAACAGATTTTCTCTCAGAGCCTCTCGGAGGAACCAATACTGCAGACACCTCGATTTTGAGTTTCTGGCCTCCAAAACTGAGAAAGAATAAATTTCAGTTGTTCAAAGATAACAGGTTTGTGGTAATTTGTTACAGCAATGAATATAACTTTTTGTTGTATTCATAATGTTTACATAATTTGGGGGGACAGATGGGGGTTAGTAGGTGGCAGAAATTTGGGGTGGGAGCAAGATGAACTTGGTAATTTGGATATTTTCTGTGTCTTGATCATGAAAAGTTTTATGTTACAACTACTGGAAGGTACAGAGCAATGTTTGTTTTGATTAGATGAAAACAGATTATAGATAAAAACCTCTTCCATATTCTCTTGTAAACGCGCAGTGCCATACCGTATGAAGTCTAGAAACTATAATTTTTTTCCAATATACTTAAGTTCTTTAGGGTCCTCTTCAATAGTGGATGTATTAATTAGAATCTACCTTTTTTTTTTTTGTAGATTTGATTGAATTTGGACTATATATTCTGATGAATAGAATTATTTTTTCTAGTTTTCATTAAATAAATTTGTCATAAAAGTCAGAATACTTTGACATTTTCCCATGTACTTATAAAGGATGGTTGTCTTTTTCTTTCCTTTTCTTTCTCTCTCTCTGTCTCTCTTTTTTTTTTTTTTAAAGGAGGCAGGGTCTTGCTTGGTCATCCAGGCTAGAGTACAGTGATACAACGATAGCTCACTGCAGCCTCAAACTCCTGGGCTTAAGATCCTCCGACCTCAGCCTCTGGAGTAGCTGGGACTACAGGTGCACACCACTGTACTTGACTAATTTTCTTTTCTTTTTGTAGAGACAGGATCTCACTGTGTTGCCGGGATGGCCTTGAACTTCTGGCCCCAAGCAATCCTCCTGCCTTGGCCTCCTGAAGTTCTGGGATTACAGGTGTGAGCCACTGCCCCTGACCTCTTTTTCCTAAGTGAATTTGAGGAATATATTTTAGTTCCTCTTTTAATACCATGAAACTTTCAGGTTCATAGCTCATAAAATGTTATGTAGCATTGAATTTTTTAAGAAAAATGAAAATCAGACTCATTTTCATTATTAATAAAAATTTCAGTGAGGCTACGTAACATGAGACTACATATTCACATTTAGATAAGAGATCCACAGAATTTTTGGTCTACTTTTAAGTTAATATTATAGTTCTTAAAGTGCCCTGGGTGAAACCTGTTTTTTTGAAACAGAAGAGATTTTTTTTAAAAATGAGCTTTTGTGTTTATTACCTAAAGAAGCTATTCTGAAATTTTTATGTAGAAAAATCCTCTTCTGCTCTAGCTGCAGAAGATTTTTTATCCATAGATATTTTTGTCATCTCTTTTCTCCTCTTTCCTTTGTTATAGATGATAAGAAAAGACTGCTTTTTTCAAAATCTGTGTTTTTATGTTGGTGAATTTTGCCATGCCTAAAGTGATCTCTGAGATACCGTCCTTTTGGCTATAAACATTTCTGTTAACTGTTATAAAGAGCTTTCTATAATAGACACAGTAGACTGTACTTAATTTTTTTCTCCCCTTCTTGGTAAATCTCTTTTGGTTGAAAGAAAATGCGTCACTTGCCTCCTGTTATAGAAGCTTGTATGAACAGCCAGGGGTGTAATCTCCAGGGAAGGCTTGGCCATTGCCAGTGAGCCTTGCTCCACTGTTAGCTGCCTCAGCTCTTCCTCTTTTCCAGATGCTGACAGCCAAAAGATAGACAGAAAATAAGTGGGGAGAATTCAAATATGGGGAAAATATTGTGGGAAAAATAGATGCTTAGTTTTTTTTTTTTTTTTTTTTTTTATTATGGAGAAAGTAAATATCTTTGGGTAAAATATATTAATTGCAGCCACTCTAGAAAATAGATGTTTAAAATCTGACAAATAATGTTCCCCTAAGTTTTTACAGGTCCATGGTTTCATACTGGGCAACATTTGTAAGTTAATCCAAATGAAATTGTACCTGCTTATTTAAATTTACTGTACATTTGATAAAGACAAGAGAGTTAACATGATGCTATTGATTATCATATCATCACTTCTGTTCTTTTGTGATAACAGTTTACAGCAAAGCAATTTGTCAAAAAATAGTATTTTGTTTTGTTTTCTTTACTGGAAGCGTGGACCTCCATAGTAATATGTTGATTTTTAAGGTATGTTTTATACATTTTAAAAATTCTATTATAAAATAATTATTTTGAATAGATGGTAATATTTCTAATGAACATATTAATGTTCCACTGCTGTCATGTAGTTTTTAAATTAGAAGGCTCAATTTCAGTTTTTATTAGAAAGAATATTGTTTAGTATCAAATGACTATTTAAAGTATATAGTGCAATAAAAAGAAAGATGTGAAGGAATGTAGAGACATTAAAACAAAATCGAACCTCCTTAAATAGTAGTTATATCAGATGTAATTAAAATATGGGTTGTAATTGACTATCAGATACTTGAACCAGTGCTTTTATTTGTAATATATATGTGTATATATGTTTTTGATTACAGATATTAAGCACAAAATGAAATACTACTGATTTGAAGCACTAGCCAATTGAAAAATAATTAAAATGGTTACCCCAGAACTTTGCTGTAATTTTACTGGGGATTTTTGTGCAATATATAGCCCTAGTTTAGTCTCCAACATTCTCACCTTTAAGAAAGCATTTACATTTCCTGTCCTCTCCCAACTGGGAGAATATGCAAATATTATAAAATAAAATTCTCTTTTAGAAATAGTTTCTAAAATAGTACTTTCCTTTAATGCATTTACAAGGATGAAATACAAGTTCAGAGGATTAAGATCCTTTTATTTGACAGTGTAGGAAATCTCTTTAAATTTACAGAGAAAATAGTGGCAGATTTTCTAATTCCTGGTCTTTGTTCTTACCTCTTCTACTGGAGGTTTTGGAGCCTGTGTCAGGAAACCTTGTTATAACTAAGATAATTTGTTAAGGCTTTTTGCTTGGGTGCACCACTGGGATTGAGATGCTTTGTATTTCCACTGCTCTGTGAATTCATTTTTTATTTCCCCAGCTTTTGAGGAGAGGCATATTCAAATAGGAAATTTGAAAGGCAGTAAAACACATATTTTTATACCCTTTACCAAGATCTGTCCTTCTGTTTTCTTTCTCCTTCCCTTCCCCAAATCCTTCTTTCTCATAGAAACATTTCAAAATATAGATGGGCCTTTAAATATTTCAGCATGTATTTTCTAAGAATCAAGAATGGTCTCTTACTTAACCGGCACTACTGTCACACCCAAAAATATTAACAGTAATTTAGTAAGTAAGATCATTTAATACATGATTCATAATTGGATTTCTCCAGTTGTGTAGCTGTCATTTTGTGTTTTGTTTTTCCAGTGCAAGATGTATTTTTCATTTGGTTAAATCTGTGGTTTTTTCAAATCTGGAAGAGCACCCCCATTCATGGTTTTTGTTTTCTGTAACACTTCTTTTGTCAATAGCCTTTATTTTTTAGCTTTTCATTTTGCAGTAATTTCAGACTTACAGAATGGTTACAAAGATAGTATAAATCATTCTTATGTATGCTTTACCCAGCTTCCTCAAATATTAATATGTTATATAACTAAACCACAATTATCAAAATTAGAAGTTAACACTTGATATGTTATTACTGACTAATCTGTAGACCTTATTCAAATGCTGTCACTTTTCTCACAAGTTTCCTTTTTCTGGTCTAAAACCTAGTTTAGGACCCCATGGTGTATTTAGTTTCTGTGTCTCCTTTGTCTCTTACGATCTGAGAGAGTTGCTCAATGTACACATTTGTATTTAATCACCTTGACAGTTTTGAAGAATGTCAGTCTGTAATTTTATGGAATGTCTTTATTTTTGGGTTTGATTAGTGTTTCCTGATGAATAAATGAAGATTATTCATTTTGGGCATGAATTCCACAGAAGTGATGCTGGATTCTTCTCAGGGCATCCTATTGGGGTTGCATGGTGTCCATGTGTCTCATGATTGGTGACGGTAACTTTTCTTTTAACGTGAATCATGATATTCACCAATTTTTTAAGGGATTAAGTCTTTTATTTTTCTAATTGACAAGTAAAAATTCTGTGTATAATGTTTTGGTATATATTTGCACACACATTGTGAAGTGATTAAATTAAGCTAATTAGCACGTATTGCCTCATATACTCATTTGTGTGTGTGTGTGTGTATATGGGGTGAGAACGTATAAGATCTACTCTCAGCAATTTTCAGGTATATAATATGTTATCATTACCTGTGGTCACCAGGACATACAGTAGATCTTTTGAACTTACTCCTCACGTCTAACTCTTGTGTACTTTGACTAACATCTCCTCAGTGTCCCCACCCAAACACTGTATATATATATATTTTTTTCTTTTTCTTTTTTTTAGAGAATTCAGGCAATTGTCTTACCGAGGTTTGCTCATTCTAGGTTTCACTCAGTGTTTCCTCATGATTAGGTTTACATTAAGACATTTTGCCAACAACATTAAATTGTCAATGCTGCATATTTCATTTTGTGTTTATTATGTGATTCCTAATGTTAGGTCATCCCACTTTGGGTGATAATATCTTTGATCATTTGGTTGGGGTGGTGACAAATGTGGGCATATTTTTAGGATGATCTTAGAAACTTATCAGGAAAAGAGCCTATAGTAATTACTGTTGGCCAACTATTTCCAAATTTAAAAAGAAAAGAAGGAAAATCAGTGCACAGAAGTTTTATGGAACCAGAAAAAGAGGCTGACCCCAGTTTTGTCTTGTTTTCCCCTCTCTGGGTGAGGGATCTGGGGCATTATTGTACATCAGTGTTGGCTGTGTTCAGCAGTAAGGCAGTATTTTGGCATGTTTTCCAGGAACTTGATTTTAGGCTAAGGATGGATTTTTAAATCCTGTAAGTGTTTGTAGTCCTGAATACAGTAGTCATTTTGAAAGGCTTTGTTGATAACCTTTGTTGAGATGCTTTTTAGAAGTTTCGTCAGAATCTGAGCTTATTCGTTTAAATATCCTCAGCAGTGACTCATTTTTATCCTGTGAGGGTAAATTTTATTTTCATAAATATCAAAAGATCTTCTGTGCCAAATATGATTAAGGTCATACTATTTCAGGAAGAAAAAAAGCATAACAAAAGTAAGAACTTTTTTTTTTTTAAGGAGGCTTATATAATGTCAACATTTTACTGACGTGAAGAAAGAATGGCGTAGTTGGGTTTAGTGTATCACCTGCCCAGGTGACTTCCTTAAAGCTGGCACTCATTCAGCCCTCTGAAATCAGTGTATTTATTCACATACCTTGCATGTACACACGCACACACTACAAAGTCTCATCTTTTTATACGTTAAAGTATAATTCAGTGACTTGTTCTTTTTGTGTAATTAGGGTGGTTTGGGAGTTATGGTCTGACTTTGCACTGTGCACAGGCTGTTTTGTTAGTTGCTCTGGAATAAACAGGTTGATGTAGGACCCAGCAATGCTGCCTTGGAATTGATCATCTAAAATCTGTTAGGAGAGATTCAACGTGTACAAGCGTCATAACCATCCTTTATAATACAGTTGTAATCAAACAGGAATAAGGCAATATAAAGCTGGGAGTCATGAGTTCAGAAAAACAGTGTGGCTTCTGTCAGCCATCACCAAGATTAAATAGATGATAAGTCTTACAAGGTGGGTCCCTGGCTACTTCTCTGACCTCAGCTCCTTGCTGCGGCTCCCCTTGCTCACATGCCATTTTCCAGGCATATTTACTCACTTGGCTTGGCAGACATTTGTTGAGTCATGCAGTGGTGTAGGCACTAGGGATACGGCCATGAGCAACCAGAGAAAGATCCCTGCCACCAAGCAGTTACCTTCTGGCACAGGAACAGTAGACATGGCAAATGATAAATTGTGTATTATGGCAGAATTGGAAGGTGGTATAGAAAAAAAAAATAGGGGGAAGGGGTCTGAGGAGAGTGTGGGTTTGTAGTTTAAAACCAAGAGGTCAGAGCAAACCCCATTTAGAAGGTAACATTGAAATAAAGACTTAAAAGGAATTGAGTAAATTAATTATACAGATATGAGGAAGAGCATATCAGACAGAAGTATCAACTAGTAAAAAGGCCTTAGATGGGAGTGTGCTTGGAGCATTCACCACATCACCACAAGCATAGCACAGAGGAGGAGGAAGAGAGTGATAGGAGGTACTGTCAGAGAAGCAATAGGGGGAGTCAGATCTAGAAGTCTTATAGCCACTATCAGGACTTTAATGTTTACCCTGAGTGCAGCGGTGTGACTTGCTTTGATGTGCTCTTAGATATTTGAAGGTTCATTGTCATCACTGTGTTAGGAACAGACAATAATAGGGCCGGGTTAGAAGCAAGAAGCCTATTCCTGCCAGGAGCCTGTTAATGTGATTGAAGTGGAGTGTGATGGGGGCTTGGACTGGGACAGGAATGGTGAAAGTAGTGGGGTGTGGTTTAGATTCTGGGTATCTTTTAAAGATGGAGCCAAGAGAATCTCTTGTCAGACTGCATGGGAAGCATAAAAGAAACAGATATAAAGAATGAGTCCAAGGATTCTGGCGGCAGTAACTGAAAAGAGAGATTGCCTTCTACTGAGATGTGGAAAGCTATTCAAAAAGCAAGTTGAGAACTGACAGTCAAGAATATTGTTTTAGACATGTTTGCTTCAAAATGATCATTAAATATCAAGTACAATTTTAAGTAGACTGTTATATACATGTGGAGTTTTCGAGAGCAGCCTGGGCTGAAAATAAAAAACCGTGGGATTCATTTTTTTTCCTGCCATCCAGTGACTTGTTCTAAAGGCATCCTGAAACACAGAAATGGACATCAGTACAGACAGAACTCCAGGAGAGTAACTCCAACAAATAAAAATCTTAGGATTAAAAAATAAAATTGCCAAAAAAAAAAAAAAACAAACTGGATGGACTGAATTGCAGAATACAGAATAAAGATGAACAAAAGAGGGAGTGAGTGAATCTGAAGATAGAGCAATAGAAATTATTATTCAGTCTGAACAACTGAGAAGAAAAAATCATTGTGCTTAAATAAATGAGCCAAACTGTAGGAACCTGTGAGATGATACTGAAAGCTTTAACATTTGTGTCTCAAGTGTTCCAGGAGAGGAGAAAGTGTGTTTCAGGAAAAAAAAATTGAAGAAATAATGGTTGAAAACTTTCCTAATTTGGTGAAAGATACAAGGATTTAAGAAGCTGAGTGAATCTAAACAAGCCCAGAGAAATCCATGATCAGACACATCATAAATAAACTGCCTAAAATTCAAGACTTTAAAAAAAAATCCTGAAAGTCAGAGGAAAATGCACAGGCAATTCAATGGAGAAAGTGTGGTTAGGAATAATTGGACTTCCATATGCAAAAAAATAATAAAAAGAACCTTGATGTAAACCTCACAATTTGTGCAAAAGTTAGCTCAAAATAGATAATAAATGTAAAACTAAATTTTTGAAGCTTCTCTCTCTCATTGTTCAAGTATAAGACCAAGGGGCCTAGCCTACTGGTAAGTCCTCAGTCTGTATATTTGAATGTGTGAATTACTGCTCCTGGAGAAAGAGAATGAGATTAACTTCAAAGGAGAGTTATACAGAATAGATCGGAGAATTAATACTATAAGAATATGTTATTTAACTGCCTTTTTTTCTTTGTTAAAATTAGCTTTATTTATTGCTTTATGTATTCAAATTATATAAGTAATGAAATTAATTGGTGACTTTGATTCTAAGTATTTTAATTTCCTCCTTATAACCTCAGATTTATGTCAGTGTTTATTGCTCTCATTTTTAAAAATCTCCAGGAACTTGATATCTGAAAAAAACGGGTTATTCATTTTGAGTGGCATGTTACTTATTATCCAGCTGTAATCAAGGTGGCCTTACCTACATTTTAATATTCTATAGTGTTTATTTTATGTATCAAGTTAAATAAATGGTCTCAGGAATCACTTGAAGCAGTCTAGAAAGCAGATGTTCAAAGACCTGCCTTTTTCTCAGTCATTAAGTAGAATATGTAGAAAGTTAATCAAGGAAGGTAAATTAGTTCTCCCTATAAATTAAGAAGAGCAGCAGTTCATTTCCCTTATCTTTTAAAAATAAAACCGAATTCACTTTTTACAAATCATCCAGTTTGATGACTGCTTTTTTGACTCTCTAGTGCCTGTAATGTGAAAAACAGGATGTGTAAACTGTTCAGACTTACCATCAGAGGGATATTTCAATGTGTACCTGTCAGCCAGCATGCCATCCAACAAACTTCAATGTCAAGTCTAGAGATAACAAGAACTCTCATTTGGAATAATAGAATTAAGATTGCCATTCCTTTCACTTTTGAAAACTAAACACACTAGCTTGGCAGCAACATTTATAAGTAAACATCTGATGACTAGCCATGTCCACCTGTGAAGTCGAGTAGTAGCTCATGGTATGTGCTTTGGAGTGAGGTCCCTCTCAGCTTGTGATAGAGTTTAGATATTTGTTCCCACCAAGTGTCATGTTAATTGTAATCCAGATGGTTGGAGTGGGGCCTGGTGGGAAGTGACTGGATCACTGAGGCAGATTTCTTATGAACGGCTTTGCAGCACCTCCTTGGTGATGAGCGAGTTCACAGGCCATCTGGTTGTTTAAAACTGTGTGGCACTTCCCCCTGCTTGCTCTCTTGCTCCTGCTCTCACCGTATGAGATGTCTGTTCCCCCTTTGCCTTCTGTCATGATTGTAAGCTTCTTGAGGCCCTCACCAGAAGCAGATGCTGATATCCCACTTCCTGTACAGCCTGCAGAACTGGGAGCCAATTAACATCTTATCTTTACAAATTACTTAGTTTCAGGTATTTCTTTATAGCAACACAAATAGCCTAACATTGTTAGACTCCCGTCTCTATCACTGAACTGTATTTTTTTAGACAAGTTATTTCTCCATATTATATAGCTCAGTTTCTTTTGTACAATAAAGATAATAATTCCTATACCATAGGTTGTGAGAATTGAGTAGGATAATACATGCAAAGTGTTTATGACAGTACCTGACCCATTGTAAGGACTAACACTTTATTCTTACCTAATGGTTGTTTGCTATAATGTTTCTTCATTTTTAATATATTTCACGGCTTTATTAAGTTACAGTTGATGTACAATAACATACACATATTTTAGCATACAATTTGATAAGTTTTGGCATATATACACCTGTGAAATCACAGCCACAACTAAGATAATGAATATTATCTATTACTCTTAAAAGTTTTTTCATGCTACCACTGAACTATTTTCTGTCACTGTAGATTAGCTTTTGTTTTCCAGAATTTGACATAAATGTTCTTAATCCCTATGCAACCTTTTCTCTGCCTGAGTTCTTTTACTGAACATAATTATTTTGATATTCATCCAGGTTAGGCTGGGCAGTCTCGGGGCTCATGTCGCTTGTTTTAGCAGTTACTGTCCTTTGTTGCCTCATGTCCCGTGTCTTGAAAACTGTTTTTTGAATTTTTCAGGCAGGAAGGTAAATCCAGCCCTTGCTACCCAATCTTGGCTGGAAGAGGAAGAGCTGTATGATCCATTAAATTAATAAATGCACCGTCCTTCAGTTGCATTATTTTTGTGAAATGACCAACCACTTAATCAGAAAAGTTCTCTTACTGTATATCCAGACTTACTATTTTTCCATTCATTGAAATCTCACCAAACTACTTCCAAGATTTGTTATCCATGAAGGTGAAGTCAGACTTAACAGTGTTAATCTTAAAAGGCATTTGGCATGAGTAGTTTAAAGGACCACTTTTCCTTTGAAATAGACTTACTGGTTTTTATAGTTACTTGTCACTCAGAAGTGAGCACCATCTGTCAAGATTGTGGAAGAGATGGAAAAAAAAAATCCTCAGTGTTCAGGTTTCTTGTCTTTACTATGTATGTAAAATTGGGTTTTATAAAAAATATTTTTGCTGCTTGTAAGATTGCACTGTGAAACTAGAATGTGTTTTTTATATTTGTGTGTCTTGCTTTCCCTATTCTTTCATTTTAAAGTGGGACTTTGTGAATATATTGCTGGACCCTATGGTTGCTAGGCATGGCACCCTTTTGTGACAGTGCTGTTGTGTGATCTTATTGCACGTAGCATGTTGCCAGCACTCAGTTGTTTTCTTTTCCTGCAGTTTCTTCCCCTTGTCTTCTACCTTCTGCTGTCTCTTTCCTGACATGTCATTAAAACTCACCTGCTGCCTCTACCATGCCTCCTCCAGTGGGGAAACCTTGAGCACCCTACCCTCAGAGCCTGTGTCCCCTTGATGGGGAATCTTCTGTACCAAGCTGTTATAATCTCAGTTAATAAGAAAGGAATGACATTACTTTCAAATTTAACTCCCAGAGCATTCAAAGACGAATATTGCTACCTTTTTTAAAAAAGAAAAATACATAAACACAATAATGTTTGATTAGGATCAGAATAATAGTTGGAAGTAATTTTCGGGAATTTCAAATTTTCATCTTTTAGTAACTGAGGGTTTCTTAAAAGTAGTTGTCTGTGTTGCGTCATGTCACTTGATTTTGATTCAAACAATAGGGAAAACAGCCCCAGTAAGTAATTATTGTTAATGATTTGATGCCTGTCATTTAAAAAGTTTTAAATGCATATACTGATATATTCATACATACATAGATTTTTTTCCCTAAAAATGATTATTTCATAAATTCTCTTTGCAGCTTGCTATTTTGATTTAATGTTATATTTTAGATATCTTCCCTTTCACTTTTCAATTCTTATGAAAAAACTTCTGTTTTACCATAAAACCTTCTCCTGGCTTTTAGTTTGAGATATACTTCCTTAATCATGTTAAGAAACTATCTTGACACATTGTTAATACTAATTTTTTTGATACTGGAATTATTTAGATAGATTTTCCATTGTTGAAAGACTGTAGCTTTTCTAGAATGAACTGTACATGGTAATGGTATATTATTTTTTCATGCTAAATTCTAATTCTGGATTCTGTATGCCTATATTGGAATGGTATTTTATGCAACCATTTTTATAGATGAGATTATTAGCCCTGAACATTAATATCTTAAAAGGTATTTGGAAATCTTAGTATTAATTTTTAGAGATAGGGTCTTGCTCTGTCATCCAGTCTGGAGTGCAGTAGCATGATCACAGCTCACTGTAACCTGGAACTCCTGGGTTCAACTGATTTTCCACCTCAGCCTCCCAAGTAGCTAGGACTACAGGCATGCACTACCACACCTGGCTCGTTTTTAAAAAAATTTTGTGGAGATGAGTGTCTTGCTATATTGCCCAGGCTGGTCTCAAGCTCCTGGGCTCAAACGATTTTCCCTCCTCAACTTCCTAAAGTGCTAGCATTACAGGTGTTGTATAATACATTTCTTCTAAGAGGTGATTTTATCCTGTTTTCACATTATTTACTTTAGGAAGAAAACCATGTGGCAAACATATTTCGTAAACCCAGTGTCTTCTAAACTTGTTTCTTGTCCTATATGTTCTATAAGCTATTGTTTTTCACTCTTGCCAGTATATAAAGTGACAGGTTTTGTTTTCATGGCTCTACGTTGCCAAGTTCTATGTTTTTCTGTGCATGTAACATAAAGATCCTTTTTTAAAAAAAGTTTCATGTTTCATTACTTGCATTTTTCTTTAGATGTGGCACTGCAAAGTGAGTTAGTAGTCTTTGTTGAGTTTCTAAAAAATAACGAACGGTTACAGTGTTTTGTTCTTGTTTGGAAAAATAGTCCAAAATAATTTTATTAAAGTCACATTACTCTGTAGATAGGGATAGGCCATATTTTTGAGAATTCACATTAATAACAATTTTACATATGCAATACCTATTTTTTTTTTTTTTTTTTGAGACAGGGTCTTACTCTGTCATCTGTGATCTTGGCTCACTGCAACCTCTGCCTCTGGGGTTCAATAGATTCTTGTGCCTCAGCCTCTCAAGGTAGCTGGGATTATAGGTGTCTGCCACCACACCTGACTAATTTTTTTTTTGCACTTCTAGGTGACATGGGGTTTCACCGTGTTGGCCAGGCTGGTCTCAAACTCCTGGCTTCAAGTGATCTGCCTGCCTCAACCTTCCAAAGTGCTGGGGTTATAGGCATGAGCCACTGTGCCCAACCTGTTCCTAACTTTTTTTTTTCAAATTTGAAATATAGATAATATTATGTACCCTATTAACTTATGGGGTACATAAAAGAAATTTGTATTTGATATTGGCTCTGGTTATTATTTTTGGCCTTCCATGGATAATTACTTTAAATCTTTAATGCATGAAGCTGTATATTTGTTCTAGTCTCAAAAGATAGATTGCTACATCTTTCCCACCCTAGTGAAATTAGGCCACTGGCATTTGGCACATCTCCTTGATGTGAGATTTGATGTTCAAATGTGCTGTCTAGAAATGGTAATGCATTGTCAGCAAGGCTGCTTTTCATTTCATCAACATAATTTCCACTGCCCTGGAATCAATTTATTACCTGACCTGTTAATAATTACACTTGGTCACTAGCATTTCAGTGGCAGAGAAAGTCTCTGGAAATGGCTATAGTCATCCTTTTGGGTGATAAGTTCCGGGATTTCTGTTCAGCTTGGAGATTTAGCCTGTTGAGGTGGTTGACATTTTATGAAAACAAAGGAGCAAACTTCTGCCTGATGCCATGTTAGGATTGGCTCTGTCAAATGGTTGAGACACTCATCTAATTATCTAACTGTACTTTTGCATTACATTTTCCTATGGCCAACTTTAAACATGCTTAGGGAAGTTCCCCATTCTATTTCCAGCCAGAGGCAAGTGCTTGAAAAATGGGAAATAACCGTAGGGCTCCTTGAAGATTAATTTTTTACAGGTCCAATAATACCTAATATTTAAAATGAGCTACTTTGAAATCAGTCATGTATCACATCAGTGTTTCAGAAAGAGATTGAGAAAATATGAACTGTTACAAAACCATTAACGTCACCTGTTTCTACATGGTAATTGGGGTCCTGGAGCAGGGCTGCCTGGATCTGAATCTTTGCTCTGTAGCCTTTTGGGAAAGTGACTCGCCTGTCTACGTTTCTGTCTCCTAATCCCTAAGTGCAAGAGTAGTCATGCATATTTTCTAATGGTATTGGGACGATGACACAAAGGAATGCATGTAGAAGCCTTTGAAAGGGTTTTGCTAAATCACCACCCAGCATGTGTTGTACTAGTCATCATTGGTACTGTAGTTTAATGTGTTTTAGTGCTTATAGATGTCCTTTTTTTCTCTTTTGCTATCCCAGCTCCTTCACTCTCTTCTGTGTGTTTAGGAGCAACTAGTTCAGTTTAATTTCCCCAAGAGAGCAAGTTTTAGGTGTATAGCATCATTTTGAACTACTAAGGAAATGTAATTCTCTTAGGATTGGTCAGATAGGCTACTTTAAGTAGCAAAATTGAGCAGGAAACTTAGGTGAAGTTTGGTTAGCCAGGTTTATGGATTTGGGGCCTTTTCTATGCTTTAATTACATATATTTGACTGTTTAGTAGATATTTATCTTCCTTATCTGAAGTTCACTTCCATCTTGGGGTTAAGCTACATAAAGATTTATTTAAAGTGGATAAAGCCCTCTATTATTCAGAAATATAAATTGAGTTGCCAATCTGATACTTAACTTTCTCAATTTTTATACACTTTGCAGTTATACATTTTTTGCTAATTATTCATAAGGCTTACAACTACTACTGGTAATTCAGCAAAAAATAAATACTGTATTGTGAAATCCTAAAGGATTGGGGTTTTTTTCTAGGATTTTTAGGAGGCATAACCAGAAAATAGGCTTATATATATATTTTTTATTTCTTTCTGCTAACAATAAATATGTTCTGCACGTTTGTATTCTGTTTCTATTTCATTTGTTATTGTAGATTTTGTTTTTTGTTTGTTTGTTTGTTTTTTGAGACGGAGTTTCGCTTTTGTTGCCCAGGCTGGAGTGCAATGGCACAATCTCAGCTCACTGCAACCTCTGCCTCCCGGGCTCAAGTGATTCTCCTGCCTCAGCCTCCCGAGTAGCTGGGATTACAGGCATGCGCCACCACACCCGGCTAATTTTGTACTTTTAGTAGAGACGGGGTTTCTCCATGTTGGTCATAATTCTTTGGCATTCTTGGTAGTTTCGTGGGGGGGGCACCCAAAACCTTTCAGCAAATTATTATTCTGTATCAATCAGTCAAAGTTGGTATCCATTGGTAGCTGCCAAGAAACTTGAGCTCTGTGTATTGTTCTGTCCTCCTAAATCCCAGTCAGTGAAGTATATTGATGCTAAAGTACAAATATTGTGTAGTCAGGATTTAGCTCTCCTATTTCTTTAGAGTATATTCTGTGCCTACTAGATTTTACTTGATTTTACAGTGAAATTTTTTTTTTGGTTTGTAAGTTTGTGAGATATGTTCATCTATAGTTATTTTATTGAGTACTGCTTATGTACCAGATACTTGTTGTAATGGCTGGAAGTACAGTAGTAAACGAAGGAGACAGCCCCCAGCCTTCAGTGAGCTTACATTTGAGGAGGGAGATGGATAAATAAAATACATACTGTGTTAGACCATGGTAAATGTGGTGATGGAAAAATTAAGCAGAAGATGGGAGAAAGAATGTGAATGGGAACGTTATTAGAATGGGTATCAGGTTTTGAGACGAATCCTGATGGTCTTAAGACAGAGATGGGAGAGTACTAGGCACTGCTCCATTTCTGCTGGGCTGGAATGGAGACCCAGGGAGGAGCAAGGTGAACGCAGAATGCTCTGGGCTTCCGGATATCCCTTGACTCCTGAGATGTGCTGATTGACCCAGGACACTGATGGGATGTGTAGAAAGCAGCATTTTAAAAGAGAAGCAAGCTGGGGGGAGCACGAGAGCAGCTTAAGTGTACTTCAGCAGGCACAGGTGTAGTGGGATTAAATAGGCAGTTATTGGAGAATGAAGATTCAAAGTACATTTGGATATAAGAATTGACATTTTAAATACTTTACTATGAAAATTGAAGCACATGGCTTATTAAATCTGGACCATATGTTCGTTATCCTAATGTCTATTTTAGTTGTGATACCACACAAAGAATGTGTAGGAGCACCAGCTTTTAGAATAACACAATTTCCAGGGGGGAGCTGCTGTTGTGTTTCCTTATTTAACATACAAAAGCATTTGATGCCTGATACATGCTTGTGCAATATATATATATATAGAAAAGTCTTGGAATTATAGAAAATTAGAAGCATATTTAGGTTGGGCGCCATGGCATAATCCCAGCACTTTGGGAGGCCGAGGTGGGTGGGTCACCTGAGATCAGGAAGTTGAGACCAACCTGGCCAACATGGTGAAACCCCCTCTCTACTAAAAATACAAAAAATTAGCCAGGTGTGGTGGCAGGCACCTATAACCCCAGCTACTCAGGAGGTTGAGGCAGGAGAATCGCTTGAACCCGGGAGGTGGAGGTTGCAGTTAGCTGACATCACGCCATTGCATTCCAGCCTGGGCAACAAAGTGAAACTTCTTCTCAAAAACAACGACAAAAACAAAAAGAAGCATATTGAAGAATTTGTATTGCACTATAAAAGGACTAATATGATATTATGCAGAAAGGCCACATATATTTGGAAAAACCCGACTGAGCGTAGAGTCTTCTTTCCTCACCTATACTTTGTACTAAATGCCTTAGACTGAATATTTATTTTTGTCACTGTGAATATTAATGAAAACTAAGCAGAAGCAGTCTTAATATCTTGTTGATTACATTTCAGGAAAAAAAAGAAATGGCAGAACATTAAGCCTGAATGCCATTTGCTATAATTACTCTGTGTGAAATATAACTGGTAGCTGTCAAGCTTTGATTGAAATTTACTGAAGGTTGACACCAGCTGCATGCATTAATTGTCTCTGCAAGCAAATGCACATACCACCATTACCATTTGGAAGCATGCTCCTTTCTATTTAATTTGTTGTAAAGCATTTTCTGATTGTGTTTTGATGAACGCTTCTCTAAGTTCTTTTGCTTCATTTCTAGCAAACAAACAAATTCTTTTTTTAGCTAAATCTTGAGTACATCTATATAAGGGATATTTCCAAATTTGTAACACTGACCATTTGGAGAAGGGAAACATAAACATTATTATTTTAATGAAGTGTTTTGAAACATGTTTCTAATAAAGATTTATGTATCTTCCCTATTTGGACTATTAATACCTGACTGTATATGAAATTCAGTTTATGCATTAGTATTTTTATAAAGTAGTTTGATCATATTAAGACAGTTATTTTTTTCATCCTGTATTAATTGAACAATAGCAACCTCCAACTGAAATTTTTCTAGGAATAATATTTAATTTTCATAAAATGTAGGTATTTTTAAAAGCATTGAAACAAACTTATTCTTTATATCAAAGTGATGAATACCAGTGTGCAAATTTATTTGGATTGTGTACAAATGTATTTTGGCGGGTGCACTGCTACAGTGTTTGGTTTGATAGGTACCACATATGGCACCAGGTAAGCTGCACCGGAATCTGTCAAACACTAATTCTTTATTCATTTTGATCACAATCAGAATTGAACAAAGATTCTAGGTAGAGCACAAGCAGAAGGTGTTTATTCCCTTATTGCTCTACAAGGAGCATCTATTTGTAGTCTTACAGGAGCCAAAACAGTGTGAATATGACCTAAATTCATCTAAAGACTTACACTGAGAAATATTTTGTCATCACTGGTCTATTAAGAATCTGCAGTAGACATTTGTTGCTTTTTGGCTGTCCAGGATCTATTCTCTTTCCTGAGAACACCCCAGTTTCTATGAGGAAAGCACAGGCCTATTCCCACTAGGGAAGGGGGAACCAAAGCCCCCTCTACCTCTTTTCTCTTTGGGCGTGGAACTTTGAGTTTCTGCAGCCTGGGGCTCTTCCACAGGACTTTCCAGTGTCGGGGGTAGAGTGCTGCCCCCTGAAGTCTACATGGAGATGCGCTGACCCTTTCCCTGCGACCCTTTCCCTTGCCAGTTGGTCTCTCTGGTCTCTGTCTGTTATCTCGTGGAGCCTCCCTTTGATGGTCTCTGAGAGTCTTCCAAAAATCCCGTTTCCTTATGCTAAACAGAGTCAATTTTAGTTGCTTACAACCTTCACAGGAACTTTAATTGGCTTAAGAAGCATATCTTTTCTAAAGTGGAATTTTAGTTTTAGTAAAAGTGTTCTGCTGGCTCACTTAATAGAATTTGATGCCAGTTTAAACTCCATTGCTGGGAGACATCTCTTACAAAGCCCAGTAGACACAGCCAGGTAAACACTTTGTTTCTCTTTGTAGTTAGGTTTTGAAGATAAGGTTTGTACAGATCTGGGTATCATGTCATAAGGGATTTGGCAATGTTTTTTTGTTTTGTGAAATTGTACTTAAACTTTTAGAAATGTTTCCCAGAGCGCGAGTGTTTAAAGCCATCATTGGTGACTGGATGCTGTGTGTTATACAGGGGTAGCTGAACTCAAACATTTCTTCAACTGCATTTTGTATCATACAGTTTTATTAAAATGAACAAAATACGTCCCTCTTTTCTTTCTTGTAATTCGAAAGGGACAGTGTTAGGGTTAGAAGTATAAGATGACTAAACTTGAAACATTGCCTTTGGAAATTTCATTAATACAGAATAAAATGTACTTTTCTCATTGAAGGCACTTGTTTTCCATTGAAATTAGAATATTACTGGCAGAATCATATATTGAAAAGAATTTAAATGTTTATCTTTCAATCTAAATATGAACTAATGAAATGGAAAATTTAAACATTTATATTTAGATCTGTCGCTACATAGTTTTGTATTAGATCACTGTCTGTCTCTATCATATTTGCACTGTAGGCCTTCCAGCCACATAAGTGTTTCTGTGAATTAATCCATCTTTTATGAGAGAGTTCATGAAGACTGATTTCTTAGATACTTAGAAAGTGTTAATTATCTGGCTGAGCATGGTGGCTCACGCCTGTAATCCCAGCACTTTGGGAGGCCGAAGAGGGTGGATCACAAGGTCAGGAGTTTGAGACCAGCCTGGCCAATAAAGTGAAACCCCATCTCTACTAAAAATACAAAAATTAGCCAGGGATGGTGGCACACGCCTGTAGTCCCAGCTACTTGGGAGGCGAGGCAGAAGAATTGCTTGAATCTGGGAAGCAGAGACTGCAGTAAGCCGAGATCGTGCCACTGCACTCCAGCCTGGGCAACAGAGCGAGACTCCATCTCAGAAGAAGAAGCTGTTAATTATCTGAATCATATCACCTCAGTAGGATAAACCTTGATAGAAGAGTAGTCACACCAGCATCTTGTTTTATATTCTTGCCTGTTAAATACATGCTTAAATATTGTATTATGCATATCCTTGAATATATTTAGAAGCGTCACAGTTGAATAAGTATGGATTTACCTCAAAAGAAGACCAGGAAATAGTTGCAAGTGGCATATTGCCATAAACTAGAAGTGTTACGGGTTTTAAAAAATACGTCTGTGAGCTGGGTACAGTTGCTCACGCCTGTAATCCTAGCACTTCAGGAGGCTGAGGTGGGTGGATTGCCTGAGCTCAGCAGTTTGAGACCAGCCTGGGCAACACAGTGAAACCCCATCTCTACTAAAATACAAAAAATTAGCCAGGTGTGGTGGCGTGCGCCTGTAGTCCCATCTGTTCGGGAGGCTGAGGCAGGAGAATTGCTAGATCCTAGGAGGCAGAGGTTGCAGTAAGCTGAGATCGTGCCACTGTACTCCAGCCTGGGGGACACAGCAACACTCTGTCTCTTAAAAAAAAAAAATGTCTAAGAAGTGTTACGTTTTTCTCAGTGTGTGTGTGTGGTCTTTGCACATTCATACGGCTTGCAAACACTTTAAATTTCGTGCCCTCCCAACATAGACATGAGTTACATTGGAATGAGTTTATTTTAAACCAGAGTATGTTCTCATTATGGAAATGTTACATAGGATATGGAGACCCATGGAATACTGCTAAAGCCTAATTTAACCCAAAGTTTAGTGGAGCACTTAGCGCTTTCATGTATAAAAGAAAACTGTTTCTGTGAGAATAAAGTTTTAATGGTAAAAAGCAACTGAATTTGGAATGATGTTTGATGATTTTTGGTCCTTGAGTGGAGGTTGACTCTGTGGGGTTTTAGTCTGGCCTTCATTTTTCCTACCTTGAGAACATCCTCCTGGTCATCTGGAGGTAATGTATGAAGACCAGAGCAGCCCCTAGCTGAAGTTGGAAGTTAGGAGGATAGATCTGTTAGTCCAGAATTAGGGGTTCTGGGCAGGAGTGCAATATCTGTGGATAGAGGGGCTGGAACTAACAAATCCATGCTGTTCTTTTTCTTCCAAGAACTCATATGGAAAAGGTAGTAGTAGTGTTAGATGAAGGAATGCATTTACAGAGTAGAGAAAGGGACTAGGAAAGGGGAAATGAGCTGCCTTCATCACCTTTCTGCCCTGCCTGCCTGGAGCACTCAGTACTTGAGAGAAGCAACCAAATGTTGGTGATTGGTAGACCGAGGCTCCCTTAAACCACTACCAGCAAGGATGGGGCATTTCAGTGGAGTGCTTTTACCTCTTCAGTTGCAATCACTGCCAAGGAAGAATGGTGTGTACTCCCCGTAGTAACTTCATACTTGCTTTCCACTTGTGGAAGACTGAGGGGCAAACAGATGAGGCCCAAAGGAATCAAAGTGCAGGCAACTGAAGACGTATATTTGAAAACCTCGAGTTAATCTACCTGGCTGTTAGAGCCGTTAAAAAGAGCAAAACACCATGAGAAGGGAGCAAGTGAATGGTGAAAATGAAAAGTATGGGCCTTATCCCACGTTGTAAAGGTTTAGAGTTAAGGAGACAGGGTTTAAACCATTAACTAACTAAGTGACAGGCTACTAATTATGGCATGGTACTTAGGTTTCTGATTGTTTCTTTCTCCAAAATGAAGCTGATGGTAGTATCTGTATTGCAAAGTTTTTTTTAAGGTTTATTATATATGTTACCTTTTAAGACTGGCTTTATAAACTGTAAAGCACCGTACACATGTTAGTTATCCCATGGTGTTTTACATTGATAGCTGGGGCACCTTTCTTGGGCATGCATTGCTAGTTCTGAGTTTCAGTGATGCATCTATCAGTAGGTTAAGCTGACACTTCCCTTTCTGCCGTCTGGGTTGATAATCAGAAGACCCGGATTATAGTACTGGAGATCTGATTTTGCTCCTGAGTAGCTTTATGCTTCTCAAACTTCCCACCAAAATAAAACATACACACACAGAGTGCACTAGCAGCCTACCACATGGGTACGCTTTGTCTAAAATGTCAGTTTAATAATTTTTGATAACGTTTACTATCTAACCCATATAATATGTTTATGTTAAACTATACATACCTCTAAGTTACCTATGATTAAGATTGCCTGAGCCTGTTTCTTTACGTGCCCCTAATCATAGGGACATACACATCCAACTCTTGAATTTTTATTACTTATTAAAGAAGACTACTGGACTCTGTGATGCCTGGTGTCCCTTTCTGGACAATTATTCTGTGAACCTATGTAGCAGATATTGCAAAGAACTCGACCTGGCTACAAAATCAAATTATATGACACTCATTTTTATGAACTGGTTTCTAGACACTGTATAATCCTTGCCCATATTAGCCAGTCTTAGAGGGCTTTGCTCAGGGTTTATTGTTGTAGAGGCCACAAATTAACAATTTTATTTGCTTAAAAATATTTTTGAAGGTTAGCCATCTAGTACATGACCTTTCATTATAGTCTTCACTCTACTTTTGTGTGTGATTGTAACTTTCCTCTATAAGCTTAAAAATAATTAAGGCTCTGGGTCAAGAAGGCAGACTAGTTACTGAGCATTGTTATCTGCCTTCTCCTCATTTGACTTCACCAAAATGAAAACATAAACTATAAAAGAGAAAAAAAGGTATGATTACAAGCATGAATACCAAAGAAAATGGGAAAGGAGTCATCAACAAATGAGATAGAAAACTCTTTGGAAGAGAGGATTGATTTTACAGATCAGAGGGTTGAAAAGCCCTAGCCTAAATATATGCAAAGAAGTTTCTGAAGATGTGCAAGTCTTCAGAAAAACTGACTTCTTTAGACACGAAACTAAATTCAGAAAACTAAGACTTCTGATACAGATGTTGATGCCACAGAATAAAATCCTCCTCATTCTGTGGCGTCTACTGCTCAATAGTCAGATTGTTTTCTGTTCATATCAAGTAAAGCCTCCCTATTGGGGCAAGCAGAGTTCAGAATTCCCACTTAAGGGAGGAGGACCTCCCCCAAAATACACCAGCTGACACAAGAGTGGAGGCGAATAGTTCTTGCTCTCCTGGTATTACCATTTTAATGAACATACAACCAGGAGGTCATGGGGTACATGAGGAGAATTGACTGTGTGAAAGAAAAAAAGCTGAGCCTTAAGGAAACAGCTAATACAGAAACAATGATATTACAAAAAGGAGCTGTTAGGTTTATTTTTTAAAAAGGACTGCTGAAATGAAAATTTGAGTTGAAATGCAAGAATATAAAGTTGAAGTAACCTTCTAAAATGTAGAGCAAAGACCAAAAAAATGCAAGAGCAAATATGTGGGGAATTAATCTATGAGGTTTGACATTTGACTTAATGAAACTAGAGAAAAGGAGAGAGGAGAGGAAATTATCAAAATAGTGAGGGAAGATAATTCCCAGAGATGGAAAAGACACATATCTTTATATTAAAAAGGCCCACTGAAAGCCAAAACAGTTAATGAAAAAGAGTCACTGTGGGTGTGTATTTGTGAAATTTCAGTGCTCCGAAGATTAAGAGAAGATCATAAAAGATTTCAGAGAGGAAGAAAAACAAGTTGCCTGTGTGTGAAGAAGTATTAAGCTGGCATCAGTTGTTTCATCAGCAACGTGGATGCTATAAGCATTGCCTGCAAAACCCAAAGGTAAATTCACTTTTTAACCTAGAATTTTGTACCTGAGGTGTATATAGATATATATAAGATAGCAAAGACAAGACATTTTCAGATGTACAAGGCCTAGAAAAGTTAGCTTCCCAAATACCTCCTTTTGTTTTTTAGAAACAAGGTCCCACTATGTTGCCCAAGCTGGTCTCAGTCTCAAACTCCTGGGCTCAACCAACTTTCCCAAGATTACAGTCGTGAGCCATCATGCCTAGCCTCCCAAATACATTTGTCAGAAGGATAGTTGAGTATGTACTCCAGTAAAAGAAAGTAATAACCAAGAAAGACTTGGCCTTCGGAGGAACCAACATAATTGCACAGTCAAAGCAGGTCTTTGAGGTAATAATGGCTATAAAATAGTCCAGAAAACAGCCATTCCAAGTTGGAACAGGAGTACAAAGGACTCTTAAAGCAAAACAGTGGTTGACAACTTGGGGATAATATCTGTCTCCAATTCAACCTTATGCACCCAGAAAAAAAAGCAATTACAAACCCTAGGAAAACCTCCACTCATGCCTCAGTTTGTAGGGGAAGATCAGGCTTTTAAGCAGTCAGCAAGAAAAGCGAGTCCATTTCCCAGCAATCCTGTTACCGGGTATATACCCAAAGGATTATAAATCGTTCTGTCATAAAGACACATGCACACATATGTTCACTGCGGCACTGTTTACGATAGCAAAGAACTGGAACCAACCTAAATGCCCATCAGTGATAGACTGGACAAAAACAATGTGGCACATATACACCATGGAATACTGTGCAGCCATAAAAAACGATGAGTTCTTGTCCTTTGTAGAGACATGGATGAACCTAGAAACCATCATTCTCAGCAAACTGACACAAGAACAGAAAGCCAAACACCGCATACTTTCACTCATAGGTGGGTGATGAACAGTGAGAACACTGGGCACAGGGAAGGGAACAACACTCATTGGGATAGGTGGCGGGGTGGAGGGGGAGGGGAGGGATAACATCAGGAGAAATGCCTGATGTAGGTAACAGGGTTTGGGGGATGGAGACAGCAAACCACTATGGCCTGTATGTACCTATGGAGCATGTCCTGGAGGATAGGGTACTGTAGAAATTTGTATGTATCCTGCAGGACATGCATATGTACTTCAGAGCCCAAATACAATTTAAAAAAAAGAAGAAGAAAAGTGGGTCCATTTAATCTTAAAACTAATTTTAAAAAATTTCTTGGAGTAGTCAGATTATGACATTAGATTTGTAAAAAATGAAATACAATTTTAGTATACTTCTTGGCCTGGCATTAAATTGTGTGTGTGTGTATATATATATATATATATATATATACACACACACACACACACACAGAACACAATTATGTGTGTATGTATATAATAATATAGATACTGATTATTGATTTTTCACACTTGGAACTAGTCTGTGATAAAGTCTTGTTAGTGGTTATAATCTTGATATTATAGGAAAAATGAAGCTTACCTAAAGTGGGTTGTGGAAGCTCAGAGGAAAAGTGTATGGTGGCCCCAGTATCAGTGAGAAATTAATATATGTGGTGGCCTTGGTGAAACAGGGAATGTAATTATATTATAATACTTATGATCACAACTAGTAGAAGGGCTAAACATTGGGAGAGGCAGTTGAAGGTAGTGTAGATGAGCTAAATTCTAATTTTTAAATTTAGGAGAATCAGTAGACATTATGCAAAATTTTTAAGTCCAGAGACCTGGATACAAGTTTACTATTTAGGGATGTGGAGATGACTACCAGAAGAATGAAAAACAAGAATAGTCAGAAAATTTATCCTGAGGAATGGGTCATGGTGTAGAGAGGGAGTATGGAAACACAAATTCTCTAGTTTAATTAGATTTATTCTACATTTACATATTTTGAGAAAATGTAACACTTAAAATATTTTCTAATTTAGTTTTTCACTAATCGAGACCTTTAATGAAGTTTTGTTAAAGAGTTAGTTCAAGTAATTGTCTGAACTCTTTGATACTAGCCTTAAGAAATAAAATAATATGAAAACTGTTTCTTCACACTTGGCTTTTAAAACTGAGTTATTTTGGATAACAACAACAAAAAGTCACATGAACAATTGTTTTTCCCATTATTAAACCTAACACTTTTTCCTGAAAGCATTTGTGCGTTTATACTAAAGTGAATGCAGCTCACTTTTAATAACTGTGAAATTCAGCCCTGAATCTGGTAGACTAAGTCATTAAATGACACAAGTCATACCCTGTGGTAAATCACAGTATAGAAGGGAGGATGGGGCTTCAGAATCCTTTCCAATACTGTATTCCAAGCATCAGATAGACATTTGGGCATTTGGAGTTGACTCAAAAATGAAGATCGAGTTTACATTCTTGGCACTGTTCTATTTCTACTTGAAAGATAAACCCATGGTAGAGTGACCTAGGGAGAATATGTGGAGTACTATCTCAAAACACAGAGACACGGCAGTAACTGCAGCAAAACAGAAGTGCCTCCAACACTCAAGAGAGGAACCTATTGCCATGGCCACTCACAACTTTTGTGGCCTTTAAGTGAGGTCGTTAATTTATATTTATCCCTCCCCAAGCAAATTTCTACCATATGACTGTATCTAAAAGTTCTGTGACTTTCTCATCTGGCAGAAACAAGTTCTTATTCACAAAACAGGCAGCTGGTTCACTGGCCATAGTTTGCCAGCCTTTGATGGAGTACTTAGGGAGTTTTCAACTAGATCACCTAGGCATGGATACTGTCCCCATCCCCCCATCCCCACCCCACTCCAGTTGTGGGACTTAGTTTTCTAATCTTCAGTATGAAGATAATGGATGTGTCAAAGCTATAGAGCTTTGTGAGGATTAAATGGAGTATATAAACTGCTTGAGAATAGTGCCTGCCCCATAGCCTCATAGCAACTACTCTTTAAGTTTTGTAATGCTATTATTGAAATAGGATACAAATGGCTAAGTTTACTCTCATATGCTGACTCAGCCTGGTCAGAGTGTTTGGGGCATATTCATGTTCAGTGGAAATAACGGTGTCTGATTAGCTGTGTTGGAGTGGAGAGGAGAGACCATAGCAGCTGGTCCAGGTCTTTACTACCTCTTGCAGATGATTCTGTCATCCTTGGATAACCTTTTCATGATTAGGAATGCAATACTACATTAAAATATTTCTATTAGAAAGCAGATTTAATTCAAAATTATCTCAGGTACACTAAGTTTTACAGAAACATAACTGATGTAAACCTAACTGATGTAAATTTAAGGTTGACAAGTAATGGATATATAAACTGCTCTTTAATGATGTTAGCTAACTCTAATTTATCTTGATGACATTTTGCAAAAAATAATATTTAAAGAACAGTTTGTTGAACAGTACAAACTAAGTGGAATATAAATAGGAAATGCTTGTATTTTTCTCCAGTTATCGCCTTCAACTGAACTTCTAAAAATCTGTATTTCCCATTGGTTTGTGTGTTGTTGACTGACTCAGTAACTTCCTAGTCATTTTTGGTTATTCAAGAGAAAGATGCCTGCCTAGTTTGGCTCAGTTTTAAAACTTCAATCTCAAGTCAAATTTAAAAGTGTACCTTTTCCTATTTCTAGAGAAATAGAAAGTAACAGTAACAGAGACCAAATTTGTCTTTCTCCCTTAAACTACTAGAGAATTGGGCGAATATATAAAACAGCTGTTTTCATACATTGGCTTACAGACAGCACAGATGCATGATCCTGAGAGAAAATAATCTAAGGGAAGTCCTAAAATCATTGCTGCTTTCTGCCTAGAGACATTTTCCAGACTACAGTGAAAGAAAGAGAATCTAGGAATTTTAAGGAGGCTGAAGTGGATTAGTATGTGGGATACAACACAGGATAGGAAGTAGCTACACAGAACAGAAATTTGCACAAGGGTGACCTTGAGTTTGTTGGAGAATGCCAAGATGTGCTTTCATATGATAAAACTCAACAAAGCCACTCAAGGAACTACCAGAGAAAGAGACCTGTAAGCAGACTAATTCCCAGAGTTCACACGGAAGTGAACTGGAAAAATTTAAAATTCTGAATAGCAGATTAAAGAGGCTTTGTAGGGCACACTGAAGAAAATAGAAACCCAGAAGCATTATGCTTTGGTAAGACCAAACTATCCTTAAAATGAAGAATTCTCTAGGCCTGTCTTAACAAAGCTTAAAAACAAGTCCCAAAAGGATCCACCTGCTGGGCAAAGAATTTAACTTTCTTTGGTACAATGTTCAGTATGCTTTGAAGGAACACAGCATAATCCAGCATACAACAAAATCACATAATGTTTAGCAACCAATATAAAAAAGTAGTAGATATGATGAAGCAGGAAAATATGAGCCAAGAGAAAAGCAGCCAGTAGAAATAGAGATGATGGAATTGGCAGAAAAGGACCTCAAAGCCATTACTAGATTTATACTCAAGGATTTAAAAGAAAAAAAACTAGTAAGAGAAATGGAAGATATAAAACAGCTGTGTGGGATGTCTAGGGGTAAAATTTACAATCTCTGAAGTAAAAATTTTGTTGCATTTATTTCACTGCAGAAATTGTAAATTTTGGAAGTAATATCAGATTAGGTACTGCAGAAGAAAAGTTTAGTGAATCCGAAGACAGAAATAGACACTGTGAAAACCAGATTACACAAAAAAGGCCTAAAAACTATAATGAACAGCCTCAGTGATGTGGGTCTGTTGTGTATACATATATCAAGTGGTCTAATGGATATAATTGGAGTTCCAACAGTAACAGTAGAAGTAATGGCCAAACCTCCCCAAATTCAGTGAAAATTAATTTTTACTGCCTCAAGACATCGATTGTACATAATGAATTAACTTCTGTCCTGTGTATCTCAGAGGTATATGTACCATTATTGGGATATTTTAAAGTACTCATTCATATTATTTCCTTTAGCCGTATTCTCTCATAAAACCCTAGCTGAGAAAAGCCACTGTTGATCAACCACTAAAAATGGAAAGAAATTAGCTAGTAAGCCAGTAGCAAGGATAGCATGGAATACTAAAAACAGTCATTCCAAGAAGACAGGAAAAGAAAGAGCAAGTAACAGAACAGGTGATAAAAACGGAAAACAAATACCAAGATGGTAACTTTAAACTCAACCATGGGGGATAGTTATATTAAACGTAAGTTTTGTAAACAGTACAGTTAGAGGAAAGAGATTGTCAGATTAAACAAGTGGATTCACTTGCTTTTTGTAAAAGACAAACTTCAACTTTTTGTAAAAGACAAAGTATAGATTAAAAACTAAAAGGATAGAAGGAGATATGCCATGCTAACAATAGAAAAGAAAACTGGAGCAGTTTCGTTAGCACCAGACAAACTAGGCTTCAAGACAAGAAATATTACCTAAGTTAAGGAGGGGATGTTTCATAATAACAGAACTTCAAAATACATAGAGTGAAAATTGCCAGAACTAAAAGGAAAAATAAATCCACTGCTTTGGTTGGAGATTCTATAATTGATAGAGCAAGTAAAAAGAAAATCAGTGAGAATATAGGAAATTTTAGCTATGTTAGGAAACAACTTGACCTAGCATTTTCAGAGAACTCCACAGAAGAACAGAATTCACGTTCAAGATACACATGGAATATTTATCAGAGTAAAATGATGGACCATAAGACAAACCTCAAATTTAAAAACTGAAATAAGAATATATTCTCTGACGCCAGTAGTATTAAATTAGAAATAAGTAACAGAAATTTAAAATCCCCAGATAATTGGAAAATAAAAGCATATACCTTTAAGTAGTCCATGGGTCAAATAAGAAATCACAAGAGAAATTCGAATATGTTTTGAATTTAGTGAAAATAAAAATACTAAATTTTGTGGAATATAGCTAAAACAATTCTTGAAGGAAATTGTAACTAAAATCTTACATTAGGAAAAAAGAAAGGTCTAGAATCGGTTATCTAAACTTTTACCTTAAAAGTGGAAACTAGCGATAGAGATTATGCACAAATAGAGAACAATGAGTAAAACCCAAGCCGATTATTTGAAAATGTTAAAAAAAAAAAAAAAAGTGTGACACTGCTAACCAACCTGATGAAGGAAATGAAAGGTGGTAGGTTGGAGGTGAGGTCTGAAGGAGAGAGGACACAAATGACCAAAATCAGGATTGAAAGCTCTGTCATCACGACAAATGCTACAGACATTTAAACAATAGAAAGAGTATTATGAGCAACATTATGCAAGCACGTTCACCAGCTAGCAAGACACAGTTACCAAAGCATGACATGAGAATAGGGAGTCCGAATACCTCTGTACTTTTTTGAGAAATTGAATTTATAGTTAAGAATTTTTCCACAAAGAAACCTCTGAACCCAGATAGCTTCACTAGTGAGTTCAGTCAGCCATTTAAGGAAGAAATATTCTCATTTCTACTCCAGCTCTTCAGAAAATAGAGAGCTTCCAGACTCATGTTTTGAGGCCAGCATTACCTTCCTACCAAACACAAAAATATTTAATGAAAGATATATGCAGACATCCCTCATGAAAACAGGTGTAAAAGTCCTAACAAAATTTTAGCATATCAAATTCAATAATTCCTAAAAAGATAGTGTTTCATAACCAAGCAGGTTTTATCTCATTTATAAATTAATACAATTCATGATTTTAACAGAAACAAAGAGGAATTGTGTAGTCATCTCAGTGTTCACAGAAAAAGCATTGGATGGGATTTAATATTGACTCATGATTTATTAAAAAGTTCATAAAATAGAAACAGAAGGACACTTCCTCAGTCTGAAAAAAGGCCTTTACAAAACATTTACAGTTAGCATATTTAGTGACAAAAAACTATATGCTTTTCTGTTAAAAGGGGAAACAAAACAAGCCTGTCCACTCTCATCAGTCCTGTCCAGCATTGTCCTGTAGGTTCTTGCCAGTGCAATACGTGAACAAAAGAAATAAAAAGACATGCAGAGGCTGGACACGGTGGCTCACGCCTGTAATCTCAGCACTTTGTAAGGCCAAGGCTGGTGGATCACATGATGTCAGGAGTTCAAGATCAGCCTGGCCAACATGGTGAAACCCCATCTCTACTACAGATACAAAAATTAGCCAGGTATGGTGGTGCATGCCCATAATACCAGCTACTCAGGTGGCTGAGTCAGGAGAATCAGTTAACCCAGAAGGCGGAGGTTGCAGTGAGCCGAGATCATGCCATTGCACTCTCCATCCTGAGCTACAAGAGCAAAAGAACAAAACTCCATCTCAAAAAAAAAAAAAAGGAGAAGTCAAGGCATACAGAGTGGAAAGAGGAATTAAAACAGTCTCTTCACACGCCATGATATGTTCAGATAAAATTTTTAAAGAGTCTTCCAAAACACTGTTAAAATTAGTAAGTGAACTGAGCAGGATCATTGGACACAAGTTCAAAATATAAAATGAATTGTATTTGTATGTACTAGCAATGATCATTGCGAAGTAAATTTTCAAAAATCACTAACATTTACAATAGCATTAAAAACCATGCAATATTTAGAATAAATTTAACACAACATACGCAAGATCTGTACACTCAAAACTACCAAACATGGTTGAGCAAAAATGAAAGAAGACTTAAATAATTGGAGATACAACGTGTTCATGGATCAGAAGATATTTTGAAGATACCTTTCTCTTTGAACTAATCTGTAGATTCAATGTAGATAATATAGCTTTTTTTGTATACAGTGGCAACGTGGTTCTAAAATTTTGATGGAAATACAAAGAACGAAATTGGTAGATTAAACACTGCCTGATTTCAAGACTTACTATATAAAGGTACAGAAATCAATACACCAGATACTGGTGTGAGAACAGACATAACAGAGCCATGGAACAAAATAGAAATTCCAGGAATAGACCCGCACATATATGATGAGGAACCCACTGGGGGCAAAATTTGTTTGTTACTTTGCTTCTTCACTTTTGGGGAGTGGCAGTCCACCCCAGGACCCACCTCACCCCCATTCTAGATCTCAACTCCTTCTCTGTGTTGGGGCTGAGAGGAGGCTGGATCAAGAGGCTCCTCACACTGCTGCTGCTCCTGTTCCCTGGGTGGCATGTGTCCAGTGCTGGCTCTCCTGTGGTTTATCTTGATGCCACCGCTCCCTGAGGTAGGAGGTCTGACTACAGATCCCCATCTTGCACTGCCAATGGGCTCTGGCCCTCTGTGGCAGAGACTGCTAGCTGCTTCCAAATAATGGGTGGATCTTTCTTTTTTCCTTTTAGTAATAGTACTGCTACCCTGGTTCAGATCCAGCTGGCTCAACATAAGCATTTTAGCTCTACATAACCATTTTAGCCTCCCATATACCTTGGAGATGGCCTTATGAGAAACTTTCCGTCCACATAGATGGCTGCAGTGTGAACTGGAGAACATTCTCATCAACCTCACAGACGAGATCACACCCAGGGGGTGACAGAACAACACAGGAGATAACCCAAGCATGCCTACAAGTTTGGGATATTTTAAAAGGAGAGAGAAGCTTTGGTCTTTTTAAGCCAGTGTTATTTTGTCCGCTGAATAATTGTAACTCGTGTCTTTGGCTCATAGGCTGTCTCCCTGTGTAAGGGTCTGGCAAGGTAGCTAAAGCCCCAGTACCTTCCATGGTGTTAAGAAGAGACTGTCATAATCCTCACCACACCAGAGAGCAGGTGTGCAGGTTGCCACCAGTGTTCTCCTCCCTACCCTCTCCCCTACTTTTCTTTTCATTGGTTCAGTAGAAGGAAGGGCTGTGCAGTAAGTCTGCCACCTGAGCACAGGGACAGCTGTCACTTCAGTGCTGGTCTCCTGTTCTTGTAGGCACCCCAGTCTCCTCGACCTCTTCCCTTGGACACTCCCCACCCACAAAGGTGGGGAAGGAGCAAGGAGAGGCAAAGTCCCAGCCCTCCTTATTAAGACTACAGTGACTTCCCTTCTCCCCCATTTGTAATGCTTAACTGGAAGGAAGTGGCTGGGTGGTGATGCCAGTAGCCATGCTGGTGCCATGCCAGGTGCCCTTCATGAACACCAAAGGAGGGGCAGTCTCAAGTTTGTCACTGTCTTTAGAATATTGGGGTTCTCGATAGTCTTTGCCCTCAGGTTGGATCTCAGTCTCCAGGTTGTGGGTAGCAGGGCAGTCCCACTTCTTATCTCATTACAAGATGTCATATTTCAGAATAATCTTGTTGATGGTTTTATTAATAAATGTTATTTTAGAACAGATTTCATGAACTGTTATTTTATGCCACTAAATAAATCATAAGCTTAATTGCTACAGTCTGGGTAGAAACATATTTGTTTTACAGTATAAGCCTCACTAACTGATTTAATAGAGTAGCCAAAAGCAATTTTAAATACTTCCATTTATTGCAAATGATCAATCTTTGTTGTTTCTAAGATAAGATGAAACTGAAATAAAATGATATTATTTAAATTTAATTATATTTAATTCCTATAAAATGGAAGATAAAATGCCAGAACTTAGAGCTTATTTTTTAATTATCTATTTTTAAAATAGAGCTGCATAACTTAAAGAGCTGCTCAATTCATGAGCAACTAGCTTGTTTTTGAAAATGAAAGAAAAAAGATGAGTTTCCAAGTTAATTCACATTATACTTTTAATTTTAAATAATAAATGTCATTTCTAAATGATAACCTTGCTCTGTACCAAGTTAGCACTTGATAGTTAAAAATAAAAATCATTTTATGACTATTAATTTGTAAGGAGGCATTATAAGTAACTTTTATATGAAAAAATACATATGCACAGGCATATTTAATCACTAAAAATTGCTTATCAGGACAGTCATAGAAATATCCTTCTGTAACAGTTTTTCTCAGATCTATTTCAGATGTATGCATTTGTTACTATATTTATCTTTATCTTAATCAGCCCTTGCTGTGAGGTTTGGTTATTTTATTACAAGCAGCTGGGCAAAGTTTTTTCTTTTAAAAGCTCCATTCTTTTGTAGTGCTGCCATCACTCACATTACACACTTGGACAGCAGATTAAAAGCACGTAAACAGTAGAATTAGATGAAATACTTGATGTCACTATATTTCATGATACTGTAACAGAAACCACTCTTTCAGGACGATATAAAATGAAAGCATTACACTTTTTAAAAAACATAACAAAAGGTATAGTCAGTGTATGGATGGTCGCTCTTAGAGTTTTGGAACATGAAACTTCTTATGCTGGGTTTAACTGTGACTCATCTATTTACTCATCTGATGGTTAATATCATGCCAACATTTAATTAGTTTGCTCTGATACTGAGTAATAGATACATACTAGCGTATATATTTAATGACTTTATAAGCTTATTAGAAGTCTGCAATTCCAAACCTCTGACCCAAATGGGAACTTTTTAAATATATAAACCCTTTTATAAATCTAAAATTACACTTTATTCCAACTTTGACATGACAGTTTGAAACATTTTCAGTTCAAGGCTATAAATCCAGATTCAGTTTTCCTTTGAGTTTGTGCTATATAATCAAGTCCTGGGGTAGGAACTATTCCATTGTCTCTAATTTTTATGTCAAGCCTAAAAGGGTAGGTTACTCCCATATCAAAAATATGGAAACTGAGTCTTATAATCTTTTCCGAGGTTACATAGGTAATTAAGGATATATTGATTGCCCCATTCTGCTATTTAGGATTTTTGTTAATTAAGAGATGTGCTGTGATATTAGGGAAAAAAATCTTCAGTGTAAACATATTATTGCATTGATGTCATACAAATGGTTGCCAATATAGGCAGTTCTTGTTTTATTAACTGAAGAAATATGGACAGTTTGCTATCTTAGATTACCCATCTCTTATGTTTAGAATTCATTTCTACTATCACCCTCTTAATTTAGACTTCTGTTACCTGCCCTCAGAGCTAATCTAGCATTTTACAATTAGACTCTGGAATTCTGTCCTTCATATGTTTATGTCCATGATTGCTAAATGAACTTTACATCAAAACCAGTGGTTCACATTGCTTACTAAAGAAAGCATAAGCTCATCCTGGCATTGAAGACTTTATTTTTGTTTCTCAGCCTTGCCCTTCCCATCCCATCTGTGCCCCATCTCAGCTATTTGAGGCCCCTGCTATTGTTGGGAGAGGCCTTCTTATCTCCAGTGCCCCTGCTCAGGGAAGAGGCCTTGCTGTCCCCAGTGCGCCTGCTCAGGGAAGACTTTCCCCAGCTTCCTCCCATAGCCCTTCGTTTACTTCTCTTACAGTACCTATATTTTAGCCCCAAGTCACAAAATCTGAGAAATTTAGGTCAACCAGGGAAGTTTGTGCACACCATCCAGAGATACCTTCTTCACAGATGCGCAGTCTTTTGCTGTGTCTGCTTTCCGGTAGAGGCCTGTGCACTGAAGACAGTTCAGATTTACTTTGTTAACATTCTTTCTGCCAGTTTGCTTATGGATGGATCTTTAAGTATGCTAGAAAGGACATTAGTTTTATTCCCATTTTATTTACTTGGAAATGTAATTATTTTCACTCTGTACTTAGCTTATTTACTTGACTTACATTAATTTTTTTCTTACATATATTTTGTCTCCTTAAATCGTGCTGTATTTCATACCATTAAAATACAGTTTGTATAGAGAAGAACTACTTGTATTAACAGTTTACAGTATACAAAGATCGTCCACCACATAGTGCTATATTTAGGTAACCTTGACAGACTAATCTGAAAGGAGGTGCTGGGTGTTAATTCACATGGAGCCCCACAAGGGAATACGGAAACCGCTTCAGTGAGCAGATTGCAGGGCTATTGATGACTGCAGTCCTCCTTAGCTCTCTAGATACCAAGATAAGGGATCAGAGAAGAGCCACAAACCCATGAAAGTCAGCTCCTCATTATGCTTGACAAGCACAGGAAGCTAGGAGGCTTACTGTGAAGAGCATGCATTATAGCCTTAGGCCCATGAAATAATACTATAGGTTTACCTCTTCTTGAGTTTCTTTAAATTATACCCCATAATTTATTTTCTGCTTTCACAGAGTTTTGGTGGGATGTTTTATAAATTTAACGGAATACAAAGAAAAATATTATTTACAAGTTTAGATTTTAGGCTGTAAGTCATGATTCCCTCATAAATATGAGTCTGTGAAATCAGAATATCTGATAAACTCCCAGAGTTCTAGTTATTTGCTCACTTCATATTATACCATGGAGAAAGCCCTAATCTGTGCATCTGTTAAACATTAGAATGGTAACTACTAAATTAATTTTTTCAAATTTCCCTTGAGTAAGAAGTAATTTATCATACGTAGTCTGAGGTTGAAATGTTTATTAGGTACAAACTTACTTTTCATTCTGTAGTTATGAAAGATTGTTGTAGAATCTTGGTGAACTTAATCATTTCAAATTATGAAAGAAATTTCTTTGTTTAAGAAATTGTATGATAGATTATTCTCTGAGGCATAATAGACCCTACTGTACTTTCAAGAATTTTAAACCATACGTTGGATGTAAAGAAAAAAGATAAACAAAAAAATCACTGGTAATAACAACTACTATAGAAGCAAAAAGTTTGCCTATTCTCATTACATATACAGCTATATCATATGTGATTATGGTCTAGCAGTAAAAATGTAAAAATTAAGAGATTGTTTTGGTACCTCAATGTCAAAAGGCCGATGTTACTGGCTTTATTTCTTTGTCTTAAGGCTTTTATGATAGATTTTAATCCAATTTAGTCAAAATATGTATGATAGCCACATCCACTGATACCTTAATAGTGTTGCACTTCACGTATTCTTTTGCTATTTCTAATATCTTGCCTCCTTGGTAATCCAGTTGCACCCTGCCCTTTATGCTACTCCAGCCAGGTAGAGTTGGGAGTCATTGAAGATAGCCACACACAACTCTGTGTTGTCATGAGAGACAGAAGAGGTACCGTAGTGATGGATGTGGTCACACTCCCAGTGATAGCCTCTTGGGGGTTCTGCAAAATGGGGGTGATGGCACTACCTCAGAGAATTGATGTGAAAATTAAAAGTTGATAAAGTGACTGGGACAGGGCCTGGCACATAATAAGCACTAGATACCTGTCCCCTGCTGCTATTTTATGCTTTTTTCCCAGGCACCATATTAACATATAGCTCTTCCTTGACCGTATGTAAAAGTTTTGTTTTTAAATGCTTACTACTTTTTTCCTCAAAAAAAAAAAAAAAATCCTGAAAGGTAAAAAGAGGTTAAAAAAAATAGAAAGGTTGACCAGTAGATGGATAGATTTTCTCAGCAGCATGGGGAGCTCAGTTAGACTTGGACTGTTTCAACAGTAGAGCAGACTTTGAAAGTACTGGATTGTAGGAAATACTTCTCAACCCCCTCCCACATTATAATTACGTAATCACAGCACTTAGAGGGGCAGTGTGAATTATTCTTTGCTTGATCAGTATGAGAATTTGTCTAAAGAGTTGCTAGAATATATGAGGGCTCTTGGGTTATGAGGGAACAAAGAGAATGCTCAGGAGCAGCAGGAGTAAATGGAAAGTTTACTCTGTCCTGGCATTCACTCGACGTTTGGTTCCCTTTTCCTTTTTCTTTTACAGGCTCTTTGGGAGCTTATATCAGTGGAAACCACAGCTTCTGGCTTTTATAATGAATACATGATCAGCCAGTGATTGACTTGTATTTACCATTCTCCAGTGACTCCTCTCAGAAATCCAGCTACTTTGTAAGTAGTAAAGACCCATCATGAGTATTCACACTCTGAAAACACACAGCACAGGCATAAGTTTCACCTTGGCAGCCTCTGCATTGTAGAAAGACCTACTGGGCACAGTGGCTCATGCCTGTAATCCCAGCACTTTGGGAGTCAGAGGCGGACAAATCATGAGATCAGGAGGTTAAGACCATCCTCGCTAACGTGGTGAAACCCCATCTCTACTAAAATACAAAAAATTAGCTGGGCATGGTGGCACATGCCTGTAGTCCAGCTACTCGGGAGGCTGAGGCAGGAGAATCACTTGCATCCGGGAGACAGAGGTTGCAGTGAGCCAAGATCTCGCCACTGCACTCCACCCTGGGTGACACAGCGAGACTCCGTCTCAAGAAAAAAAAAAAAAAAACCTGTGAGAGGAGGTGAAACTTCTTTACTGGAGAAAGATTAGTTTCAGCTTAGGAGAGAAGAGCTCATTTTCATGTCTTGATAAGAGCCCAGCACCTCAACCATGTCAGTGCACCCCAAGTGTTGTGGGGCCTTGGAGCACTGCTGCTGCACCTAGGGGGAACTGGCAAGGAGAAGACATGGTGATCTCCCAGAATGTTTGTAATGGCAAGCCCATCCTGTCTACCTTGCCTAAGAGGTGATAGAAATAAGATTCTCAAAGGTAAAATGCATCTCTGTGGTACCCCAGTAGCCCCTTGTCTGGACCCCTATGCTGCTGGCCTTTCTCTTCTGCTGCAGCAGCATGTGGTGGACTCACAGCTCACCCATGTGCTAAGGGAAGTTGCCACTCCACCCACGAGTGATTTCTTCTCTTTATCAAGTAGTTACTTGCCTCTACAACACCCAGGGGGATGTGCTGATGTGTAATATTAGAATTCTCTAGAGCAGAATTCTGTATCCCTCTCTAAGTTGAAGGAAACAAGGAGCTCACACTTGATCATCCACAGTCTGATAGAGGCTTGTCTTGGGAGTGACTCTCTGCCATCAAAAGACAGAGGACATCAGTCGTTCATTAAATACTGGGAACTTGAAGTTTCTATTGACTGAGCTTTAAATGATGGGTGCTGTATTCCAGAGAGAAGAAAATATAATGAGTATGTCCTCAACATTTTCTTAGGTTTTTAGTTGCCTGAGCAATAAAGTATGGATATGCAGATTACATAGTTGCTGCAGATACGTAGTAGTGATGGAAAATACTCTGTAGTGATTTAGAATCATATACTTGCAAAAATACTGCTTAAACTAATAGTTCAGACATCTGACAGCTGCCTGGGGATTCAAAAGACTCGCCTGCCTCCGTGTGTGGAAAGGCAGAGAGTAAGTTCTCCTGCTGTAACTGAGCCTCACTTAGGACATGCAAAGAATAAGAACATGTAGTAAATAAACATTGTGTTTACTGAGCGATGCAGTGGCCTTTAGGGCCCTTTACAGAATGGTTTGTTATGACTGTGGTATTAAGAAAATTTTTCAGAGGAGTGAGAAAAACTTGCGCACCATGACAAGCTGGGATGGGTGAGTTGTGAGGAGTGGGTGAGGTGGATGTGCACTGGGTGGGTCGCCATGTGCTGGGCAGCAGGTGCAGCCTCAGCGCTCCCAGACTCCAGGCCTGCCTTGGTAGGTGGGGGTCAGGTTCTTGACAGCTCCTGTGTCCTTCTGCCTGGAGGTAATTTTATAAGTTTTTCATTTTTTTCCCTTCTTTCTGAAAGAAGAGTTTAGTAGAGAGTACACCTGGAACCCCTAATTTTTTAAAAATTACAATGTCTTTTTGTTTAAAATGAACACAAACAGTAGTTGATGAATACCTTTTTGAACATGGTCTTTAAGTGTACTTTTACCTGTTGTATTCGTAATCATGAACAAAGGTATAGAAGATATTTGAGAAGTATGCTTTTAAAGTATCTCTCATATTGCTGATCATATGGTAGTGCTGCCAAAAAAAAAATCTACCAAACAAACAACTTTTGTGTAATCAACTCAAAGAATAGCCACAAGGGTGAGGTGATAGGAAAAGAGGGCTGTGCAAGATGATTTGTGAGATACTGTTTCTTTGGTATGTCACAGAGCCACGTGGCTCTAGTGTTCCCCCAACCCCCTTCTTGCAGAATTCCAGGTCACTGTTCAGAAATATCATGTTCTTTTTTTTTTTTTTTTTTTTTTTTTGCTTCTTTTTGAGACAGAGTCTGTTGCCTAGGCAAGAGTGCAGTGGTGCAATCACGGCTCACTGCAGCCTCAACCTCCCCGGCTCAGGTGATCCTCCCACCTTAGCCACCCAAGGGTTTTGCCATGTTTCCCAGGCTTGTCTCGAACTCTTGGGCTCAAGTGATCTGCCCACCTCAGCTTCCCAAAATGCTGGCATAATAGGTGTAAGCCACCATGCCTGGCCTGGAAATGTTGTATTCTTTATTCATTTCTGTTTTTCATAATTTACATGGAGGTATCTGCTGGAAACATAGAAGCCTAGTCACAGTGTGACAGTGTTGACTGTGAGCAACTGTGAGCCAAAAATGCCATTGTGCTACCTGCTAATAGTAACAGTAAATCCTCATTTAATATCCACATAGGTTCTTGGAAACTGCAACATTAAGCAAAATGATGTACAGCGGCTCCTGGAATCACATCCTTTTGTTCAACATTGTTCTTTTATAATGTTGTTGATTTTGTTATATGTTGTTTCACTTGAAGTCCCAGTTTCCAGGAACCAACACTGTTATGTGAGGACTTACTGTATGTATATAAGTACATTTTTATGTGAAACAGTGAGGACAAAAACTGGTATTATAAGCTCAAGATTTACCTGCCAGTTATTTAAGTTTCTGTGTCCCACCCCAAAGCTCATCTGTGTACCTTGGCCACATTCCTACTACCCCTGGGGGCACTCCTGCTTCCCACTGGCTTTCTACTACCCCTGGGGGCACCCCCTGCTTCCCACAGGCTTCCTACTATCCCTGTGGGCACTCCCACTTCCCACTGGCTTCCTACTACCCCTGGGGGCACTCCTGCTTCCCACTGGCTTCTGCTACCCCTGGGGGTACTCCTGCTTCCTACTGGCTTCCTACTACCTGTGGGGGGCACTCCCGCTTCTCACTACCTCTGGGGGTACTCCTGCTTCCTACTGGCTTCCTACTACCCCTGGGGGTACTCCCGCTTCCCACTGGCTTCCTACTACCCCTGGGGGCACTCCCACTTCCCACTGGCTTCCTGCTACCCCTGGGGGCACTCCCACTTCCCACTGGCTTCCTACTACCCCTGGGGGCACTCCCACTTCCCACAGGCTTCCTTTGTATCACCCTTTTAGGTTGTGCTTTCTTTGTCCAAAAGCCAATACTGTTAGGAACTTACACTCTTATTTTTCTTCCTTGTATTTCTAATAGTTGTAGGCATTTTTAGGAAAAAGTTATATCCTTTATGTTGAAAAAGTTATGTCCTTCATTTTGAGATGTTTTTAGTAGACTCCTTAGAGAAAAAAATAATATATAATACAGACTTGAACATTTAAAAATAAAGCCTGGTGCAAAGGCAATTCATCAAGGAAGGAACAGGCTTTTCAACTATTGGTTGTCCATATGCAAAAGAATGAACTTCAATCCATAGTTGTCACAATATGTAAAAATTGATAAAAATGGATCACAGACTTAAAATCTAAAACCTAAAAACAGAAGTGCTTACAAAAAATTTAAGTTAAAATATCTTTCCCATTTCCAGTTAGAAATCTAAGGTTTCTTAGATAAGATACCAAGAACATGATCCACATGAGAAAAAAATAGAAATACCAGGCTTATTGAAGTTAAGAATGTCTTTTGTCAAGATATTATTAAGAGAATGGAAATAAAAGCTCCAAAATAGAAGAAGATATAGGTAAATCATATTTTTGATAAAGGACTTGTATCCAAAATTTGTAGAGAATTCTCTAAACTCAATAGTAAGAAAACAAAGCAACTTAATTCAAACATGATCAAGAGATTTGAGCAGACACTTCACTAAAGAAAATGTAAGCATGGCAAATAATGCACATAAAAAATGCTCAACATCAGTAGTCTTTAGGGAAATACAGATTAAAACCACAATGAGACAGTACTGAATACCTACACAATGACTAAAATTAAAGACTGTAGTAAATGTTGGCAAGGATGTAGAACATTTGGAACTTTGACTAATGCTAGCGTTATTGGTCACTAATACAGAGAGAATACCAACAGTTTGGTAGCTGAAGGATTTCGATCCTGGAGGGTACAATGGAATTTGTTTTAAATAGGATAAGGTATTCCTCCTGCCAGAGCCCCAGGTGTCAGCAAGGAGGAAGCGGGCAGGATGAGGTCTGATCCAAGGAAATAGAGAGGCTGGGAATTGAGGTATTGCAGACACACAGCTGTGAGAGTGAGACAAATGGACCAGTGAGGGTTGGGGAGACAGGAGAGATGGTCTGCATGAGTGCGACTGACTGAGGGGTGAGGCAGGGAAGCGGAGTGGTACTGTGGGAACCACCTTTATGGGGGGCGAGAGTTAGCTGCCCGCCTTCCCCTCTTGCAGAGTAGCACTATCTGATGAAGTTGGTGGTTTTCTGCAGCAGTGTTGCTCTGTCCAGATGTAGGCTCAGAAAAGGTTAAAAGGGTGATGCAGTGTACAGAGGAGAGTTTGCCAGCCATGTACAGTGAAAGAGAAAAGGTTCACTGTGAAGAATGGCTGAGCTGTTGCAGCAGTGGGAGGAGGCTGGATGGAAGGGAAGTGAGTGTGAGTAGGCTGAAGGATTGTTGGGGAGAGGAGGCAGGTAACAGAAGACTCAGCTGACTGTGACTTACCAAGGCCTTGGTGTCTTTTCATAAGAAGTCTGGGGAAGGCATTGCTGGCCTGGCTCCGCTGTTTAGGGATGATGGGGAACTACCAGATTTTCCAGCTTGCTGTTCTGCCATCCTCATCCTGTGGCTTTTCAGCCATAGCCTTGTCTTCTATTTCTAGCTGTTGGATTTCATGCTTTAGAAACACAGCTTTCCTTGTTAAATAGTCATTAATCCTTTATGCCTACTGTCTTCTGTTTATTTCCTTTATGCCTACTGTCTTCGGTTTATTTGCTCACCTTCTAACTACATTGTGTGCATATACCACCTTTTAAACAAGTGTTCGCCTTTGGCGTGATTTCTGACTTTAGCCTTATGTCTTCTAGCATGCTATTTCTAATTCATTTATTAGTTCTGTATTTATGTTATTTTGGTTCTTGGTGTGTTGAGTTGCTCTGCAATCTTGTTTTTCATTTCAGTGTGTTCATTTACCATCGCCTCTTTGAGTCTCATACATTGATTTTATGTCATCTCTAAATTATTTCATAGTAAGCCCTTCTGGGAACTTTCTTAAATAAAGGACCGTGTCTTTCCGATGCCATATGTGTGCTTTTGCTGTCCTCAGTAAGGGGCTTGTTTGGTTTGGTTTGCTTTGAGGAGTGGGGGAGGCTGGCATGTCTTGTCCAGTTACTATGCCATGTCTTTTATTAATCTCACACATATTGTCTTTGGGGTGCACCTCTATCAGGATTGTTCTTCTGTTACACAGTGAGTGAGCTTCGGGTTGATTCAGGTTGAGGGCTCAGAATTGTTGTTGGTTTTTTGTTTGTTTGTTTGCTTGCTTTTCCTCGTTGTCTGAGAGAATGGGAGGAGAGTAGGCAGGAATCACCCAGCAGGGCGGGAGGCCATTATTCAGCTTTGTAATTGCCTCTTCCCAGGGCTCCTTCCACCGAATCTGCTCATATCTGTTTCCTGTGAGACACACCCTTTGCTTGACCTGCTTTTCTAGTTCAAGACAAGGCTCTGGAATTTTAGGACAGTAGGTCTCTGGTGTTTACAGGCTCTGGTCCTGTCTCCATCCCCCTCATATCTTGCCAGCTTTAGACAAGAAGAATGGGCACAGTCCAGGAGTACATAATGCCCATAAGTCAGTTGGCACGTTTGCTGCTCTCAGCAGATGTCAGCTCTAGTCATTGATTCCTCATAGACTTCTCACTCAGGCACTTCCTACCCAGTTTTCTTGGTCCCACTGATCTTTTTTCATTTATTTTCACTTTTGCCTTACTTGTTACTAAACTCTTGCTTAATTGTTGGGGGTGATTAGTGATTAGGTAATTTTGATATTTTTCTTCTTTCCACAGCTTTCCTCTTATCAAATAAAAACCAAAATGGCTGTCTTCTGTGGGGCTGCCTGCTGAAAGTGGGGCCTTGTTTCTCAAAAATGTTCTGATTTTTAAAGTTTTCGTTGGCTGCCATCACACCCTTTTGTCTTCCCATGGGAAGAGAGTGTGATAGTCCCATACTTTTCACAGTTCTGCCCATTTGCCACCTCTGTGCCTGGGGTGGGCCATGCTTCCCCATGGGACTCCAGGGAAGCGCCATGGTTCCAGTTCCCACCTGCTTGGCCCACACTTGAAATCTCTCGTGTATACTCCCAGTCCTGTGCTTCACGCTTACGTGGTGTGAGTGTACCACTTCCTCTCTCATTGCTCTTTTCATCCCCATCTCTCATCCCTTGCCTCACTGGTTATTCAATTAATTGTTGCTTTTTCTGAGTTCAAAAAGAATGTCCCTAGACACTTTTAATTATGAGCTAGCTAAATAGAAAAATCTGCAGTATGTATTTTAAATTTAAATTTGTAGTCAATGCATATTTTGTTTTCAGTGTTTAAATAATTTTTTTTTTTTTTTTTTTTTTTTGAGACAGAGTCTCACTCCGTCACCAGGCACCAGGCTGGAGTGCAGTGGCGCGATCTCGGCTCACTGCAACCTCCGCCTCCCAGGTTCAAGCAGTTCTCCTGCCTTAGCCTCCCGAGTAGCTGGGACTACAGGTGCGCGCCACCACGCCCAGCTAATTTTTTTGTATTTTTAGTAGAGACGGGGTTTCACCATGTTGGCCAGGATGGGCTCGATCTCTTGACCTCGTGATCCACCCCCCTTGGCCTCCCAAAGTGCTGGGATTACAGGCGTGAGCCACTGCGCCCGGCCTAAAGAATTTTTTAAGATACTGACAGTATGGCTTACTTTTAATCTCTGCATCTCAAACAATTTTTCAGAGGTGTACGTTGGTAAATCCGTTGTTGCTATAAGCCATATTTGTATAGTGACAGTACTTTGATTGTTCTTGCTAGGAGAACGGTAACTAGTACTTGTCATGTGACACATTCTCCTGGAACAGGGTACAGGACAGGGATTGCCCCCTCTGAAACCTACCATTGTGAGTTTAGAACCTTCAGGACACTGGTAAGCTGAGTGAGAGGAAGATACTGACCTATTCCTTATCAACATACTTAAGAGTGCCTGTAGGAAGCTAGTTGGGAAATGTGGATGGGAAGGAAAAAGTGTCAACATTTATGTGAATTTCAAATGTATCTTACCTCTAGCTGTGCCTTAAAGTGGTTTGAAATATGAACACTAAAATGTATGTTAAAACATGTTTATTAAACTTACAGCTTAAGTTTATATTCAGTTTAATAAAGCTGACTACATTAAGTTTATGTGCAAATTTTGTAACTAGGAAGTCTACAGATGGCCAGTGTTGTGAAGTTATCCCGCAACATTTTATTATAACAGCTTTGGCCAATGTTATTTTAACTGATATTCTATTAATACTATACCATGAGTATTTTACAAATATTGGATGATTTTTATAAATTACTCAACTGAACCTAAAAATGCAAAGGTGTTGGTGAATACATTCATTTTATATGTTGTGGGTATTTTTTCTTGCTGGTTTAGATACAGATTTTAGTTGTTTTATGGTATGCTTTGTTTTTACTTTTATTGGGATGAGAGAGAAAGATTGTTTTGTTGTTTTTGTTTTTCTCGAGATATGACTTAGAGTTTTGAAAAACTGACTAGATGTTGGATATGTTTTACAAATACAATTTGTTTCCAGTAAGTTAGAGTTGCTTTGCTATGCTAAGAAGAATGGCTCATTCCACTTTCTTAATATGAAACAGTTGTTGACTAGTTTTTTAAATAACAAAATCTTCTAATACTGTCCTTTTACAGAGTGTTTGATTTTCCCAATGAAGAGTAAGGCTATCTAGTTCACCTTTATAGCTTTAGTTGTAATCAGATATTCTGCTTGTTTTAATTTGCTCATTTTGCTGCTTGTCTTCTGTTAAAAGTTACAAAGAAAAAAAAAGAGGGGCTGCTCCACCCTGGCTGATCGTCAGTAGGAGACCCCAGAAAGTACAGGGTGGGACACATGACACATCGCTGCAGGCCCCTCTGCCCAGTTTCTGTGCCTTGTGGTCAGTTCCACATCTTTCATGTCTCACTGGCCCTAAAAACCTTAAGATAAAATTGAGGTGGGCCAGCACAGAGAGCAGAGAGTGAGAATGAAGATCTGCAGCAAAGTGTCAATGAGGCAGAGTGTTACGCACTTTTCCATCACATGGGCCTTGCCATGTAATTCATTTCTCTCCAGCAACACTTGCCCAATGGGAGCTGACCGCTGTGTGGTTTTGTTTTGAAGCTTTCTGCCATTGTCACTGCCTCTGATACCAGATGAATAGGTAATAATTCATTTTTCCTTTTGTTCTACTTACCCAGTTATATTCTTATGCTGATTAAGTCTTGCTGAGGCTTAGCCCTGTCAAAGATAGCTATAAGGAGCCATGGGTCTCAGGTTTCTGGTCTCTGTTAGTGGTAGGTAGCTGACCTTTAGGAACAGCAGGTGACCTGCAGAATGAGACATGGCTAATCCACCACTGATTTACTAGTGCACGTGGATGAGGCGGCCACCTTCCCGCTCTGAGCCTTCAGTTTTCAGATTTGTCAAATGAAGGTAATAATGATAGTGGCCTCATAGGATTCTTTCAAACATTATACGAATAATGTATTCTGTTCCATATTACATAGTACCTAATAAGTTCTCAATAACTAGTAGTTATTTATCTGTTAATAATGGTGTTGCCATGCCCAGAATCTTTAAATTTTCATCGTGTGCCCTACTTTTGATAAAGAATGTGAGAAATGTTCTTGTCTTCATGTCCACTCTATTCTTTGGTCATTTCTAGGTAACATTAAATATTTTTACATATTATTTCTTTTATTCCTGATATTTTACTATCTGTCTGATACCTGGTAAACTTAGCCAGATGTTTTGTGTTTCTAACATGCAGATAGTAAGGATTTCCCACTTACATCTTAAGTCTTTTATTAGAACCCTCATTTAATGAAAGCATGAAAGTCCAGTTTTTATGAAATGGAGTGTTCACTCTTTATTGTTACAGTTATTACAGTTAATTCAGAAAGGCAAGAAAAACAGTTGATGTGAGGGTGTCACTTTCTTCACTTCTGACTGTAGTTGGCAAGTATGGTGTGTTTTTCGTGTGTTGAGCTTTCCAAAAGGAATGTTTTCCATAGTATTCTCTCCACATTTTTCCTCCTCTGTTATTTAATTAATTAATTAATTTAGGAGACAGAGTTTTGTTCTTGTTGCCCAGGCTGGAGTGAATGGCGATATCTCAGCTCACTGCAAACTCTGCCTCCCAGATTCAAGTGATTCTCCTGCCTCAGCCTCCCAAGTAGCTGGGATTACGGGCATGAGCCACCATGCCTGGCCAATTTTTTTTGTAAATTTAGTAGAGACAGGGTTTCACCATGTTGGCCAGACTGGTCTCAAACTCCTGACCTTAGGTGATCCACCCGCCTTGGCCTCCCAAAGTGCTGGGATTACAGGCATGAGCCACGACGCCCAACCTATTTTTTACAGATAAGTGGTTCACATGTTCTTTTTATGTCCTCCTTGAGTTGGAAAGAATGAGAGACAATTTTGAACTTTTGGGAAATATCTTCTGAATGTTGTCTAGAAAAATACTGTTTTTTGGTAAAAGAAAGATGGATAGAAGAAAAGATGCTCCTTATGGTGTGTGCTGCTTGATTAATCTTGGTCCTTGTTGTAGGCAGCCTCTAACTTGGCTGCCTGGTGTTCACACGGTGTAATGCCGCCTGTGGGTTGGGGCTGATCATGTTGACTCAAAAGCAATGGAATGTCACCTCTCAGATAGGTTGTAAAAAGACTATGGCTTCCTTGACTCACTCGCCCTGGCAATGCCCTGCCATGTGGCTTATGTGTGCAGGACGAAGAAGGCCTGCCAGCCGTGGGGAAGGGAGCCTGGGAGCAGGAGAGCCAGCCAAGCTCTTCCTGGGTTCCTGACCCCTTAGAATCTATGAAAGAATAAGTGTTTGTTTTAAACCACTAAACTTTAGAGTAATTTGTAGTGCGCAACAAATAATATCATTCTTATTATTTTTTAATTATTAGACATGATGACACTATTTTCTTTGTTAAACAAATTACATGGTTTATGCTTTACCATATTCAGTGTCCAGTTGGCCTGGAAAATAATATGTAATTGATTTGTTTTTATCATTTAAGAGAGTTTGATTTTTTTTTTAAAGTATAAAACGTTAAATATACCTCAAGGGGTAAATCTGTAGATTATCAAGGTATTAAGTTTGACATTTCATTTCAACAGTTACATGATTTATCTAGTAAGGTAAATATGAAACATATCTCTGGCAAATATTACTGCATCAAAATAATACAATCAAGACTTTAGGGCTGCTTTATGTATTCATGTTCATTTGACACAAGTATATATGTATTCTACGTACATAATACATATTATATACCTACTACAAAACCTAATAAAGGAAAACCTACCACAAAATCTCAAAAAGGAAAAGATATCCAGGCTTGTCATAATCCTTGTAATACATTTGTAGATACTAATATGATTTTAAATCAATTTCATACGCTTATATATAATATATAGCATATTGTCTATATAAATAACTAGGGATCAGAATGAAAAAGTGCGACACACGTAAGTCATAGTTGTCGAGGCATGTTATGGCACGATATTTTTACTGTAGGTAGGTAGATTTCTTACTGCAGCCCTGCTGATTGATCTGATACATGTATGCTGCTACAGAAGAGTCCATTGGATCCCTTCTTTCTATTAGTTTTGTTTCTCTGGACAGTTTTCATGTACCCCCGGGATAGATGTTGTGTTCAGAAGGCTGTTAGGAAGATCTCAGTTTAGATCAGGCTGGTCGATACCACTTCTCTTGTATATGATGGGCAGCTATATTATAAGATTATCATTTATATTATGAATATCTTCTGTCTTGGGTCACTTTTGTGTGACCCAGGTTGTCTAGACCACAAAACATACTTATTACTAGGCATCACCTGGCTGTTTTTCTCACTTTGTGCTGTACCACATCTTCCTACCCTGGCCGTGGACTGTAGGGATGTTGTGTAGACCTTCTGAACTCAGTTGTATCATTGACTAAGACATTGGGCATGTTGAAGTGAACTGTAGGTCATGTCAAGTTTCTTTGGTTTTGAATAGAAACCAATGTTGCCACCAAAAGGGAGCTCATGGGAGGCTAAAGGGCCACCAGAGACTGTCTCAGTGTCAGGAGACTCTAGACCTGTGCTATCTAGTATTATAGCCACTAACCACATGTGACAATTTAAATTTAAATTTACCAGAATGAACTAAAAATTAGAAATGTGGGACTTGAGTCATTCTAGTCACATTTCAAGTGTTCAGTAGCCTCAAGTAGCTAGTGACTTCTATATTACATAGTACAGATTCAAACCCTTTTCACCATCACAGAAACTTCTCCCTGGAAATACACCTCCAGATAGCCTTACCTGGAGGCCTTCACTCCAATTTACTAGCCCAGCCATTGTTTCCATTGCTCTGTTCAGGATCCACACTCAAAAGGAGAGAGTTGATTGGTCTGGCTTAAGTCATGTGCTCACATCTTGGCCATGTTGGGTGTGAGAGAGGGCTGGGCAGGAGAAGCCTCCAGAGGCCCCTCAGAGGCACTAGGACAAGCATCTGAGTTCACAGCCTCAAGACAGCACTCAAGGGCAGAGGGGTGCACAGTGCTATTGGTGGGAGCTGGGTAAGAGTGGATAGATGCACACCATGGCAGTCTTTAAAAAAGATTTGAAAGCAAGATTTTGTGTTCCTCTGGTAGGTAACAATACATCTTTCAAAAGATTTTTTAAGAAAAGATTGCACAATGTATTAGCAAATACTTGTTTTTAAAAGTGCATGTAAACATGGAAAAATAAGCATAATTTTAATTTTAATGAATAAGACTTTGATGTGTCTGTTTCTCATAATAATAGTTGAAAAAGCTTTCTATAATAAATAGTTGTAAAAGCTTTCTATAATAAATATTAACGAAAGCTCTATCACAAAGGTGTTTAATTGTAGCCAGTTTGCTTAATTTGCTCTGGCAAAACATTTCTGATGTCCAGTCTTCCTTCCCCATCCCAGTCCTGATTGCTAAAGCTTCTTTACCATAATCCACAAAGAGCCCAAACTAATATACTTCAGGCCAGTTCTGCTGGGGTTGAGCCAATTCAGTTTTTCTCCTTACATATCCCTCTGTCTTGTGCATGTGCATGTGTGTTTTTATTGCTTTACAACAGGCCTCAGGGAATAGGAAGTATTACAACACTTCAAACATTGGTCACAAATAGAAAATTAAATATTTTTATGGTTTCTGTATGATTGTGACGCAATCTAAGATTAGTAAACATGCCATGTTTGTTCACATAGCTCAATCCTCTTTGACCCTGATGCTGATGCTTTCATTGTAAAGTGAGAGGAAGTCAATTTTGTAAGCATCAAGCCCTGATAATATGAAGAAATCTCTTGCCTAAGCTGTCTGACACAGAGTTCCACAGGAATCAATTTGCAGTGGGCTTTATAATCCGAAGCTAGCATTGTACTGCAGTGTTTCCTCCCACGGTTCAAGGAACAAAACAGCCTGAAGTGGGGCTTTCTATTTATGAGAGAAGATTTATAAGTAATTCAAAAGTGGTATTTACTTCCGGAAGTCAGAGATCACTTCTAATCATATCAGTAAATGCCCTCAATTCAGTACCCACATAACTTTTAACTTGGAAGTATTTGTTATGACCATCCCCCTTCATCAGTGTGACTTTTTTCTTTGTGCAGTCTTGAGAAGGGAAAAGATGAAGGCAAAAAAGAATCTTGGATTTTCCACCGTTAAATGTTACTAAAACATACTTTATAATCCAAATCATAAGGTATGGTCAGTTCTTTACACATTACATTATAATTGATTGTGAAATGTCAAATACTTGCTTTTAATTATTTTAATACATGTAAATATAAAAAGGGAGGAGTAATATCTGTATTTTGTATTATTTTGTACTTTGAATTTAGATTTTTTGGTCTTGGAGAAAAGGGGACAGTAGTCTCAGATTGTTGCCAGCATCTTCCCATGGCATTGAAGGTTCTCATGGCTCCCAAGAGGCAGCAGGGAATACAGGCAATAACCAGATATTTTAAATATTTTACTTCTTGCTTGCTTTGGCAAAAGCTTGCTGCGCTTTAAGCCTCTGCTAATACAGGTTGCTACTTCAAAGTAAGTTGTGTTTTAAGTAGTATAATCTCAGGAGATTATACTAGGGAGAAAAATTCTTGGTGTTTTCTCAAAAAGATTAAATGATGGAAAATTATGAACAGTAATATTACATTTCAAGTATATCTTTATTCTATCCAAGTGATACGTAATCATGAAGGCATTTTGTTGCGTGATGAAAACAGTTCTGCCACTTGTGGTAGTGCCTGCTAATTGCCTACCCATTTTTATTTTCCCTTAGTGAAAGAACCCTAATTTTATTCTCTATGCTATGGCAAAACACTCAGCAAGGAATCTGCATTTCCCAGCCTCCTCCAGCTACACATGGCCAAGTTCTAGCCAGTAAGATGTAAACAGATACTGTTGTCCAGTACTTAATCAGTGACTTTGAAAATGGAGCACCCTCTTCCCATTCCCCCTTTTTCCCTTCGTACTATTTGGTTTGCAGACCTGATTGCAAGGCTTCAGCAGCCTTTTTGGACCATGAGGTAATCTGAAGGATAGAAGATGCAGCCTGAAGATAGCAAACGAGAAACACTGAGGGAACCTGGTTTCTGACAGTGATCATTTGTGATCTTTATGCAACTCTGAATAAACTGTTCCCAAAATTTTGTTGCTGACTTCCAAGCTTTCAAGGAAGTAGTTAAATGAAAGCAATAAAATTAGTATAAAGTGGCCACTGAAAAGGTTGGCGATCCAGTAGCATCATGTAGTGAAGTACTGACTACAAAAAACTCATTCCCCATATTCGCTTGGTATTGCTCATACTTAGTGTTTGTCATTTGTTAGAAAAGAAAAGCCTTGAACCTCAATGCCAAATCTTTTTTTTTTTTTTAATTTTTATTTTATTTTACTTTAGGTTCTGGGGTACATGTGCAGGTCATGCAGGGTTGTTGCATAGGTGCATACTTTAGCCAGCATTTCTCCCCATATTATCCCTCCCTACCCTTCCCACCCCCTGCTGTCCCTCCCCTAGCCTCCCCCACAACTGCCCCCAGTGTGTGATGCACCTCTCCCTGAGTCCACACGTTCTCATTGTTCAACACCCGCCTATGAGTGAGAACATGTGGTGTTTGATATTCTGTTCTTGTGTCAGTTTGCTGAGAATGATGATTTCCAGATTCATCCAAGTCCCTACAAAGGACACGAACTCATCGTTTTTTATGGCTGCGTAGTATTCCATGGTGTATATCTGCCACATTTTCTTTTTAAAAGAATTCAGAACATACCACATGAAATCATTGCTATTGTAAATAAACTTGATCATGATATGAGCAAAAGCATTACATTTTAAAATGTAGCTCCACTAAAAGGATTTGAGGTCTGAGGAGGAAATGTACACAATGAGCTTGGAACATTTTGTGACACCAGATAACAGGAAGTTATCAATGACTGTTTTAGGTCATGTCAGAAGGACTTCAGAGCCAATCTAAGTAAGTCCTCACTGGTCAAAGATGGGGTAGTTTGAGCATCAATAAAGATCTTAACTTCAGTGGGTTGTCGTGCATCAACTAGGTAAAAATCTCTAAGTTAATTATGATTTTCAAAGATTAAAAACTTACTGTTCAGTGTTAGAGGATGCTAGGGAACCACCTTGTGATTTTGAAAACTAGTGAATAAATGAAAATAATCAACCACTTCTAAACTAGAAACTCATTTTTATATTATTTACAGATCACAAGCAGAAGAAACAAAGATATCCATTTTGAGTGTTTTCATCCTCTTGTCTTGTCTGTGGCTTCAGACAGTGAGTCAAAGGCATCCACTTCCAGAATTTTGAGTACCAAAGAAAGAAATTGATTTGAATGTGAACAAAGTGCAAATATTTACAGTTCTCACTCCTGCCCCGGCACACAGCTTTACCACATCACACAGGAGCAACAGTGACTCTTGCCTCTCTCTCTCCCTCCTGCACCACCAGACTTTTCACTAGATAAGTAAACAGTTTTGAAATTCTTTGTTAATTTTTCTAAGCATTATTGGCATTCATCATTTACCTATAACATAGCTTATTGTTTGTTTTCATCACATTACCTGTTTAATGCCACAAAGAAGGAAACATCCATACCTGATAGATTGATTTTCTCCACATACACATATCCCTGAAAGAATTCATTAAGCATTAAATAAGTAGGTAATAGGCATTTAAAATGCTAAATATTATGTAGAAATTGTGGTAGACTGTTACATAGCAGTTTATGATTTTTCCCAGCCATTTTACTAATTTGTGGGGAAATTGGTTGGAGCTTTTGGATGGGCTAGCTAAGAGTAAATTATTATTTTTCCCATTTAAAAATGATAGGTTCTCAATATTCAGATATTTGCTTTTCAGTGGCTTTTAAAACACAGAAAATTTATTCCAGAAACCATGATGAGCATTTTCTATACATTGTCTCATACTGTCCACGAACTGAATTTTACCAGTCTGTGACTGCACCTGCAGGGATCTCTTTCTCCTTCCCATTCAGCCCAGTCACCCCATGACCTCCAATCATGCATACCTGGTCTGTTCTGAATTTCGATTTCCTGCCTCTCACTCTGCAGCATCCTACCCTTCCAGTTCTGCTCAGACCTCACTAAGACTTCAGGTCTGGGAACACTTTCACTCTCTGTCATTTCCCTCTTTTCCTCTCTTTCTCCTCACACAGCTTAGATTTCATGGTTCTTTGTGATAATCACTTTCTTAAAAATGACCTTCACTACCTTCCCACTAACCTCATAGGGGAATTGTAAGGATTAAATGAGTGAATACTCTTGGAGTACTTGGGAGGATTTACATAGTGTTATTATGTAGTATCTGCTTAGCAGTGTTAACTGTTGGTATTACTTAGTTCTCTCCTGTCTTCTTGTACTTGTCTGACAAAGTTCCAGTCCCTCTCCTCCTACCCCACCACCAAGTAGCTAGAAGTTGCTGGGGATGGAAGATAATCTTGCTAACTCATCTCCTGATCACACGTCTCAAATGTGTAATTAATTTTGCCCAGCAACATTGCCATACTTCCCTAGAATATTTGCCTTTCCACTTTCTGAAATGTATGTTCAAATCACTTTCCTCCATTCATCTGTACTTCCTGATGTTCTTGGTACAAATAACAGGAAAGCCTATTTCAGCTGGCTTAAACCGTAAGACCTGTATTATCACAAGCCATCACAAAGTAAGACATCTTCAGGATTGGTAAGGTCAGCAGCCTAGTGCTGTCTTTCTGCTGTGCCATCTTTAGTTTGGAGACTTTGTCCTTACCACCTTCCATCACGGTGGCTGCCATAGCTCCAAGTATCACATGTAGAGGTGACAGCATCCTGGAAGAAGACCTGTGTATTACTGAATGTCTTTATTTCAGTGAAAAATATCTTTCCTAGATGACCCCTGCAAACAGCTTTATTGAAGGAAGGGTAGAGTGAATGGTGATAGGAAAGGTGGCTTATAAAACGTGGTTGGCTGCAGCTGAGCAGCTGAGCCTCAGTGAGCACCGGTCCAGGTCTTGCTCACATTTGTCTAAACAGTCTCCCTAAGTGATCTTATTCAGGACTCTGGCTTTGAATGCCTCCTGTATGATACTAATGATTGGCAAACCTTATTCTCTGTGTCCAGTCTCACACATGACTGCTCCACTCTTATGTGTAAAAGATACCTTATCCTTACCATGGCCAGAGCTCAGTTTCTCCCTCCCCTTCATTCTTGTCAGTGTTCATAATATGCGACACACACACTCAGGCTAAAAATCTACCATTAGATTGATTTTCCTTTCCCCCAACATCCATTTCACTAGCAGTTTCAGACAATGCTTATTACAAGTCCTCCCTACATTGCCCTATCTCAGTCCAAGCTGCCATCCTGTTATACTTGGGTGACAGCAGTAGCTGCCTATTGGGCACCTTGCTCTGATTTTGCCCCTATTATCTCTTCTCCCCCAGTCTTACAAATGATCTTTTTAAAGTGCATATCAAATTATGCCACTTGCTGCTCAAAACCCACCAGTGCCTTTGTGTCACTTTGCTTAGGATGAAATGTTAACTTCTACTCCGCCTTCCCTAGCTCCTGTCCTGCTACTCCTCACATCCTTTCCTTTGAGCCACAGTAGTCTGCTTCCTCTCCCGTGGGCCATACTCTGCCTTACCTTTGCCTCTTTATACCAGCTGAGCTCATCACTGGGTGTCTTCCTGATCTTCATTTGGATGTGTGGTTATCATTCAGACATTGGCCTCACCTTTATCAAGCAGACGGTCTCCAACCACCCAATCTAAATTAGTCATCTAGTGTGCTGTCTCAGAACTCTTTTCCCTGCCTGAAATTCTCTCTGTAACACTCCTCACAGTCCCTTCTCTCTGGCCCACGTGCTTGCTTCTTGGCATTTGTCTTTGCTCCCCTCCTGCAGAATGATTAAGTTTATATCAGAGATGGTCTATCTTGCTCAGCCTGTGGGTTCAGCACCTAGGACAGTGCCTAGCACTTGTTAGGTTACTCAATCAATACTTTGTTTATTGAACTTAAATAAGTTTTATTTGCAAAAAAGTAGATAAACTCTCAGTTTCATCTGACTTTTTAAAAGAGAAAACTAGTAGCTCTGTACTGCATCGTTCATCTTTTTGGAGAGTAAGCGATAGAAATTGACTCTGACTACCTTAAGTGAAAAGGAAATTTATTGTAAGGCTTCTGAAATCAATAGATGGATAGATATTGAAGCTTAGAGCACAAACTGGAATCCAAGAGCCCCAGAGCTAGACAGTCTACACTGCGGCAGGTCTGCACATCACTACCCTGTGCTCCCTGTGAGCTTGGCAAATCTCCATGCCATGAGGTTGCCCATTCAGACTTTCAGTCCTGGGAAACAGCATCCAGCAGGCCAGACTTGATGCTTGTACGACTGTGTCAGGGCAGAGAAGGCGGCTCTGGCTCCTGGGCTTCAGTTGCAGGTCTCCTTTACTTACCAAGGCTGATACAGTGGGGGAGAGGAGTGGCCAAAGGGGTCTCCAAAAGCAAGACCAGGATTTAAATAGAGGCAGTGGATATTGAGCAGCCAGAACATGACCAACATTGAAAGCATTTGGGGAACTCGTTTTGAGGTTCTCTCTGAGCCTGTTGGAGTTCCACCACAAATAGTACAAACATCTACCTACCTGCTTCATCTTTTTAGTTCATGACCGATAATTCCCCCTCAAATCTGTGAGGAATCAAAATGGAGTCACTGGTGTTAAAAATAATAATTACCCTGACAAATAGAACTGAGAAGGCTGTGAAAAGAGGGTTCCCATGCCATCACAAAACACTCTGCAAAACCAGAACCTTACACGAAAGACATTGCAACCTTACACAAAAGACACTTCTGCAAGGATGTCTGTTCAACTGCCTGTCCAATCTCAGGCTGGTGTCACTTATTATTGATCTTTGCAGCCAAGGATAAGTATTTCAAAACAGTTATGTATTCTTCATCATTTTTTCTTTAAAAACCTTTGTCTTCCTTTATCTCCCTGAATATGCACATAGTTTACTATGGCATGCGTATTCCCATTGCAATGCTTTATTCCCAGATTTCTTTCAGGGACCCTCTCTCTTTTTTATTTAGGTTGACAAGCTCAAATCATCATTAGAGAATGACAGTCCTATACCACTATTTCTCAGAAGATGCTCTCAGATGCCCAGTGGCTTCTTGTCCCCCCTCAGAATAAAGAGTAAACCCCAGGTCCTTTAGGACCCACGGGGCCCACAGGATCTGGCTCTGCTATGCACTTCAGCCACACTGGACCTCCTTGTGCTCCACAGGTGAATCAGCTGCAGTTCCTACAAGACCTGTGCCCCGCATGTTCCTCCTGGAGATGCATTCCCCAGACCTGTGTGGGAATCCTTGCTTCCTCCTGCCTCAGCTCCAGTGTCGCCTGCTCAGAGCCCTTCCCTGGCCATCCTGTCTTAACTATGCCCACCCCCACTCCATCTCCGCCTGCTCTCTTACTGTCTGTATTTTTTTTACTTATTGCGGGGCTTCCCATGAGAGTGTTGAACACCAGGGGCCAGAGGCTTTGTTTTGTTTATGGATATATCCATGTACCTAGTATAGGGTCCCTCCATAGTGATGCTTCAGTGAGTGAACAAATGGGTCGTCATCTGTGAAATTAGTTTTAAAGGAGGAATTCCAAAATGATCCTAAACAACAAGTAGACAGCATGTGAGGTGATGATTGCAATTACTTATTTAGTTATATAAATTCTGTTGCTTTAATTTATAAGAATTATCTCCCCCACCTCCTGTTCTAGAGCAGTGGGTTAGTAGTTCCTCCTGCCTCCTCGAGCTGAATGTTGGAGCCTGTTAGAAATGCAGAACCTTAGGTTCACCTCAGACCCACTGAATCAGAATCTCCCAAGTTGACACAGCCAAGGCAAAAAGCCTTAGAAATCCCCCCTGTGTTTTCTAAGAATTCACACATTAGAAAGGGAAGAGCAGTGGCCAAGGCACTTGCTTTCTTCGTAGCATAATAATGCAGCTTTGGAACTCAGTTTCTGCTTGCTAATCTGGGCATACTGTCATATAGTACACCTAACTTCACATAGTACCTTTGGCTGGTGGGGTGTTGAAATGACAGAAATATTATAGTTGCTTTTCTGTGAAAGGAAAAATGCAGTAAATTCACTACCCCTAGGAAGATTTGAGGCACTTGTTTTTTAAAATTTATTTTTAACTGACAAATAATTGTATATTTATGGACACAATGTGATAATTTTGTTTTTGTTTTTGTATTTTTAGAGACAGATCTTGCTCTGTCACCCAAGCTGGACTGCAGTGGTGACATCATAGCTCACGATATCATCCACCTCCTAGGGTCAAATGATCCTCCTGCCTTAGCCTCCCTGGTTAGCATGCCATGCCTTGATGATTTTATATCTCTATATGGTAGAGACAGAGTCTTGTTAGGTTGGCCAGGCTGGTCTCAAACTACTAGGCTCAAGCTATCCCCCTGCCCCATACTCCCAAAGTGCTGGGATTACAGGTGTGAGCCACCACTGCACCTAACCATGGTGTATTGATCTATATAAACATTGTGGAAAGAGTCAATCACACTAATTAACATATCCACTACTTCACCAACTTATCTTTTCTTCATGTGGTGAGAATGTTCAAAAATCATACAGTACATACTATTATTAACTGTGGTGGCGGTGAGGTCTTTGCTTTGTTCTTTAGTGAAAACCTTGTGAGCTATCCTGGAATTACCGGCTTAGCTTTACATTTCTCCTCATACAATGGAGTACCTGCAGGAGTGTCCTGAGAATGTGTTACTTGCTGATGTCTTAATCCCTGAGTATATGGCTACAGTCCAGGGAGCCTCAGAGCAGATCCTGGCCAGGAGTCAGGGCTCTGTGTTGCAAGCCGTTGGGATGGACAATGTGAGTTTGAATAGTTTTGTAGACCGCTGTCATCTTAAATGCATTAGCACTGCTTGTTAGACTGAAACAATTGTAATTTCATCAAGGAAAATCCTATTTTTTAATTCCACTGCTTAATTTCATCAGTCACTAAGACTGTTTAGAAATGGCATTTTAGGAATCCTGAATTCAGATGCCTAAGGGAACTAGCTGATTATATGATCTAATCTAGTAAAGCAAACCTTGTGTGAAACAATCAACTGACAGAAATAGGATACACTACCTTCACTTTTACCTAACTCCAAATTAATACTGGAGTTTGATATTCAGAATTAAGAAAAGGTGGATTGAAGTAATTTTTTTTCTAGTTCTTCTCTTTATATTTGGAGTTTACAGTCTGATGGCAGGCATGGCATGCTAACTGACTAGGCTGAGACAGAAGGATCATTGAGCCTGTGAGGTGGATGCTACAGTGAGCTATAATTGCACCAAGATTTCAGTGGCATGTCTCAGCTTTTGGATTGAGATGTAGTTTTGCAATAAACCTTGAATTCCTTAACTAGCAAGAGTACTGAGTTTCATTTAGTTTAATTATAGAAAATGCCTTTTAATAAATTTGAGTACTTTAGAACTGGAAATGAATGTTGGCATAAAAAGTTTTGTCATTTGGGGTAACTATCCTGAGGTATTTGTAAAAATCTTAGATTACATATCAGTCATGTTTAGTTGTCCGATATTGCGCTGTAACTTCCATTTGTGAAGTTCTTTGCTCATAGTATCATTAGTAATTAAGAAAGACAAACTGAACAGATTATAGTATTTTTAAAAAGCTTAAACCATGAATTTTTTATGCCTAATGGGTGGAGGGGACATGTTGCTTTCAGTTGCACACATGTAAAAATATAGTTCAGGCCATTGGTCTTAGATTTCTGCAAACTAAGATAATTTATTGCCAAACAAAATTCTAAAAGTTAAAATTTCATTAGGAATGAGTAAACAAAATCATGTATTTGTGTAATAATTTTAAAATGTCCCTTTTAAGAAGTAGTGTTGGGAATACTTTATACCCTATGCAAAAATTAACACAAAATTGATCAAAGACCATAGCATGAGAGCTAAAAGTCTACAACTCTTAGAAGAAAGCATGAAGAAAAAGCTTTATGACATTGGATTTGACAGTAATTTCTTGGATATGACACCAGTAACACAGGTAACAAGAGAAAAAGAGATAAATTGGACTTCACCAAAATTAAAAATTTTATGCATCAGACACTATCAACAGAGTGAAAAGGCAACCCATGGGATGGGAGAAAATAATTTGCAAATCTATGTCTGATAAAGGATTAATATCCAGAATATATAAAGAACTCCTATAACTCAACAAATAAAACAACTCAAGACGCAAATTAAAAATAGGCAAAGGACTTTAAATAGACATTTCTCCAAAGACGATACGTGGATGGCCAATAAGCATGTGAAAACTTGCTCTTTGTCACTAGTCATTAGGGAAGAGACGCTCAGCATCTCTAGTCACAGTGAAATTGTTACCAAAACACCAGGGGTTCAGTCTAGGTCCTCTTGCTCACTGCACAGAAAGCCAATCACTGTCACAAGTATTGCCAAGAAAGAAGGCTTTAATTGGGCTGCTGCTGCTGAGATGGGAGCTCAGCCTCAAATTCATATCCCTGACCCACTAAAACTAGATGTTTATATAGCAGGGAAGAAATGGAACTGTATAAGAAAACAACTACTAGGGAGGGGCAAGGAGTGATCTGGTGTGATCAAAGTCCTTTGATACTTTTTGGGAAGGCCTGAAGGTCCTTTTCTGAGAAAGAAACTTAAAACAGATAAAGGTTTCAAGCTTAACAGCAGAAGGATCAATTTCTGTATTTATCCAAAAGAACTGTCTATGGGACTATTGGGCAGGTGTCAAAATGCTACTGCACACCCATTAGGATGGCTACTATCAAAAAAACAAAAAATAGTTAAGTGTTGGTGAGGGTGGAGAGAAATTGGGATTCTTGTTTTCTGTTGGTAGGAATGTAAAATGGCTTGGTGACTATGGAAAACATTATGGTGATTTCTCAAAAAATTAAACTAAAATTACTGTATGATCCAGCAGTCCCATTCTGTGTATATTGAAAGCAGAATTGAAAGCATAGTCTTGAAGAGATATTTGTATATCCATGTTCATAGCAGCATTATTCACAATAGCTAAAAAGTAGAGCAACCCAGGTATCCTTCCAGGGATGAATGGGTAAGCAAAATGTGGTATATACGTACAATGGAATGTTACTCAGCCTTAACAAGGAATGGATATCTGACACATGCTACAGCAGAGGTGAATCTTGAGGACATTATGCTAAGTGAAACAGGTGAATCACAAAAAGGCAATACTGAATGATTCCATTTATATGAGGCACTAAAGTAGATGACTTGTGATGTCATCCAAAAAGGTCAAGTCCTAGATGCAGTGTTAGTGGGTGAGCCACCAAGGGTTTTCCCCTGGTTCCTGTGATGCATTGTTTTCAAAGGATCAGAAAGTTAGCTCTCTTGTGCACCATACCTATAGCCTCCACGGCAGGCCTGCCAGCAGTCTATTGTGTTGTGCATCCAACTTATGGAACAAAGTATCCAGCTGTGTGCCCCTCAGCTTAAGGGATTGAGGCTTTTTCATAGTATTAGTTACCACCTACATGACTGTTACTTTGTTAAGTTTCTGCAAAAATCCTCATACCTGGAGAGTTATAATATAAATGGAACAATGTGATGAATGAGTATGAACTTCAGGGACTTGCAAAGTGTTGTTTCTGTTGAATAAAAAGTGCAACATTAACAATGTGGGTCACATTGGTTAATTTTGACCAGTCTACATTAAACTTTTCACAGAACACAGAAAAGAACCATTTCCTAATGTGCTTATTATGAATAGTATATTCATTAAGTTCTTCAGTCTCATCAAAATTCTCATCAACTCCATGAGTAAATATAGTTATCTGAGTTATATTTATATCTGTGTTCTAATCAGCTGCCGTTGGAAGCACCATAAATAGCCTGTCTTTTCCATGCAGCATATCCCGTAAGTTCTCAGACCTATCTTTACTACACTGAGCAACATCATTGTCAGCAGTTATATTTAAATTTGTCAATGCTTCATTGTCTTCAGACACATATTTTCCGCCGTATCGAGTAAACGCTTGTATAAACTCGCAGTCTCTAACTGCTTGGGCAGCTTAAACACGTAATAACTGCATTTTGCAGTAGCATTATCATTGTATTTGTTTGAAAACAATCTGTATTGAAAATATTAGTCCTTTTACAGTTCATTCAGGGTTTCTTTTTCTAAATATTACCTGTTTTCTAAATACTAGTTATGGTTCTTAATGTGGTTTGCTTAATAAGGCATCTTAAGCTCTGTTCTTCCAATTGAGGCATACTTTGTTAAACATGTGCCTTTTGTGGTCTTTAATTTTTTTTCACGTTTCTTAGAGATGTGAACAAAAATGATTTTCTTTCCTTTAAAGAAAAGTACTGGAGTAATGCTTTATGCGTATTGCAGTAATGGAGAGTGGTGGAGACTGGCACATGAAAGAACGTTGTGTCTAAAAGGCACAGCTGCAGTTGATACAGGTGGAAATTGGTATTTAAGATACAATCACCCATCTAGTTCTAAATGTTGGTAGCTAATGCAGAAAGAAAAAGTTGTATAGTTTGTGGGCCAAGTGAAACCCAGTAAGCTTGTGTAAGATGGTGAGTGTCAGTTTGCTTTTCCTGCTTTGAAAGGGGGCAGTCAGCGGCTCCTCTGCCTCCTGGCGCAGACATTGTAAGGGTGAGATTTAGGCGAACGCTGATGTTGCAGCTGTTTTCGTATTCTTCTTGGTAGACATTGAGGCTAGACCTGTGTTACCTGCTTTTGCCCAACTTTGTATTTAATGAGATCCCATCCTCATCACTGGAAGATACTGTAGTGAATATGTAGACGGATCTAGTGAGTTCGGCCATCTTCAACAAAATAGGCATCTTTTGCTGCAGAACTATTCTGACCCTAAGTTTACCCTAAATCATGCTAATATACCCACTGTGTTCCCTTGGAGTTGAAGAGTTAATCAACTCCTGAAGTCCCTAAAGTAGTAAGTGGTAACGTCAAAACCAAATGCGTGGCTCTTACTGCACACAGAGTGAATTTTCCTCACCGACTGGAAGAGGGGTGTGTTTGTGGGAGAGGCATATCCAGGAGAGTAGATGACCAGGACTGGAGATGACCAGGACTGGCACTGAGAAATAACTACCAACAGGACAAAGCCTATTTTCATGAATAATTATCTGGTTTTATTTTTAAATTAAAATGTGTTTACAATTTATTTACCATAAAGGATTCTTTAAAAGAATATGAGTTGAATGTCTTAGAATTTAAGTTTTATTTAAGCTGAAAGAAGAATGCCGAGCTTGATGAAACTCTGCCTTTCTGGTCAGTGGACTTCCTGGTCGGTACTGCCTGTCCACTGCTGTTCTGGTTACTGACACGGTGATGACTGTGGACTGGACTCAGGGTATGCCAGAAAGGTTGCAGGTTACACGCAGTGCCAAAATCACTTAAGGATGTAAGGCTCTCTAGTCCTTTTTTGGTGTTACTAGTTTTATAAGTGAATTAAGAAATTAGATTCTGTTCTGAAGTTGTTTTCCAGCTACTCATTTTAACATGTAAACTTCTGGCCCTGATCTGTTTTTATACATGAAGCTATGAAACACTGCAGTGTTCAAACTAAAAGATATCAAATCATTGCCTTTTCTCTCTCCTTCACCCGTAGGGGGGACACAGCGATTGCCACGCGCCATTGGAATGTCCCTGGCCAAGGAGCTCATATTCTCTGCGCGAGTCCTCGGTGGCCAGGAAGCCAAAGCAGTGGGCTTAATCAGCCATGTTCTGGAACAGAACCAGGAGGGAGATGCTGCCTACAGAAAGGCCCTGGACCTGGCGAGAGAGTTTTTACCTCAGGTATTTCTCATTAGAGTTTATTTTTTCTTATTTTAGGAAACTTTATAACACTTTGACTAAAACAGCAGTCATCTTGCGTACTGAAGAAGCCCTGGGTTGCATCCAAGTAAAGGTATGCATGGGCTCTGTGAAACTAGAGCTGTTACACGAGCTAAACGTTACAATCCTGTGGAATTCAAATGAGGCTTTGAAGATGCTCCAAGGGTCTTATCGTAGCCACACTTTGATAAAATATCCCTTGAACAACACTTGTCACGTGTGCACAACTTCCTAGCAAGGTGTTTTAATTTGCTCACCAGCTGAGCGCTCTAACAGAAGGCGTAGCCATGGAGAGAAAGAGTGGTAAGGCTGGCTGTCACACTGGGCCACCCCAAATCAAAATACCTTGAAATATGCTGTTTTCTAGTAAGGGACTGTAGTCTGTTTTGCCAGACTGGGCTTTCATTGCAGTGGCTTCACTTGAAAAGGGAAAAGCCTGCTTGAAAAGCAGCAGTTGTCTTTCTGCATGTGTGCTTATGGTCATACAGGCATTGTTTTAACTCCTTTGTGCTTCCTCACAAAAGTATACTTTCAAAATCTAGAACGCATCTTGTATGGCTGACTCATGAGTGTTATCAGTGGCCATGCACTGACAGTCCTGTTTTAAGTGATTCTTTTTGTCATTTGTTCAGATATATTTTTCAAATATGCCTTTGGTCTGAAATCACAAGATTAAAGGGCTTTAAATTAAGAGAGTCTTATTTTGCTTTGTAAACAGTAGTGACATTTCTTTATTTCTAGTGAACTGTGAAGTTTTATAACCTCTTAACCATTTCTGGAGTCAAAATACTTTTCTCTCTAACTCAGGATTGCTTAACTCAAATAGGATTCATAACCTTTTTGTGGGCTGTGTATCTTTTTGGGAATGCCATGAGATCTATCTTTTAAAAAATGCTTGTATGCTCACATTTGTTCAGAGTTTTGCATTCAATTTCAGAAAGTGTTCTTGGCACTCAGCACAGGAGCCTTTGCTGACAAACCAGGCCCCACTCTGCTGGTATGCACCTGCTGAATCAGTTTTTAAAACCACACTGCCTGGCATTGATGCTTCTGGTCCTTCTTAATTAACTTAGGAGCTGTTAGCTCTTTAAGGGAAGGACCGTTATATAATTTATTCCCATAAAAGGTAATGCAGAACCATACACTCAGTAGATGCTCAATAAGTATTTGTTGGATTGATCGAGAGAGAGCAAATAAAAAAGTATTTTGCCTTAAAAGAAAAGACTCACAACACACTTATTTATTCTCGCCAAATACTAGAGAAATCTCTACCTAAAGAGAGAGTAAAGGTACAAGTATCAGGAGAGTAGTAATTTGACTGAATATTGGTGTTATAACTTACCTTGGCTTAAAACTTTAGGACCAAGACATCTCAGTTGAAAGAAAGGGGTGTGTTTAAGAAAGGTTATGGCAGAATTCCAGTTCTGATGATCTGCAGCGCCCGCTCCTGGCCTCTTGACGCAGATGTTCAGCTCTCTGCTTCAGAGCTCCCTATAGGCAGCTTATTAGCCCTGAGGGCCTGACTTGCTCTGTCTCCCATGATGCTCCTGTGAGCACCATGCAGCAGATGCCACCACTGTTCACACACCGCCCCGCCCAAGAACGCAGGCACTGTCCCCCGCTCCCTCCTTCCACTCCCAGTGTGTCGCGCCGAATCCCATTGTGTGGTCACCCAGCTGTCATCACAGTCCCTGTGTGTGTGCCTCTGTCACCTTTCATCTGAAGGACACTCCTCTGAGAACGTTGATTGTTAAAATTAATTTTACTCCAGGTCAAACAAACGTATAAGCAGATGTTGAGTTACTTCAGAAAATATGTGACAGCAGAATTATACGCACAAGTTACCAAATGAAGTTTGAGTGGAATCATCTTTCTTTTTATGTTTTTTACTTTGTCGCCAAATGATTAGTCTTCCAAGTAACTGAAAGCATCTGTAAAATTAGTATTTTTAGGTGATATCTGTATTATATATTACTTCATTTATCTGAGAAAAAAGGCTTGTAAAGAAGAAAAGGCATTGGTTTTATGTTTTAAAGGTGAAACAAATTAAATCAAATACTATCTCTAATAGCATTTTGAATTTTCCTGTTTTTCTCATGGTTTTGTAAGTCTTACTTCCCAAAGTGTGGTGTGTGGACCAGCAGCGTGGGCATCTCCTGGCAGCTTGTTAGACTTGCAGAATCTCAGGCCCGTCTCAGACCCACTGAGTCCGCATCTGCATTTTAACAACGGGGATAGGGATTTGTGTGCATCTAGGAATTTGACAGCCACGTGTTTTTGGTCAGTAGGCGATGAAAATTGAAAAATTAGAGGAGCACACTGTTTAATAAAATGGATTGATGATCATGAAAAAAATGGTGTCTACCACACATGCACATCACAATGGGAAGAATTATCAATAAGATACTTGTCTAACAACTATAGCGTTGGAAATTGTGGCCTTTGAAAAAGATTTGTCAACATGATGTGGAAGAAAATTTAGATAGGTCAAATTTAATAATAGAAACTCCTTGATAGGAAAACATGTCTTTTCATGCATTCATCCATGTCACCATCCGAGAGTCCTTTGCTGTGCCTGTTGTTTAGGGCCTACCTTGTGTTTTATTTCAAAAGAGCATTCAGTTCAAAGTGTAGCACTGAATTCACATTCATCACCCATAAACGGTATTTTAAGACTTTAAAATGTGATCAAATAACGAAATTCCATCTGAGGGATTCTGGTTTTTCTGTAGGATAGCTTGGTAAGAGTTTGGCTTCTGCAAGACACAGGTAACGTTTTCCTTCTCACAGCAGATATCCAGTTCATTCCCCTGTGACTATTCTACATCCTGAAAGACTTATGTGGACTTCAAATTTATTTGTGCTGTGGGAACACTGCCTAGAGGACACTTGATTAATCCACCATCATTGCTGTTAGCTATCAAGCTAATGGAGGAAAGATAGAGAGCCAGTGTCTGAAACAGATGATATCAGAGCCCTGCCTTAATCAATAGCAACAGCCTCATCCCCCAGCCCGAGCTTTTGTCAAAACCTCTTATGGTATTGAGGCAAAAGACTTTGCCTCCTTTTCCTTCCTCTACTTAACTTCTAGGAAGTGTTGCTGAAGAAGAGCAAGCTCACAGCTGGACATGCACTACCTGCTGACCTTTAAGGATCTGGAGTTTGCAGCATAACAGAACACTGTGGAATCTAAATAATGTGCTGATGGCAATTTTCCATCTAGTGTCTGACAGCCATTGTTGGCTGTGCCATGGATCCAGTGGTGGGAATTTCTGAATCTTACTGAGATATACAACATAATTTGCATAAATAATAAAGTCTGCTTCTTTCATTTGAATTTTAGGGACCTGTTGCAATGAGAGTGGCAAAATTAGCAATTAATCAAGGGATGGAGGTAGGTTCCTTAATGCTTGAGTTTGTTTTTGGAATGGAGAGTGGAGATTTAAATTAAATGAGTCATGTTTAGACTTCCACATTTTTTTTTAAAGTTCTAAAATATGGTTGTTTAAATGCTACTATTACTGAAAGCTACTGAAGTTCCTTGCAGCTACGTCATTGATTTCATTCTTACAGTTATTGCTAATTCAATCTCATAATCACAGAATTCAGTAATTTTACCAGTGCCCTGAAGCTTATGACATGCTCATTATTTTTGCCATCAAATTAACAGATTTATTGTCTAGTAGTTCATAGAAAACCAAAAGAACAGGGCATTCTGTGTATTTTTAGCATCGGTATTATATTATACAAAACATTCCAAGGAGAACTCCTAGCTCTCTCCACCTTTAGCTTCAATGTGCTCTCTGCAGGGAGGCACACATAATGCAAGGGAAATCCACTGTGTGTCCTCGAGGTACCCCAGGGAGATGACTACAAAAGAGTGGAGGCCCCAGGGGTGGTGGTGCACATACTCATTTATTTGATTTTTCATGGTAGTTGGTTATATTTTGATTAAATTATGGGTATTTTAAAGAGAAGTGCTTCCTTCTTGTAGACTAATGAACCACTGGGTCTTCCTGGGCTGTGTAACAGTAAAAGGAGATTGACTTTGTTAGCAGTAAATACAGTTTCATAAATTTGTAAAAGTATTTGGTTTATTTAAATATTAACATGGTAACAATACTAATAACAAATACCTTATATAGTCCTTATCACACGTGTGTGTATGTGTGTATGGGGGGGGTGTGAGGTGCTATATAAAGGCCTCACCTAGATTAATTCATTTAATCCTCATAATACCCCCATTTGGTGAGCATTACAGTTAGCCTCTTGTTCAGACATGCTGCTTTGAAGCACAGAGAGGTTAAATACCTTCCCCAAGGTAACTCACTCTCAAGTGGTGGAGTCAGCATGAACCCAGGAAGCCTGGTTCTGTGTCTCTCATGTTGGTCACACTCTGATCTGCTATACTATATCAAAAGATTCTGTGCTTTGGGGATAGGGTTATTCAATTTGAATTTATATTGAATATACCATATTTTACAAAGTTACTTCTGCTGAAATGGATTATGTTTTTATTCTCAGGTCGATTTAGTAACAGGGTTAGCCATAGAAGAAGCTTGTTATGCTCAGGTATGTAATACAATCACAAATTCAATGAGAATGACCCTTACAAATTATATTTACCTTCTGTATAATTCAGATGAATTTCACTGAGCAAGATTATTACCCTTGTGCCCATTCCAAAATCATACAAATGGGTTGAAATTAGTTGTTTCTGCTGTTTGTTTCCAGCTCTTCTGATAGATTCTGTTCCACAGGCGTGTCTCTTGCCTGTATAATCTGGAAAACTCTTAGAGTAACTGAGTCAGTCCTGTGTGTGCAGTAGCTGTCCCAGGCTTGTGCTTGCTTTTGTGGGTATGGACCTGGCCTCCCACTCCAGTGTAGAGAGGTCGAGGAGAGTGGTGATGAGCATGTGCCTGCCATGCAACCTGGGGGTGATTCTCCTTGGCTTTTCCTGAAGTTCTGAGCCTTCTGTCCTGCCCATTGAAGGTTTACTAATGAAATTATGGTTTTATTTTTTACTCAATCGGCCCTTTTCATCTATAAGTTTTGCATTTGTGGATTCAACCAAGTGTAAATTGAAAATATTCAGGAAAAAAAAAAGGATGGTTGCATCTGTACTGAGCATGTACTGACTTTTTTTCCTTATCATTATTCCCTAAACAATACAGTGTAACAACTGTGTACATGGCATTTACATTATACTAGGTATTATAAATAATCTAGAGATAACTTGAAGCATACAGGAGTATGTGCATAGGTAATATGATACTATGCCATTTTATTAATATATAAGGCACATGAGGATCTACAGATTTTGGTGTCTGCAGGAGGTCCTGTAACCAATCCCCTGCAGGTACTGAGGGAGGACTGTATATAAATGAGTAGGTCTTCCTGTAGAGGAAAAAAAATGTTTTCCCTTTTTTGTCTTTCTCTGAAAGATAGAACTTTGTTTTAGGGCATCTGAAGTAGCAAAAAAAGTTTTCTGCCTTTCCTGAGAGTTGGAAACTGCATGAGCACTCGTTTAAAGGAGGAGTAGCTAGAGTGTGACTCTGTGCCCATCCTGTATATGTCAGCCACCACCTGTCATTAATGAGTACATGCATGAGGAAAGTGAATTACAAACATCTTAGGAATAGCCTCAGAGCCCAAAGGAAAATTTTAAAAGCATGTTTGGCCATAAATTACAACTTACTAAATGTAAAAACCAGAAATCATACAGGGTATTCTCCAGACCACAATAGAATTAAACTAGAAATCATTAAAAGAAAGGTAGCTGGAAAAGCCCAAAATATTGAGTGATTAAACAACACCCTTCTAAATAATGTTATATGTCAAAGATGTATTGAGGAATTATAAAATATTTTGAATTAAAGTGAAAATACAACTTCTCAAAGTTTGTGAGATATATTGAAAGCCATGTGATAGAAATAGCATTGGATGTATATATTAGAAAAGAGAAAAGATATAAATCAATAATAACCTTCTACCTTACTAGGAAACCGCAAAAAGAAGAGCAAAATGGGGTAGAGGACCACTTGGAATAATGATGAGTTTGGTTACATAATTAGAATTGTTCAAGTGACTGATTTCAAAATTTAAGAATGTGGTTCTGGGTAGTTTTCTCAGATAGTGCTTGATAAACTTTTACAGTTGTTTGAACATTTTTTATATATTTAATGTTTTGTTTTTCTTAGACCATTCCAACGAAAGACAGACTTGAAGGTCTTCTTGCTTTTAAAGAGAAAAGGCCCCCTCGCTATAAAGGAGAATAGAAGGAATAGAAATTCTTAAGATGCCAATGTAATAAATGTACTTCTGGAAGTGTCTTTCGGATCCACTATATGCCTCAGCACGTGGAATCTCAATGACCAAAGTGAAGAGCAAATTATTCATATAGTGTAATTAGCATTCGGAATGGACCCATCCATGTACTTCATTCAAATATGTAAATGTGATATTCATTCAGATTTATAAAGCTAGTAGTGTATATTGTCAGAAAACAGGCAAAGTTAGATATACATTTTTAAATATTTCCTGCATAGGAGGCTTTCTGTTCTTAATTTTTTAATGTGAATAATTTATATATTGCACACTAGGAAATAATATTGATTGTATGTCTACTGTGCTGCATTAAGAAAAGAAAATTATTTCTATATACCAAAAATGTGAAGTTATACCAAATAAAGTTTCTAAGTGATTGATGCATATGAACAGATACATATACATACATCTAAACCTGAAAAATGAATTGATATTCTGAGTGAAAACTACCTAACATAAATAAAACTAGTGAAAAGAAAATGTGGGAATTTTTCTCTTTTCCCATTCTTTTTGAATTGATTATATCATTGCATGCTGGATTTTAGAAGAAACAACCCTTCCTTGCTGCTTCTATCAGGCAACCTCTTTACACAGTCAGTCCTGTAATTTAGTATCAAAGGTGACGAATTAATCCAGACTGGAGCCAAAGAACTGAAGTGGACGGGAGTCCTGGTGCAGTGGGACTTCCAGGACCTCCTCCCAGCAAGTGGCCTGGCTGCCTGACCACCTGGCCTAGGAAAGGCCATGTTTGTACACAAAGGAGGGAAGAAAATGGGGCAGCCAGGATTGGCGCATGGAAATGACAGGGTCGTGGATTAAAGTGGAGACTATTCTCTGCTTCCTTACTCTCAGCTGTTTGCATCCAATTTCTGTAAGGGAAAGAGGTAAGCATAAGAACCCTTTTCTCCTCTCTAACAAACAAATCATGCCTTCCTACCCAGGCCACGCCAAGAAGCTGTAAAGGGAGGGCCTCCGGGGTGCATGGCTGAGTAGCCACACCTGGGGGATCAGGCATAGGTAGGTAGGAGGTGTGTGGGACATTGGAACGGTAGAATTCACTGTGGAAGAAGGAAGGAGAACATTCTGATGCCCTTAAATAATTTGAGATAGCACTACTTCATTCATTTTATTAAACCACACTGCCTTCCTGCAAGTGCCCCCTGCCCACTGAACACTGCAGCAAGCTTCACTGTGGTGCAGCCCACTGTGTCCCTAAGGTGTCCTTTCACATTTCTATACACCAGATGAACACCTATTTCACTGTGGATTTTCATCCTCATTGTGGCGACTTCATTGCTGTTTGAAAGCATGTAGACTTTTTATTTTTTAAGTCCTGAAACATATTTTTAACTTGGGAATTTAAAAACCTTAATTATAAAATTCTTGTAAGAGCCAAATGTAGACTGGCCATCTGCTGATGTCTGTCTTGACAAAGGTAGGCAGTGTCTTCACTAATGTTTGGACGCTAAGGTGAGCACTGTTTTTCCTTATCACCTTAGGTGCTGAAGCTCTGCAGATTTTTTGTTTGTTTTTTTGAGACGGAGTTTCGCCTAGGCTGGAGTGCAGTGGCACAATCTCGGCTCACCGCAATCTCCACCTCCCAGATTCAAGCGATTCACCTGCCTCAGCCTTCCAGGTAGCTGGGATTATAGGCGCATGCCACTACGTCTGGCTAATTTTTGTATTTTTAGTAGAGATGAGGTTGGCCAGGCTGGTCTCGAATTTCTGACTTCAGGTGATCCACCCACCTCAGCCTCCCAAAGTGCTGGCATTACAGGCATGAGCCACCGTGCCTGTCCAGCTCTGCAGATTTATGATGACTGCTCAGCTGATCATCATAAAGGGAGCTTATTAAAATTCACATAATGGCTCTCTCTGGTGGTTGTATCGGGGGGGGCATGCATACTTGTTTACTGATATACTTGCTGAGCTATTCATTTTGTGCATGATAATTTGCACCTAAAATGCTGCTGCTGTTTTCATAGTCCTTTAAAGGTTTCAGAGCCAGTTTGTACTCTCCATGACATGCTAAATACCACCTTCTCTTTAACTGAGCAGGAAATAATTATGTTATTAGGAAAAAATTATTAAGAGTGTGCTGTACGATTCATTTCTCTATACGTGGATTCAAAGTCTACTGTCACTGATCGAGCACCATCTAAGTTCCTAACAATTTCTGATGAAGTCACTGGAATGTATCTGAAAGCAAAGTCCTGTAGTGACTTAAGATATTGCAGACTTCATGTATTATAGCAGAGAAAAGTGTCCAGTTCTCTGAATAAATGTTTGCCTTTCTCTTGATTTTTCCTTTCAGTATTGGTCTTGCTGCTAAGTAGTCCTGATCCTCCCCCAGGTCAAGCTCAGGGGACTCTGGGCGGGGCCGTGCTACCTGGGGAGGGCCCCGTGCATGGGATGCTCCTCTCTCCAGCACACCGCCTGTAGGTGCACACAGCTGGAAATACAATAGACATATCCATGTATTCACACTAGGTTAGAGAAGGCGCTCAGAAAAGGAGGAAGAGTGATCAAGCACAGAGAGAATTCAGAGGATAAAAGCAAAATAAAAAATTTTCGTTACCTCAGAGCATGAGGCCTACTGGTTTTGAAGTAAGTTAATGCTGGTTAATTTCTAACTTGTCTGCGAAAGGAAAGGAAAGGAGAGGGGAGGGGAGGGGAGGGGAGGAGGGGAGGGGAGGGGGGAGAGGGGAAGGGGAGGAGGGGAGGGAGGAGGAGAGAGGGAAGGGGAGGAGGAGAGAGGGAAGGGGAGGAGGAGAGAGGGAAGGGGAGGAGGAGAGAGGGAAGGAAAGGAAAGGAAAAGAAAACAGGTCTCAAATTTCTGAAGTTCCGAGGCAAGAGAAAACTTCCAGTAATGGCCAAAATAAGAGATTTTCTGAGCTTGATTTCTGTAACTTAAGGGATCATTTCAAGTTTGGTTTGTTCTCAGTAATAATAGATCTGGTTTTCCTGCCAATCAAGTCATCTTTTTGTTGTTGTTCTAGCAATCAAAAATTGGTTTGTCACCAAGTGCTACTTTTCTGGTAGCACTTTTCTAAGTGCTTTGTGAATGGGCCAAAGTAATAGAGTGTCGATTCATGGATCAGCACTTAGAAAAAGTGCATACTTGCACGTGATGGGTCACCAGCCAGCCATTGGCCCTTTTCCTCACTTGATCTGAACTTCTACCTCTGGTAATATGCCCCACATTTGCTCTTATTTGGGCTCTCCAAGATCCTGGCACACAGACATTCAGAAATAGTAAATCATGCCATTTTGTGTCTACTGATCTAGTAAAATATTAACTAATACGTATGTCAGTATGTATTGAACTTTATCAGAATAGCAATAGAAGTTATTTTCTCATAGTAGATTAATAACTGTATACATGTTTCACAAAAAAAACAACATTTTAAAGTTAGTAGTTAATATTCTGGTAACACATCAGCTGGAAATATTGAAGATGGAAAAAAATATTCTGGTAACAATGTGAGAAGTACTTTTCTACGTGGGTGAAGCAGGATACAGATTGTGATTTGGGGTATTTTGGGAGGCGGAACGTGGTCAGAGCCTCTGTTCAAATATATTGTTGTCTCAGGCTCCACAAAATACCACTGTTTCAAATGCTGGCCCTTGAATTTTCACAGTCTTCTTTGGGACCTCCAAAAATTCAGCCACTCCTTAGAGGGACAGCACCTAATAAGGAACTTGGTGTGCACTGTTTGTTTTCCAAAATAATTCTCAGGGCAGCATGAGAGAACTGGAGACCTGGTGGGGGAAAATAAAGGATGTCAAGGACAGACCAAGACATGTACCCCGCGTGGCTCGGGAGCAGCCCTGGAGATGCGCCAGTGTGGCAAGACGTGGAGACAGCCCCTCCTCCGGAAGCTGGCAGTTCGCTAGGACCCCAAAGTGAGCTCCTAGGAAGAAACATGTAAGTTCCTTTTTAAAGGCCTAATATAGAAACACAGTACTGAGTGGTGTTTTGATTAAAGGAAAAACATTTTGACAAGATCACTGAAAATAACCTCTAAAATGAGTGAATAAGAGCTGGTATTATGGTAATGATGAGTAACATTTATGCCATTAATACCTACCAGGTGCTTTACAGACACTACATCCCCGAAAGATAGGCACTTTGGTTATTCCTATGGCACAGAGGAAGAGACTCATAAACCATAGAGGGATCACTTAGCCACAGCCCTATGGCAGGTGCATGCTGGAGTCAGGAATCACACCCAGGGCTACGGGCCCTTTTGTCACTGTTGAGCTTGAAAGCAGCCAAACACCATAAGGCTGCTGGTAGGTGTGTTTTTGTCAACCTAGAAGGAGTAGTGTCCTTTGCTCTGATCTGGTCTACGATTTTCTCATGACTTGGAAGGATACCAAAAGTGCGCTTATCACCTAATCTGATGGCATGGGCAGTTAATGTAACAATTAGAGCTAATGTGCACTCAGCGCCTTGTCTACCAGGGACTTTCTGTGCATTTTCACACCTAATAGCAAAACCTCATGAAGTGGGTTTGCTAATTAAAGTTTAAGAAACTGAGGCAGGAGGATTCATGCTGGGCATTGTGTGTTCTGGGCCCCAGTGTTTAATGGCTGCACCATCAAGGGCACGGAGCCAGTCTTGGTAGACGTGAGTGATGCATGGATCTGTCAGGATGCTAGTGATTGGTGTATGACCTCACAGCTCAGTTCCCCCTCAGATCAGTTACTGGAGTATAAGTGTGAGGACTCATGATTTGATAGCAATGCTTGTCAAAAAGGGGGCAAGATATGCTCCCTGTGGGTCAAGAGTGTCCCAGCCATCTTTAGAGAAGGGTGACAGGTGTGGCACTCTGTTTGGCTCTGGTCAGACTCACTTAGAGGGTTGTATTCAGTAGTCAGCATTGCAACTTCAGGTGGTCATAGATTCACTCTGTAGTTTCCTGTGAAGCACATGGGAGCCCTTTGGCCAACTTTCAGCTCCACTGAAGCCAGCAATGAGACCACGAACAAAGCACCTCATCCGCCTGAGCCCATTTCCTCGTTTGTAAAAGAATCCAGTAGTTGTTCGTGGTGGTTACGTAGACCCAGTCACATTGGATGTGATCTGTATAAAAGTGATTTATGTGGTGGTCATGTTTTGTTTCATATTTTAGAAGAGATGAGTTGGGATGGGAAGTGGGTCTCACAACCATGGCTGGTTTGGGGGCATGTACAAGAACCTGGGCTATTCACTCAGGAAAGAGAAGTCTAGGGAAACATGGTAGCTGGCTCCAGTAGAATTGCAATTTGAAACAGGTCTTTAGATGCTTCCAGGGCAAGAGGGAGCCATGCAGGGCTCCTCCCCGCCTTCCCACTTCTACTCATTGCTCTGTGCTTGTCCAGAGACAAGAGATGTGGCCTAAAGTCTATGTGGGGAAGCTACTTACACTCTCCTAGGTCCAAAAGCTGCCCCCCTGCCTCTGGAGTGTTAGAGCAGAAAGTGGGCAGGCATAGGCAGGGCCATTGCTGCGGGGGAGTTAAGAGGCACCAGAGGACAGCTCTTCCAACTTAGTCTTTGTGAAGTGAGAGTGGACTGCAGGCCTCTAACACCGGCGTAGACTAACTGGTGCAGGCCTCTAACACTGGCGCAGACTTAGCAGATGAGAAAGATGGTTCTCTTGACAAATACTGGTCGCTAGTGAGCAGGGCCTTGAGAGACAGAGAAAACAGGTATCTGCCCAAGATGCGCCTGGTTAACTGTGTTGGCTCTTGAGGTAATCTACAGTGTGTTTTTTTGTTTTTTTGTTTTTTTTTTTATTGAGACACAGTCTCGCTCCGTCGCCCAGGCGCGAGTGCAGTGGCGCAATCTCGGCTCACTGCAACCTCTGCCTCCTGGTTTCAAGCGATTCTCCTGCCTCAGCCTCCCAAGCATCTGGGACTACAGACGCGTGCCACCACGCCCAGCTAATTTTTTTGTATTTTTAGTAGAGACGGGGTTTCACCATGTTGGCCAGGATGGTCTTGATCTCTTGACCTCGTGATCCGCCCACCTCGGCCTCCCAAAGTGCTGGGATTACAAGGGTAATCTACAGTTTAAGGAGTTTTAGTTCCTTTAAGATTTTAAGAAATCATTATCATGTTTGAGTGCCATGTTTATGGTACCAATTTGGGGGGGCCAGGGTGGGAAGATTGCCCTGAGCAAAGCAGCCCATTTTCTCATCATCCAGCTGGTTTTCATGGGGAAGCCACCTGCCTCCCCACCTCAGGAGATAGTGAAGGACTCCAGCCCTGCAGTGGGCTGTTGTCAGCCCAAGGGTGGGCCAGGCTTCCTGCCTAAGCTTCAGTTAATTCCCCCCATTTTGCTGCCAAGATATCTTTAAATGTTTTGGTCCCCCTAAAGCATTTAAACAGACTGACGAGTAAAATGCTATCTGAACAAAGTCCACCGTGAACCCACTGCACAGTGTGTACATGAACCTCCCGAGAGAAATAGTAAAATCCCCACATCACCAAGTTGCAGCTTTAGTGGTGATGTTCTCAGGGAAAAGTTTCAGAGGAATTTGAAAATTGGCAAGGGCGCTTTCTTGACCTTTCCAAAAATAGTCAGAGTCACTTTCACTTTCAGCCTCCAAACTGTGTTGAATGAAACCTTTGTGCACTTTACGGAAAGTGAAGAACTGTTTGGCAAGAGAGAGAAGTTCAAACTCCTACTGGCCTCGGCTGCACTGAGTAACGTTTCTTTTGAGTTGTCTATTAACACTTTTCTGAAACATGCTTTTTATGATCCCTAGAACTTGTGTAAGGGTGACTGTGATTTGAGTTCTTTAAAAGTATAAGTACAAGGAATGTGTCACATGCCATAGAGACAGGAAATGACAGCTCACATCCAACTTGGTGGAAAGAAACTCTAATTATTGGAAGATATGATTGGAATATTTGTTCTTAATACCTACGGGTGGCTCTGTCATACGCTTGCTGGTGTTAGGCCAGTATTGGCAGGCAAATAACATTGAAAGTTCCTTTCTTTTCCTCTGGTCTTTGTGGGAAGGTGTGGTATGAGTCGAGATTGCTAAACCACTCTTCTGAGAGGACTGACAGAGGGTGTTTATTCCAGACCATCCATGGCACTGGTACTTCTGAGTTCAATTATGGGGTGATCTCATTAGTCCAGGCTCAGAATGGCTCAGTAATCTCAAAACTCCAAGCTCTCTGAGCTTGTTTTAGTTCCCTAGACTTGCAGTTTATGTACGCCCACATGTGTTTCATGTGTATTAAAAAGGTTTGCATGTGTAGATATGAAGATATATGCTGACTGTCCTGAAGAACTTGACATACCTAACATTTGAAATTGTATTGAGCTCCCCTTGGGGATAAACTGGTCTTCCAACGTAAACATGATAAGCAGCGTAGGGCTTATGGTACCAGAGAAAGCAGGTCTCGGCTCTTGTCCAGCCCTACCTCTCTTGCTCTGTCACCTGCATCAGAGGTGGAGTGGAGCCACGTCTGTGAGTGGGACCTCATCTTGTCTTTTCCTTAGACCCAAGAGGAAGGATTCCCAAAACTGCTGGCACCTGAAATAGGTATTGCATTCTTCAGCTCCATTCCATAACCTCCCTTCAGGATTCTGGGTTTGGAACTCTAGAATCAGTGTTGAGGAAGGAGACATCTTGGTGATTCATTTTTCTAGATGTAATTCACATGCCATAAAAGTCACCATTTACATTGTGCAATTCAGTGGGGTTTCTTTTTAGTATACTCAGAGTTGTATGACCATGATCACTAGCTAATTCAGAAAACTTTCATTGCCTCCAGACAAGCCTAGTACTCATTAGCAGTCATTTCCTTGCCCATCTCCCCCACCCACAGCCCCTGACAACCACTAATCTACTTTCTGTCTCTTATAGATTTGCCTATTCTAGACATTCATATGAATGGAATTATATAATATGTAGCCTTTTATGTCTTTTTCGTTTAGCATAAAAATTTTCAAGATCTGTCCACAGTATAGCATGTCTCAGTACTTTTTTCCTTTTTATCACTGAAAATATTTCACTGTATGTATATGTCACATTCTGTTATCTCCTCATCAGTTAATGAACACTTGTTTCCACTTTGGTATTACAAATAATGCTGTTATGAACATGTGTGTACAAGTATTTGTGTGGGTATATGTTATCATTTCTCTTGGTATCATATCTACAAATCTAACTACTGGATCATAGGACAACTTTATGTTTAACTTTTTGAGAAACTACAAAACTAACCAGCTGTATCATTTTCTAATCTCACCAGCAATGAATGAGGGTTCTAATTTCTCCACATCTTCAACACTTGTTATTGATCTTTTTGATTACAGCCATTCTAGTGAGTGTGAATTGGTATCTTATCGTGATTCTGGTTTTGATTTGCAGTTCCTAATGATGTTAAACAGATGTTCATATGCTTCTTGGCCGGCCATTTGTATAGTTTTTAGAGATATGTCTATTTTGCCCATTTTAATTGAGCAAAATAGATAGACATTAATTTGTAAATGTTCTTTATGTATACCGTATACAAGCCCCTTAACAGATATATGATTTATAAATCTTTTCTATTCTGTAGGTTGTCTCTTCATGTTCTTGTTGGTATTCTTGGAAGCATAAAAGTTTTTAATTCCGGTGGAGTCCAGTTTATTGTTTCCTTTGTTGCTTGTGTTTTTGGTGTCGTATCTAAGAAACCACTGCCTGATCCAAGGTGATAAAAAGTTATGTTTTCATCAAAGAGTTTTCTATTTTAACTTTTACATTTAGGTTTCTGATAAATTTCAGATTAATTTTTATATGTGGTGTGAGGAAGGCATCCAGCTTCACTCTTTTGCACATTGCTATTGAGCTATTCCAGCACCATTTGTTGAAAAGACTGTTTTTCCTCATTTATTGTCTTGGTAACCTTATCAAAAAAAAGTTAATTATAAATGTAAGGGTTTATTTCCAAACTCTTGATTTTACTCCATTGATCTTCTGTCTGTCCAATCCAGTGCCACACTATCTTGATTAGTAGAGCTTTGCAGTAACTTTTGAAGTTAGAAAGTAAGAGTCTGTCAACTTTTTCAAGAGTATTTTGGCTATTCTGGTTCCCTTGCATTTTCATATGAATTATAGGATTAGCTTGTCAATTTATACCTCCAAAAAGGCATCTAGGATTTTGAAAGGCATTGTGTTAAATCTGTAGATCAATCTGGGGACAGATGTACTTTCAACAATATTATCTTCTAATCTATGAACGTAAGAGTTTTTTCTATTTAATTTTTTTCATCTGTGTTTTCTAGTTGCCTGTGTATGTCTTTAACTTCTTTTGTTAAATTTATTCCTGAGTATTTTGTTCTTTTTTTTTTTTTTTTTTTTTTTTTTTTGAGGTAAAGTCTCTCTCTGTCACCCAGGCTGAAGTACAGTGGCACGATCTCTGTTCACTGTAACCTCTGCCTCCCAGGTTCAAGAAATTCTCCTGCCTCAGCCTCCCAAGCAACTGGGACTACAGGCACATGCCACCACACCCAGCTAATTTTTGTATTTTTAGTAGAGATGGGGTTTCACCATGTTGGCCGGACTGGTCTGGAACTCCTGGCCTCAAGTGATCTGCCTGCCTTGGCCTCCCAAAGTGTTGGGATTACAGGCATGAACCACTGTGCCCGGTCAGAGTATTTTATTCTTTTTGATGCTATTGTAAATGGGATTGTTCCCTTGATTTTATTTTTTGATCGTTCATTGCTAGTTCATAGAATTACGGTAGATTTGTATATCTTGATATCTGGCAGAAGTAGAGTTATTTGCTCTGAACTAATTTATTAGTTCTAATTTTTTTTTTTTTTTAGTGGTTTCCATAGGAGTTTCTATAGGATCCTGTCATTTGCAAAGAGATAGTTGTCTTTCTTTCCAATCTGGATGCCTTTTATATTTTTTTTCTTGTGTTATTTCCCTAGCTAAAACCTCCAGTGTAATGTTGAATAGGAGTGGCAAGAGCAGACATCTTGTCTTATTCCTGACCTTAAGTCTTTCACTATTACTTATAATGTGAGTGGTGGATTTTTTTAATAGAGGCCCTTCCTCAGGTTGAGAAAATTTCTTTGTTTTTGTACTTCGTTTTTTGTTTTTCTAATCAAGAATGTGTGTTGGATTTTGTAAAAATGCCTTATCTGCATCTGTTGAAATGACCATGTTGTGGTGGTGGTGTCGTCTATTGATATTGTTATCACATTGATTAATTTCCAGATATTGCACCGACCTGCATTTCTTAGATAAATCCCTTGGTCATGGTGTACACTCCCTTCTTATGTTGTTGGAGGTGGCTTGCTAGCATTTGATTCAGAATTTTTGTGTCTATCTTCATAAGAAACATTAGTCTGCAGTTTCCTAGTGATGCCTTTCACTGGTTGGGTCTCTGGGTAATACTGACCTCACAGAATGATTTAGGAAGTGTTTCTTTCTCTATTTTTGGAAGAGTTTGTGTAGGATTGGTGCTAATTCTATTTTAAACAGTTGATAGAATTCACCAGTGAAATCGTGGATCAGATCTTTTCTTTATTGGAAGTGCTTTGATTGCTAACTCAGTCTCTTTATTTGTTACAGCTCTATACTTAGTTTTATTTCTTTTTTAAAAACTTTGACTAGTTTGTGCCTTTTTAAGAATTTTTCTATTTCATCTAGGTTATCTAATTTGCTCACATATACTTATTTGTAGTATTCCCTTATAATCTTTTTTATTTCTATAAGGTCAATAATAATTCCCCCCACCCCACCACACCCAACCCCCCACTTTTCATTCCTGGTTTTAATGTTTCGGTATTCTATCTTTTTGTTCTTGGTCAGTCTAGCTAGGTTTATCAATTTTATTGATCTTTTCAAAAAAACAACTTTTCATGTCATTGATTTTTCTTGGTGGTTTTTCTTATTCCCTAATTCATTTATTTTCATTCTAAACTTTATTATATCCTTCCTTCTGCTTGCTTTAGGTTGAGCTTGCTTTTATTTTTCTAATTTATTAGCATGGGATATTACGTTATTGATTTGAGATCTTTATTCCTTTTAATATAGACATTTGTAGCTATACATTTCCCTCTAAGCACTGCTTTAGCAGCATCTTGTAAGTTTTGGTATGTTGTATGTAGAGTTAACGTAGCAGCCCCGAATGGCTATCACAGGGTTGGTCCTTGGCTGTCTTTGGGGAGCTTACCGGCATTCCCAGACCTGATAAGAGTTATATCTAAACTGTACAAACCATATGGCTTATACTAAACACATGCTTTCTTTTTAGGAAGATGGAATTTAGGTATTTGCCAGGTGGAGTATGCCTACATGGCTAGCCCCCAGCAAAAACTCTGGGCTTTCAGTCTCTAATGAGATATTGGCAACATTTCACAGCATTTCATGTGCTGTTATATTAATAATTTGTTGCTGGGGAATTAAATATATCCTAGGGACTCCACTAGGAGAGGACCCTTGGAAGCTTGCAACAGGTCTCCCCCATCTTCACCCCCTGCATTTTTTCCCTTTGATGTTTTTACTTTGTATTCTTTTGCTATAATAAATAATAGCCATGAGTATGACTGAGTCCTGTGAGTCTAACTAATGAATTACTGAACTTCTGACACAGGTGGTTTTGTTTTCATCCATCTTAAAGTATTTTTAAATTTCCCTTGTGATATTTTTTCTTTGACTCCCCTTTTTTTAGGATTGTGTTCTTTAATCCACACACTGGTGAATTTCCAAATTTCCTTTTTCACTGATTTCAAATTTCATTCCATTATAGTTGGCAAACAAACTTTGTATAAACTTCAGTCTTTTTCATTTTATTGAGACTTGTTTTATGGCATAACATATGGTCCATCCTGGAGAAGGTTCCATGTGCACTTGGGAAGAAAGCATAGACTGCTGTTGTTGGAGTGTTCAGTAGATGTGTGTTAGGTCTTTTTGGTTTTGTGGTTTCATTCTTTTATTCCTCGATCTTCTGTCTAGTTGTTCTATCCATTTTTTAAAGTGGGATACTGAAGTAGGCATATTATTGTTGACTTATTATTCAACCATAATACTTTATTATTTATCCCTGTAATTCTATTAGTATTTGCTTCAGGTATTTTGAGGCTTTGCTGTTAGATGCATATATGATTATAATTATTATGTCTTCTTGATGGATTAACCCTTTTATTATGAAATATGCTCTTTCACTAGTAATCATTTTAAAGTCTATTTTGTCTAATATTAGTATAGACACTTCAGCTCTCTTTGGTCACTTTTTGCATAGTATATTTTCCCATATTTTTACTTCCAGCTTATTTGGGTCTTTAACTCTAAAGTTATCTCCTGTAGCCAGCATAACGTTGAGTCATGTTTTTAAATGTAAAGGGTCATTCTGCCTTTTGATTATAGTGTTTAACTATTTATGTTTAATATAACTACTGATGAGGTAGGGTTTATATTTGCCATTTTGCTATTTGTTTTCTACATGCCATGTCTTTTTGTTTCTCTCTTTCTCCATTACTACCTTCTTTGTGCTTAATGGATATTTTCCTGTGTACTCAACTACCAAATTAATTCCTTTGTCATTTCCTTTGCTATGTATTTTTGTCTTGTTAATAGCTTTTCTAGAAATTACAATTACCATCTTGACTTACAAAGTCTGTTATGGAGTAATACCAACTTAATTTCAACAGTATACAAATTCTTTGCTTCTGTGTAGCATTGTGTCTTCCCCATCTTCTGTGCTTTTGTCATACATACTAAATCTTTATGCATCGTAAGTTCATCAGAACAGTTTATAATTATTGCTTTATGAAGCTGTCTTTTAATTGGAGAAAAAGAAGTTACAAATGAAATGAAAGTTACAAATGAAAAATATACTTACACTGTCTCTTACATACATAGTTACCTTTACCAACACTCTTTTTAAAAAAAATACTATGGATTTGGCCAGGCACAGTGGCTCGCACCTGTAATCCTAACACTTTGGGAGGCCAAGGCAGGTGGATCACAAGGTCAGAAGTTTAAGAGCAGCCTGGCCAAGACAGTGAAACCCTGTCTCTACTAAAAATACCAAAAATTAGGCAGGTGTAGTGGCAGGCTCCTGTAATCCCAGCTGCTTAGGAGGCTGAGACAGGAGAATCACTTGAACTCGGGAGGCGGAAGTTGCAGTGAGCCGAGGTTGTGCTATTGCACTCCAGCCTGGACAACAAGAGCGAAACTCTATCTCAAAAACAAAAAACAAATAAAATGCCACAAAGCTTGTTCTTACTGAGATTCAGCCGCTTTTCTTCAGTAAATGCTTCTCAGAGTGTTGCAAGCTTTTGGCTAATTTCTGGGGTTCTGAAAAAGTTTTCACAATTTTTTTTTTTACAATCTTTGTTGATGTTCTCACTGTTTATATGGAGGAGCAGGTTTTTTGGAGGTTCTCGATGCACTATTCCCACTGACAGCCCTTTCCCATCCCCCAGCTGATTCTAATGCAACCACGTATACCATGGGCCATTATTGGCAAGGTGTGCAAGGTAGCTTTCTGACTTCTGGTACATCAAAACTGACATTTATTGAATTATTATTACAGCCCGAACTATTGACTAGACTATACCTTACTTCCCAAATATCAAGTTTAGTTGTAGTCAAGGTAGGATAGGATTTACTGCTGTATTGTCTTTTAAATGTGTGCTCTGAGTCTAGGCCCAGGAAACAGAAATAGGCTGCTCTGGCTGAGGCTCCCCTGCCTAGTCATGAGGTTGGATGATCTGTGTGGGATCTGTGTTCATTCAGCCCTTAGTGGCTAAACTAACAGCCATAAACCAAAGCAAAAGCAATGCATAAATGCAGCATTCAAGTAGTAAAAATAAAAATCCCAGCAAATATAGGTGTCTTATGTTTTAGGACAACTTTTCTTCCACACTGTTAAATTCATATTCCACTGTTGAACATTTAGATTATGATGACAACATCATTTATTAATTTGAGCTTTCAGACCTTGAACAGGATTTCATGTACAGTAAGAGTTTGCTAGTAATCAAATCCAAGAGGCCTTTCCTTAAATAAAAAAAAAAAGTAAAATGAAGATAAGATGAAATTTAATTTCCAATATATGTTAGGGAGCCAGATATATTCTAGTTAGTACTAGAATGTATCATTAGCCCTAGGTGAAATTTCAGAAGACTTTCTAGGTTAAGACGTTATTGAAAACAGCCCCTCTACACCAAGGCCACTTTGAGGGTAGAAGACACTCATGAGTCATCTCACCTCTGCCAGCACTGTTACCTTTCAGAGCGTCTCAAACACAGTGGCCATTGTTGTTACCATGTCTAATTATTAGCCTGCTCCAGCAGAATTTGTGTTGATGCTACAAAAACAGCTTATGCTACACAAGCTCTTTATTCATGTAATAATTACAGCATGTTTGTCCTAAGTATTTCGCAAGTGTTCTCTTTGGATAATACTAGCAAGATTAAGTAATAGTTTCTTGCTAACATTATTGCTCAAGAACATCAAACATGACAGATTGGGATTTGATACATGTATGTCTTTGGCTTCCAGCCTCTTTGACTTTTTGTGTTGCTTATGCATAAACTAGTCTTCTTGTGGGGGCTATGTCTATTGTTTCTAATGCAGATGCCAGGAACCACTTGAGCAAAATATTTGATTTCAGCTTTAACGGAGAGTTTTTTATAATGATCAAGAGTAATACAACCAAGCCAGCAACAACACTGTGCCAGAAGCCAGGGACTTCAAAGAGTCTTCCTTTTAGAACTCCAAAAAAAAAAAAAAAAAGAAAGAAATTTATGTTTCTCCATATCATCCAACTTAATCATTGGCAATAAGTGACTTGGCAAGAGGCTCGCATCACACGGTTCCAGTTCTGCCTCGGAAAAGGTCAGCAGGAGGCACAAACGCTGGCCTGCATTATACAGCCGTGTATTCTGATCCTGTGGCACGTGCTTCGGAGCACGTTATGCAATGTTACACTGCTGATTAATGGCCGCTTGCACAAGAAGTTTTTCATTGTCCTACTGTAAGCATCCTGGGAATGATTAACTTTGTGACATAACTTCATCACACAAATGTGGAACTTTTTAACAGAACTTCAAAATAATACGCTTCAGAAATAACAATGAGTTTTGGCTTCTTAATGGGTACACAATTAACAACTATTTTAAAGCCACTGGGTTGAAACTGAGACACGTATTTGGGAGTTGTCCTTTCTTTAGGAGTAGGGTTTCATGGAAGATTGGTTCATGCATGAACACTCTTCTACCATATTTTAATTTTACCTTTATTCTAGTTTGCTGTTGAAGATGTCAGACCTATTTTACAGTGCTCTGTCTTATGAGCTAAATATTGAATATACCAGTCGCTTTTATGAAACATTCTTGGAGCCACAAAGACATGACTCTCATATTGCCACACACAATGGAAAGTTATGGTGATGCTTGTTTTTCAGTCCATGTAACTAAAATTGTGCGTTTTGTTGAACTTTGAATCTTACTGGCTGAGGGCAGTCTGAAATGCTGGGAGCATGAAGACTTTATTGTGGTGGCAGAAAGTCAACCAAAGTAGCTTAGGCAAAAGGAAACTTCATTGGCTCTCAGCCCCAAACTGTGGAAGGTCAGGGAAGCTGGGGTCTCAGGGCTGCCAGGACACTCCACTCCCCACCATGTGCTTGTAGTCTCTGGTGTGTGGCTCCATCCTTTGGGCCTGTCCCTGTAGACCAGCTCCACCTGATGGCAGCTCCCAGCTGCATGCTCCCCAGCAGGAAAGAGAGGGCACGCTCTTCACTCACTTCCAACTCAGAAACTCCCAGGAGAGGCCTCGGATAGGCCTAGCTCAGATCATATGGCCTCCCTGTGGCCAGGGTGGTGGGGTACTACGATTGGAGGAGGAGGATCTCTTCAGGAGAAGAGAGGGCTGCTGTCCTGGACCCGAAAACAAAACAGCCACCCAGGCCAACCTTGACTCAATCAGCCATCCTCTCCCCAAGATGACCCCTACATGCCATAAGTCCTCTCCTGGATACAGCCACAAACCTGGGCATCCTGCTCAGTAAGCACCACCCCGGGGTTCTGCCCAGCTTGAGTCCAGATCTCTAGGTCACGTCCACTCCTCACAAGGCCAGGCTCTCCTCTGCAGGACAAAGCGGCCTGTGGTCTCAGTGCCCAGTGCGAGAGGGAACCGTCTACAGATGGGGGGTGAAGCATTCAAGGGCTCCAGCCCACGCGGCATTTTCACATAATGGGAAGGGACTAGACAGGGACTGTCATTTTCCTGACAGTCAATTGATCCCTTGGCCAATCTCATGACCAGTGCTCTTGCTGTTAGGACCCTTTCCCAGAGGAATATTGGAGAACATTTTTCCACTGGGTCTTATCACCTCATTGGTCCATGCACTACTTCATTTTTGTTCGTGCAGTCTTAGAGAGGCCTGGAGGTTGTAGGGGCAGAAAACAGACTCCTTAAACCTTATTTGGCCTTCCACAGATTTAATGTGGGGGAGGGAGCCCATAGTCTAATAACCAGTAACATGATTCTTGTCAAGTTAGTTTTTGAGTCTGTACTGGGTGGAAACAAAGACCTGTCTCTCAGCAGGGATGCCCCGAGATTCCACGCTCTCTCCAGATGTCAGCGGCATGGCATCTGCCTGAGAGCCACAGGAAGTAGGGCTTGCAAAAAGGGGCTTCTGGTCTACTCCAGCACGTTGCCCCCACCAGCAAGGGCCTGCACTAGCCAGATCAGGGGGAGGAGCTCAAGCCCCTGCCAGGGAAGTGGATCAACCATGGAGACAGGGCATTGAGAAGGTGCCAACACCTATGTCAAAACTCTTCTGGAGGCAAGTAACAGACCCCCAGCTCAAACTGAATGAGTCAGGAAAAGGGACTCCCTCTGCTCAGCCAGCTTCCGAGACAGGCTCTGGGAACTCAGTCTTTCTTCTCCCATCTCCCCTTCTCCTCTGCCTATCCAGCTTCCCCTGCGGCAGGAGGATATGGCCCCTGGCAGCTCCCAGCCTCCCCACCACAGAGCAGGGTGATTTTTTTTTTTTTTTTTTTGACATTGAGTTTTCCTCTTGTTGCCCAGACTGGAGTGCAGTGGCACAATCTTGGCTCACCACAACCTCCCCTGTCGGGTTCAAGCGATTCTCCTGCCTCAGCCTCCCGAGTAGCTGGGATTACAGGCATGCACCACCACACCCGGCTAATTTTACATTTTTAGTAGAGATGGGGTTTCTCCATGTTGATCAGGCTGGTCTTGAACTCCCGACCTCAGGTAGTTCACCCACCTTGGCCTCTCAAGGTGATGGGATTACAGGCGTGAACCACACACCCCAGGCAGCAGGGTGCTCTTAATGGTCACTCTGCTTGGACATGTTTGGGGAGGATGAGGGCCCCAGGCCAGTGGGGGAGGTGCGGTAATTGGTAGCCCTTATTAGGACATGGCGACTTGGGGTGGTGGGGTGGTAAGCGCCCGCCACACCTGGTTTTCAATTCCAGCAGGCGGCCACATGGGTATTGCTGTGCCTGTCCTTGTCCTTGTGTCTCTAGGTTATTAGTGCATTTCTTTGTTCACCTGTGGACACGCAGGGTGGCCAGACACCCGATGTGTGGCCTGTGGACCCCAGCAAACCACTGAGTTATTGCAAAATTCTCCAAATCCCTGTTGTCACCAACTGAGTAAATACGCTTGGCACAGATGGGCCACTATCTTCCCAGTGCTGTAAGAGTCGTGTTTAATGAAATACCAAATCATCATGTGATTCATGTTGGTTATTTGTCACTTTGTGTTCTCAGAGGAAGACAATTGTCCAGTTACTCTCATGCTGGGCTCCTCGAGCTATTTTGAAGTTACGGGAGCCCCTGGTTTAGGCTGCTTGAGGAGCAGTTCCACAATTTTCTGCTGCAAGTGATCAGGCAACACAAGTGAATTTGTCCTAAACTACAAAGCCTGCTTCTAAATACAACTTCTAAAGAAGACAACACTTGTTTTTCTTTCTCCTGAAGAGTTGACACGACCCCGAAGTTACGTAAGATGTGTTAACCTGCGGCGCTGCCACTCGTTCTGGAGAGAAGTTAAACAGGAGAGGAAAACAGGAGAGAGGAAGCGGCACTTTACCAACTTCCTGCCTTCCAAAGTCCTCGATTCCAATTCTTTCCTTCGAAGAACAGACTTTGCGATAACCTTGTTTTCTTGATACTCTTGATCGCTTCGTGACAGCAGTGCCGGGGTGGGGGGTTGTCAATGGCTCAGCGGCAGGTGCGGCGAAATTCTGGGTACGGCCCTAAGCCACGCGACTTTCCGCTGCAGGGAGAGGGCTGTGCCTGCGCTCGGCTGAGCCTCGGTGCTTAGGGCAAGCGCGTGCGACCCCAGCGCCCCCGACCCCGACCCCGACTCGCTGCTCACATTCCGGCTTCCCCGAAAGCCAGGGAGTGGTTAAACGTTGACTTCTGACCCCTGCTCCTTCGGCGATCTGCCTTCCCCCTCGCATTCCAGCGGGTCCCGGGCCCGGGGGCGCTGCCTACGTGCGGCGGCTGCCCCTGAGCGGCCGAAACGCCGACTGCTTCCCGGAACGCAGCGCAGATAAGAAGCCGCTGCCGGGCTCGGGTTTCAGAAGCGCGCGGTTACAAAGCCCTGCGTCATCATTTCACTTCGGATTTGTTTTTCTTTCCTAGTGCGAAGTTCCAGCAGAAGGACGTTTTGTGTGTTTGGTGCGTGTGTGCGTGTGTATCTCCTTTTGGTAATTATTTTGGAAAACGTTCCGAGGCCAAAAATAGACAAGCCAGAGGCCTCCTTGCTGCGCGCCTGGCGGCCCCGAGCTCTCCGGCGCATGGGGTCGCGCTGAGACACAGTCACGAGCACCGCGCGTCACCGAGTGCCCGAGCCCCCTGCCGGGCCGGCCGCTGAGGACGCGCTCCCCGCCGCCCGCTCGTTTTCTCGGTTCTAAAACCTTCAGTGTCCGTTGCTGGCGACTTAATCTACGCTCTAACTCGCAGAATTCTTTTGACCTGTTGGAGAAAAATAGTATTTAAGATCTGGGTTATTCAAGAGGGTGGAGTCGGCTAAGTTTAGTGGACGCTAAAAATAGCCCAGCGGGGCTGGCGGGTCAGGCCTGGGGGGCGCCAGGACCTCCGCCCTCACCCTGCCCGCTCCGGGCCTGCGAGCCGCAGCACTCCCAGGGTTTGTGCGTAATTCTAGCCAAGGCCCAGTGTCATTTCCAAGAGGTGCCTCTCGGCCGGGTTACTCATATGTCAGATTCCCATTCTCACGTTGTGTTTCGCGCAGCAACTGCATTTCCAAAGAAAAGCGTGAGTCACTAACAAGTGGCTGCAGAGGGAGGGAAGGGCCACCCAAGCACCGGAAGAAAGAGGTGGGGGGAAGGGGCCTTTTTATGGTATTCTGAGCTGGCTTTCTTTTCCATAGGTTAATTTTTATCTTAACTACCAAACTTAGTCTGGTTCGCCTTTTTATAAGAAATCTATTTAAATACAAGGGATTATTTGAACTGCTTTTTAAAAAGCCAAGGGCATTTTTGTGTGTGTGGTTCTCAGCTTACAAATAAAATATATTAATAGTTGTTTAATGGGCATTTAAAATGCCGACTGCCTGTGACTGTTTTTAGTGCATTCTCTAAACACCACTTGGAGACCTGAAATTGTCCCCCTTGGTTAAGTCCACAAGGGACTGCCACTTTGCCATGACCAGGTATGCCCAGCCCAGTGAGGCCAAGCTCATTGCTCTGAACAGATGGTGATTTTTCAAACTGAATGCTATTCTGGTGTACTTATTTAGGAAAAAGATCTAAAAATAGACTTGAATGAGCATAACCTGCAAAAATAAGTTGTCAGCCTCTTTTTACTCCTGCAGGGTTGAAAACAAAGCTGTCAGCAATTTCTGCGAGCTGAGGAATCTGTATACTTTCTTATTTTAGAGAGAGCTTTTTCAGTGGGACTGTAATTGAGTCCCCTTAAATCTTTGTGTCAACAAATTACCATCTGTTGTTCTAGAGACCTCAAATTGGTGAGACTGGCGTGCTGCTCACTGCTGGGGTGGAGGAGGGTGCTATCGTTTGCCCTTTTGGATGTTAGCTTTGGAGGGGAAATAAGTCCCGCTGGTTTCCGTTGTCACTGCAGTAGTGGGTGGGTCCAGGCTCTGGCAGCCCCCTTACCCAGACCCTGGGGTCTTGTAGGGGGAGTGATTGAGAGATGCCGGGGGAGCATGGGCTTGGACTCACAGGTGGCACTGAGGTGGAGAGGAAACCCCAGCCAGTTCTGGCGGGGCCTCTGGTGAATCTCAACACCTGTTGGTGACTGCGGTCGCAGTAGCCCAGAGCACTGGGTTTTGATTAAATCCATGACGTGCTCAGCCCTTCTTTAGAAGGTACTTGGTGTAGCCTTTGTGGCAGGAAACTACAGGTGATGGGAACAACAGAGGGCCTTTGTCCCCAGTCTGGGACAACCACACCATTTTTCTGTGACGTGATCACACATGCCAACCTAGAGAGAAGTCAGAAATGGAACTGAGACCTTGTTTCATCTTGGAGAGGAGTTCCCCCTGAATATGGGAAACTGAATGAGGATGGAAATGGCCCCTCTCTAGATGGAGGATAGTGCGCAGAGTGGTCCCTAGACTCTGGGAGGTCAAAAGTCTAGACCAGAGCAAGCCCGGGCTGGCCCGGGGGCAACCCATCCCATCCAAAGACCTTGCCTGGCTCCCAGCAAGGTTCTGTGCGTTCAAGCAGGGGAAACAGAAAGTGAAATGAGTGGCGTTAAACTCAGCAAAATCAAGTCCTGCAGATCAAGAAAGCTTTTCTCACCTGCTGTGTGTTTAATTTCGCAGGTGCGCCTCAACTTTAAACAGCTCTTTAAAACAATTTGCTCCAACAAACCAGACTGGCCACCAATAGGATGTGGGATTCTGGAGCATAGAAGCTTTCTCCAGTCAGCATTTGCTATATTTTAACCTTCCCATGCTGTCTCAAAAGAATGGAAACAAATCCTGGTTCCTACTTCGCAACAGGCACAGATGTGCACGCGAGCGCGCGCGCATACACACACACACACACACACACACACACGGAGAAGAGTGATTTCTCCTGGGTTGGGGATGGTGACATATCTGAGGACAGAAAGGAGGAAGAGAGCTGCCCACGTGCTGGGAGGGCTTCGAGGGCCAGTCAGTGTCTCAGAGGGTTACAGCCGCTTTGGGATCTAGGAACCACCAACTCTTTCCAGTCATCAAAAAGCACAAAGCCGAAGTGCCTGAGAGGTCTGGGCAGATGTCACTGGAGCACTGAGGGGCCTAGACAAAGTGTTGGCAGCGCCTGCCTTTTCAGTCCCATGGGAAACTGCCTGGCCATCAGAAAGTCTTGTGTTAGCCGGTAAATTAGCTTAACATGACCTGTTTGTAAAAGGGACAGGGAGGTGGGGGGAATTATGTTCATTACTTTTCTCAAGGGCTGATTTGGGAGTGAAACCCCCACCCCTGCCCCCCAACCCACGCCCATGCACATTATTTTTAAAGGCAGACGTCACTAGTTATTGCCAAGAAAAGCCCAGGTTCCTGAGGAAGCTGCAGGGTGGTCTGGACACCCCTGCTTCCAGCGGGCGACACTGAGGAAGACAGTGGGGGAGCTGCCTTGTGTGTTTCTGACCCAGCGAGATGAATCTCACAGCCCCTTCTTCAGGCCAAAAGCACATCAGTGAATCAAAGTTTTTAAAATATTGCAAAATACTTTTAAAAGATGCCATCAATAAGTCCAGTTCCTAAATGCATCATCTTTAGAGAAAATGAAATTTTTAAAAGGAATAAAAAGCACATACACAGTGGCTGAGCATGGTGGCTCATGCCTGCTATCCTAGCTACTTGGGAGGTTGAGCCAAGAGGACATCAACCCAGGAGGTTGAGACTTCAGTGAGTTATGATGGCACTGTTGCATTCCAGCCTGGGTGACAATGCGAGACCTTGTCTCCAAAGAGAAAAGGGGGGCAAAAAAGACATGATGCTTCAAAAATTAAATGGAAGAGACCAATGAAGCTTTGGTGGTCTTTAACTCTTAGAAGAATGACTGTCTTGGCAGGGGCAGAGCAGACTGAGCCTTGGGCTGTTTGCTGTGGTCCAGAGAGCGCCATACACCTGTGCGGGGACTGGGCGTGGTTCTGGAAAGAAAGTGCCCAGCAATGGAGAGAGGCATGGGGAAAGAACCTGCCTCAGAAGATACAATCATGCTGAGATCCGTAAAAAGAAATGAATGGGGATGATGATGGCGTGTCAGGATCCCAGGCAGCAGCCCCTGGTCCTGTGCAGGAAGGGGTATGTGTCAATTATGCTGTATGTCAAACGTCATACATTACTAGAAAGTATCTATGTTTTGACAAAGCAATTCAAATTCTAGGAATTTGGTGTAACACAGGATGTACATAGAGAATGTTAATCTGGGAGTTAGGGGAAGCCTTCACCAATTGGAAAGATGGGACAAATGCATTAAAGTCCATGCACTCTATGCAGCAATTGAGGATCCTGTTGTGGGAGTGTCCATATCGTTATCATAGGAAAATGTTTACTATGTGCTGATATATTGAAAAAGCAGGCCGGGTGCGATGGCTCATGCCTGTAATCCCAGCACTTTGGGAGGCCAAGGTGGGCGGATCACCTGAGGTCAAGCGTTCGAGACCAACCTGACCAACGTGGAGAAACCCCGTCTCTACTAAAAATACAAAAAAAAGAAAAAAAAAGCACGTTACAGTTCAGTAGGCACAGTAATCATATTTTCATGTTATAAATATAATACATGCACCTGTTCTTTCTACAATTGTGTTCATTTTTTATTGCTGCTATAACAAATTACCACAAACTTAGTGATTTCAAACAACATGCATGTATCACTGACAGCTCCGTAGTTCAGAAGTAGATTGTTCTCACTGATCAACGTGACGGTGTTGGCAGGGCTGTGTTCCTTGCAGAGGCTGTGGGAGAATCCTCCCCTCATCTCTCCGGCAGCCCTCGGCCACCCTGTCTCGTGGTCCTCACCTCTATCTCCAAGTAGCAGCAAGAGTTCTTCCCCGCACCACGCCAGACCCCCTGCCTCCTGATCCACAGCTGAGGACCCTGTGGTTACACGGGACACACTTGGGTGATCCAGAGTTCTCTCCCTACCTCAGGGTCAGCTGATTTTCAACCTGAATTCCATCTGCCACCTTGATTCCTCCATGCCACACAACCTAACATTCACAGGGTCCAGGGATTAGGGCATTGCCATGGTGCAGATGTGTGTCCCCTCCACATCCATGCTGAAATGTGATCCCCAAGGTTGGAAGGAGGGTCGGGTGGGATGAGTTTGGGTCATGAGGGAGGACTCCTCATGAGGGATTTGTGCCTCCCCACAGTAATGAGTGAGTTCTCGCTCTATTAGCTCACGTGAGTTCGAGTTGTTTGAGAGTCTGGGACCTCCCCACTCTCTCTTGTTCTCTCTCTTGCCATGTGACACACCTGCCTCCCCTTTGCCTTCTGCCATGATTGTAAGCTTCCTAAGGCCTCACCAGAAGTTGAGCAGATGCTGGTGCCATGCTTTCTGTACAGCTTGCGGAACCATGAGCCAAATAACCCTCTTTTCTTTGTAAATTACCCAGCCTCAGGTATTTCTTTATAGCAAGCAAAACAGACTAATACAGGCATGGATGTCTTTGGGGACCAGTGTTCTGCTTACCACAACAATATACACGTATTCATTTTAATTAGCCAAGAAGAACTAGGAAAGCCAGAGAGCTCTAGTCATTTAGAATCAATTTTCATTTCAGCTTTAATAGTCACCTTTAATATTCACCTTTATTTCTGTAACCATAATTCCCATAATTCTCAGCATCAGTTCTAAATTTGCATTAATCCAATCTCATTCATTTCATATCATAGCTTTTCCATTTCTATGTTGTTGATTAATTAGGCAATTTTATTTTACTTTTGTTTTTCTTAAATGTTCTGTATTTCTTGAATCCTGGCAATTTTGAAAATATATGTCCTATTGCCTTTGACTAGAGTAATTATGACTTATCTGGGTATCAGATTCTTGGGCACAATTTTTTCCTCTCTGATCATCCTGAAGATCTATTCTACTGGTATTAAATGTTGGAAGTCTGGGAATAATTGAGCCCTCTTCTCACAACAGTTCTGTGAAGAACGTTCATTCTAAGCCACTAAGATTGTTGCCGTAGAAAACTAATACGGTCATGCTGCCAAGGACCCTTTCTGGGATTCCCTAAGCCCAACCATATTCCAGACTGGGTTGAGGTTGTCCAGTCACGCTGTTGCAGTGTGAGACGCAGGCCTCTGCCCCAGACCTGCCCAGCTCTGGGTGGATGCCCAGCTTTGTCCACCGCTCCCACTTCCTTCCCAGCCTATGGGAGGCAAAGGACAAAACCATGTGGGTGTTAGCCCAGAAATGGCTCATCTGTGGGAGAAGGGACCCTCAGAACAAGATGCTTAGCTTGGTCCCCAGGGCTCTGGCATTGATTACTTTCTCCTGTGGTAAATTTCTTTGTACTCAACATAAATAAGCTTGGGTGGCCACCTCTAGCCATGCTTTCCACCAAAGACAGTCAGAGCGGGGGTCCTGGCGGTTGTTCTGCCCCTGGAGAGAAGGGGCCTTCCACTCTCGGTGGGAGTTGGAATCTCTTCCTAGGTGGCCTCTGTTTCTGGTGGGCAGGGCATGTCCTTCAGGGAGAAGCCCTGGGGGATCTTCTCACCGGCTGTCTCCAGCTTTATGGTGTGAGGCTGATCCTCTTCTCACTGTGAGTGCGAATGGCATTTTATTTTTCTGTTGTTGCTCTTCTGTGGATATGTACTTTGCAAGATTTGTGGCAGAAGGTTTTGTCTGCGCCCGTCTTTCCTGGAAGGCGAGTTGAGTTTGGAAGATCTGGAAAGCCCCACACGTCCCCCAGGGGCTTCATTCCTCCCTCCCTGCGCCCCTCCCAGGAACTCCATCTCTCCAGCCCTCCCCAGAGACTGTGTTCACTTTTTATCCCTCCCATTTCCCCTACTCACATGAGAGAAGACATGCATTTCTAATACATTGAAAGGAAGATTTTACAATTATTTTCTGATTCCCCTAACATTTAGAAATGAACTTTACCTCAAATATCTACAACTCTACCACCCATTTGACAGCTAAGAAGAGCATATTCTCTTTACAGTCAAATAAGCACCATATAACGTGGACTGTGCAGTCGGGCAGATGGGAATTCAACCTGCCTCTCCCATTTGCCAGTTGATGACTTAGTCTCTTGACTCTCTGGATTTTGATTTATTTGTTAAAAATTTAAAAGGTGGTAATAGATGACTCACGGCTGCAGTGAGCATGGGAACTGGCTCACATCCTCCTGAAAGGGTGGGGGAGCGGAAGGGAGCTGGGGTTCAGTCACAACAGTGGCCTTAGCTGACCCCCCAGGGAACTCCAAGCTGGATGGCCCTGCATAGGGTTCCTGAGCTTGGGCAAGGGACTTTAGGCTCCACATGAACCAGTCACTGGAGGCAAAGGTCTCCGGGAAGGACTGAGTCATGGGACAGGTGCTTATCTGAGTGGAGGCCAACAACCTCCCCATCCTGGGGGAAGAAATCCTTTGTCCCCAAAGGAGAACCTGCGTGGCTTCCAGCACCCCTAAGTAAGTAGCCACTCCCTGGATGGTGCGACCAAAGCAGGGAACTCCCCTGCACCACCAGTCTCCTGCTGATCCCCTCACTGACCTGGCTGGAGGAAGAGGGCACGGGAGCCCAGGTGATCAGCTTATGGCGGCCGGACAGAAAATGGGTCCAGGGTCAGGGCAGGCAGAGAACAGCACACCCAGCATCAAGGGCCAGCCGGCTTCTCCCCCGACTCTGTGCCTGGTCCTCGGGCTTCTTACCTGGAGCAGACACCTGTTGCCTCCCTCGTGGACACATCACCGAAGGCAGCTGAAGGGCTTGTCATCTAAAGGGCTTCATGCAACAAAGCTCAGCGTTTGGCTCTACCCAGCACCTCTGCAGGAGCTGGGACATCGACAATGTGCCCAGGTCATCTTTGCAGCCAAAGCCGTGTCTCCCCATTTCTCACATCATCAGCAGAACACTATTCCCTAATGTTTGATTTCTCTGGGAGTGGGATTGCAAGACTGCTCCTAAATTCATTTCAAACTCTTAATAAGAGAAAGCCCTCTCTTTACGGGGAAGAACCGACTTTTCCTGGAGATATTCCAGGCTTTGCAAACATTAAATAACTATTAATAAATAGGAAGTTGCTGGACCAGATGAGGGCTTTAGGCAAAGAAGCAGGGAGCCTTTTTTCTCTGGCTTCCTGAGCATGTGGCCATTTCTCTCAGTTGGTGGAGAAGCCCAAACGTGTGTTTGCTCTGAGAGGGGCCTGACAAGCCTCGTCTCCACTTTGTTTTTGGTAGAAGGCTTTTGCTGGCATCCGTGACCTGAACCTTCAGCATTTGCATGGTGAATGTAATAAGCAAAGCGGCTTCCAGGGCATCTAGGATGTCTGGCAGAAGAGCGAGGGATCTGTGGGCTTTGGCAAGTGTGAGGACTGCTGAGACCAAGGGACCAGCCGCTCGTCAGGCACAGGGGCTTGCGTATAACCAAGGCTGCTATGTGCAGCATTGAAGAGAGCAGGTGATTGTATTTTTAAAGTGGAGTTGTGAATCGTTTTTTGGGGTCTGCTTTTTGTTTAGGAACTATTGAAATGGTATCTCTAAAATTCTGGATTATCTAAATATCTCTGGATTTTTCTTTCTACCCCCAGTTTGAGTTGAGCAGCATTGTTTTTGAGCTTCAATGTCTCATTAAGAGGTAGGATTTGTTTTCTGTAATTTAGTCTTGAAGACAAGCAGCCCCCCCCCCCCCTCTGGAAGTTGTGCCTCAACTGCCGTCTTTGTGCCCTCATCCTGAACTCTCTGGGGCGTCGCCAGGAGCACCTCATTGGTGATACGAGTGTGCTGTTATCAGCAGGGTGGAAGCCACTGGAAACACCCTGTTAACGGATATGTGTGTCTGCTTCTCTGGGTGCCCGGGGTCGGCAGAGCCCTAGAGGCACAGAGGAACCTTGTGGCATTCCAATTACTGCTGTGTAATGCAACATCCCTAAATATGATGCGTCAAGCAATATAACTTTTTCTTTCTTTTTTTTTTTTTTTAGATGAAGTCTTACTCAGCTGGGATGCAGTGGTGCAATCTTGGCTTGCTGCATTCTCCACCCTCTAGGTTCAAGCGATTCTCCTGCCTCAGCCTCCTGAGTAGCTGAGACTATAGGCGCACACCACCATGTCCAGCTAAGTTTTGTATTTTTGGTAGAGACGGGTTTTTGCCATATCGGCCAGGCCGGTCTTGAACTCCTGACCTCAAGTGATTCACCAATCTTGGCCTCCCAAAGTGCTGAGATTACAGGTATGAGCCACCACACCCAGCCCACACCTTTTTCTTTCTCGTAATTCTGTGGATGGGAATTTGGACAGGGCTCAGCTGGGCAGCTCTTCTACTCTCCTTGGTGTGGGCTGCAACTGCTCCTATGGCTGCATTTAGCTGGGAGCTTGAGCTGGCTGGGACATCCAAGCTGGCCTCCATCCTCCAGGGCCTCCTCCAGATGGCCTTGGCTTGTCCAAGGGTCTAGCTTGGCTTCCTTGCAGCATGATGGCCAGGCTCTAATCAGGAGAATGTAGAGCTCAAAGTCTCAAGGATTGAGCTTGAAAGGTCCAGAAGGTTACATTCTATAAGCCAAAGAGGAGAGGAAGGAGACTCTAGGCTTCACGGACCAGAACAGGAATTAAATGAATTGCTGTGTGGATGTGTCTGGCATTAGTAAATATCCTGTGCATAATAGCTGTTTGCATTATTGTGTCCCTTTAGTCATTAGCTAATACTCCTGGTGCAGAGATGGAGGAAACAGCCTGCCAGAGGCAGTTTTGAAGGGACAGGAGGTTTGTTCAAGGAACTCCTTGTGTGGAAGGCCTCAACCCTGACTACATATTACGATCACCTGAAAATCCTCCTGCCAAATCTCCACCCAGACCACTTCAACCAGTCCTAGGTGTAGAATCCAAGTGTGGGTATTTTTTTTTAACTCCCCAAGTGATTGTCATGATACAGCTATTGCCCATGACTGATAAGAGTTGTTGAGTCAGTGAATGAAAGTGTGTTAAAATTTTTTTTTTTTTTTTGAGATGTAGTTTTGCTCTTATTGCCCAGGCTGGAGTGCAATGGTACGATATCTGCTCACCACAACCTCCACCTCCCAGGTTCAAGCGATTCTCCTGCCTCAGCCTCCCAAGATCAGCCTCCCGCTGGGACTACAGACATGTACCACCATGCCCAGCTAATTTTGTATTTTTAGTAGAGACGAGTTTTGTCCACTCCCGACCCAGGTGATCTGCCCACCTCAGCTTCCTAAAGGGCTAGGGTTACACACGGAGAGCCTTTGTGTCCGGCCTTAAATTTTAACCAGATAGCACTTTTCAAAAACCTAACTATAGACAAGAAAGGTTCTGGGTCCCAGAATGTGAAAGCGCAGGAGGCTTAAGTTAAATGCTGACGGCCCCTCAGCCCTGCCTTTCCACTGACAAACCAGCCAGTCTCCCAAGAGAAAAAGATGCCCCTTTGTTCAGCACATGAGACAAATGTCTTAGACTGCTCTATTAATGAAATAAATGTACAATTTGAGACTAAACAGCTGGACAGGAAGATGGGGTGGGTCTGACTTCTAACACTATTGGCTGGCACAGGAGCAGGAGGAAGGCAGAGTGGCGGTCTGTGCCCACTCGTGAGTTCATTTGTGACTATGTTACAAGTAGTAGCACTCCAACATTTATAGTATAGCCTAGGAATTATGCAGAATATATTTGCAATCTCTTTTTGGTGACAGAACTGAAAATAGAAATTAAAAAAAACCTGAGAGAGAGAGAGAAGAAAAGGGGGGTGGGGAAGAGCAGCTAAATGGAATTCTTGGAGCTTCCTATTCCAGGTGGAAAGTTGAAGTCATGAAACCAGACAGATCTCTCTTTCTTCCCCCTAATTAATTAAAGGTTGTAAAGTCAGGGTGTGGGCTGGGTGTATTCCCTTTATTTTTTAAAACCGTGTTTGACAGCTCCCAGGCTCCCAGTATTTCATCAGGCTCTCAGGTGCGCTGTAATTGATGTGTCATGCGCTGGGTTGCATAACTGCATTGTTACACCGGCAGCGTTTCTCCATTGAGCCCATTCACATCATCTCATCAGGAGAGAGGAATGCCCACAGCACCGTCTTGCCCTTAAGGAAAAGATGCAATTTCTTTCATGTTTTAAAGTAATAGCCTTAAAGATAAAAATACAAAAAAAAAAAAAAAAAAAAAGTAAACAACACCCATAGTGCCCACCACTTAAAAAATGCTTAACAGCACACCTCACCTGGCCTTTCCTATTTTGAGCATGACTGCAGAACAGAAGGGTGTTGGTTGTGGACTCTGGATACAATTTGCCTGACTTCAGAATTCAGCTTAGGTAGGTCACTTGCCTCAGTTTCCTGATCTAGTGGAATGGAGATAACAATGGTAACCCACTTGCGGTTTAAATGCATGACTACAGTATCTGTAAGGTGCCATGCCTGGCCCAGGTAGGACACAGTACTGCTATCATCACTACCGTGACTACTCCTGCCTTCTTCCTGTACTTACAAAAGACACATGTGCACACACATGCACGGACACAAACACACGCACCGTGCACACACATTCCAACAAGTCCCTGCATGTGCTCATTTGCACACACACACGAACATGTACATACCTGTGAACACACACATATTTTTTCCCACAAACAATAACATACTCTATGTAGAGGTTTGCGGCTTGCAAACACGTCACAACATGTAATGGATATTTTTCCCAGTCAGCAACCGTACACTTTCCAGCAAGGGTGCCATTCTTATTAGCTGCCCCAGTGTCCCTGGATGGACATTTGGGTTGCTCTGAGCCTTCACTGTGACAGACTTACTGCTGCAGGGCTTGCTGTGTGTTGGGGATACAGAGGTTTTTTTTTTTTTTTTTTTTTTTTTTTGACGGAGTTTCACTCTTTTTGCCTAGGATGGAGTGTGATGGCATGATCTTGGCTCACTGCAAACTCTGCCTCCCGGGTTGAAGCAATTCTCCTGCCTCAGCTTCCCTAGCAGCTGGGATTACAGGCACATACCACCACAACCAGCTATTTTTGTATTTTTAGTAGAGACGGAATTTCTCCGTGTTGGTCAGGCTGGTCTTGAACTCCCAACCTCAGGTGATCCGCCTGCCTCAGCCTCCCAAAGTGCTGGGATTACAGGTGTGAGCCACCGCGCCTGGCTGGGGGATGCAGAGTTTTAACTTTCTCAGATACCGTCAAATTGCTGTCCCAAATCCACGCCACTTTGCGCTTTGCTGAGAAGCCCACCTTCCTGCCTTCCTCCAAGGGAAGGTCTAAGGAGCCCTGTCAGGCCCCCACTGTTTCCTGGCACACCTCTCTCCACATCCTGATCAGGAGTGCGTGTAGATACTGGACTCCACCAATCTGATCATTGAGAAATGCTGTCTTGTTAATTTGCATTTCTGTAATTATTATTTAGGCAAAGGCTTCTAATTTATCTTGTGTAGCCTGTAAGCACCGTCATGAACAATGTCAATCTATTCTTGGCCTGTACAGTTTGTTTCATAGCTTTTTTACAAACAACTACTATGCAGACCACCCATAGCTCACTCAGCGCAGTAATGTGCCGAATTAGCGCATTAGGTGAAGAAGATTCTGAATGCAGAGCAGTGTTTCCAGTTGTTGGAAGTGCCCATCCTCATCCTACCAAGCGAATAGTTCAGCATTTAGTCGTTCATTCAAAACTATTTCCTGAGCACCTGTCTGTGTCAGGCTCATACTGTTTGGAGGATTTTGTGTTGCGTCAGTAAACACAAACTTTTAAAAATCCCTGTCCTTGTGGAATTCATGGTCTATCCCAAATCCTATCTGAATGTGGGCACCTGAGATGAGGACCCCATGGCATATGGTGGCTGCTGCGTGTGGGAGTCCATCATGGCCACGGACCCACTCGGTGTCCCACTGCAGCTGTGACCAAGGCCACACAGGGTGGGTAGGCAGACAGTGTCCCTGGGGCCATGAGACAGGATCAGCAGAGAGTGCCTCATGGCCCCGGAGCTGTTCCTTACACAGATGGGAGAAAGGAAGCCCAAGGGTGCCTGCCTGCCCATGCGCCCGGGAAGCCCACCTTCCTGCCTTCCTCCAAGGGAAGGTCTGAGGAGCCCTGTCAGACCTCCACTGTTCCCTGGCACCCACGCACTGAGGTCCCGCTCTGGGGATGGTCTCCAGGCCAGTCCCTGCTGAGCCTGAGCTGGGACAGAGCAGCGAGCGGAGCTGCAGGAAGGGCCCGGGCAGTGGGACCCACTCTGTGCCGGCTGGTGTCTGCCTCTTACTCGAGTTACTGGGACTGGCCCTTAATTTCCAGTTCCTATTTGAAATATACCAGGAAAGGACTGTGGTGCTTTGTCCTTGGTGGAGATTCTTGCCTCTGGACCGAGCAGCTGGCCAAGGGGGTGGCAGCTATCACTGGGCCAGTATGTTCAGGGGCTCAGCCTAGACAGGTCACCAGTGGGGTCGCTGAACAGCAAGGCTGAGGTAGGAAAACATTCCCCAAATCCTCAGGGAGCTTTTCCCTGAAATAGAACCAAACCATGCGTGTTCACAGCACTAGCATGTAGTGGTCATTTGCAGGGCTGAGTGAGTGATGGGGCCACCCCATAGGGACACCCCAGCCTCATGGAGCCGGCACCAGGCCTGTGCAGCTAGAGCGTATCAGACACAGGCCCAACATGGGCATAGAGCCATCCTGGAGAGAGCGCTGCTCGTCTGGAGAACCAGGTACACCTCCCCAGGGTGCTGATGGGTGACGTCTGAATAACAAGTCACCACTGACTTGGTGGCTTAAAACAACACAGCTTTGCTCTTTTACTGTTCTGGATGCTGGAGGTCTAAGATCAATCTAACTGGGCTAAAGTCAAGGGTGGGCAGGGCTGGTTCTTTATGAAGGCTCTAGGGGAGAATCCATTTCTTTGCTGTTCTTTCCACTTCTAGGGGCCACCTGCATTCCTCGGCTCTTGTCTCCTTCCTCCGTCTTCAAAGCACATCACTGCAGTCTCTGCGTCCATCAGCGCGTCAGCTCCTGCTCTTCCCTGGTTGGACCGTCTCAGGAGGAGCCTTGTGACTACATTACCTGCCTCCCCTGAGTAATTCTGGGAGGGCTTCATCACATCTGCAGAGTCCTGTTTGCCATGTAAGGTCACAGCCATGGGTTCCGGGGGACATATTTGGGGGCCACTATCATCCTGGCACATGGAGGGACACAGAATGTTTCTCTGGGCAGGGGTGTCAAAGATGAGGGCTGCAGGCAGAGAGAGCGGTGCCTGGCACCAGTGGGCCACTCTGGGCAAGTGAGTCAGCCCTGACCTGTTTCCAGCCTGGCCCAGCTCTGCCCTGGGTAGGTCTGAGCGTGGCTGTTCTCTCCAGGCAGTGTGGGTCCCTATGGGGAACTGCAAACCCGCCAGGCTGGCAGGAGCCAGGGACACAGGGCAGGCAGCAATGGCGGGGATGGGAAGGCTGACCTTGTGTGCTGCAAGGGTATCCCCACCTAACTGTGCAGAACTTGGGCACACAGCATGGGGGTGCTGTGAGGCATTGGGGACACAGAGAGTAGGGGAGGATGGCCTGAGGGGGATGCACGTGATCTCGGTGGAGGCAGAATGAACAGAGACGCAGGCGAATGGAGCTGATATTGGGAGCATAAGAGCCACCAGCGTAACCCTGGATCCCTCTGAAACATGTGCATTGGCTCCTCAGCCAGCTGCGGGGTCAGCCCAGGCCTTCCAATCTGCTTTCCTTCCTGCTCATTGTATGGTCATCAGCAGGGAGGTCTTCTCAGCTTCTCATCTGCAGGGAGTTCTTTCCCCTTCTCAGCTCGGTGAGGCCCACATCTGCATGAGTGCACCTCTTTGCCCTCCCTGATGACTCCCTGCAGCCCCATAGCCCTCTCCTCCAAAGGCCTGTGCCACCTCCAGATGGCAGACGAAGGGGCCGGCTGCTCTGAAGCAGGGAGGCGAGCTCTTCCCACTGCAGGTGAACACTCAGGGCAGTTGTTTCCAGATGGCGCCAGGCAGTATGAGATGCCCGGGAGCCACAGGATGACCTCCTGTTTGCCACTCTGGCTTACTCCACGCTGTGCAACTTGACAAACCTCAGTCACTTTACATACAAAATGTTGGTTTCAAGGCCACTCTGACACAACCCCCTCTTGCTCTCTGTAGGCCTTGGGCTGTGCCCAACAACTCCTCGTCTGTCACAAACAAGGTATCCTCTTGTCACAGATGAGGTCCCCTTGGGCTGGCCCCTGGGAGCAGCAGAAACTCACCTGCCTCTCTTGAAATGTCCCCCACAACGGGACTGAGCCCCAAACAGGAGTCCCAGCAAGGGCTGCTGGGAATGAGGGGAGGTTCACAGGCAAGTCCTAGTGTCAGGCAGGGCATGTTCCCATGTGAGTCCTCACCAACACAGGCCTGCATAGGCAGGCTCCCTGGGCCCCTCTGCTCCATTCCATGCCCTGGACAGCCCAGCCCTTCCCATCCTGGGGGTGTTTAGCCCAGAGCTGGAGAGGATGGGGGTTCAGGGATTGGCACTGGGGGCCATGTGGGTGGTGTCCTGTTTCCAGCCAGACCCTCGTGCTGAACATGCCCCTGCTGGCTGCTGAGTGCTGACACTGGGGCATTGCCTCTGTGAGCTGTGCAATACCCAGGACCTCTGTTTTCCTGTTCATCTGGACTTCTCATGGCCTGAGCTATGTTTCCCCTCGTTCCCAAATCCATCCAGCTCAGAGTTTCCCCAGCCAAACCACAGAAATGATACACAGCTTGTTCCTGGCAAACACACCTTCCAGAGCCAGACTCAACTTGCCACAAGATGGGCTGATCATGAATCAAATCTCACACTGCAGTTCTCTGGGTCTTTGATCATCCTCACGAAGGTGGGGAAAGTGGAGCTGGTGTGTCTCAGAGCGATGGAAGCAGGCCACAGTCTGTTAATTTTGTAAAAGAAAACCTTCTGGGAAACAGAAAATTTACCTGACCACCAGTGGGTGTGTGACCACAGGACTCTGGCTGGTGGCTCCCGCCTGCTCACCGTAGCGATTGCAAAAGAAAAAACAGTGCCTCGTTTCCAGTTTGCATCTGTAAGTAACCGCCTTTAAGTGAAGCTGGGAGGTGACTCAGAAAAACGAAGCTTCAAGCACTCTTGTAAGATCTGAGCCCAGCGAGATGCATCCCTGTGCCCTCAGCAGGCCTGCCAGGCACGGCCACGACATTCCTCGCTGCAAGGAGCTTCCTGGTTCTGCAGCAAGATCACATCCAGTGTGCTGTGGGAGCTCTGCTTCCTCATTGCTGTTTCCTGGAGTCCTTTCTCTACCTTTCCATTGTCCCAGCAGGTCAGGCTACCCAGGGATGCCCTGGATTTTGGATCTCCTGGCACACTGACCAAAAACCTTTCTTTTGCCCCCAGAAAACACATTAGAAATGAGAGGGTATGAATCAGATAAGCTTAGGGACAACTTTGAAGTCGTTAACATCTGTTTTAAGCATCAACTTCGAGGTTTGAGTCCCTAAGTATCATCTGTGGCTAATTGCCTGCAGCTTCACCCAGAACCGACTGCCAGGCCACTCACCAGAGCTGCTGTCCTGGAACAGTCTGTGAGGAAGGAGCAATTTTTTGTAGTTTTCCCCCAATTTGTCTTGGGCCAACGCTTTTGTAAAACAGAGAGGACATGGATTATTGCAACACAGGCACACACTTTGATGCCACAGTCCTGTCAAATTCCTGTGAGAGTTCTGAATGTGTACACTCCCTCACACTCTGTTATCTCCTCACGGAGCAGAAAAGAATAGCTCACAAGTGACCTGGTCCATGGACTCTACTGGGAGAGTGCTGGCAGCTCCACACCCCGGATTCTCTGTGCGTTCCTGTTTCAGCCATGAACAACCTTCTTATTGTTCTTTTAGTTTGAGACAGAGGCTTGCTCTGTCACCCAGGTTGGAGTGCAGTGGCACAATCTCCACTCACTGCAACTTTTGCCTCAGGGGTTCAAGCAATTCTCCTGCCTCAGCCTCCTGAGTAGCTGGGATTACAGGTGTGTGCCACCATGCCTGGCTAATTTTTGTAGAGACAGGGTTCACTATGTTGGCCAGGCTGATCTCGTAATAGCTGATGCTATTATGTCTTTGAACATTTGGTAAAATTCACCTGTGAAACC